>JAOTON010002136.1:0-600000 GCA_034440635.1 Lepas anatifera
CACAGACACTTTCAGTTACCGCACACTACCTTTACGACATGTAGAAAATATCAACACTTCATAGCTGTTAAGACATAAGCAATTACATTAACACACCGTTAAAAAACAATAGTCAATATGAAACATACTGCATGTACCTGTTGTCAGATTGTCTAGCTCTCTCCCATAGTGTTAGTGATTGTTGTGGATTGAGTTGGATGTTGAGGGTGGGTTTCTGCTGATGGAAGTTATGATTCTAAGATGACTAGTTTGTGGTTGTCGTCGATGGATGTAATGATAGTAGTGTTTGGACAAGCATGTCCCAGGTCAGTGATGTGCTATGTTTGTCAGTCATGTGTTGTTTGATGGTGCCGTGTTGTAGGTGCATGGTTAACACGCGCATTGACGGGGGCGGGTACCCGCCCCTCGGGTTTTTCGGATACAGCAGAAACAACGGCGCGTAGCGCCACCGTACTTCTGGTATAAATTTTCCCTCATCATTTTTACAACTTCTGTGAAAATTTTAAGATTAGGTCATCTCAGGTCAGGTCACCAGTAGAGGTCAAGTGACCCAACCTCAAAAAAAGTTTAAGATAGCATAAGTCGGAGCAGGGTGAACTTATCCGATTGAAACTCATAGCACATAATGGCCCCACCGAGTTCTCTAACACATGTTCCGGTATTTTTGATATCGATGACCTAAGGTCAGGTACGAGGCATGACCTCCTCCATTGGAAATACATAGGAAAAATGGTTTTTACGGAATAACTCAGTAACGGATGGTGATAAAGCATTTATTTTAGCTGCATTAGACTCGCCTGGGCTTTGCAGTTCTAATGATATGCATTTTATATAATTTGACCCTGACCTGACCTCAGCTCAGGTCAAATCCTTGATTTGACCTAGCAAGGTCAAATTATATATCATTCGATTCGGCTTGCTAAGAGGATTCATACAGTTCAAGTAGTTTTGCTCTATCTTTACTTGTTCAGATGTAATGCCCGAAAAACTGAATTTTACATGTTATCCCTATGACGGGCATGTTTTGACCTCTCGTGACCTTAAATATGACCTGACAAAAAATGGTTCGAATGTTTTCGATGGAGAAGTGGATGGGCAGCCCAACGCCGTTTACCGTTTTTCGCTACCTACCGTGGTTCTCGAGATCTTAGGGGGCGGGTACCCGCCCCCCGTCAATGCGAAGGTGGCTCAGACCCCCGTCAATGCGCGTGTTAAGCGCCGGAAAAAGGGTCGTTGTTGTCACACCAATGTAGTGGGCAGCATGAGGTCGGCAATCCTCATGGGGGCAAGTGAATTTGTACACTACATTGGCGCGTTTCAACGTTCCTGTCGGGGCTGAACTGTTGCGCATGATGAGATTTTAGTTTTTTGTGTCGTGTAGTATATAATGAGATGTAGTGCTTCTTGGTCTTTGCACTGCGTGTTGCGTCTTATGATATCTTTGAGTACTCTTTCGTCAGTTTTATGTGAGGTGTTCATATAGTTTTTGTAGAAGACGTTATGGGTAACTTTGCTGTTTGTGGATGTTTTGTCTCTTTGCTGGAGTTGCCTGTTGATCTCGGCGTCTACTGCGTTATTTGTGAAGCCATTATTGACAAGTAGCTGTTTCACTCGAGTAAACTCCTCGCTCATCTTCTCATAGGATGAGCTGTGTCCTATTGCCCTTTTCACGAATGCTCGCAAAACACTAGTTTTATAACGCTCCGGGCATTCACTATTTCCATTCATTGTTGTGCCATTGTTAGTAGGTTTTCTGTACACGCTTGTTACAAACTTAGAGTCGTTTGACTCTACTAGTACGTCCAGAAAGGGCAATAAATTATCTCTGCTTAGCTCGTACGTGAAATGGAGAACCGAATTTCGTTCGAATTTCTCAATCAAGACCTTAAGATGTTCAAAGTCTCTGACCTCTATGAATATGTCATCACAGTAGCGGGCAAAAGTAAAGGGGACGTGTCCTTGTCGCTCAATACTATGTTTTCTACATATGCCATATAGAAGTTGGCAAATAACGGTCCCAATGGCGATCCCATTGCCACTCCCTCCTTTTGGGTGTACAGCTTGCCATTTATAGCACGGAAGGGTGAGTCAGTTGTGCATGCTTTGAGAAGGTCGCGAAATATTGTCTCAGAAAGATTGAGTGGTGGAAGGCCATTTGTGCGCTTGTTATAAACCTCGTCTATTATAACATCAATTGTTTTTGCACGGGTATATTAGTAAGCAAACTTTCAACGTCAATGGACGCTATAATACCTTGTGGTCGTTTTATCCGTAGAAGGTCGAGAAACTCTTCAACCGAATCGATGGAGTATTTACAGGGAAGATATGGCTTGAGTAAGCTATTAAGTCGTTTTGATAGTTTGTAAGTTGATGTGCACACTTGGGATATGATAGGTCGTAATGGGTTGTTGTGTTTGTGTGTTTTCACCGTCCCATAAATGTACCCAGGTGAATATTCTCCCACAATCTTTGAAAAATGTACACCACCAACTAACGCATTGGCATTATTAATGATTCGATTTACTTTCGCCTTTAGTTTCGCAGTAGGGTCGCACGAGAGTGACTTAAACTTGGTGTTGTCTGACAGTATATCAGTTAGCTTCCTGGAATACACCTCTCTATCTACTATTACAAATACAGAAGACTTATCTGCCCTTCTTATAATGATGCGTGGGTCTTCTCTTAGTTCTTTGGCAGCTTCTCGTAGCTCCTTGGTCAGAAGATTGCTCTTGGAGCTCCCTCTTAGTTTGGATCCTTCTCCAATTAACTGTCCCTTCAAATTCTGGTTGATGGTTGACACTTAGCTTACAAGTGTCAAGTGTTCTTCTAATCTAAGTAAGTTTTTGTAGAGGTTTTTAAGTTCGGCTTTCTTATCTATGAGCTGACGCTTAGACTGAAAATGACAGTTCAATCCAAGGTTGAGCAGTTGATGTTGGTTTTCTGATAGTGTTACAGAAGATAGGTTGACATATCCTTGTTTTGTCTCTGGTAACAGATAATCCCCACCATAGATTCTAGAAAGTTTGTTTGCCACCCTTTCTTTGTCAGCATGGCATATGTTTTCATACTTTTCATCCAAAGCTCCAAATATTAAGTTTTTAGTATCGGGATTAATATCACTCTTTTTCAGTGCTCCGTAGAGCTCATTTGTCTTACCATTCAACTTCTCAAGCTGTTTTTCTTTATTTTTCAGTTGTAAATTTACTAGGTTTTTCGAAATTCTTTTGTGAACTTCTGCTTCTTCGCTGCCGGGTCATGTAATCTTATGTTCGAGTATTTCGGCAAGATGTTCTCCTTGACACACTGGCGATTAAATAACACGGAAGTTTCACATTTAGATGTTTTTCTTAGTAGTTTTTCGAGTTTTTGTATAGTTCTTCTGTTATTGGGTAAAAGGTTATGTAAAATGCTACCAAAGTTCATAAATTTCAACTAGTTTCTATTGCGTCTCGCAATCATTATCAGGAATAATACATATTTTTCAGCTCACAGTTCAAACACTCATCTTTGAAAAATATCATTGCATAAAACGAGCTTGATAACACAGACACTTTCAGTTACCGTACACTACCTTTACGACATGTAGAAAATATCAACACTTCATAGCTGTTAAGACATAAGCAATTATATTAACACACCGTTAAAAAACAATAGTTAACATGAAACATACTGCATGTACCTGTTGTCAGATTGTCTAGCTCCCTCCCCATAGTGTTAGTGATTGTTGTGGATTGAGTTGGATGTTGAGGGTGGGTTTCTGCTGATCGATGTAGTGATTCTAAGATGACTAGTTTGTGGGTGTCGTCGGTGGATGCAATGATAGTAGTGTTGTGGACAAGCATGTCCCGTGTCAGTGGTGTGCTATGTTTGTCAGTCATGTGTTGTTTGATGGTGCCGTGTGGGAGGTGCATGGTTAAGCGCCGGGACAGGGTCGTTGTTGTCACACCAATGTAGTGGGCAGCATGAGGTCAGCAACCCTCATGGGGGCAATAAATTTGTACACTACATTGGTGCGTTTCAACGTCCCTGTTGGGGCTGAACTGTTGGGCATGATGAGGTTTTTAGTTTTTTTGTGTCGTGTAGTATATGTTGAGATGTAGTACTTCTTGGTCTTTGCACTGCGTATTGCGTCTTATGATATCTTTGAGTACTCTTTCGTCAGTTTTGTGTGAGGTGTTCATATAGTTTTTGTAGAAGACGTTATGGGTAACTTCGCTGTTTGTGGATGTACATTTGCAAAGAAGTAGTACATTATCCATTGTCGTAGAGTCAGAAGCAGGGGAGCCATGCACACGACCCCTCTCCACCAGATATTTAGATTCTCAACCATTACCATATGGGTAAGTAGATATCCTCAGAACACCCCTTACTACACCATCTGCGATAATCTGGGCGTTCCTAAGCATACAACACTGGCAACAGCCTAGATTCAACATATATGTTATTTTATCTTATATAGATGGCACAAATATTGATCGGTAATAAACGCATTGGTAATACATATTTACCTATTGCCACATGGGATCATTTATAGTTAATATAGTCTAAAACCATCGTCGGAAGTAAAAAAGAAGTAAAACATGCAGGCAGATTTTCCCCTTCATTCATTATTTTTATGGCTTAGTATGGTCGAGAGAAGTTAAACGAAACTCCAGCAGGGAATTCTGGTGTCTTTGCAGTCACAGACCACAAATCACGTGTTTTAGCAAATATTGCCACTTTGGAGGATGTTTTTGCTCGGATTAATCGAACTATGGTTCGACTTTAAACCTTAATTGATGGTGTCCTCATCCCGGAACATGCTGACCTTGTATATAGCTATGTAAACTAGTAAAATCATTTCCAGAGTCTAGTTAGGCAGATCAAGTTGAATAATAGTGAAAAAATACTTGAAAGTTGATGGAACCAGTTTTGTGGATTGGTACAATGTCCTTTACTACCCTGGGTGACATAGGGTGAAGAAGGAAGTGAAAACATCACGCAAAAATAATGCATTTGAGAAAATTTTAGCTCTCTTTGGGTACATGATTTTTAAGGTTCTTAAAACAAAAATTCAAAATTATCTCAGAACATGCCATGCATCAGCAGGTAGGTTTTGGCATTTAATTTTGATGTTTGAAAAAACAAATACAATATGATCCATCTTACACAACATGATAACAGATGGTAACTGGCCTGTCAAACCGTTGACCGGGGCGAGACCCGTCCCGGTCAGACGTGCCCCCGCCCGCTCCGGCCGGAGCAGAGCAAGTACAGTGTTTAACACGCGCATTAATGGGGTCTGAGTCACCTTCGCTTTGACGGGGGGGGGCGGGTACCCGCCCCCTCCCAAGATGTCGAGAACCACGCTCGGTAGCGAGAAACGGTAATCGGCGTTGGGTAGCCCATCCACTTCTCCATCGAAAATACTTGAACATTTTTTGTCAAGTAACATTGAAGGTCACTAGAGGCCAAAACATGCCGTCATAGGGATAACATGTAAATGGTTTTCGGTCATTTCATCTGAATAAGTGAAGATAGAGCAAAACAACTTGAACCGTATGAATCCTCGCAGCAAACCGAATCGAATGATATATGATATGACCTTGCTAAGTCAAATCAAGGATTTGACCTGACCTGATGTCAGGCCAAGGTCAAATTAGTTAAAAAGCATATCATTGAAACTGCAAAGACAAGGCATATCTAACGCAGTTAAAACTAACGCTCTGTCACCATCCGTTACTTCGTTAAAAATATTTTTCCCATGTATTTCCAATGGAGAGCTCATGGCTCGTACCTGACCTCAGGTCATTCATATCAAAAATACCGACAAAATTTTAAAGAACTCGGTGGGCCCATTATATGATATGAGTTTCAATCGGATAAGTTCACCTTGCTCCGACTTATGTTATCATAAACTTTTTTAGGTCAGGTCACTTGACCTGTACTGGTGACCTGACCTGAGATGACCTAGCCTTAAAATTTTCACAATAGTTGTAAAAATGATGAGAGAAAAGTTATAACAAGTAAGGTGGCGCTACGCGCCGCCGTTTTATGTTATCCCCGAAAAACCCGAGGGGGCGGGTACCCGTCCACCCGTCAATGCGCGTGTTAATCTTGATGGTTCTCACCTAACACAATCTGAGGAGACAACAAGCTGCCGGAAGACTGCCGCGATGAATCCGGAAAGGTGAATATATTGTGAATCTTTGAAAAGTTAAGTGCTTTTTGGCGGGACAGGAGTATGGGAGTTACAACTTCTATACCAGACCCGATGGCACTTTGATCAGCCTATTTCGGCGGTTGTTTTTAAACTGTCGGTGCATTGGATCGATTGGTGCCACACCAACGGAGAACGATCCTCACATAAGCTACATCAAAGCCCTGTTCCACCTGTCAGCACAGTTTTTTCACCACCAAAAAGCGGCCCGCCTCGCCCCCCCTCCACAAAAAAAGACCCCCCCCCCCCAATAAAAATAGATTTTTAGGGGGTAGGGGCCCTTTTTTTTTTGTTTGAAAAAAAAAAAAAAAAAAAAAAAAAAAAAAAAAAAATAATTTTATTAAAAAAAAAAAAAAAATTCCCTTCCCAAAAAAAAAAAAAAAAAGGAAATGGGGGTTATTTTTTTTTTGTGGGGGAGAGGTAAAAGGGCCCAAAAAAAAGAAAAAAAAAATTCCTGATGCCTTCAAAACGCAAAGCAAGCAGCCGCAGTTCTCAGCCGCCACCCGGTCAGCGTGCAGGCCAGCCTCGCCCCGCCCCTCCCCAGCACCCCGGCTCAGGCCGCGCACGCAGCGCCGCTGGAGGCAGCAGTGGCGGCGAGAGTGCTGCTTCCAAGGCGGGGCAGCAAAAGTCGTGCGCGACATGATCGAGTACTAAGACCGGACTGCTCAGTCCGGATCCGCAAGTGGAAGTCCGAGACAGAGAGGTAACGCGTCTCCAGGGATCGTTGCACATCCGTGTCATCCACGGATGGCAATGTACCTGGACGTGCCTCTTCTCTGCCGGTCACACAGGCTTCTCTCGACACAGCCCTCCAGAGGCTGACCGACCGTAAACAGAGGAGCACCTCAGCTGAGTTTGTTCAGCTCAAGGCTGAGTTGGGACGACTCCACGGTCGTGTTGCAGACCTTGAAAGGCACATAGAAGCTCGGGACTGTCACATTGAACAGCTTAAAAAACGCCTCTGGGACAGAGAATCAAGGATCAGCACCTTGGAGGCAGAAGTGGAAAGAGTCGATGCTGACCAAAGACAAAAAGGATTTGGTCTTCTCTGGAGCTGCCATTCCACCTGCCTCCGCAGAACACTGGAAAGAAGACGTCGCTGAGACTACCACCGCTCTACTGGGTCGGCGCTTGCCTGATGCACCCGTCGCACGTGATAATATCGAGGACGCATTCCGAATGGGCAGGAAAAAATCGTGTAAGTTCAAGTGCTGCAAAACAGTTCGTGACAGGCTTTACAAAGCCCGCTTTCGAACGAAAGCAGTAGTACAGCTCAGCGAATCAGACATCCCTAAGTCGCTCTTTATCAACGAGAACCTGTCACCTCTCAGACAGGGTATCTACCAAGCTCTGCTGAAAGAGAAGGCCGCGAAACGAGCCTAAACGGTGTTCTCCAAGGACGGAGAAGCATACTGCAAGACATTCCAGCACGGTAGAAAGATCCGAGCCGGGGCTATGATACAAGATTCGTGACCTAGTGCGAGAATAGTGATGCGAATTGTGATGTCGGTGCAATTCGGACTCCTTCACGCAGGTCTTCTACCACTTGTGGTGAGCTGCTGAACCGCTTCTGTCGGAATGTGGGTAATTCAAAGCAATGAAGTTTAGGATATGTTTTTGTGCATCAAATATGCTAGCTTTACTGGGAACGTCTCCTTATTTTCACATCCGAATACACGCAAGGTTCTAAGTTATATTGTTTTCCCTCAACTATGTTTGACACGTGCACCAATGATACTGCTCCGTTTTCGCCAGCGAATGTACTCGATCATTAGGTTTTTTTCTTCTCACGAACTGGTTCTCACTGCATTTTATCAAGTCATTTCAATCCTCGAGGTTTTGACAGCTTTGCCGCTACACTTATGCCCAAAATTTCATGTGACATTATACATTATCTACACACAACGTCAGAAGGCCTAGACACAGACAAATACGTGAGCCCACAAATGTTTCTTACCTTAGGATCACTCCCCGGACGAACGCACCGTCCCGCCGACAAGAATTCTGGTGGCCAAGTTTTTGCCACACAACTGTTTTTTCAGCATTTATGTCTGTGTCTACATGTTCCCAGGTTTGCCAATATGATATTTTGCTCTGTTTGCAAAAAAACTGGCCTGTCAAAAACCAGAGACATTATAAGTTTTCCGATACAAGATATGCCACCAGGGATCAAGATCTTTGCTTTGAAAAGCAGCAAGCATTCAAGCAGCCTGGGCAAAACCCTATAACCATTTGCTTGTTAAATGATTGGAATACTCTACCAGGAAGTGAGGCATCTGCTTTTTTTGCTTCCTGCTTTCAAAAGTAGCTGCGACAAGTATTGGTCAAGTGAGCAATAAAAACCAAATCCTCAAAATCGGGCATAAGAGATGTAGGTATGTGGTGCAGTTCAATCAAGTATCCTCCCACTCAACAAATATGAACCAAACTATTGTTAGCCACTTCATATCCTATTAGCTAGTTGGACACACTCTGGAAGATACAGGCCCTAAAAGGCCTCATTCCTTACACTGCAACTTCAGCTCCAAACTTTTAAAATGTGACAAAACCTGATCACTACAAATACATTGAACAGATGTATATAACTAACTCACTCAGGGTACTAAAGAAAAACATGTGTTTGCGCCAGCCGAGCCAGCAGTGGGCTGATGTGAGTATTTATGTTGTATTTAGGCCTCCATGTGTTTTTAATTCTACTGACCTCACCTGTAATTGGGCTTTTAAGACCTGTTGGTGATTTAATACAGATACAACTTGTTGCTTTAGCTTATTTACACATGTTATTTGTCAAATTGCTATATCCTGTGCCACAAACATATTTGGGCTTGTTGCTCTAGTCTGTGCCTGACATTTCTTTGGGCTCACTGGCCGAACAAAGGCGGGGAAACACCACGGTTCCTATAGATACGGTTCGGACATGACAGCCAGCTGACTGCCTGATTTGGCAGCATGTTGAGCATATGGTAGTATTTTGGAGGGTTTTGTTCAAGATACCTTAGATTCTGGAAGCAGAAGGTAGAATACAGCTTTCTGATTGGTTGAGCAAAACATTCAAAACAGAATTCTGAAGGAATTAGCATGAAATTCATGGTGGATTTTCCTTGTTATAAAAGCATCTCAGGGACTAAAAACTGCACCCAGAAGATAGCCTAATCAATTTTACATACCAAAAATAAAAATATACCCTTAAGCACCGCTTACATTTTCCAACTGGCCTGTGCCCCAAACCCCTGCAAACAGTCCGATTGGAATTACATGTTAAATTTTGCTGCAAAAAAAATGGTCAGACCCAGAAATGGAACCTTCAAAACCCCCAGAATTCTAGAGAGGTATCTCATGTCTGCCCCCCTGGGGAAACACATGTTCCCCAAGGCCCAGATTTTTGCAAAATTTCTTTTAAAATCATATTTTTGTGATTTTGGGCCCTGTTACCCCTCAAAATTACTGAAAAATCACTTTGAGACCTGATTGACATGCCTACCCCCGCCCACCTGCTGCCTCCCACTGTGTAGCTCTCACATGTCTTGTAACCACACCAGACTATTTTAAATGTGTGCTGTCCTGTAACAAATGTGATGGATTCAGTCAAGCCAGTGGTCTGCATCCAGCCCTATCTGGACTTGGTATCTGTAGTCTAATAAGGACCTAATGCTCTCGCCAGTGTTGCGGATGTATTTGGGCTTATCATTCTAGCCAGGGTTTTCTAGGTGTTTTATTTTTGGCAGAGTAATTGATACACACCACCGGACGGAAGACCAAATTTTCCCGACCAAATCACAACCACCTACCGTCTAAAATCAGCACCACGACGACAACGGACGATGGATGATGATGGCCTCGAACGAACCACGGTATATAGGCACTAGAGACACTGGAACGAAGAATAATTACATGCCCATGCCGAGCTAAGATTTCGTTACTGCATTGAAAACAGTATAACTTTTACGATTTGCTGCCGCCATAACTGAAATTAGGGCGGTGCATTCGTCGAGCTTTTTGCCACTACTGCTAGATCCTGCAAAATTGTAAAAAAGGCTCTAGTTTTCCCTCCAAAAAGGTCAAGGGCTCCAATTTGACTTCCATTGGTGAGAGAGCAGTCAGAATACAAGAAATACAAGATACAAAATAGAAGAAAGTGTACGGTTTTTTAAGTCCAGAGGTGGATCCAGGGGTGTAAGGAGCACACTTATCCCCTCACAATCGCATGGGCATAGCCACCACCAGGGACACTAGGAACAGTGTCCCTACAAGTTTGGAGACCCCCGAAAGCTTGTAGGGAATGTCCCTACAAGCTTTGAAGACCGGTAAAGATATGACAACCGCAATATGTTAATTTTCCAATACATCTTCCAATGGTACCTACCTTCTTCTCGCAGGACATTTTTTTAAGGAAAAGTCAGCATAGGCGGATTCAGGATTGCCGATTAGGAGGGGCATCTTCCCGGGGGGGCGGGGCTACCGGACCAGGGAGGCGCCACTTATGACCGGCAAAACCTATCAGGTGGGCGCCAAATCCTATCGGTGGGCACCGACTTTCGTATCCTGGGGGAGTGAAGCGACATTTCAAGGGGGCGCCATCGATCTTTCAAGGGGGCGCCGAGGGTCGATCGGGGGGCACGTGCCCCCTTGCCCCCTGGATCCGACTATGAAGTCAGTGCGGGGGGCATTTCTAAAGCTAAAAGAAACACTATATCACCATCCGTTACTGAGTTATTCAGTAAAAACCATTTTTCCCATGTATTTACAATGGGAAGGCCATGCCTGGCGCCTGATCTTAGGTCATCGATATCACAAATACCAGAACATATTTTAGAGAACTCGGTAGGCCGGTAGGCCCATTATGTGAAATGAGTTTCAATCGGATAAGTTCATCCTGCTCCGACTTATGCTATCTTAAACATTTCTTTAGGTCAGGTCACTTGACCTGTACTGGTAACCTGACCTTAGATGACCTAATCTTAAAATTTTCACAGAAGTTGTAAAAATGATAAGGGGAAAGGAATGCCAAGTATGGCGGCGCTGAGCGCCGCCGTTCTTCTGCTGTCTTCGAAAAACCCGAGGGGGCGGGTACCCACCCCCCGTAAATGCCCGTGTTAAAATAACCCACTGAAAAATTGTTTTCCTTTCCCTGTACTTTCTAATACCATCAATTAAGTTTTGCGTCCTTGATATTAATATATGTCTAATTATGATATTATTAATATCATAATAATATTAATAATACTAATAATAATATAGATAATAATATTAATAATAATAATATAGATAATAATCTTAATAATATTAATATTATCATCTAATCAGATATTATTATGATAGTGACGTAACCAGGGTTGTTTTACTTCGGTAATTGAACTACGGTGCAACTATTGTTCTGCAATGGTAAACCTTGTAGAAACACAATTTTTAAGGCTTGTACCTTGTAATAAATTCTTTCTGTGAAGAAAAAGGGATCTGGCTAGAGTTCTCAATACAGCGGCGTCGCCACCAGGGGGGCTGGGCCTCCACACTTATGGGCCAACAATTTCCTGTTCTCAGTCAGAATGGGAGGAAATCGGATATTTTTATAACAAGCTGGTGCGGGAGGCAACGAAGAGCCCAAATCTGAAGAGCTTTCGGCTGGAGAGCGGGTGAATGTCGGCTGGAGAGCGGGCCGACCTCGGCTGGAGAGCGGGCCGATCTCGGCTGGAGAGCGGGCCGATCTCGGCTGGAGAGCGGGTCGATCTCGGCTGGAGAGCGGGCGGATGTCGGCCCGACCTCGGCCCGACATTAAAGCGGGTAGATCTCGGCTGGACGTCGGCAAGGATCTCGGCTGGACGTCGGCTGGATATCGGCTGGATGTCGGCTGGACCTCGTCATATGCGGACATATCCGCTGACCAGCCGACGTCGGGCCGACGTCGGCATGTTTACTGGGGCCAGATCGTGACATCATCCACAGGCAGATATTTATTTATTTCCCTAGTGGAGCATTTAAAAATAAACATATTGAGCTTATTGTACAATTTTTCAGAGCAATCATGTATACCTCCTTGATTTTTGGCTAAAAGTACCCCTAATTACAATAAATTGCAGGATTCGACCAAGGTGCCACGCCCGCTTTAACTTTGGCCCCTCTTAACATTTTCCGTCGGGAACCTAATCAAAGATGCTGGATGTGTCCCTACAAGTTCAGAAAGCATGGCTACGCCAAAGCACGATCCACCTGCGGTTCTCCCTGAAATGGTCACAATGACGCCCCCAGAAAGAATTGATGGGGCCAAATAAATTTTTTCTCCCAGGATACAGATTTTGGGGCCCCATAGGCGGATCCAGGGGGCAATCGGGGGCAGTTACCACCCCCCATCGCCTTGCCCCGATCGATCACCGTCGCTCTCTAAAATTTTCATGACATCCCTCTGCTTATAGAGGGTTTTATAGAGTTTCTAATAATAATTTTCCCTGGAATGATACCAATTCCACCGCTAATGGCATCAAAGGTCACCAATGTTTTGCTGTCACAGGCCATAACACACACGCGTGGTGAAGTGGGCGGGCGGCGGCAATTGATAGATCAGGGGAGTCGATTTGGGAGGAAGCGGGCGGAGGTGGTAGTGCAACAGATTTTGTGGAAGTGGTGTTCGTGTTGTTTGGTGAACCTCACTAGTTTGGTGTTGAGCTTCTCGATTTTCCTTAGACGTGTGCTGCTTACGGAGTGAGCTTGATTGAAGGGGTAAAAGCGTCATTTCTACGAAAGAGCGAAGGTAGGTGCTCTAACGACGATAATCGCTTGAGCACTTGATTTTGCTTTGGATTATTGGCACTGCCACCTCTGCATCATATCTGTGTACGTACCTATCGGCTGTGAATGTTTTCTTGTTGCTGTGTGTGGAGAGGTGGGGGGTATATATCTCGTTGCACCTTAGCACTTCCCATGAACACATTTAACCAGTTTAAAACTTCGTTTCAGTTCTTGTCTGTTCTCATCTTACAAACCTTAGATTGATATTGTCAAGTGGGTCACAAGATTACTGTTATTAAGTCCTGATTCTCCTGTAGGTCTAGTATCTAGGTAAGTTCAGAAGTTTGACAGCTACCCTTTAGTAGATCCCACCACCCCTGCTGCCCTAAAGAAGTCAACCAACACTGAAACATATTAACAAACATGTAAGGGTGGATCTAATAAACCTGCAGAAATGGTGTCAAAGATGGTGAAGATGCTGTTCAGTGTGATAAATGCCAAATGTGGTACCTCACAGGATGCCAAGGTGTTGCCTAGATGGCTTTAAAGGCCATCAACAAGCACCATTTCCTTTTTAACCATATATATATATATATATATATATATATATATATATATATATGTTTCGCACTATTACAGCACAGTAAAGGCAGCACAATTACATCCAGTTGCCCCTCAGTCTGACAGTATCCCTGTTCACAGGACTTCTATTTTGGCTCTGCCATATAATTTAAGTATGCATAAGAATATGCTTAAGCCTGAAGCTTACCTGTACTTAAGCCATATATGGCCTGGAAAAAAGGATCAGAATATTACTAATGCCAAGTTTGAGAATGTTAACACTGTGAAACTGAATACAGCAGGGAATAGAAGAAAGCGGCTGAATAAGTTGGCCCATTAAACACTGGAAAAGATGATGGGTGGGCTCCAGAAGTCAATGGAAAATCAAATGCATTGTCTAGATTAAATGGTGTCTCAGTTAAACTGCATTATTCGATTGAGAGCTTCTTCACTGGTAGACAAAAGGTGGTCATCAATGGCAGTGCATCAGGCTAGGCCCCTGTAATCAGGGGAGTTCCTCTAGGCTCTGCTTGGCCCATTGATGTTTTTGGTCTTTATCAGTGACATAATTGACCAGTGGCGGATCTAGCTGGTTCGTTTGGGAGGGGCAAACCAAAGTAAAAAGTAGAAAAGCAAAAAAAACATCACGTTGTGAAAGCTATGCTACAATATCTTTTGCCAGTAGGATTTTGGGTATTTGAGGTAAAAGAAAATGTCACAGGAAGGCAAATATGGGCTTGAGATACTTTTTTCAGTTGGAGGTCCAATATTTACACTGAACTTAACTGGTTCTGCTTGAAGTTGAGAGTTGAAGCACCAGCATCTTACTTATAAACTAAAAAGGAGTTGGGGAAAAAAGGAGGTTGATCACTTTGGGGGAAACATAGTTTTGCCCCAAGCTTTTCTGTTCAGGGGGCAAATGCCATTTTTGGCCCCCCTTGGATCCACCATTGCACTTGACAAGACAAGCTCCTCCACCAAAATATTTGCAGAGAATGCCAAGATTTACACAACCATCACAGACAGGCCCTCTGTGGCTCAGCTGCAAGAGGACATCAAAGCTACTGAGTGGTCTGACAGATTGCAGTTCTCCTTCAGTGAGAACAAGTGCACTGTGCTCCATGTGGGCTGTGCCAACCTCCACCTGGGCTATTCAATGAAAGCAGGAATGCTCCAGAGCTCTAGCGCTGAAAAAACCTCTGAGTATACATTGACAATGAGCTCAAGCTCCGGAAGCATGCAGACACACACTGCCTCCAAGGGGGAATCAAATGATTGCTTTGATACACAGATACTTCAGAAAATTCAACAAGTCATCTCTTCCACTCCTGTTCAAGACGCTTGTGAGACCTCACTTGGAGCTGGGGAATCTCACCTTGGGTCCCTTCAACCGGGCTGACCAGAGGAAGTTAGAGCAGGTCTAGAGATATGCTACCAGAATGGTTCAGGAAATTCGCAAAAAACCCTACTGTGAGTGGCTCCAAGACTTGGACCTGCTCTCGCTGTAGGTAACACAGGCGTAAAACGTAGCGACATGATCTGCGTGTACCAGATCTTGCACTCGCAACTCGATCTCCCCGGACATCTTCGAGCGTGACAGGAATTCTCGCGCTAGAGGTCGCCCACACAAGCTCGTTAAACCCACACCAATCACACGGGTCCGACGGAACGCATTTGCAGTCAGAGTGATCAACGACTGGAATAGTGTTCCGGCCAACGTCGTCACCGCCTCCTCGACTGGGGCCTTCAAGGCCATGCTGGACTTCCACTGGTCTGGCGTGAACTATACAATTCCAGACACAGACTAAGCCTTGATAACCCCGATAAAGAGCTGGTCGGGACCAGATTCCACAGACTTTCAGTAGCGTCCCTTACTCTGTAACCTCAAGGTACAAGATAAAATTCAAATAGGCCAACATGATTTCAACCTTTAAGGTAACATGTAATTCAATGCAATGATATGGACCGCTTTTGTCTATATGGATATGCAAATTATGTTGTAGAAAGTGACCATATACATGCCAAATAGTTTAGGTACAAAAATACACCTGAAGATACGATGATGAAACAAGACTACTTTTCAGCAGAATTAAGATCAAATCCATTATTCCTTAGATGTGTTAGAACTTCCCATTAGAAAAACGTAAATGTTTTTGACGTTTCTTTCTAGTGGAGACATCCTACCACATCTGGGTAATCTCACATGCCTCCACTAATGTCATTTTGTACAAATCTATTATTTAAAGCTAGGTTTCTCCTAAATCCACCGCAGTCTGAAAGTGCATCAAGGTGCCCCATTCCCTTTGAATACTTTTTAGGGTGGGGACTTCAGAAGTAGATCAGAATGAACTCAATTCAAACATTTGAACTTTGAAACATATGTTTAAAAAAATACATTACAATTCCAGAATGTAAACTTGATTATATTGAGGACAGATTGTGAATGTTTTTCGTTCATAACGGATTCACTGAATGAACTGCAGACAAATTTGGCCCAGCTCTTTCAAGTTTCTATACTTTTTAAACCAGTATCTGAAAACGGGCGTCCGCTTTGCCCCGGGTGCACCATGTGTGGGAAATTGGTGCTGGCGTAGTTTTGAGTTACCTACCAAAAATACTTGATGGATGCGGCAAACTGCGGGGATTGTGTTTGGCAACGTTCGGATCGTGGGATTGACGTCTGCCGATACACCACAGCGATGGCCCCGACTGCACCTGGGGAGGGGAGATATCAGTTCCGTGAAGTGAACTAGGGATGTGGGATTCAGGTAGCAACTAAGAGATGAACATGCCCTACAACTTCAACGGCTATGGAAAATTTTTACCTCCAACTTCAGGCATTTGGGATTCGGCCCAGCTCAAAACTTGCTACCGCTTCTGAGTAATCGGGACTGCGGAAATCACATGGTCCAACCCCAGCTTATGTCGTTGTCAATTTCCGGTTGAAACATCGATCGGCTGAAATGCCAAATGACAGTCTTATTTTATAAGAGGGCTGTCAGCAGTGTGGTGGGTTCCTGTTTTTTTTGCCGAATTGCGTGCCACGGTGAATGAAAATATCGTCTGAAGCACAAAGTTTTCTTGTTTCATACATAGAATCACGTTTGAAAAGACTTTTAAGAGAAGAGAAGTGTTTTAAAAGACTTGTGAAGAAAAGTGTGGCTCCCAAATCATTATTGAATGTGCAGCATCTTATTTACCGCACCTTTGGTCAGATATGCGTCTTCTTTGCTTATCTTATAGCCAGCGTTAATTTTAAGAAAAAACACCAGGCTAGAGATAGGAAAAGAGGAAGCGAGGCTTGTCTCTAGGCTCAGGTGTCTTTATTGTGTACATTCTAATTTACTAAACATTCCCAGACGATCCTGTATGCTTATATTGGTTCGGAAACATATCCACGAACAGGACGTGTCCCTCTCTCCAGGTAGCCAGTTGGATCAGCATGCCGGAGTCTCAGGAGGTCCCCGATACCAGAAACGGCCACGCAGAATGCGAGGACCTGGAGCACATCGACCTCCGTCCCATCACCCTGGACGATATCGCGGTGGCTCCGGGGCACAAGCACCAGGATGATAGGTGCGTGCCCGTGTGTGGGTGCCAGTGGAAATGTGGTGTGTGTGAGCTTTTGTGATATTGTGGCTTTGGTGTTAACAGAGTTGCGGTTTTGCCTGCCTCCAGCCGCTATCACAGATGTCGGACCTCAAAAGTGTTGAGTTTTGTAGCCAGGTTCGTTCAAAGCCCGGAAGCTTGGGCAGGGACCACTCTTTGAAATTATCGGGTGCCAAGACAATTTCGGAAGGTGTCTTCAGTTTGCATTGTTTTTATTTAAATTTTCAGATGCTGTTTTTTCGTCTCCCGTCGGTGAGGGATTGTTGCGCGTATAAGAAATAATACCCGTGAAAATTTTAACGTACCAGAAGAAAGGAATTTACAAAATTTTTCAAAAATTGGTGCTTAGAAATGGAGACACCGTGCAGCATTTGAATCGGCAGCATTTCAGAATTTTTTTCAACATACTCTGATGTGTGAAAGTAAGAATCCTAGGTCACAAACAACATCTGACTGGCCAAACAAGTCCAGGAAGCTTGCAGGGAGTCGCCCTCTAGCTAAAAATACTGATTTTCTATACATGTGAACCGCCGCGACTGTTTCCGCCCAAACGTGTGATGCTCTCCCTGTGCTCGTCAGCCCTATCATCGACTGGAAGAAGAGAGACCACTTCGTGTCCTCATTCGCGGGCAAAAGAAAACGGGTCACCAAACTGCGCTCGGAGAGTAACCTCTGGAACCGGGCCCTGTCCAAGGTCAGTCCGCGTCCGCCTATGTGCTTTTGCCTCGTTTTGTATCCTGACTGTATTTTGTGAAATGTGTCAGCGTTCCTCGCGTGAGCTACCCTCAGTTATCTAATTGCATCAGCGTTTTACATAATGTCCGTCGGAAGATTAGTTTCTGCAGCTTAAACTGAAGGCTTGTTCAAATCGGGTTCTTAACACGCGCCCCGCTGGGGTCCCTGGCATGACGTGGCTCGCTGGAGGGGGGCGCATTTCGCCTCCTCATCCGTATCTCATTTCCCAGGAAAGCCAAAGAAAAATTACTGACAGCGTTCGAAAGCTTTTTACGAGACGAAGAGTACTAAAAACACATTTTTATGTCAGGTCAATATTGAGGTCAGCATAGGTCAAAGCAGGTTCTATGGGCTTACCACAGGGCAGTGTACGTTTCCACCTCTAGATCAGTCTACTCCCCGTGACAATATAAGCACAACGCAAGCAAAATAAGAGCTTTATCTCAATTCAATGATAAGTTATTGGCAAAACTATTACTGTATGCTCCTGTGACTTGACATGACCTTTGTGAGGTCAGATGGTTAAAAACTCAACTTTGTGGTCAATATTGTGGTAAGAATACGCAGTTTGTAGGTTTTCAGCTTTATCTATCCTGTATTTACGGGAAACGAGCCCTTTCAATTTTTCATTATATACTTATAATGGGGCGAGCAAAAAATTGATCCCACCTTATGTCAACTATATCGAAATTCCGAGATAGCAGCTTTGTAGACCCTAATGGCTTTACCATATTGTGAAAGTTTCAAACTGATTGGTTGGCAGATGTTCCTTAGGCGCTGCTCCAAACTCGTGATTTTAGGTTTTGAGGTCGGATTGCTTGACCTTGGATAGCTCTTTGACCTGACATGACCTGACCTAAAAATTGGTCAGATTCCTTTAATTGATCAGGAATAAGGTACTGGAAGTTTTTTTGTTCTGCGTCGCTTCGTTTGTGCGTTATTTGGGGAAAACCAGGAGTGGAGGGGGGCGAATTTCGCCCCCCGGCGGGGCGCGTGTTAAACGAGATCTGATACGCTCAAAATAATCGGATGGGACTGATCCAACGAGGAATTTGTACCCGGTAACCTGTAGTTGAATCGCAATTCCCGCAAGGACCACATTTTACAGATCCGTGTAATTCATTGATTTCTATTAATCAGGGTCTGAGGACCAATTTTCAACCGTGAGAGGACAATATGACCCCGTCTTCAAAGGTAGCTGATTTATAGACATGTTTTATTTTTTTCCGACGTCTTGGTTTGCACCTGGTCCTTCACGTTTTCGGGAGAATCACTGTTTGGAGTGAAAACAGGATGAGGAGTGCACATGTTCTTTTTTGCAACAACTCCTCAGCTGTGTTCTGTGGTGTGTCAGTGGCACCAAAAGTAATTTTGTCTTGATCCTCGTGGCACCATACTCTTGCTTGTGGCTGACACTATCATCGGAAAGTGAGCTTTATATGGTGAGATACATTTTTGGGAATGACATGATCCCTTCTGAGAGCATGACTGGAAAGGATTATAAATGACTAGAAATCCTGCAAAGAACATCGCTATTTTTTCCTCAGAGAGTATGTCGGAAGGCTTACGTCTTCAAGCTAAATTATTTTGCTTTGGCCTTAATGTCTTCACCATTCAAAATGTGTCCAGGCCTAGGGAAGTACGTTGAAGGTGTGGTTCTAAAGATTAATCCTTGTTAATCCTTAATTGATCCTAGATAGAGCCTTTAATCAAGAGCTGTATTAAAACGGTCCTAGTTAAACATGAATTGTTCAAATTGATAGACTTTCGTACAGGGGCATTGCTACGATGGGGACCATGGCCTCCATGCATTTTGTGGAGGCCCCCACCCGACTCAGAAGCCCCTCTTTGATACTCAGAGTCTGTAATATCCCTTTGAGTATCAGAGAGCCTAGCTTCGCTGCTTGTATAGACCTCCTGATTGACCTATCCAAGAGGCTTCATTAGCTATGATACACCATAAGGGCCTACCTAGGAGACCCCTTCACTTGGGAACCCCTGGTCTTATTAATAATCTGACAAGATGACTTGCTGTTCGTTCTGTAGACTAGCGTTGGCTTCCCGTGCGACATATGTAGCGTTGGCACGTTCGGAATCTTTTTGTACACTATTTATTGCAGGTTCGGCTTTTGCACTGCCACTGCTGGTGCGCTGCCCCTGCACGGTTTTCTGAACGGGCCGGAGCTCAACGCTCTACCAACTGATCTACCGGGGCGGCCTCGTTTCGTACTTCATACCAACGATTATGCCAACTGTCCCTGGTCTCATAATCTCAGGTGCCATTTCTTACACTGCTCTTAAGCTGGGAGCTTCTTTTCAGGAATTGTTGGGCCAATCAACACTGGGAATTGTTCCTGAAGAGGCTTGTCGCTTCTGCGGGCAGTCGCGATGGAGTGTGCATTCTTGCTCGGCGTCTCAGCAGCAGAATTGTGCTTTTCAGAAACCCAAAAGCACAATTTTTCAAAAACCACCCAGAATTTGGGTGAGTCCGCTTAACTCATGTCGCATGCACAAGGGAGTTAAAGCAGACTCACCTCCAACTCAACTCACCAGTAGAAATTCGGTGAACTGTTTCAACTCTGACTCAAACTTTAATCCGGTCAACTCAATTCTGACTTAACTTAAAGCTCAAGCCGACTCCACTTTGTCTCAACTTCAAAATAAAGTTGATTTGTAAATAATAATAAATGAATGAATAATGTATAATTAATTAGCAATAAATCAAACGAATGAATAAATGAACCTAAATACATACATGATAAAAATTATGCATAAACTAAAACAATATAACAAATGTATGTTCAAAATATGTAAATAACTGAATTTCAAACTTATGGGTCAACAATAGATCAATCATGATAATATGTTCAACCTGTTTTTCTTTTAAGTTCCTACTAGCGGCTTAGATTTACACCAAGTATAATGAAATAATTGCACTTTCATAAGTATTACCCATCAGAAAAGGTCACAACTCTAGGAATCTACCTTTGTACGCTTGTGGCATAGCCAACATAGCATTGGATAACAATGCTAACAACGCTTGACATGGCTAACAGCATTGAAAAATGTAGGCATATTCAAACACTTGTATGTAGCATCATACTTATCTGTTGAGTCATAAGCATCGGAAAGGGGGAGGGGCCAGAGTGGGCCTGCCCCCTCCACTTTTTGCCCAAAAATGTCCTGATCTCAGAAAAATGGGAGAAAGTCTATTTTTGTATAACCAGACTGTGCGAAAGGCACCGAGGGGCCAAAATTCGAAGAGTTTTTGGTCCTAGATTGGAAAGTTTCTTGTCAGCATCAGGTTGAAGGTCGGGTGGCCCCCTCACTTTTTTTGCCGGTGGCGACGCTTATGTGTTGAGTCCCTTTTTCGTCACCTCAACTCGCCGATTTCTTGAGTCAGCTCAACTCAGCGAATTGGTGAGATGTCAGCCAACTCAACTCAACTTACCGGTCTCAATTTTTTAATCAATTCAACCCAACTCAGAGCCGAATGAGTCAGGATTGAGTTAAACTGTAACTCTGACTCATGAGTCGCACAACTCTGCTCAGCATATTCCTGGAGAGGTTAATACTCACGATGTGGATCTTGACCGCACCCTTCTCCAGGTAGGATGATGAAACGGAAATGCTGCTGTGAGAGTGGGATTATGAGAACGGAATTTTGTATAAAAGGCAGGTGGAAGTAAATATCCTGTGGGCGACCTATGGACTACCATCCGGACTGATGCTCAAGATTTTCAAGTGACCAACTGTTGTGTGAAGTTTCTTCTTCGAACTATGTTTTGCCCCCATTGGTCTGTAAAAGTATGGTTTTTTAACTGAGGGCTTCCTATGACATTGTTTTCCCCTTTCTCAGTGTTTTACATTGTCTCTGGCATAATGACATTAAGTAGGGAGTACTTCATCACATGCTAAATGGAATAGGTTAAGCACACCTGTCCAAAAAGAAATTGTATGAATGAATGGTTAGGGACCGGGTCTTCTAAGTGGTGAAATCCTAAACTGCGTCATCATGTGCCACGTGCTAGTCCGTCTTTAATCAGGTGTGGGAACTGTGTCTGACTCTGCTATTTCAAACCCAACGGAAGCTGCGAGGCAGGCCAGATCGTCCATCCCCCATTGGTCTCAACGTGCACTAATCTGAAAGCGTTGTCAATGTTTGGCATTTCCTTCCCCATCGGTGGAATGCTAAAAAACGAGTTAAGGGCGTCGCTACAGCGTTTAACACGAGCTACGAAGCGCTCTTTGTTGTTTGTCCCCAAAAAGTTAACAAAAACTTTGTTGAAAGGCGTCAAAACGGATCAGCACGCTTAAGTAATTGCGTATCTACGGGAGGTAATGAAAAACTGAATAGAAATATTCTTTTAGAAATTTTCTTTGGAGGAAGAGATGGGTTGGTGGAAAACGTAATTACGCATTAAGTAGGGCCATGTGTCTCCTCTCTCCTCGCTCTCGCCCCATATGTTCCTGTACTTTCAATAAGACGCTCCTGAAAGGTCCCTGTCTCGTGGACCCTGCGCCGAAGACGGCTCATCGGGGAAAAGTGGCCTCGTTGGCCCACTAATGTGGTCAGCGGACTTCCCCTGCGGTGCCAGTTTACAGTGCGTAGGTGCCAAGTATTCAGATATGTAACAGCACACGAACCATACCGAGAGAGAGGAGAGAGAGAGAGAGAGAGAGAGAGAGAGAGAGAGAGAGAGAGAGAGAGAGAGAGAGAGAGAGAGAGAGAGAGAGAGAGAGAGCGGGAGCGGGAGCGGGAGCGGGAGCGGGAGCGGGGGCGGGGGCGGGGGCGGGAGAGATCTTGGTTTTTTATTTATGGAATTTCATCATCATCATCATCATCATCATCATCATCATCATCATCATCATCATCATCATCATCATCATCATCATCATCATCATCATCATCATCATCCTCCTCCTCCTCCTCCTCCTCCTCCTCCTCCTCCTCCTCCTCCTCCTCCTCCTCCTCCTCCTCCTCCTCCTCCTCCTCCTCCTCCTCCTCCTCCTCCTCCTCCTCCTCCTCCTCCTCCTCCTCCTCCCTCCTCCTCCTCCTCCTCCTCCTCCTCCTCCTCCCTCCTCCTCCCTCCCTCCTCCTCCTCCTCCTCCTCCCTCCTCCTCCTCCTCCTCCTCCTCCTCCTCCTCCTCCTCCTCCTCCTCCTCCTCCTCCTCCCTCCTCCTCCTCCTCCTCCTCCTCCTCCTCCTCCCTCCTCCTCCTCCTCCTCCTCCTCCTCCTCCTCCTCCCTCCTCCCTCCTCCTCCTCCTCCCTCCTCCTCCCTCCCTCCTCCTCCTCCTCCTCCTCCTCCTCAATCGTTCACCGCGGTACAGATGCCCCTATGGTGGGGGCAGGCCCCCAATTTTCATTAAACATCCCGATTTAAGAAACGATGGGAAAATTGGATTTTGTGTGGGCAGTATTTTGCGAAGGTCACAAGAAGGCTGAACCTGACGAGGTTTTGTTTTTAGAAGGGACATTTTCTTGTCAAGGGTGACGATTCACTGCCTCTATCACTGTTTCGTCGGTGGCGGCGATTACTTATTATGGGACAATTGCTTCCAACTAAATGAGCTTAATTCCGTCCACAGAAAATTTTTTAATTTCCAGCTTGAGAACCTTTGTAGAGCCTATTTCTCGGAAGCATAAAACTCTGCCCTCGCTTGACTAAAATCACTCAGCCGTCTCCTCTCAACGAACGGCAACCATTGCTTTAACTGGGGAGGATGGAGTTTCCATAAACTGGCCTCTAGACTGATATCACACGGTGCAAGCTTGGCATAGCGTTTGCGATAGTCTCTAATAAAAATTGTTGGGGTTAGACGACGCTCCAGCTCTCAAAGTTATTTGGCGTTACCAACTCTCACCCTGTAAGGAGAGATTTGGTGCATCTGATCAGCATACCTATTCAGAGAATCTGCCGGGACATGAACCCAAGGAGATGAACCCGGGGAGTTGAGCCAGGGAATTAGCGCTAGGTTTCTTGCGGCCTTTTGGCAGCACCCTCACTTGTCGGAAGGATATGATCATATTTTATGCTGAAATTATTAGATAATTTTTAGCAGTATTACAAAGTTATAGAAGCCTATGTAGCAGCTTTATCGGCGATAGTGATCGTTTTTGTGCGTATCATTAGCGATAAAATTGGTCAGTGATGGATCTAGGTGGTAGTTTTGGTGGGACAAACAAAAATCGAAACGCAAGAAAAACGTCACGCAGTGAAGGCTTTTGCAACAACCTAACTAGCCGGCAGGTTGGGGAGGCGGGGAGTGGGGAGTAAATATAAGTCGAAAAGCAAAACAAACAGGCGTGACTGGGTGAAATAAGTGGCCACAAAATACTTGCTTTCGATATCCAAGGATCATTCACCCAAATACGATTTTAAATATCAAGAGGACCGGGCTCCAATATTCACACTGAAGTTGACTGGTTCTGTTTGAAAATTATTTCTTCAGTTAAAGCACCAACACCTTGCTTATGAACTTAAAAGCAGTCGGGGAAAAGGTCAACAGCTTGGGGGAGGGGGATAACATTATGGTTTTGCTCCGAGATTTTTCGTTCGGGGAGAAAATCAGTATTGTCCCCCGCCCTCTGGGTCCTCCATTAGAACTGGGTGCTGTTTGAGGGGTCTCGTTGCCACGTGCGACCACCGAGGGTAAAAGGGCAGTGAATAGTGAATGTTTCTATGATGAAATCCACCAACTCTAGAGCTACTACACTTGGAAATTATGCGCGACATTGGTTCTAGCGATTATTGATGGTAAAATTTGTTGATGTGTCGCTGAAATGAAATATTTTAAGATAAATATTGTTTGCATATTCTGGTTGGGCGAAACCAGAATATTACCCGGGGACCTTGTAACCAAAGCCTACCTTTGGCGGACGCAGGGGGGGGGCATTCCGGTCATGGCCCCAAAAGCGCTGGAGGGGGGAGTCAAACTATCTTTCCCCTCAAACGCCGGAGAAATTTTTGAAAAAGTGTTTACAGTAGGCCTGTAGAGCAAACAAAATCCTGTAATTAAACCTCCCCGGAGAGCGATCATGCACTTGGAGAGGTAGCTTATACTAGGCCTGTCGAGCACTGAAAAAAGGTGTTTACACTAGGTATGTAGAGCAAAAATATTCGCTCCCACTCCCCCCCGCCCCCAGGAGGACAGGCAGACATGAGTTTGCCCCCAAAACTTGGGGACTGCGTACACCCCTGAAGCCTACGCTGCTCCCTTGACCTGAGAGGGTATATTACCAACAAGACTAAAATTGGACTGGAAACGAGTGTTAAGCTAGACTGATTCGGGCTTAGCCCGATATATTATTATCGGTATATTGTTTTGGGATTTCATTGAGTTTAAATCTTTAGCCTCGATAAGTGTTTGAGAACTCCCGCAGCGTAATATTGAGCCCCTTGGGCTAAAGGGTGTTTTAACACGCGCATTGACGGGGGGCGGGTACCCGCCCCCCTCGGGTTTTTCGGAGATAGCAGAAAAACGGCGGCGCGTAGCGCTGCCATACTTGGCATACCTTTTCCCTCATCATTTTTACAACTTCTGTGAAAATTTTAAGGTTAGGTCATCTCAGGTCAGGTCACCAGTACAGGTCAAGTGACCCGACCTCAAAAAAAGTTTAAGATAGCATAAGTCGGAGCAGGGTGAACTTATCCGATTGAAACTCATATCACATAATGGCCCCACCGAGTTCTCTAAAATATGTTCCGGTATTTTTGATATCGATGACCTAAGGTCAGGTACGAGGCATGACCTCTTCATTGGAAATACATGGGAAAAATGGTTTTTATGGAATAACTCAGTAACGCATGGTGATATAGCATTTGTTTTTAGCAGCATTAGACTCGCCTGGGCTTTGCGGTTCTAATGATATGCATTTTATATAATTTGACCCTGACCTGACCTCAGGTCAGGTCAAATCCTTGATTTGACCTAGCAAGGTCAAATTATATATCATTAGATTCGGCTTGCTGAGAGGATTCATATAGTTCAACTCGTTTTGCTCTGTCTTTACTTGTTGAGATGTACTGGCCGAAAAACTGAATTTACATGGTATCCCTATGACAGCATGTTTTGACCTCTCGTGACTTTGAATGTGACCTGACAAAAAATGGTCCAAATGTTTTCGATGGAGAAGTAGATAGGCAGCCCAACGCCGTTTACCGTTTTTCGCTACCTACCGTGGTTCTCGAGATCTTAGGGGGGGGCGGGCGGGTACCCGCCCCCGTCAATGCGAAGGTGGCTCAGACCCCCGTCAATGCGCGTGTTAAGCTCATGAAATCTTTCGAAAGCCTATCTGGCTCAGAGAGGCCCCTAGCTATCATGCATCCTTAGCTGCCATCTCAACTTAAGGTATCTGCATTGGTTTTGGTCGCCCGGAAAGAGGCACATAGCATTTATCACTAACTTTAATAATTGTTGGGGTTTAACTACACACCAACTGCCAGGGTCATACGGCGTCGCCAACCCTCACCCTGTTGAAAGGGATTTTGGGGATCGGATCAACTTATTCAGAGGCTCCGCCGGGACTTGAACCCGGGACCGGTGGCTTAGAGGACAAGGGTGCTAGCCACTAAGCCACCTCATCCCCTTATCACTGACTTTATACGATATTGCACGTAATATATAATTTTTGGGGCTTATCGATGCACCAACTGCCAGTGTCATATGGCGTCGCCAACTCTTTTACTGTTGAAAAGATATCCCGGGAGCCAGCTTGCTTCTTGTTCAGGGAGACTGCCGGGCCTTGAACCCGGGTCGGCTGGGTGGAAGCAAGCTACGATGACCACTCCACTACAGTGTGTCTAGCATTTAATTGAAGTTGAAGACATCCCTCTATCTGAATACTGATTTATGCAAATCGGGGTATATTTCCACGTAAGCTGATGACCATTGTTGGTTGGCAGCCCCTACCAATGGTCCCCAGCCTTTGGAATTTTTCCCTAACTGGCAAACTGTACCTCTCTAGCTCGAAATACCTGAAGGCCTTTCCCGTTTGGCAAGGGCTAATGTGACATTTGAGGAAGGTCGTTATGAGTACATAACTGGGCAAGCATGGGCAAGGTAGGAAACTGAAGAGCCTAATAAAGAAAACAATAGCTCTTTTTCGATTCATGTTAGGTTCCCCTTTTGCCCATCTCCCAGCAACATGAGAGTTGGCGACACTATATAGCCTCAACAGTCGGTGTGTGTAAAACCACAAAGCTGCTTTGAATCTATTTCCTTCCTTTGTCCCTGAAAAAATGCGAAAACAAGCAAGACCTGAATGTGTGTGTATTTCACTTTGGACACATGAGCAACAAGAAAACAGTGGAATAAAAATTCAGGCAGAATATCTGCTCCTAATTTCGAAAAATTTCAAATAAATATGAGGATTCAGTAGTGCAAGTCGATAGTCTTAGACATTTGTAGTGTAGTGGCAGGTTTCAACTCATTACCTCATGCATTTATCTACTATTTTTTGTGATTGAGACCCCATTAGCCAAACGGCACTTTTCAGGCTCCCTTCTGGTTCTTCGTAAGGAGTTTTAGTGACCTAGCGTTCATGAATTCTAGCCAAATATGTTAATAATTTTCATTTTAACCATTTTCTGGTCCGTAAGTCCTGATTACCATATAATAAAGATATATTTATTTATTTATTTTGCAGCACAATGCTGACAATTCTATCAGCATAATTCACAACAGGAACAGGCATATATCTTAAACCTGATAAACAATTTGAATTCAAACTTACCCAACAACCCCAGGCCATTCCATTGATAAGCTAAGCGGGAAATATAAAGGAAAACATATGCCCATATTCATAATTTTAGTCGCCTTGGTGCTCTTCTCGGGTCCCATCCTCATTTTTTGGCGAGTTATTCGGAGCCGATTTTAATGAGAGACTAGTCGACTTACACCAATTTATGGTTATCAACCTGACAACCTATAACTGTAAATTGATAACAGTTCAGGTCAGGTGAACGAGTTTTAACGTGATTTCCACGCCCATGTGGGGCAATTTTGTTATTCTTAGATCGTAAGACGACAAAGCAAGGAAAAACGCGACTCCTAAAGCAGGCCTAGGTCGAGTTTCCTCCTCATTCAAAAGCTCTTCGAAATAAAAAATTCCCAGATATCGTCTATTTATTTTGAGATCACGTCAGTAATGACGCTACCAGGGATCACCGAAGGTCATAGTTTCGAGCTTGTTTGTGCTCTTATCCTTAGAACAAGACGGCAAGGAGCTTCCAGTGCCATTTCTTTTTTTCGTATCACCTTTGCCTCCTGAGTTATCAGGGGAAAGGGAGATGGACTGACGCCCCACGTCGTAGTGGGTGCGAAAAGAGGCCAGGTGGTGTCTGGTTGACATACTTGGCTTTTCCCCATTATTATCCATTGCACCTGACTGGATTCAGCCAAATCAAAAATTTCTTGGCGTCGTCGTCACCCTCGCCCCGGGAGGGGGGTCTGAACACCCTCTCTCAAAATTTTCCGACTGTGCATAAAAATGCTATCCTAAAACCCTATCCGTAATTAATTATTCAGCATTTTCTAGAATTTTACGTTTACACCGTCTCAGGTCAGGTCAACAGTGCAGGTCAAGTTACCTCAACTCCAAAAAAGTTTAAGATTTCATGAGTAAGAACGGTGTGAATCTGTCTTCTTAAAACTCATATCACATAATAGCCCCATCAAATAGTGCAAAACGTATTCCGGGATTTTACATATCGATGACCTAGGATCAAATACAGATCATGACCTCTCCATTGGAAATGCATGGGAAAACGAAAATTGAGGGAAATGGTTTTATTTCTGTTGATATGTAGTTGAATACCTTCACATTCTCCAAATTGTAGTAGCTTAAGCCCCTCTCCAGGCTCATGCTGCAAGTTTGGACCTGTGATCTCTGAGCGGTCATCTTGGATTACTTAACCCGCGCCCCAGTGGGCCTCCGAGCCATCTTTGCCCTGGTGGAAGGGGGGGTGTTTGAAAACCCCTCGAACTCGTCATCTACGTGGGATAGCGAAAAAAGCGAACGCTCGCTGTTGGATAGTTCATACAAATTCATGAAGAAATCATATTTGTCACTTTTTGGCTCGGGTCAATTTTGAGGTCATGACAGGTCAAAGAAAGTGGGATTTTGAGTAGATTTTTTGGGATCTAGCGCCTGAGAGACTTGAGTGAGAAGCATTTTTTAGACACCATTATCTTCCTCTCGTCACGGAAAATCTAATGATTAATCAAATTGAAAATCGAACGAGCCATACTGGGTCAAAACCTAAAAATGACCAGACCTCAGCTCAGGGTCACTTTTTAACCTAGCATAGTCAATATGCAATGAATCGACTCGCAATAGCAATCTGAACGCAATTATACCAAAATAAAAGCTGGATCATTTCATGCAAAGTTATTGACATAAGTCTGAAAACTGCTTAGATAGCCCCAGATGACCTCTCAGAGGTCACAGGTCAAAAACTGCAACAGAAGCCTGGAAAGGGTCCCAGGATACTACGATTTGGGGAATATTGAGGTTTTCTTAGCTGTTTGGTACACAAATACAGCCCAATTTCTGTTTTCCCATGTATTTACAATAGCGAGGTCATGGTCCGTAGTTGACCTTAGGTCATCGATATGAAAAATCCCGGAATATATGTTGCAGCTCTCGGTGGGCCCATTATATAGAATAAGTTTTAATTCGATAAATTCACCCATTTCTTACTTATGCCGCTTAAACATTTTTGGAGGTGAGGTCTCCTGCACTGGTGACCTGACCTGAGATGACCCAACCTTAAAATTTTGGGAAAAGCTGCGGAATCAATCAAGGATAAAGTGTGTTAAGTACGGCGGCGCTTCGCGCCGCCGTTTTTTCGTGCCGCCGGAAAACACTCGAGGGGGTGTTTAAACACCTTCCACCGGGGCGAGGGTTAAACAGGTAGACTTGGTCAATAATTTCGCAGGAAATGATTAAAAAGTTTTTATTTTGATACCATTACGTTTGAATTGTTATTGCAAGTTGATTGATATGCATATTGATTATGCTAGATCAGATGAATACTTTGACCCAACTTTAGGTCACGTTACTTTTATGTTTTCACGTAGTATAGTCATATTATACATGGTTCGATTTTCCGTAAAAAGAGGAGGCGAATGGCGCCATACAGTTTTTACTAACTGAATTCAGTCAGACGATAGGCCCCAGAAACTCCTCTACACCCTATTACATGTTTTTACCTGTCATGACCTAAATATTGACCTGAGACAAAAAGGGACTAATTTAGTTTCGAGATAAATTCTTATGAGCTATCTACCAGTGTTTGCGTTTCCCTCTATCCTGCATAGGAGCCGGGTTCGAGGGGAAGTGTTCTCCCCAACAGTGGAAGATGGCTCGGAAACCCACCGGGTCGGGTGTTAAATAACAAAAATTGGGCCACAGGTTGCCGTTTTAAACCCCATGAACTCTAATCCCTCGGAATGAATATTTCAGTAGTGATCTTGTGAGCCTTATGAGGCTGGAAACATTGTTTGAAGCTATAACTCAGACATACCCAGTCTTGGACTCTCGTGCCCAGGCGCCTCGGTCACTGGACGGACCGCCTGGGGCTCTAGACACCCGCGAGACAGCACTGATCACCTTGGTTCAAAACACTGTGCCCCCCTGCGCGCGACACACTACATACTACGTGTGACCTTGCACCTGTCGTTGTAAACACGTAGTAATCACGTGACCCAGGTATGCGTGCCAGTCGAGCGAAGGGTCGGGGATTATCAGGGGCGGTGGCAAGTCAGCCGAAGACTACCCCGTCAGAATGCAGCAAAATCAGTAATTGTGTAATATTTTCTCACGCAGATGTCAGATTAGGAAATAATGGTATCCACTGGAAAGCTTTTGCAAAAAATACATAAGAAGAATCCGTTTATAAAGCTATAGACGCCATAGGTTGCGAGATATTCATCCTAAACCAGTCGAGTCTAGTCATGGCAATTTCAATTGCGGGGGACTGTACCTAAGGCGCCGTCCATAGATTAAGTAACGCGTCGTTTTGGAATTTTTACTCTGCTCCTCCCCACGCAATGCTTTTGACAACATTGTTCAAATAACAGTAATTCAACCGTTCAAGTTGATTCTCTGCAGGAAAAGGCTGGTAAAAATTTCGTTCCCTGTCGTTACAAATGCTCGTGCTGGCGCATTGGTGTCTCCACGTTTTTTTCCAGAAGGCTTAGGGGCGAATCAATGAAACCTTGCTAGATTTACTACTTGTTGTCTTTTTAAATAGGTACAGTCCCCCCGCAATTGAAATTGCAATAACTAGGCTCGACCGGTTTAGGATGGATATCTTGCATCCTATGGTGCCTATAGGTTTAGAAACGGGTGCATCATGTGTATTTTTTCAAGAGCTTTCCAGTGGTCACCATTATTTACTAATCTGACATCTGGGTGAGAAAATATTACACAATTACTGATTTTGCTGCTTTCTGACGGGGTAGTCTTCGGCTGACTTGCCACCGCCTCTGATAATCCCTGACCCTCTCGCCCATACCTGGACCACGTGACCTCACAGATGAATGGGCGGTTGGCATTGTGCCAGCTCATTCATCCCTCTCACAAATCTTGTCGTGTCTGAGGGGCACTCGTATTGCAATTGCTCCCACTGTGTTGCTGTGTGCTGGACAACTGGCGTCACTGACCTGGGGCCCCGGTCAGTGGCAGAAACCACGCAATGCAGTGGCAGAACCACGAGTTGCTTTTTGAGGGGGGAGCAATATCCAATAAGATGGGCACAGATGGGGCCAACCATCGGAATATATTTTGCTGCGGGGAAGCACACGAATTTTCCCTCCTATATCCGTCCTTGTGCTTGGGTTGCGAAACATGTAAGCTGCCATTGGCTGCCGGGCTCCCCTCACCTGCATGTTTATTTAGTCAGGATTCTGGTAAAACGGCTGATACAGTGATACAACTTTGTTTGGAGGTTTCATTCAAATAATATTTTCAGATACTCGTCAGAAGAGGGGACAGTTGGAGCCATAGGTGGATCCAAGGGTAAAGGAATGCAGGTCCCCCTCATTGACCCTCGGCGTCCCTAAAATGATCACAGCATTCCTCTAAACGGTCGATGGCACTTCCTGAAATGTCACTTCCACCCCTCCCCCAGGATGCGAAAATCGGCACCCCGCCATAGGATTTGGCACCCACCTGAAAGCTTTTACCGGCCAAAAGTGGCACCCAATTTGTACGGATGACGTCCCACCCCCGGCAAGGTGACCCCCATCGGTGATCCTGGATCCTCCTATGGTGGGGGCAGGCCCCCAATTTTCATTAAACATCGCGATTTAAGAAACAATAGGAAAATCGGGCATTGTGTGGGCAGCATTTTGCGAAGGTCTCAAGAAGCCTGAACCTGACGAGGTTTTGTTTTTAGATGGGAAATTTTCTTGTCAAGGGTGACGGTTCACTGGCTCTATCACTGTTTCGTCGGTGGCGGCGATTATTTATTATGGGACAATTGCTTCCAACTAAATGAGCTTAATTCCGTCCACAGAGAATTTTTACATTTCCAGCTTGAGAACCTTTGTAGAGCCTATTTCTCGGGAGCATAAAACTGTGCCCTCGCTTGACTAAAATCACGCAGTCGTCTCCTCTCAACGAACGGCAGCCATTGCTTTAACTGGGGAGGATGGAGTTTCCATGAACTGGCCTCTAGACTGACATCACACGGTGCAAGCTTGGCATAGCGTTTGCGATAGTCTCTAATAAAAATTGTTGGGGTTAGACGCCGCTCCAGCTCTCAAAGTTATATGGCGTTACCAAATCTCACCCTGTAAGGATAGATTTGGTGCATCTTTTCAGCATACCTATTCAGAGAATCTCCCGGAACATGAACCCAAGGAGATGAACCCGGGGGAGTTGAGCCAGGGAATTAGCGCTAGGTTTCTTGCGGCCTTTTGGCAGCACCCTCACTTGTCGGAAGGATTTGATCATATTTTATGCTGAAAATATTAGATAATTTTTAGCAGTATTACAAAGGTATAAAAGCCTATGTAGCAGCTTTAGCGGTGATAGTGATGGTTTTTGTGCGTATCATTAGCGGTAAAATTGGTCAGTGATGGATCTAGGCGGTAGTTTTGGTGGGACAAACAAAAATCGAAACGCAGGAAAAAACATCACGCAGTGAAAGCTTTTGCAACAATCTAACTAGCCGGCAGGTTGGGGAGGCGGGGAGTGGGGATTAAATATAAGTCGAAAAGCAAAACAAACAGGCGTCACTGGGTGAAATATGTGGCCACAAAATGCTTGCTTTCGATATCCAAGGATCATTCACCCAATTACGATTTAAAATATCAAGAGGACCAGGCTCCAATATTCACACTGAAGTTGACTGGTTCTGTTTGAAAATTATTTCTTCAGTTAAAGCACCAACACCTTGCTTATGAACTTAAAAGGAGCCGGGGAAAAGGTCGACAGCTTAGGGGAGGGGGATAACATTATGGTTTTGCTCCGAGCCTTTTCGTTCGAGGAGAAAACACGTATTGTCCCCTCCCCTTGGGTCCTCTATTAGAACTGGATGCTGTTTGAGGGGCCTTGTTGCCACGTGCGACCACCGAGGGTAAAAGGGCAGTGAATAGTGAATGTTTCTCTGATGAAATCCACCAACTCGAGAGCTACTACTCTTCGAAATTTAGCGCGACATTGGTTCCAGCTATTATTGATGGTAAAATTTTTCGATGTGTCGCTCAAATGAAAATATTTTAGGATAAATATTGTTTACATATTCTGGTTGGGCGAAACCAGAATATTACCCGGGGGACCTTGTAACCAAAGCCTACCTTTGGCGGACGCAGGGGGGCATTCCGGTCATGGCCCCCAAAGCGCTGGAGGGGGGCCAAACTATCTTTCCCCCAAACGCCGGAGAAATTTTTGAAAAAAGGTGTGTACACTAAGCCTGTAGAGCAAAAAAATATTCGCTTCCCCCCTCCCCCCGGAGAGCGATCATGCACTTGGAGAGGTAGCTTATACTAGATCTGTCGAGCACTGAAAAAGGTGTTTACAATAGGTATGTAGAGCAAAAAATCTTCGCTCCCACCCCCCTTCCCCCCACAGGAGGACAGGCAGACATGGGTTTGCCCCCAAAACTTAGGTCTGCGTACGCCCCTGAAGCCTACGCTGCTCCCTTGACCTGAGAGGGTATATTACCAACAAGACTAAAATTGGACTGGAAACGAATGTTAAGCTGGTCTGATTCTGGTTTAGCCCGAGAGATTATCATCAGTATATTGTTTTGGGATTTCATTGAGTTTAAATCTTTAGCCTCGATAAATTTTTGACAACTCCCGCAGCCTAATATTGAGCCCCTTGGGCTAAAGGTTGTTTTAAGCTCGTGCAATCTTTCGAAAGCCTAGCTGGCTCAGAGGCCCCTAACTATCGTGCATCCTTAGCTGCCATCTCAACTTAACGTATCTGCATTGGTTTTGGTCGCCCGGAAAGAGGCACATAAGCATTTATCACTAACTTTAAGAATTGTTGGGGTTTAACGACGCACCAACTGCCAGGGTCATACGGCGTCCCAAACTCTCACCCTGTTGGAAGGGATTTTGGGGATCAGATCGACTTATTCAAAGGCTCCGCCGGGACTTGAACCCGGGACCGGTGGCTTAGAAGACAAGGGTGCTATCCACTAAGCCACCTCATCCCCTTATCACTAACTTTATACGATATTATACGTAATAAATAATTTTTGGGCTTATCGATGCACCAACTGCCAGTGTCATATGGTGTCGCCAACTTTTTTACTGTTGAAAAGATATCCCGGGAACCAGCTTGCTCCTTGTTCAGGGAAACCGCCGGGCCTTGAACCCGGGTCGGCTGGGTGGAATCCAGCTACGCTGACCACTCCAATACAGCGTCTCTAGCATTTAATTGGAATTGAAGACATCCCTCTATCTGAATACTGATTTGTGCAAATCAGGATATATTTGAATATAAGCTGATGACCATTGTTGGTTGGCAGCCCCTACCAATGGTCCCCAGCCTTTGGAATTTTTCCCTAACTGGCAAACAGTACCCCTCTAGCTCGAAATACCTGAAGGCCTTTCCCGTTTGGCAAGGGCTAATGTGACCTTTGAGGAAGGTCGTTATGAGCACATAACCAGGCAAGCAAGGGCAAGGTAGGAAAGCGAAGAGCCTAATAAAGAAAACAATAGCTCTTTTTCGATTCATGTAATGTTCCCTTTGTGCCCATCTCCCAGCAACATGAGAGTTGGCGACACTTTATAGCCTCAACAGTCGGTGTGTGTAAACCCCCAAAGCTGCTTTGAACCCATTTTCTTCTTTTGTCCCTGGAAAAATGCGAAAACAAGCAAGACCTGAATGTGTGTATTTCGCTCTGGACACATGAGCAACAAGAAAACAGTGGAATAAAATTCAGGCAGAATATCTGCTCCTAATTTCGAAACATTTCAAATAAATATGAGGATTCAGTACTTGCAAGTCGATAGTTTTAGTCATTTTTAGTGTAGTGGCAGGTTTCGACTCATTACCTCATGCATTTATCTACCATTTTTGTGATTGAGACCCCATTAGCCAAACAGCACTTTTTCATGCTCCCTTCTTGTTCTTCATAAGGAGTTTTAGCGACCTAGCGTTCATGAATTGTAGCCAAATATGTTAATCATTTTCATTTTAACAATTTTCTGGTCCATAAGTCCTGATTACCATATAATAAAGATATATATATATTTATTTATTTTGCAGCACAATGGTGACAATACTATCAGCATAATTCACAACAGGAACAGACACCCATGGAACAGGCATATATGTTAAACCTGATAAACAATTTGAATTCAAACTTACCCCACAACCCCAGGCCATTCCATTGATAAGCTAAGCGGGGAATATAAAGGAAAAATATGCCCATATACATAATTTTAATCGCCTTGGTGCTCTTCCCGGGCCCCATCCTCATTTTTGGCGAGTGATTCGGAGCCGATTTAAATGAGAGACTAGTCGACTTACACCAATTTATGGTTATCAGCCTGACAACTTATAACTGTAAATTGATAACAGTTCAGGTCAGGTGAACGAGTTTTAACGTGATTTCCACGCCCATGTGGGTCATTTTTGTTTTTCTTAGATAAGAACGACAAAGCAAGGGAAAAACGCGACTCCTACAGCAGGTCATGGTCAAGTTTCCTCCTCATTCAAAAGCTCTTCGAAATAAAAATTTCCCAGATATCGTCTAGTTATTTTGAGATCACGTCAGTAAAGACACTACCAGGGATCACCGGAGGTCATAGTTTCGAGCTTGTTTGTGCTCATATCTTTAGAACAATACGGCAAGGAGCTTCCAGCGCCATTTATATTTTTCGTAGCACCTTTGCCTCCTGAGTTAACAGGGGAAAGGGAGATGGACTGACGCCCCACGTCGTAGTGGGTGCGAAAAGAGGCCAGATGGTGTCTGGTTGACATACTTGGCTTTTCCCATTATTATCCCTTGCACCTGACTAGATTCAGCCAAATCTAAAATTTCTTGGCGTCGTCTTCACCCTCCCCCGGAGGGAAGGGGGTCTGAACACCCTCCCTCAGATTTTTCCGACTGTGTATAAAAATGCCGGCGCGAAGCGCCGCCGTAATTGGCGCACCCTATCCGTAATTAATTCTTCAACATTTTCTAGAATTTTACGTTTGCACCATCTCCGGTCAGGTCAACAGTGCAGGTCAAGTTACCTCAACTCCAAAAAGTTTAAGATTTCATGAGTAGGAACGGTGTGAATCTGTCTTCTTAAAACTCATATCACATAATAGCCCCATCAATTAGCGCAAAACATATTCCGGGATTTTACATATCGATGACCTAGGATCAAATACAGATCATAACCTCTCCGTTGGAAATGCATGGGAAAACAAAAATTGAGGGAAATGGTTTTATTTCTGTTGATATGTAGTTGAATACCTTCTTATTCTCCAAATCGTAGTAGCTTAAGCCCCTCTCCAGGCTCATGGTGCAAGTTTGGACCTGTGATCTCTGAGAGGTCATCTTGGATTGCTTAAACCGCGCCCCAGTGGGCCTACGAGCCATCTTTGCCCTGGTGGGAGGGGGGTGTTTGAACACCCCCTCGAACTCGGCCTCTACGTGGGATAGCGAAAAAAGCGAACGCTGTTGGATAGTTCATACAAATTCATGAAGAAATTACATTTGTCACTTTTTGGCTCAGGTCAATTTTGAGGTCATGACAGGTCAAAGGAAGTGGGATTTTGAGTAGAGTTTTTGGTATCTAGCGTCTGGAGAGTTGAGTAAGACACCATTCGCTTCCTCTCGTCACGGAAAATCGAATGATGAATCAAATCGGAAAATCGAACGAGCCATACTAGGTCAAAACTTAAAAATGACCAGACCTCAGCTCAGGGTCACTTTTTAACCTAGCATAGTCAATATGCAATCAATCGACTCGCAGTAGCAATCTGAACGCAATGATATCAAAATAAAAGCTGGATCATTTCATGCAGTTATTGACATAAGTCTGAAAACTGCTTAAATAGCCCCAGATGACCTCTCAGAGGTCACAGGTCAAAAATTGCAACAGGAGCCTGGAAAGGGTCCCAGGATACTACGATTTAGGGAATATTGAGGTTTTCTCAGCTGTTGAGTACACAAATACAGCCCAATTTCTGTTTTCCCATGTATTTACAATAGCGAGGTCATGGTCCGTAGTTGACCTTAGGTCATCGATATGAAAAATCCCGGAATATATGTTGTAGCACTCGGTGGGCCCATTATATGGAATAAGTTTTAATTCGATAAATTCACCCATTTCTTGCTTATGCCGCTTAAACATTTTTGTAGGTGAGGTCACCTGCACTGGTGACCTGAACTGAGATGACCCAACCTTAAAATTTGGGGAAAAGTTGCGGAATCAATCAAGGATAAAGTGTGCTAAATACGGCGGCGCCTCGCGCCGCCGTTTTTTCGTGCCGCCGGAAAACACCCGAGGGGGTGTTTAAGCACCTTCCACCGGGGCGAGGGTTAAACAGGTAGACTTGGGTCAATAATTTCGCAGGAAATGATGAAAAAGTTTTTTATTTTGATACCATTACGTTTGGATTGTTATTGCAAGCTGATTGATATGCATATTGATTATACTAAATCAGATATAGACCTTTGCCCAGCTTTAGGTCACGTTACTTTTATGATTTCATGTAGTATAGTCATATTATACATGGTTCAATTTTCCGTAAAAAGAGGAAGCCAATGGCCCCATACAGTTTATACTAACTGAATTCAGTCAGACGATAGGCCCCATAAACTCCTCTACACCCTATCACATTTTTTTACCTGTCATGACCTAAATATTGACCTGAGACAAAAAGTGAGTAATGTAGTTTCGCGATAAATTCTTATGAACCATCTACCAGTGTTCGCGTTTCCCTCTATCCTGCATAGGAGCCGGGTTCGAGGGGAAGTGTTCTCCCCTACAGCAAAAGATGGCTCGGACACCCACCGGGGCGGGTGTTAAATAACAAAATTCAGCCACAGGGTGCCGTTTTAAACCCCATGAACTCTAATCCCCCAGAAAAAATATTTCAGCAGTGATCCTGTGAGCCTTATGAGGCTGGAAACATTGTTTGAAGCTATAACTCAGACATACCCAGTCTTGGACTCTCGTGCCCAGGCGCCTCGGTCACTGGACGGACCGCCTGGGGCTAGACACCTGCGAGACAGTACTGATCACCTCGGTTCAAAACACTGTGCCTCCTGCCTGCCACACACTATTTACTACGTGTGGCCTTGCACCTGTCGTTGTAAACACGTAGTAATCACGTGACCCAGGTATGCGTGCCAGTCGAGCGAAGGGTCGGTGATTATCAGGGGCGGTGGCAAGTCAGCCGAAGACTACCCCGTCAAAATGCAGCAAAATCAGTAATTGTGTAATATTTTCTCACGCAGATGTCAGATTAGGAAATAATGGTAACCACTGGAAAGCTCTTGCAAAAATACATAAGAAGAACCCGTTTATAAAGCTATAGACGCCATAGGTTGCGACATATTCATCCTAAACCGTTCGAGCCTAGTCAGGGCAATTTCAATTGCGGGGGACTGTACATGAATACCAAGATGAGTTATTGACCTTGTGTGTATAGTATTCTCGATATCTTTGATATAGTCGAATAAAATGCGTAACAAAATGGTTGCTCTAAAAATCCTCCAGCGTCCTTAATTATTCATAGCCATTTCCCCGTTGTCATAGAGCAGGTGACTTCCACAGAGAAGGTGCACAAGTCTCAGTAAATTGACACGTTTTCGTAGACCAGTTTCCTGGATCCTCGCTCAGGCAGACAACTCCAAATAAGTCATTCCAATGCCAGCCTCCTCATTAAACGGGATCAAATATGGTTGATGCAGTACGGTCACTCATAGACCGCCAACATTTGTGATAAACAACCACTGAGGCTGAAGTGTGATATGGTCCAACCATCTTGCTCCTGCAGGCCCTGACCAATGGAACCACGGAGTTTTATTTAGCCGTGAGAAGAATATTGCTTTCATAACGAACTTAGAAACACACAAATCATTACCAGGAGACAAAAATGCTTAAAACATCTACACATCATAAAAGACTGTGCACTTTAAACAGCGCAAGGTGTTCTGCGTGTAGTACTTGGCAAGCGAGGGGAGCTTGTTCATGGAAGCACTTCAAGTACTCTTCCCCGGAAGTCGCACCCTGTTCCTCGCACCGTTTGTTGACATTCGTGAGAAGCTTCTTGATGTCTGCCCGCCCCTTTGCATCCCTGGTCCTTTTGTGCATTAAGGGGTAGTCCACAGAGCCGTCGGCTTTTATCTCGCCCGTGGCCTCCATGGCACACTTCTTGGCCTCTTCCAACAAGGCCAGTTGTGGAATTGTGGGCCCTATCTTGGCTTCTGCCGGTGGTGGTCTTATCCCTCCTGAATCACCTTCAACCACCACCTGGGTGAATTCGGCTGCATCGTACTGCGCAAACTGCAGGCCTGGCAGGTTGACACCAAGTTTTTTCGCACAGTCGAGGAAGGCCGTCCGTTTCTCGCTGCTCATTACACTATCCATGCAGTTACCTTGAACTAAGCGGATGAGAGCCTTGCCCGTTTCAGCGGCTCCCTTTGTGGTCATCGTTTGGCCCAGCCGGTCCATCATGCCAAGTCGGCATTTGTGCTTCCACATTCTTCGTGCACAGTCTAAGACGTAGACTCCCTGCTGCTCCTCGGTCGGTAGGTGGTCTTCGTTCATCAGACTTAAGCAGAAGTCCGTGGCTTTTCTGGTTTTTGCAATAAAGGTCTCGCTCGACGATATTGCCGGGCGCCAGCTGCGCCAGAAGTTACCAGAATCCGCCTTAGGTGTGAGCCTGGAAAAAACCGTAAAATATTAGCCGTGTTCCGCTTGTCAGCACAGTTTTGTCAGCTGGCCCTCCCATCTCTCCTCCGGAAAAGAAACAACAGCCCCACAAACAACTCTAGTATGTGCCATCCAAACGAAAAACAACAGTGTCCCAAAACCTGGGGTGCTGGGTGCAGAATGACACCCAGTCAAGCAGAATTTTCCTCTCACTTTTATATTTTTTGCTGAATTTTCCACTCACTTCCAACAATACTTACCACTATTGAATTTTACTCAACAATACTTACTACAAAGGCCAGCTCCATTGCCTCCTCTACCAACGTCCACTGGAAAAAGAGAGCAGCAGAATCGACTAGAAGATCGCCAAATTAACTCGGCTCTTTTAGCTTCTTTCGCTTTTCTGTAAGAAAATCTGGCGATTTCTATTTTTTTGGCCAATTATACCTGGCATCCTTATCTCCACCGATTTCAGTGGAACAACAGAATCGAAATTCTGGCGCGGGCAAGACGCTCATTGCCCCCTGCCCCACCGGAGAAAGTTCCAATGGGTGAACACCGCCACTAAATTCCACCCCTCACAAAATTGGTGAGTGGAAAATTAGACACCCTAGCCTTGTGTTGGCAAAAAACTGAGCTGACTGCTTTGAAAGATACCTTTTTGGAAAGCAGTTTATCTGTGCACATGATTTCTAGGCTTACGTCCTTGAAAAGTTGTTTTTTGTATTTCTGGTACCGAGAATAGTGAAAATCAATTTTTCGTCATCTTGTTGTTAAAAGCAATTATCTTGAAATTTGTATGCTAAACAGCATATTTTTTGACATTGTATCGTAGAAAATTGACCATTTATTGCGAAGAAAATAATTTTTATCCATATCAGCCCTTCATTGCTGCGTCCACGCCGTGTGACACCCAAATCCACTCACGACACCCTACGACACCCTAGGCATAAATACGCTGATATTTAAGTCGAACTGAAAGTGTCCGGTACTTGAATACATTGAAACTCTACATTTTCATTAAGTGATTTTTTTGGGCAACAAGAATGCATCCAGTTACCCTTCAAACATCGGCACTTTTTTGTATGGTTGGTCTATGGCGTGGATTTACCAAAACGCCGTCTTTACATCTATTAAATAAAAGCGGCATCTTTAGGTTTTTTTGAAAGGCAGGTTTTGTATTCGTTATTGACAAAACATTGTTAGTCTTCCTCTCTGTGTGCTTTTAGTTGTATAATTTTCTAGTCTGTAAGGATTTAGAAAATTAATTTAGAACAATTTTTGAAATGCAAATTATGTAGCTCATCCGACCGGCAAGCGGCAAGCTATCAGAAATTTAACGTAGTAGTCGCTCTGACGCTGTCGCAACCAGCCACGCCTGGCTGATTGTAGACGAAAGGAAGAAACAACAGCAGCAGAAAGAAGAAGGCTGTAGCTTCGATTAGATGGATTGATAGAAAGCAGCATATACATATGAAGGTGAGTATATATGTGAAGAGGAGCAGGGGAATTGACAGGTAAAGAAAAGAACCTTTTAGCAAGAGTCTGGAAGAGTTTATTGCCATGATAGAAAGTTTGTAGTTTCGTCTGGGTTAGTTAAGTGTAAACCAAGGCTCCACTGGGCCCTAGCATAGGTGTATGCGAGGTGCAGTGATTGAGGTCAGGAGTGGCCTCCAAAATTCCGATAACTATAGGTATAGGAGGGGCGTTGTCCCGGACCGAAAAACTATACAGTGTATGCTTAGATAATTAATTTTGGCACTAGGTATTGCATGAAAAAATCCTTTTTCATTTTTCACTACCTGCCGGTCTCGGAGGCCCTCTCTGCAGAGTTGGTCTAAGGGGGCCCGATATTTCGTCTCAGGGGCCCTTTAGAGCTGGTCGTGTGGGAGAGGAGAGGAGGGGCACAAGAGTTGGTCTAGGGAAGCCCCCCAAGATTTGATCTTCATCCACAAATGTTAGTCTTGGCGGCTCCCAGAGTTCTTTCCCCCAAAGGTTGGTCTCAGAGGCCCCCAAAAAGTTTTTTATTTGTGGCAATTCACCAATTCCTTAAAAAATAGTTGGAGACTGCATCAGGGGGGTTTCAGTTGTTGAAGATTTACCTGCTTAACCCAAAATTTTTACATGGTAATGGTCAAACAATTCTGCTTGGGGACGATTTAAAAATATTTACTTTGAGAAAATTAAAGGAAATATCCATCCCTCAGTTCAAACAAGGGCTTTGAGAGTTTACCACCTGAGTACCCAAATTGGAAAATTTTATACTCCTCCATACATTTTGAGGGGAATTTTCTACTCACTCGCCATACATTCCGAGCTGAATTTTCCACTCGACACCCTAGCGCAAAACCTATTTTGGGTCACTGAAAAACAAAATACTCATCTACCAATCACAAAATAATAGGCTGGCGCTATCGTGCTGTTACTCCTTTCTCATCAGCACAACAGTAGGCCGTCGGCCCGTAAAACCTCTAGAACCAGGTCCCGGGGAGAGGCTACAGTCGCGTGACGTAGGCGTAATGCTGCCCGCTGATTGGTGCCGACAAAACTGTGCTGACAGACGGAGCAGGTTTATTGTATGAGTAGTGCGTCATCAGGCAGTGTCGGCCGGCTCTCTATCGCTCCTGGCGCTCATGGGGTAGTCCCCATCCGTGGACGTCCCTTGGGATCTTCACATAATTTCGGCAAAACCTCTCGTTTTGTGTAATTTACCCTACCTATTAACCCTATGATAGGCGCGGAGCCTATCATGAGCCGTAGTAACCTTAGGTTTGAGTATTTTGAACCGTTAGATTTAACCGTTTGTTCTCTACTGTCTAATGGATTATGATGTAATTTATTTTTACACTCTGACTTGGAACGGCACATTCGCTTAGCGCGCGCGCATGACTGGATCACGCGACTCGCAATAAACAAAGGGTGAGGGGATCGAGCCCGGTCAGAGGCAGGATAAAGGCCCATGCGTGACTCTAGCTCAGGTTTCCCTCCCCCCGGCGCCGTATATCCCAGAAAATGGTGCGTCGGTAAACCCCAAGCAAGAGGGAGCCTCTTCTCATTTTACTTCAATATGTCCTGCTTATTTCTTGTTAAGTCATTGCGCACATAATTGTTTCCAGCGCCAGGTGCGCGTAACGAGCGGTGCGCGTTAAATTTTTCATAGCAAACCATCTTACCACTGGCGGATACAAGGCGAAGGGGTCACTGGGGCTCAAGCTTCCCCTCCCCCCGAAATGTCAGAGTGACTATAGTAACTGCATTACCGGAGGCTTTTTTAAGGCAATGACGAGGGAGGTTCTAGTCCCCTAGCCCTCCCCTGAAATTAAGTCTTTGATCCGCCAATGCGTCTTACTGTTGGCTGATACAGGCTAGCGCCGCATAGAGCTCGGGGCCCCCGGCGGCGCCATCTTGCTTCACACATCTTCTGTCGGGCTTGGTGAAGTCCTTGGGAAGACATCCAGCCAGCTCGAAACCGGAAAAGAGCAGCTTATAGTCCGGATCTGCCGATGTGCAGAATATCACCGCTTTCATCGGTAAGGGGTAAGCAGTACCAGCGCCAATACAGTGGTGGCGCCAATACAGTACTATCACTAATACAGCAGTAGCGCCAATACAGTACTAACTCCAGCACATGTACTATCGCCGATACATTAGCAGGACCAATACAGTACTAGCGTCAATATAGTACCAGCGTCAATTCAGTACTAGTGTCAATACAGTACTATCGCCAATACATTACTAAAACCAGTACAGTACTAGCTTCATGACAATACTGCATTCAATAACATACTAGTGTCAATACAATGCTAGCGTAAAAGAGTACCAGCGCCAGTACAGTACCAGCTCCGATACAGTACCAGCGCCAGTACAGTACCAACTCCGATAAAGTACCAGAGCTAGTACAGTACCAGCTCCAATAAAGTACCAGCGCTAGTACGGTACCAGTGCCACTACAGTACCAGCGCCAGTACAGTACCAGCTCCGATACAGCATCCGCGCCAGTACAGTACCAGCTCCGATACAGTACCAACGCCTGTACAGTACCAGCGCCAGTACGGTACCAGCGCCAGTACAGTACCAGCGCCAGTACAGTACCAGCGTCAGTACAGTACCAGCGCCAGTACAGTACCAGCGTCAGTACAGTACCAGCTCCGATACAGTACCAACGCCTGTACAGTACCAACGCCAGTACAGTACCAGCTCCGATACAGTACCAACGTCCGTACAGTACCAACGCCAGTACGGTACCAGCGCCAGTACAGTACCAACGCCAGTACAGTACCAAGCCTGTACAGTACCAACGCCAGTACAGTACCAGCTCCGATACAGTACCAACGTCCGTACAGTACCAACGCCTGTACAGTACCAGCGCCAGTACGGTACCAGCGCCAGTACAGTACCAGCGTCAGTACAGTACCAGCTCCGATACAGTACCAACGCCTGTACAGTACCAACGCCAGTACAGTACCAGCTCCGATACAGTACCAACGTCCGTACAGTACCAACGCCAGTACGGTACCAGCGCCAGTACAGTACCAACGCCAGTACAGTACCAACGCCAGTACAGTACCAACGCCAGTACAGTACCAACGCCTGTACAGTACCAACGCCAGTACAGTACCAGCTCCGATACAGTACCAGCGCCAGTACAGTACCAACGCCTGTACAGTACCAACGCCAGTACAGTACCAACGCCAGTACAGTACCAACGCCTGTACAGTACCAACGCCAGTACAGTACCAGCTCCGATACAGTACCAACGTCCGTACAGTACCAGCGCCAGTACAGTACCAACGCCAGTACAGTACCAACGTCCGTACAGTACCAGCGCCAGTACAGTACCAGCTCCGATACGGTACCAGCGCCAGTACAGTACCAACGCCAGTACAGTACCAACGCCAGTACAGTACCAACGCCAGTACAGTACCAACGCCAGTACAGTACCAACGCCAGTACAGTACCAACGCCAGTACAGTACCAGCTCCGATACAGTACCAGCGCCAGTACAGTACCAACGCCTGTACAGTACCAACGCCAGTACAGTACCAACGCCAGTACAGTACCAACGTCCGTACAGTACCAGCGCCAGTACAGTACCAGCTCCGATACGGTACCAGCGCCAGTACAGTACCAACGCCAGTACAGTACCAACGCCAGTACAGTACCAACGCCAGTACAGTACCAACGCCAGTACAGTACCAACGTCCGTACAGTACCAGCGCCAGTACAGTACCAGCTCCGATACGGTACCAGCGCCAGTACAGTACCAACGCCTGTAGTACCAACGCCAGTACAGTACCAACGCCGTACAGTACCAAGCCTGTACAGTACCAACGCCAGTACAGTACCAGCTCCGATACGGTACCAGCGCCAGTACAGTACCAGCGCCAGTACAGTACCAGCGCCAGTACAGTACCAGCGCCAGTACAGTACCAGCTCCGATACAGTACCAGCGCTAGTACAGTACCAGCTCCGATACAGTACCAACGTCCGTACAGTACCAGCTCCGATGCAGTACCAGCTCCGATGCAGTACCAGCTCCGATGCAGTACCAGCTCCGATGCAGTACCAGCTCCGATGCAGTACCAGCTCCGTTGCGTACAGCTCCGATGGTACCAGCTCCGTGCAGTACCAGCTCCGATGCAGTACCAGCTCCGATGCAGTACCAGCTCCGATACAGTACCAACGCCAGTACAGTACCAGCTCCGATACAGTACCAGCGCTAGTACAGTACCAGCTCCGATACAGTACCAACGTCCGTACAGTACCAGCTCCGATACAGTACCAACGTCCGTACAGTACCAGCGCCAGTGTAGTACTAGTGTCGATGGACATCATCGCAACTGTCTTTTTTGCCATTGATACAGACTACGTGACGGCCTAGACTATAGAGTTTGGTGAAACATTTTTCAAGTGCTTGATTTGGTTTATAGGTACTGCAATGATTGAAGGAGCACCAGCGAGCATTTCTGGAAGCATGTTCTAGAATCTGCTTTAGGGAAAGCTACACATTTTGGCGAGAAGCGTGGTTTTGTTACTGCAGCTGCTTGGGAGCCTCCACAAATCGTCCACCCTATCCATGAATGTCCCTTTTTGATGTCCGGCCCATGACGCGACCCAAGTTGGGCCCAATGACAGAAGTCAAGTACTTATATCTTAATTACCAAAGACAGCTTAACAGGAGGAAAACCAATGCTTTCAAATTGTAATTCATCAGTCAATTAATATTTTCAAATTGTAGCGTGCTGGCTCTCGATAAGCTTCGCCCCTTTCCCAGTTATCCCGAGAGTTCTAGGAAGGAGCCATCCAATGGTGACTGGTGTCCACACTGGGTAGTACACGGGAAGCGTTTGAAGCATACGCAAATCCAGGGGGCAAAGGGGGCAGGTGCCCCTCAACCGATTGAGCTTCGTCTTTAACTGCAATGGTCACGGTGCCGCCTGAAAGGTTGATGGCTCCCCCTTGAAATGTCGCTTCCCTTCTCCCAGGATGCGAAAATCAGCGCCCACTGATAGGATTTTGCGCTCATTTGATTTTGCCGGCCAAAAGTGGCGCCCCCTAGTCCGGATGGTGCCCCCATCCCCCGATTGTCAGTCCTGTATCTGCATATGACTTGAAGATTTCGAATCAGTTTTACTTTAGGTGCAAAATCTCCATTCATGTGAGGCAGGGCGGGGCATGCATTGCACATCACTGGCGGTATCCCGATAAAAATAGTTGTTGGTGGCGTATTTCTATTTTTTTGTTATCATGGGCATGACATAATATTTTATTGTAAACCACCGACACCTGAGAGACCCATGAGATTGATCTGCACAGTGCACTGTAACATTCCCATGCATCGAATGTGTATATAATTTCACCAAACTTATGCTGTACTCCGATGCACTGTCTTACCGTCATACTTGAGGCCGATGGACGCTCCGAGGAGGCCCAGAAGAAGCAGAGGGATGCGGTGTGGGAGTCCCATGTTTGCGAACTGTCCGGGTGCTGCTCTCAGGCCCAGGCTTTTATTCGTTCCAGCACTAAATCCGGGCTGCCCCCCCCCCCCTCATCTCCCCGACTGGGACACAGCCGAACCTGTTTCGGCTTTTCACAGAAGGTAGCAACAATGCATGCAGGTTTTGAAGTAAATCTCGTCGATGAGAGATGACCCGGCGGGTGCATGTCCTAGCATGGAGGAGCCATGACGTGCCAGCTTATCCGGCGCGCAGTTCTTAAGCCCCTTATCTGAGTTTTTAGGAACAGGGGTGTATCTGATGGTCGAATTATGCACACCAAGGCCACCCCCTTTCCAGACGTTTTCCATCGCCGTCTTTTGTTGTGTACAGCCGGTAAGCTGACCCTACTGCCGTGCTGCAATTTGCCTCCCTAGGCAGCGTCCGGCTCGAGCTTGGGCCGTAAGCTGCTGAACTGAGATACCGCTGGTCCCAGGTACATTTACTTAAAGGTACTTTTATGAAGGATTCCTTCACGTCTGAGTGACGTCACACAGGCGTGGAGGAATTCCTTCATCTTTGGGTCATGTGTCAAACTGCTTTTAACGGCGCTGGTCGCTTACAAATATTTGTGAGAATTAGAGGTGGGAGTTTCGGGCAATTTTGCAGGCCCGGGCCCGGTCTGTTGATGATTTTAGAAGCCCGTCACAATCCCGGTTTGTGGAAGAAATGGATTATCAAGCCCGGGAAGGCCCGGTATCATGAAAAAAACCATAAACGACTATATACAACATTTATTTGCTTTAAAGCTGTTTCAAATATATGTTTGAAGCCAATTTATCCTGTAAAAAGTTTTGGTTTCACCCAAAACCATATTAAAAATTCTTTGAATTTTTTTGCAGTATGTCGTCTTGTTGCTCACGTCTCATTGTGGCCTTGTGTTTAGAAAATTGTACAGTTGCGCCCCTTATCATCATGAGCAGGTTTTCGAAGAAAAGCGCGTAGTTAATAATAAAATGTACATCTTCTGCACAGTTATCCCGCTCGAAAAAAGTTTTCACTATACAGGGGACTTGCATATTTCCGTACTTCACTCCGTATCAGATCTTTGATAAGTTGCACATAGGTTTGGTCGCGCATTAGAGACGCGTTAAATTTCCACAGACCGGGTCCTCGAGTATATGATGGTGTCAACATGCTTAGAAATACTCTTTCGTGATCACTACGGTACCCAGGAAGTATTTCACAGCGTTCAACGAGCCTTATATCCGTACTTTTAATTAGAAAAAGGTCCAAACGTGCCTTCTTCAGTGGGTTCGGCTTAGTCCATGAAAACGTTTTTGTATTGGGATTCATCACCCTCCAGATGTCTTTTAGGTCGTGCTTTGCCATAATTTTTAAGACTTTTTCTCTAGATTGAACATTGTTTTCAGTGAGACAATTCAAAGTATCCCATTGCTGGTCGAGTACAAGATTGAAATCACCGCAGACTATTGTGTGGTTGGCATCATTTTCGCATAGAAGCTTGTCAATGTCGGCGAAAAACTGGGGGCTATCGGTGTTCGGACCATAAATATTTATAATATAATATGACTCATGTCCGTATTGGAAAAAGGCGGCAATGATGTTTCCGCTTTGGTCTCTGTGCTCAGAGAGAACATTGATTTTAAGACTTTTTCGGAAAAGTAAGCAAACTCCTCTACTGCTGCTGGTGAAACATGAGAAGAGGGCCTGCCCTCTCCACAGCATAGAAAAGTATCTTCTTGATTTTTGGGAGCAGTGGATATCTTGTAAACAGATAATATCAACGTCAGAATTTTAAAGAAATTAAACACATCGTGTCTCTTCTGGCGACCAGTCAATCCACGACAGTTCATAGTTACTATTTTCAAATTGTTAATCTTTGTGTTGGACAGAGTGAATCCATAATGCTGCTGAATCTTGACATAGGTATATCTGTGCATGCTGAACTATTACATTGAAATGCTTGTTTAGGTATGATATGACACACACACTCTGTCTTAGAAGTGCAACATGATAGCACCCATGGAAATGACAGATAACATAACTATCTATATGTAAGTGCTTTTGTGTAACTGCTGTGAGTGTAATCAAAATGGGTCTGGCACTGTGCAAGGTCTGCGACTGGCGTGCGGTGTGGCATCGTGCTTGTGTGGAGGTGTAAACAGAAAAAAACATCGGAACATCACAACAGAACCCGCCGGAAGTATCAGAAACAGCTCTCGCAGCTATTGCGACAAAGCTGAGCTCAGTCTCCATTAACAGCTGTTCCTTTCCATCCGATATTGGCATGAAAAAAGCTCTGAAGTGACGGCGAAACAAAGAGCTGTCGACGCGAATATTCGAATGCGTTCTCGAGAATACGAATACTAGGTATAACACTGAAGGAAATTTGAGAGCACGAAACTTGAAATTTGGCCTATTTTAGGCTGGCAAGACAGAAGGCCACCGGGAAACTGAATCCTCCAACAAGAAGCGACCGTCTGAGGGCTGATTTTGGAACTGTTCCAATAGCAGAAGTTGGCAAACACAAAAGAGGGAAACATAAACATTGCAAAGCAAGACAGAGCAATATCATTGAAAGACGTCATAAATACACGAACCGTAACTGTGGGGTACATACCTAGGGAATTTCTCCATTTACTCATTTGCAACTGCCTGGACCATGTTTAAACTGTACACCCTGATCTTTGTGCCGTGCTCCATGGTCTTGCAGAAAACTTCACCATTGCGAGAGAACACGGTATAAATCCTCTTGTCTAGCTTCTGTTTGACTAGTGCTTGATAAATCAGTCGCCTGTAGGGGGACAGGTTCTCTCGGACGAAAATCCTACTCTGCTCTGTGGCACCGCCGGCAGGCCTCGGTGGCTGCAAACGGAACCTGCTCTCCTACAACTTGTCCCTGACTGAGTTCTTGCCGGCATTCTTAAATCTAACTAATATCGCCTTTCCTCTTCCGATTCGAAAAGCATCTTCTACGTCATCTTTAGACACGGGAGTCTCTGACTTACAGTTTTGGAGGAGCGTGACAGCCGTGTCCTTTACGTCCTCGGTCCAGTGTTCAGTGGGCTTGGCTGGGACGGCAGAACCTGAGAAGATGAGGTCTTTTCTTCTGAGTTCACAGTGCAGCTGCTCGACCTCAGCCTCCAGGTCTGAGATGCGGACGTCCCTTGTGCTGACGTGTCGCTGCACCTTATCGATTTCCTGGTCTCTAGCGGCAATATGGTCCTCCAGCTCCTGCAGACGGCCGCGAAGAGCGCCGAAGTTCACTTCGCAGACTCTGAAACTCAGAAGAGATTTCCTTTTTGATAAGGTCGACCATCCTGAGCATCGTGGAGTTGAGAACAGCCTCTGTGAACGGCTGGGAGGTTTGCCTGGATCCAGAGGCGTCACCTAACTCCACCGATGCCGTCGAAGGGTGGCGGGACAACCTGCGTCGCTTGGAGGGACTATTCACAGGCGTTGCTTCTTGTCCGTCGAGGCGTTGGATCATGTCCCGAACGGAGGCTTGCTGTCCCCTCCCCCCGACCTCTCCGCGCTCCCACCGCCCGTGCCACCCCTCCCCACGCCGCGACCGGAGCTGGGCGGCCGGGACCGGTCGGCCCGCGCCGGCGGCTGTGACGCTGCCGTGGCGGGCCGCGGGGCGGGGGCGCGCTGTTGAGATGTTGTCTGAGCCCCTTGGCGGCTCTTAGCCTTGGAATTCGGCATTTCAAATTCACGGGGAGACCACCTTGGAAATGCCACAGACAAGAATGTCGAGCCACAGCAAGAAACACGGTATCACTGGTGGAGAGATCGTCCAGAGCCGATGAAACGGAAAAAATAACTAGGCTATACCCTAGTCGCCATCAGCCAAGATTGACACCGTCAATCTTATTCACTCAATTAAGTCACTCAAAACTATTTTGTCAAGGCGAGACGGCTAAAGGCCACTGGCAAAACCTTTCTGACGCCAATCACGATTTCTAAGGTTGGCTCGGCCAGGAATTGGCATCACTAGCGGAGCGCGAGCACGCTTACCCGCTCGGCTCGGCGCACCGGGGCCAACTGGTTATAGTGTTCTTAACCACTGTCTTGACTGTCAATCAGGGGTAAGGGTGCGGCAGTCTGCGTAAAAATAACATTCCAACATTTCCATAACATAACATTTCCTCATTCCAACCCAGACCAGATCGTTCTAAGAAAACACCCGAACTGCAGTCTGCCTTCATTGAGATAGCCCTCAAAAACAAAACTAATACTTGTCGACACAATATACAGATATCCATCATTCGACTCAAACATACCTTTTGAATGTTTAGACGGTACTTTGTCAAATATTTCTCACCAAACCAAAGATGTATAATTGCTGGGGACCTTAAAGGGAATGTGGCACTTTGGTAAAATCTCGGAGTTTAGGGTAATTAGGGGTATTTTTAGCCGAAAATCGTGAACACGTCCATAATTTTTCTGTAAAAATGTACAAAAAGTTCAGTATTTTGATTTTTAGATGCTCCTCTAGGGTGAGAAATAAGCCCCTGCCTGTGCATGACGGTAAAGCCCTGTAGGAGCTGAGCTGACCAGCGGCAGCCCCCGCTAACAAGCACAGATCACCGGATGTAACGCCACGCCTCATAGGGAATAGCATGGGAAGATTAACCCTCGCGCCACGGGGAAAACCCATCGAGGCCCCCTAAGGTTTTTCGGGATAGCAGGAAAACGACGAGGTGCAGCACTGCGGTTCAGGGCTGTATCTCTCACCCCATTATTTTCCAACTATCCCTGAAATTCTTTACCCCAGGTCACACAACGTCCGATCAACCAAGGTCACCTCACTTCAACTTTTGAGCTCCACCATAGCTACATTTCTAAGCCGATCGATTTGAAACTTTTTACACTTCATGACTTATACAAGGTCTACAAAACGTTTGTCCGGGATTTTTTCGATTTCGTGACCTGAGGCCAGGTCACGAGGTAACCTGTCCCATTGAAAAAGCTTGGGGAAAACTGTTTTATGATCTAAGAAGTTACAAAAATGATTCAAAATTCTGATTGCTCCGAAAAGCGTTGTTAGACACCTTTTCACGGATCACATGGGCGATATTTGCCATTTGAGCTATCGAGGTCATCACAGGTCACCAGGGGTCAAAAACGAAATTTTCACAATAACGTTCGACATAATCGAGCTAGAGCGCTGAAATAAACGTAATCGAGTATGTCTCGTCACTGCCTTTCATTTGATAAACAGCAAGGTCACTTTCTGATCTTTCGTGGCCGCAGGTCATATTAGGTCACGAAGTGACCTGTGGAGGTCAAACAACTGGCGGGAGGTCTTAGGTTCCATATAGCGGAAAAGTCTAGCATGTTCCTATCAAATGTGTTTCACCAGATCGCAATAGCTCTAAAGGCATGAGAGCTATGCCCAGTTTCCCTAAGAATTGAACATTTGAGTAGAAATAGCCTATCGTGACCTAACTTGACCTCTGGAGGTCAAACCATTGTCCTGAGCGCTTAAACATGTAAGTAATTTCGTAATGAATTCACACAAACGTTCTAATGCACTTTTACAGATTTGTACTAAACTCCATATTTTCGGAGCTAGAAGAGGGCCATCGATGCCCCCTACCCCCGCCAAGGTGGGGCGAAGGTGGCGCCAAACCCCGGTGGGGAGCGGATTAAATGATTATTTTACCAATTTTTGCAAAAGACGTTCGGATTCGACGATGTAATGCTTATTTGTTGCACTTGGGATAAACTTGATTGTCGTGTATTCTCACTAGAGGTGGGACTTTCTAGGCCCGGGGGCCCGGGGCAAAAGCCCGGTCCAGGCCCGCGGGCTTGGACCGGGCCTAAAGGCCTGATTTAGGTCAATGCCGGGCTGATAACGGGCTTCACCCAGGCTCATTCCGGGCTTCAACTGAACTGGGACTTCAAAGTCAATTTTCTGTAAGTTAAATAAGCCTTTTTAGTACAGACCTAGTTTTTTCCACTGAAACTAATCTTATTCATGCACCAGCAGCTTCTGAAAATGCATTTACAATTAATTTTGAGACTTTTAGACATACACCAGGAATGTAAAAGCATGAAGCTCTAGCTTTCTATCTGTTACTCATGCCAGGGTCAAAAGCAAGTTACTTAAACCTGAATCAATATTTAAAATCAAATATTGAATAATGCCTACAGTTGCACACATCCATGCCGTACTGTCATCTTATGAATATCCTGATTACTTCAAAATCTTCAATCTTCAAAGTCATATATGGGTGAACAAAATATAAATTGTGATGGCCTATTTGTTACTTCCATATTGTCAGTATACCATTTCAAAGGAAGTCATTTAACAAATTTGTTGCTAACATATTGATATTAACACCTAGCTCTAGCTAGAAAATTCTTTCCAGAAGCTTTTTGCTCCAGGTAAAAAGAAAATGTTATCTATGGAGCCGTTCCCATGTCCTCTATGAAAAATGGTGAAGTGAATATGTCAGCTACAAACTATCTAGTGCGAGCCTATAATTGTCAAATTGGTCTGCTAACTCTAGCTGCAAGAACAAATGTTGATAAGTTTGACCCTTCCACAGCTTCATCTTGCTCTTTCATTGCCCAAAAGATGCAGAATCCACTCAGAAAGGGCTAGTATAAGCAAGGAAATAGGCACAAAGAAAACATGTTTTTGATCGAAGTACTTCAAAACATACATTAGTCAGTTGTGGGGAGATACTGGGGAGAGCAGTCAGCCTTAGAAGGAACCTTTGAAATTGCACCAAAACATGAATATACTTGACATTATGTGTTGCATTTTCCTTGTGGAGATACTTCCATGGCCTCTATGAAATACAACTTCTATTATACTCTTTGAATTTAACAGCACTTCCCTCCTGAGACACCTTTACTTTACACTTCCCTCCCACCTTGCTCAAGAGACCGTCAAATCTGCAACAGACTCTTTTCGGCTATTTCTGTCTGACGATCCTTATCAATCTTCTCGTAAAGCAAAGCACCGAATAAGCTGGACAAAATCAGCAAGACACCAATGGCATAAATTCTGACAACTTCAAGGCGAAGCTTGCGATCATGATGCTCTCTGGGTATTCCCGAATTCCTTCAAGGCGGTTATACTGGCGATAGGAAGGCGATATCTTCAACGCCCTCATCGCGCAGGGCACGCGTAGAGTTGCGTTTTGAACATCTCATTCGCGTCATGCACCTGACAGACAATTAGAAAATGGACAGGTGAAGGCCGGACCCATGTTATACAGGTCGGCCATTGTTTGGCGCCATAAACAAAGTCAACAAACTTTTGGTAAGCCCTGAGAACGTCTCCGCCGACGAATTCATGGTGCCGTACTCTGGACACGAGATCAAACAGTATATCGGAGGAAAGGCCGTACGCATTGGCTACAAGCTCTGGTGCATGTGCGCTACGGAAGGCTACGTGCTTCATCCCGAGCCATACTGTGGTACTATCACTAACCTGTCGAGCACTGGATATGGACAAGGAGCAGATGTGGTACTGGGCCTTGTTGAGAAGTGTGCCCTGCGTCCCGGCCATCATGCGACATTTGACAATCTATTTACAACTCTACCCCTACTTGACCAGTTGTCGGCTGCTGGGATTTGGGACATTGGGACCATTCGGGATAACCGGATCCCAAAGGACTGTCCGCTTGCAAGCAGTGCCCATATGAGTAAGAACAGTCGCGGTGCGCATCAGCAGCCTACACTGACGATCTGGCTCTTGTGCGATGGAAGGACAAGAAGCCCAGTACCATGCTCAGTAACAAGTTCGGGGCTTACTCACTGCACAAGGCCACAAGACGGTCCCGGGAAGAGAAAAGACAAGTGACTGTGGATATGCCATCGTCTGTGGCCATCTACAATCAGACTATGGGCGGAGTTGGCCCCTCTACGATCAGTTTGTGTCCAATTATCCAGGCCAGAAGATCAGTGGAAGTGGCAGAGTCTGCTGCTTCAAAACTGTTGATTATTAACAACGGAAATAACTGGTTTAGAAGTGTTGTATTGACTGCAATAGAGTGCCAACTCGGATGCCAGCTGGTTAGATTTGACGCGGGTTGTTTTGATATTTGCATGTGTTATAAGCACTTCCTTTTGAGTTCTGCTGATTTCTGACGGAGTTTACCCGTATCGCACTATCCATTGTTGAAAAGCCGACTATTCATTGTTGAAAACGAATCGAGTTTTTAGGCACGTTTGAGCACATTCTCGGACTTATCAAATGTTTTTTTGTTCATGCAATATCTGAATTTTGCACCGCTGTGTTCCGTGGCTATATTGTAGTTCTCGAATGCGGATAATTTATTTGCAAAGTAGTTGACCCCGCAGTGGCTGTAAGTTCGGGATGCTGGGTGCGTGGCATCTCTATCGGAAATATCGGGATGTCAACTCGTGTAACAACGATGCCAAAGCTCAAAGGCAGCCTTCAAAATCTGTGTGATAGAAATGATGATTAAATTTGTCATTTAAATTGGTAAAATCCGTGGGTGCAGATCCCTGGGGGATTGGGGGGGTCAGGACACCCCTGGATTTTGGGCCTCCCTTAGGCTCTCTATATGGGTTGTATTGCCGAGCCAGCGTTAACCGATCCAGGACCCCCTGGGTCGAAAAGAAATCAGCCGTTTTCGCATCAAATAATTCTAGCGAAAACTCTGGCGGTAATTCTAACGGCGTGGCCGCTGGAACATCCCAGGCCTGCGGTGCTGGGCATCTCCGACGCCCCGGACACCCGCACTCCGCACTGTTGTTACCGTCACGCGCGCCGTTCTGGCCCCTGCCGTGTACCGGAGGGTGGCGGGGAGGGGGGGCGTGAACGGAGGCTGACGCAACCTGGCCCAGAATCTGGCGCAGGCTATGAATTCTGCCACAGTTGTCCTACCTCTCTCCCCTCTAAATACCGTCCGGGTATAGGTGGATCTAGAGGGGGGGCTCGTGCCCCCGACCGATCCCCGGCGCTCCCTGAAATGTCCCCCCCACCCCGATGCAGCCCAAAATCAGCACCCTTACCACAGGATTTTCCGCCCACGTGATAGGTTCTGCCGTCCAAAAGTGGCGCTCCCTGGTCCTGTTGACCCCCCCCGATCGGCAGTCCTAGATCCGCCCCTGCGTCCGGGCCTGTCGTTGACATGAGTCGCCTGGCCCACAGCCGGGGGCGGTAATTTGAAACGATGATACGGCCATATGCCAAGGCTTGTGTGCTGTGAGGAGTGCTCCTTGATGTAGCTATAATCAAGCGGTGGAAACATCGGGCCCTCACTTTCAGTGATGCTCCCTAAGTGCTAGTTTTAATGATAGCCAACGGGGCATGCGCGGCTCTGTCTTCCGAGCCACAGATGCCGGGTTCATGTCCCGGCAAAGCCTCTGAACATTTGATTTGATCCACCAAAGCCCTCCCAATAAGATGAGAGTTGGCGTCACCATATCACCTGGACAGCTGGTGCGTCGTTAAACCCCAACATACAGTGATTAATTATAGCCAACGGGCGAAAACCCTGTTGCGGTCCCTGGTGAAATGACGATGCTAGATAAAACTGTAACTGCCAAAGAATGGATCGGAACATGACTAGTTGAATCATTGGGGCATAACCAGGGGACCTAAAAATAGGTACCCCATCCCCGCCACTATCGGTCTAGATTTGACTGACTGAACCGCATGTGCTTGGTTTGGCCGTGGCATGCCCCAGGCAACAATCTAAAATTACAGACCTTCAGCCGTTAAAGGGAATGTGGCACCTTCATAACGTGATTTTAACTGAGATAGCCAAGTTGTAAAGCAAGTCGGAAAACCCGGTACTCCTTATATCACTTGTCTTGGAACTCGATATTTCCGTAGAAAAAAGCTAAAACCTACCTGACACTAACCCCTCATCAACCCCTCGCCGGGCGGCCATTGTTGTGAGCTGCTGGTGTGACGACATATGCTGACGTCACGATGAGCATCAGCCAATCGAAGCCCTTGAAGCATTTCAAGTATGGTAGTGGTTGCCAGATCATGGCATCATCCACAGGCAGATATTTATTTATTTTCCTGGAGGAGTATTTTTCAAAAAAATATTGAGCTTATTGAACATTTTTCAGAGAAATCGTGAGTGGTTTCATTATTTTTGACTAAAAGTACGCCTAATTTCACTAAATTCCAGGATTCGACCAAGGTGCCACATTTCCCTTTAAAGCCAACGCCTTCCATCGAGGGGTTACCGACTGCCCCAGCCAGAGGTTGGAACACCTGCTCGCGGAAGCGGCGTCCCTGGCTCCCTGAAGTCCCGGTGGGTTCCTTGGACAACACATGTGATCTCGAGGGCGCTGCCACCGATTTTAGAGATGGGGAGGGGGAACTGAGCGACGGAAACTTGTGTTCAGTCGGTCATATCAGGTGGTTGGTACAATATTTTATAGGGTAGGATAAACTGTAACCAGGTGCCGATCCAGGGGGTAAAACATGAAAAGGGAACATTTTCCCCTCTCAAAACTCCTGATTCTCTTTGATAAACAAACCACATGTTTTTTCACGATTTTGGGCACCTTCACTCCCAATAAAAAAGAAAAGAAAACATCGGCCTAGGTCAGACACTTTTGTAGCATAGATAACATTGTAGTCACCATTGGCGGATCTGGGGGAGGGCGAAGGGGGTGTTTGCCAACCAATCGACCCGTTGTGCCCCCTGAAATAGTCACGGCGCCTCCGTGAATGTCATTTTTCCCCAGGATGGTATTGGCAGCCCCCGAGTTGGGATTTGGCACTCCGAGGTGGGAGTTGGCACCCACCTGACAGGTTGTGCCGCTCAAAAGTGGCGCCCCTAGTTTCGGATAGCGCCCCCATCCCCACCCGGACTATGGGCTCCTCCCTCCGATTGGAAATCGTGAGTCGGCTGATAACACCCACTGGATACCTTGGCGATGGAATTCCTTTAATACTCCAATCTTATGTCAATCATTCCTGGAATGATGCATCGATTGAAGGACGCAAGCACGTTGCTAGTTAGCATGTGTTACAGAGTTACAGATATTAACATCAGTGCAGCTCTGTTGACGGCGATAATGTTCTTCAAGGTCATCTGATCGGGCTAACACATCTGGTTAATTAACAATGGTTAATGCATCAGGTCGTTGCGGCCCTCCCAACGGTCAGATACACCACATCGATATTTTTTCCTGAGCTACCCTCTTGAAACATGGAAATCCAGGTCAAATAGGGGTATTTGAAGGACGTAGCACAAAAACGGCGGAAAGGACGGAATAATGAAGTGAAAATGATTGCCTTTGCTGCAGTTTTGGCTTGATATGCCCCACTGTTGATGACACTGGCATTTCCCCGCCAACTTGCAGCAGGCATCTAGCTGATATGTGACTAAAGGGGTTTGGGAATTTCTGGTGGGAGTATTAAAAAAGGAACATTTAGCGACACAGAACGTGTTTTGTGGACACATTTTGCGCGTATATGGCCGTGTTGCGCTGGGTTGTGATTGTCTGGTATACGGCCGTGTTGGGCTCGGTCCGATCACCAGGATTCCGCTTGTTAAATACTGCTTCTTGCTGCCGACTTCCTCGCTGCGTTTGCAGAGTGAGTTCCGGAGGCCTGGCACCAGCATTACACCTGCAGCAGTGGCGGATTCAGGACTTGCTTTTGGTGGGGTAGGGTTATGAGACTCGATGGGACTAGAGGGTTATGAGCTATGAGACTATGAGACTCGAGCCTCTCAGTCATCGCTTCGGATCCGCCTCCGCCTCTGCATTTCCTATAGGTACTCTGACATTTCTTGGGGGGATTGAGCCCCTAGCCCTCCCTCTTATCTGCCACTGACCTGCAGGATACGGCTTCTGTCGCGACCTTGGGCATAGGCGGATACAGGGAAAGGAGGGGCACCTGCTCACCCCACCCCCTGGCAAACCCACCCGGCGCCCCCTGAAACGTTGGTTCCCCGAGGATGCAAGTATTGGTGTCCGTACGATGCGATTGGCTTCTCTGATCGACCACACCTGAAGGAATGGTGCCTGGGCACCAGATGGCGCCCACCTGACCTAGGCCCCCCGCACCTGAAATCCTGGATCCGCCTTTGCCAACACGGTAGCGGTGGACGCAGAGTGGCAGATCGTTAATCGCCACAACTGCACAGGGTTGAAGGCACCGCGTGGCACATGTGGGAAGTCGTCGCAGGGGCGTGCTCAGGTACGAATGACACGGGGAAAACGCTGCGGCCAGTACAGAAAGCCTGGTTTCTGGTTTGGTTTTGTTTTAGTGATAATTGTGCCTTGAAGACAGCGATCTTTGTAAAGTGCGTCCCTGCCCGTAATCGATGATGACAAATTAAATGTTCCGTTGTGTGATACTTTAATCAAAATTGGATTAATCAACAAAAACAGCGTATGGAAAGTAAGCTGAAAGCTGCTCTCTACTGATTTAAAACCGACTTGAAGGTATTCCGAACCAAACAGAGCCTTTTGTTGCAAAATCAAACAAGGACAGGGTTGACAGGTGCGTTTCGAAACTATCTAGTTTGGTGAAATCCTTACCATGCCTTCTTTACACTTCCTCACTTAAGATAACATGATATACACTATAAGGTTACTTTATACATTTAAGATCCTCGGTGTTTACGTCGACTCAGCTCTAACTTGATAAAACAAGTCCCGCTAGTAACTCGTCTTTATTGCACTCTCACTGCCCCCGCGGTTGGTGACAATTTGGGCTGTCCAAGTTGAGAAACACAATGGCTTCCGATAGGGGGTTTATTGGACGCATAAAACCAAACCGAACCAGGCTCCAGCGAGGAACCCAGTCAGGTATTGAGACAGCACCTGATTTAGTGTCTTCAACGAACGCAAATTGTCAGAGAGAAGCTTCAGCTTTTCGAACTGCAGCCCGTCTTACCACTTTCCTCCCCCATAAAAATATCCTAGGCATCGCTGGCGCCTGTGCATGTACTGTGCTCTGTCGTCAAGATACCCGTGTGAACTGTACTAGTCTGACCTTCCCCCCAATCAGCAGGTGAACAGTATAACTCCGCCCCCTCCCTCGGTTACTTCAGTACGACCGCTCGGAGCAGCTGACCCCCCTCCCCCGAATCAACAGGTGAACAGTATAACTCCCCTCCCTCCCCGGTGACTTCAGTACGACCGCTCAGAGCACTGACCCCCTCCCCCAATCAGCAGGAGAACAGTATAACTCCCCTCCCCCGGTTACTTCAATACGACCGCTCAGAGCACTGACCCCTCTCCCCAATCAGCAGGTGAACAGTATAACTCCGCCCCTCTCCCCGGTGACTTCAGTACGACCGCTCAGAGCAGCTGACCCCCTCCTCTCCCCCCCCCAATCCACAGGTGAACAGTGTAGTTCCGCCCCCTCCCCGGTTACTTCAATACGACCGCTCAGAGCACTGACCCCCTCCCCAAATCAGCAGGTGAACAGTATAACTCCCTTTCCCCGGCGACTTCAGTACGACCGCTCAGAGCACTGACCCTCCCCCAATCCACAGGTGAACAGTGTAGTTCCACCCCTCCCCGGTGACTTCAATACGACCGCTCAGAGCAGCTGACCCCCTCTCCAAATCAACAGGTGAACAGTATAACTCCCCCTCCCCGGTGACTTCAGTACGACCGCTCAGAGCACTGACCCCCTCCCCCAATCCACAGGTGAACAGTGTGTTCCACCCCTCCCCGGTGACTTCAATACGACCGCTCAGAGCACTGACCCCTCTCCCCCAATCAGCAGGTGAACAGTATAACTCCCCCTCCCCTGGTGACTTCAGTACGACCGCTCAGAGCACTGACCCCTCCCCCAATCACAGGTGAACAGTGTAGTTCCACCCCTCCCCGGTGACTTCAATACGACCGTTCGAGCAGCTGACCCCTCTCCAATCAACAGGTGAACAGTATAACTCCCCCTCCCCGGTGACTTCAGTACGACCGTTCAGAGCACTGACCCCTCCCCCAATCCACAGGTGAACAGTGTAGTTCCGCCCCCTCCCCCGGTGACTTCAGTACGACCGCTTAGAACAGCTGACCCCCTCCTCTGCCCCCAGGTGAACAGCATGACCGACTGTTGGGACAACTTTGACGTGAAGGGCCTGAGCACGGAGCGGGCCACCCGCTACCGATACAAGGCGCTGACCGGACACTGGGTCACCGACCAGGTCACGGTCAAAATGGAGCCAGAGCCCTTCAACTCGGGCGCCATGCGACACTGCTTCAGGGCGTGAGTAGCGATCTTTGTTGGTGGTCAGGGCTGGAGATCTCTTCTGAATCCAGTTGGGTTCTGAGTGGGCAACACTGGCACGACGATATAAGTAGTATACTAAGTCTGTGGGAGACCCAAGATCCAGTGGGGTCCGCCGCCCCCCCCGCAGGATCTTCACTCGTGTTGGTGGTCACGGGCGGATGTAGGAGTTACGATCTGGGGGGGCACCGGTTAGGAGTGGCTTATAGATTAAGAGATTCCATCTCTTAAAGGGGTGAGCTATCAGGGGGAGGTGTGTGGAATGACATTTGAGAGTGCCAGTGTTTATATAGCGAGTGAGGTGGTAAGAGGCGATATTTTAGGGGACACTGGGTGGTTAATGGAAGGGGTGGTGTAGTCGGATCCAAGTACAAGTAGTCCAATTGTAAATTGCGAGTTGGTGTAACCTGGAATGTTTAGCCCTGTTCCGTCTGTCAGCACAGTTTTGTCAGCACCAATCAGCGGGCCGCGCTGCGCCTACGTCACAGGACTGTAGCCTCTCCCCGGGAACTGGTCCTAGAGGTTTTACGAGGCGACGGCCTGCTGTAAGTGCTGATGAAAAATAGTAAGTGCACGAAGTGGCGGCCTAATATTTGTTAATGTTATAAAGGTTTAAGTTCCCTTTGCTTAGCACAAACCAGAGGTGATTATGGTGCTGATGTTTCTTTTCTGGAGGAGAGGTTAGAGGTCCTGCAAACAAAACTGTGCTGACAGACGGAACGGGGCTTTATTTTTTATGTTTGAAGGAAATATGGCATTTTTATGAAGGGGTTTGAGCTGCGAGTCGGGAGATGAGCGTGTCGTTAAACTGCTTGATTAAGCTTGATTCTTCCTGGAACTCTCCATTTGTAGAGAAACAGAATGTGTGTGGAGCGGACTCCGCCTACTCCGCGCCATATCCAGCTGCCGCCGAACGGCTGGCAGCGGCCGCTAACCTCGCAGGGCAGGGGAGACGTGAGAGTGGTGCGTTGAAAAAGTAGTACTCCCATTAATCGCTGCTGCTCCGTTGAGTATCAGTTCTGAGACAAACAAAGTATGAAATACGGTTTTTTTAGTATGCCCTTTGCAAGCTGTGGTTCAGTCTATATCATGTGAAAGCAACCCCTTTAAAACCCTGTGTGTGGCGCACTTTGTTGAGAGAGGCCCATACATAGTGCTATATTATTTTTCGCTGCTTCCGTATTCGTATTACTTGCATGATGGGGCGAAATTGCCCCCTTTTGATCACACCAGCCGTGGACGATAATTGCGTGGGACCATCTTTGTGTTAGTCGTGCCAGAAGTAAAAGTGAAGGTCTTCAAAGGATGGGTTGAGATTCGCATTGTCAGTTTGAAGGTTCTCTGCAGCATTGGACTTTATCAATTTTTTTTCAACTTCAGTCGCGGTCGAACTGTACTTCTGCAGTTGTGTTCTTTGTTTGCCATCTGCACCGTGTCATCCCCACGAAGCTTCGCCTATCCTCCTAGACCTGATGTGGTTTTGATGGAATTCGGCAAATAAGCGCCTGTATTTACTAATCAGGTATGCCGCATAACGAAAACAATAGCGAAACTACTTGATATCTAGCAGCCGAGCGGGCGAACGGTGTATTGACGACTTGTCTGAAGGCTCAGAAATTCTGCTGCACGGGCATAAGCGTCGCCACCGGCCAAAGTGGGGGCCAGCCAAAATTCAAACTGACGCCGACAAAAAAAAAAACTGTTCACGTTGGGACCAAATACTGTTCGAATTTGGGCTCCTCGTTGCCTTCTGCAGCAGCTGGTTATAATAATGTCCGGTTTTCTCCCATTTTTACTGAGATCAGGAAATTTTTGGCCAAAAAGTGGCGGGAAGGACCCCCCTACGCCCCCCTCGGTGGCGACGCCCTTGTGCACGGGTAATCACCGGGAGTCTTTCTCATTGACTTTGCTAGTTTTCTCATCCGGCACACGCTCAGTATTCAGCAAGGGATGGTTCTAATTCAATTTCTGCCCAAGTTGTCCTCAACTGTCAAAGTTCCCAACATTTGTCCCACGACAACATAGGGAAATGCTTTAGTGTATTAGGCATTGTAACTATCTAATTCGAAATGGTAGGTAGAATGAGTCGAAATGTTGACAGACAGACGACAGACATATATTTTCAAAATGAAACATAAACAATTTTTCAGTAATTTTTCGGATTGGTGCAAAGCACGAGTGCTTATAACACGCACCGCTCGCACAGTCAGCCCCAGACGCCGGCCACCACCACGGAGGACCACCCGGTGCCGCTGCTTAAATAGACCACTGCCGCCCGCAGCGCCACCTCCACTCCAACCCGGGCGCTGAGAGTCTGAACCTGAATATAATCCTGACTTTCAACTGTCTTTCTGTTCAAAACGCTTGCTGTGAAATATAAATTTGAAAACAGATGTTGCTACTATTTCCGCTTCTTGTCGTTAGAGAGAGCCATGAAGTAGTATATTGAGTTTAGTTGAATGGTCTAGGCTACTTAACGTGATTTGTGTTGCTTCGAATATATCTCTAAAGAGTTTTGTTCTAGGTGGTGGAATAACGGACAATTAAGGAAGTAATGTGATGTGTCCTCTTTTCTGTGGCGCAGGAGCAGTGTGGAGTTTCGTTGGCTTGAATTAGGAATTGGGGGCGTTTAATTTGCTCATTCCCACTCTCAACCGAGGTACAGGTGTTTTTTTTGTTGCCAGGGAGTAGTATAGTGGAGGTGGAGGAGTGCCAAAATACATTTTACTTCCTCTTAAATTTCTTTGTGGATGGATTTTGCGTATGTTTTGAGGGAGGTTCCACTGCTCGATGGCTGAGGGGAGGAATAACCTCTTGAAGTTTGAGGTTTATGGCGTGGCACCGTTATAGTTCGGAATATCTTAAGGTTCTAATCACGTGATTTTCTCTTGGTTCTGGGATTATACTGCGAATGAACTGGGGTAAAATGGGTGTGGAATGTTATGAAAGGACGTGATTTTATTTATTTTTTGACGACATTCTAGGACCCCAGAGCTCTGGTAGTTTGTGTAAGTGTCGTAGAGCCCCTGTCACTAGTCTAGCGGCCCTGTTTTGCAGTTTTCAGTCGGAGTTTGTCTGGGCTGTGATGTGACCGTCGTAAATAATGTACGTAGTCGAATTGGGTCGGACATAGTAGATAGATGTTATTCAAAATAGGTTAGGAAGATACTGAGCAAGAGGATAAATTGACTTAAGGTTACATTTACTTTTGATTATTTGGTTAATGTGTCCTTAATTTCAAATCGTTGGAGAGGTACGCCAACTGTTGTGCTTCTTCGCCACTGGTACGGGCTTCCACCGAATTGAGTTTGGGACGGAGGGTTTTGAGGAGAACGTTTGTGGACTGTCTTTAGTGCATTGAAGTAATAAACCATTTGCCGTACCTGTGTATTTTGTCTAGTTTCCTGAAGTGTTGTTGAACAATTGAAATGTAGTATGGCGCGTATTAAGATGTGCCGTGCAAACAAAGAATTCGTTCTGTTTGTTTGCAGAGGTTAAGTAGAAGTGGAGGCCGAGAACAGATCCTTGTGACAATATATAGGACAATTTGTGGTTATGCCTGTAGCGCTTCAATCCGGACCACGAGAACTCACGTGGAGCACGGGTATTTAGCGAAGAAAGTATGTCAAACGTACCTCCTTCGTAACATTGTAGCCTGCCCCATGATTAGCGACTGTCCCCCGTGATCTTGTGATCTTGTCCTTCCCAGAGGCCCGAGGGCTGTGGTCTGCTGACTTGCGGCGTGCGGGTAACCTCGAGGAGACAGGACGCGACAGGCTGGGCTTCTGAGTGTGGCTGGTTTGGGGGTTTTATTTGAGCCAGTGAAACTGGAATCTGATGGTGTTAGCTATTTCTGGCGGATCTGGAGGGGGTTGCTAGCTCCTCTGGGGAGGGTGTTAACTCCTCTGACGGATCTGGGGGGGTGTTAGCTCCACTGACGGATCTGGGGGGGGGTGTTAGCTCCACTGGCGAATCTGACAGTCTCTACTAAGGGGGAGCAGTCAACAGTATTTTCCACCCTCGGAATTTATGTCGCGCTCCACGTTCCACCCCCCCCGAAACGGCTCCTTAAGTCCCTCCCGAACTGAGGTCATGGATCCGCCTGTAGTTGGCTTTGACCGGGTCGAGATTGTGAGGGCTTTCTTATGTCCTTCCAGATTAATAGTTGCGTTTACAGCTGATGTGCTCGTTCTCGATCCCAACACTTTCCCAATTACGAGGCCGAGCTGGTAGTAATAATTCCGTTATAAGTAGATTTAAGACTCCGTAGCATTGGGCTTGGTCAGAAAACACAAGCACCGTATTCCAGGTGGTGCTGAGATAGATCGCCTTGACCTATTCGAGTGTGTGTTGTTGGTGGTGCGGTCTGGCGCTGGATAAGTCACGTGACCATCTGGTCACACCGTGGTATTTGTTTTGGATGAAAGGGCACAGTTCCGACCTGGCAACGGAGCCGCAGGCTCGCGCCGTCTGGGGCGGGGCACGAGGGGTATTCGGGAGGTTATAGGGCACGCCGTTATGGACTCCGGGCCTGGTTTTCTAATCGCGATAATATTTTCGAGATAAAAATTGTATTTCCGAGTCTAGTTGCGTTTTCCATCTATGAAAGATATGTTCTCGCCATTTTTCACGAACATTGTCAATCCGTGAGAGACAGGTGTTTCATAATCTCCCCGGCCCAACTTAAAGGGAATGTGGCACCTTGGTCGAATCCTGGATTTAGTGTAATTAGGCGTACTTTTAGCCGAAAATAATGAGACCACTCACGATTTCTCTGAAAAATGTACAGTAAGCTCAATATTTTGTTTTTTTTAAATACTCCTTTAGGGAAATAAATAACTGCCTGTGGATGATGTCAAGATCTGGCAACCACTACTAGACTCGAAAAGCTTCAAGGGCTTCGATTGGCTGATGCTCATCGTGACGTCAGCATATGTCGTCACACCAACAGCCATGGCAACTGTGGCCTGCTGCTAGGGGTACATGAGGGGTACATTGCAGGTAGGTTTTAGCTTTTTCTACGAAAATATCGAGTTCCAAGACAAATGATATGATGAGTACCGGGTTTTCCGACTTGCTTTACAACTTGGCTCTCTCAGTTAAAATCACGTTATGAAGGTGCCACCTTCCCTTTGATGGACGCATTATTTTGGGCCCCATGCCTTGCTGTGTAGTGCTACGTAGGATGTTTTGTGTGATCCATGCGTGAATTTTCAATAGACTGAGTGCTTTGCCTAACACCTGTCGGTCATCACATTGTCCGTGAACTGCGTTTAGCGATGGGTTTATGATAGATGTGCATGGCATTGGTGAAATTACTGTTGCTGCTAATTCATACTTTGTATCATCCACACGGAACAGGATTTCCCAAACCTCTCGTAAAAGCCCACTGTGCTTGCAGGCCGTTGGTATGGTCTCCGGAAACGCGGCGGCAGGAATTCCCGGAAAAATAAGACAGCTCTCTGTTGCCAGAAACCAGCTGCCGACTTAGCCCCTGAGCTTGGTTAGCCGGTGCGGGATCAGAGGACATAATACACAACAAAAATGTTTTGTGGGATTTGATCTCACGTACGCAAAGATGGGTAAGAACTGGGTTTATGAAAATGATTTGTCGACGTTGCATCAAGTATTTCTGTTGTAGAAATACTTACAAAACAGCTCAAGCTCTAGTCCAGGACAGCTTCACGCGGTGTTTGAACCTAATTAAACGATTTGGTGGTTGAACATACTTAAATGAGAGTCATACGATCCGTTGAAAAAGAATCATCAGACACATTCGAAATAGATACCTTGCCAGAATTCGAATCCTGAAAAAAACCTAAAAGTTGATCAATGTTAGTTCTGAAAAAAACGTTCAAGTCCTACATAATTTAACGACCGGAAGATTTTCCATTGGCTGACGTCCAGTATTTTAACTTTTCTGCCCCTGCCGGCGGTGCTTGGTACCGACACTCTCAACTCGGCAGTCTGCCCCGAGGCTATCGGTGACCTTGCACTCTTGACCCCGGGCATTTGGCCGGCAGCCGCCGTTGCTCCGCGGCAAAGACAGCGCTACCCTGCCTGTCCGCCGCGACCCGAGAGCCTTCTCAACGCCAGGAAAATTAATTAGCCTGAATGCGTTTTTTGTGGCACGTTATAACACACGTTGAGGTTATTTAGAAACGGATGATGTTTTGATCAAGCGTTGCCGAAGGCTAGGGAAGGTCAACGATCAGCTCTCCTGCGCATCGGCGGATCCAGGATCAACTTTTTGAGGGGCCAAACCAACGTTTTGGGTGACTAAATGGAGAAAAATCGCCAAAACATAGTATTTTCCAAGAAGAAATCAACCAAAATCTTGTCCTTTGGGGGCAAAAGATGCCATGTTAAACTTTGGTGGGGGCCATGACTCCTTTGCCCCCCTTGGATCTGCCAGTGCCCCTGCGTCTGTTTCGGACACTTGAACTTACTTAGCTGTTACGGAATGCGATGCTGCTTGCTGTTCTTTTGTAGGTTTTAACCGGTCTGGGATTTCGCACAGTTCGCAGTCTTTCTTTTCTACATTGTATATATTGGGAGTCACGAGCTAACACACTTCGAACTGTAAGCTCGTAACATACCATGAAATTTGTGTGCCGTCTTATGTTAGATAATGCGAAGTATCTAGAAACAGGGTTACTGTTTTCACATTTTTGCTTGCCGTTTTTATATTTGCGAGCAGGAAAATGATCCGGCTCCTTGAATGGTTCAAACGTCTTTCTGAAATAATTATTTTATCCTTACTTTTTAGTTTATGTTTTATTGGGGTTACACTCAACATGCTCACTGTCGCAGTTACAGGGAATATTGACACTGGAGGATCCAGGGGGGGCACAAAATACGTTTCCCAAATCCACCGATGTTCGCGCATTTTCTTCTAAAAAATCCTGTTATCAGGTTTTCACGATCTTGACCCCCGTCTACTTCTTCGTCGTCATGAATATGATTGCGACGATTATACCTTGTTATCTACTTTGCAGGAAGAAACTGAGTAACTTCACCCACGGCGAGAGTTGGCATCGCCAGTGCAACAACTATGTCGCCAAGGAGTACATGACTTCGGTGGAGAGGCAAACGTACTTCGACGACGTCAAGCTACAGATGGAAGCTAAGCTTTGGAGCGAAGAGTATAACCGTCACAACCCGCCCAAAAAGGTGGGGCGGGTGTTCAGCCGGAATCCAACATACAACATCGTGGGACTTCGTAGGATCTCGTTCGACTCCTCCACAGAAGATATTGGGGTCGGAGCTTTCGTACTGTATTACGTGCTTCGTCACGATGATCGTTCGGAATATAAGGGGATAAAAGGCACAGTACAAAGCTCCGACCCCAATATCTTCTGAGGAAGTCCGAACGAGATCCTACGAAATCGACCACAGATGCCTTTAAAGAATCGTGGGACTTGTTTTAGCGGCTTCTAGCTTCTTTTGTATTGACAGCGAGTTCGTAAATCAACATTTGCTCTCTTGCTCTCTTGCTCTCTCTCTCGCTCTCTCTCTCTCTCGCTCTCTCTCTCTCGCTCTCTCTCTCTCTCTCGCTCTCGCTCTCGCTCTCGCTCTCTCTCTCTCTCTCTCTCTCTCTCTCTCTCTCTCTACCTGCAGATGTGTGCGGTGGTGATGATATGACACTCTCAGCCCTAACCGCCGGTCTCCTCTCAGGTGGACATCATGCAGATGTGTGTGGTCGAAATGACGGACCGACCGGACCGCCCTCTCTTCCACTTCGAGCACTTCATCGAGGGACACTACGTCAAGTACAACTCCAACTCAGGCTTCGTCAGAGACGAGAACCTCAGGCTCACTCCGCAGGCCTTCAGTCACTTCACCTTCGAGAGGTCAGTCAGTATTCGTTCGTTATTCATTCATTCATTCATTCATTCATTCATTCATTCATTCATTCATTCACTCACTCACTCATTCATTTTCGCTCATTTTTTCATTCATTCATTTATTCAGTCAGTCAGCTAATCATGAGATGACGGCGACGATGATGATCGACTACCCGACGCGAGACATGCCAGTCAGCTGTCGTTATCTGTTAGTGGCGCATTTGTGCATGGTGATTGGTGAGGACGCCGACTCTCTGCGACCGACATGCGTCCATGTCCCGGCGAAGTCTATGAGCAAGATATAACCGGATTTCATAGAATCCCTTCAGACTGGGAAGTAACGAAAGATATCGGTGCGTTGCAAAGCCGATCTGGGATCTTTTTGATCTGAGCAGCTTTGATGATCGGTAATTAACAAACGCTTATGGATATAGATAATCTGCAAATTATCTGCAATAGTTTGATATTGGCAACTGCAGATGCTGAAGGAACGCATCCCAGACTCCTCTCCGAGTCGCGATTCCGTCCAGGCGCTTCCCATACCCACAGTCTCTATTGCATTGCGATATACCTTCGCAGTCAGTGTTTGGACCGCAAATGTTTACCGTAGTTTTACGTAGGTCCTGAACGGAATAGGGAAAGTCTGAACTTTCGGCCCAAAATTAGCGATCGCTATACAGCAATGAGGCAGTGCTGGATGATGATCATCAGTCCATTGAGAATATCAGCATGTAAATCCACCGTCTAAATCACCAGGTTTTGTTCAGCGGTCAGACAAGTCTCTACCACGTGTTGTTTCCTCGTTGTCAGGACGTGTTTCAAACACCTGTGTCTGGCCGGAGGGACGCAAACAGACCACAGTTGGTAGTTGGAGGTCTCCTTTCCGGGTTGGAAGTTGTTAAACGGCTGTGTTGTGCATGGTTGATGACGGCCCAGAAATGGGAGCGTCATGTTTCAAGAAAGGGAAAATAGAACACATTTGTATTGAACAGTGATAAACGCAATGAGTGGTGAGGAAATTTTTATGGAAATCAATTGAAGTCCTTTCACATGTGATTTCATAACCATACAATTTTCAAAAGACGAAAAAACGGTTTTACAATTTTTCGTTCGTTCACTGTCTTTAAAGTGAACGCAATTATTTACAAGTTAGAACATCACACAGCTGTTGGCCGGTTCTTCGGTAGGTTTTAATTGGTTTAATCAGCGTTTGCGTTAAGTGGGTCAGTGACCGCACCCAGTGTCAAGTGTGGTTAGAGGTCTGTATGTAATTACATTTTGGCATCCAGAAATTTCCGTCCCAACTGAATCTAGTCCTATCCTGTCCTTGCAAAATGGTTTTTATCCATATTTCCAACAGGAGGGGGCAGACTCTGCCCACCCCTCAGGTTTTTTCATAGTATCTCCGAAACGATTTGAGATAGTTTCTTGAAATTTTGTGACTTTCTTACAACTAAATAGCGCGTGTTCCCTGAAAATTTTGAAAATATATATATGCCAGAGGCGGAGCTATGGCTGGCTAATTTGGGGGTATTATCCAGAAGCCGATCATTGTCGATTGCGTTACGTTTGTCCTACAATAAAGCTGTATTACGAATTGGCGGCAGTTGTAATGTTCAAATGCTCTTACTGATATTTAGGATGACAGCTGATGTGTATTTTGATATAATTTTGGCCATAGGCGGTTCCAGAAGCTCAAAATAGGGGGCTTACAATGTTATCCATCCGAACTCTTCCAAAGTAAATATATTGCGTACAGAATGTTCGGGAGTGGTAAACATAAACATGAATTGATCCCATATCTGCATTATATGATGATAAGAAGCCATAGGCGTGCTCAGGTACCGTAATTAGGGAGGTTCACTCGCACTCAAGTTCATTTTAGTGTTGTGTGTGCATTGAATGGGACAAAGCACAGTAACTATGCATTTAGTTCTAACACCAAATGAGATTTGGGATGCCATTTGATGTATATTTCGATATATTTCGGCCATAGGCGGTTCCAGGAGCTCAAAATGGGGATCTTGAATGTTATCAATTCTATATTTTCCAAAGTGAATGAACTGCCTACAGAATGGACGGGAGGGGTAAAAATAAGGTTGTATTGATCCCATCCGTGTATTATATGATAATAGGATATCATAGGCGTGTTCAGGTACCGTAATTAGGGTGGTCTACTAACTTTCAAACGTATCTTAGTGTTGTGTCTGCATTGAATGGGGCAAATTATCGTAGATGTGCATTTAGTCCTAACACCAAATGGACACAATTCATCCATAGGCGGATCCAGGAGTGTTTCCCGGGTCGGGCAGGGGTGGATGAAGGCGGGGTAATTTGAAAAGTAGCCATACCTGAAAGGCTGGGTAATTTGTGTTTACCCCACTTTTTACCTCCCTGAATCCGCCTCTGATATATTTTTGCATTTGAGCACTTTGCTTGACATCAGAGATATCACACTGTACCTGGCGTGTGCATTTCCGAAAAGAAGACATGAAATTATTTTTATATAATTCCCCCCAATTTCTGGCCTTAGGACCGCCCTTGAATTTGAAATTTCATCTAAATGAGAAATATGACCATTTCCAAGCAATTTCCTGTTAATCCATACCAGTTTCGTGAAAATCAAGCCTAAGACACAAGAGTTGCGGATAATCTTAAAAAAGTGAGAAATTTTGTTTATTTTTAACCTCTAGGCTAAATTTTCAAAAATTTGAATTTTGTTTTCCAACATGGAGTTTAGCGCGAGAGGAATCGATTGCAGTTTGAATTTTTAAAATCGGCCGGGTAGATTTCGAGATCTTAGGAGGGGGGCAGAATCTGCCCCCTGTTGGAAATAGGGGTAGCCGGGAGCCCGTTGGAAATAGGGTTAATCAGTGGTCCTGCCGTCTCCCTTTCCATGTTTCCTCGTGAAATTTCGTTCGGAGAAAAATCATTTCCCGTCTCTTCTCATCCCGAATAGAAGCTGGAAGAATTCGTTTAACTCCATCCCGTTTCATAATTTCCGTCCCATTCAGACGTCCAGAGGGAACGTGGGTAACTGGGTGACGTGACCTTGCGGTGTTTTTTCTTGAACGGAAAAAAACTACCGTAGCCAAATTTCACGGGAGTCAAGTCCGTTTCTACTGAGGGTGACGAAAGACGGACTTCAATTACGCCCTGCAATTTGGGCGTAACAGAGGTCATTGTTTGGCATTGTTTGGTGATGCGCATCGGCAGGCAAGAAACATGGCGTACTCCTTCTTATCGGGGTTGATGTTTCTTTCAGTTTTAATTATTTCGTGTGCTCAATAGCAAAAGCACGTGAACTGTTCCAAGAATGCCAGTGACACAAAACTGAGACCTCTCAAACATTACTGTATGAAAAATGGAAAGTGAGGAGATGAAAGCGAGATGAAATATACAGCCACGGAATGCGGATTTTCGGGAATAAAAAAGCTTGTGTCAATTAAATACACATTTTGTTCAGTTCAGAAGGCATATCACTTCACTAAGTTACGAAAATAAAAGGAGATAAACACGTTAGAGATTTCATGTTTGTAAATGTTAAATGGCAGAGGGCCACTTAGTATGCCGCGTGCAGATCAAACGTCAAGCGTAAATCATACCGGCAGAAAATGTTTATTAGGCCACTCCCAACAGGCACACTTGCCCAATTACAGGAGATTGGCGGTGTTAAAGGAGTGTTGACGTAGTTTTTATCAGTGCCGTTCATCGCGGAATTTTAATCCACGATATCGCGACGGCGGGCAGCGGACAATGTCGATCGCGGAATTTATATTTAATATCATTGAATTCCACGGTCACGATCATGATCGCGGACTATTTTTTACCTTACATTCCGCGATTTTTAGTCCGCGATCGAACAGGTTGACTAAACAAATGATAATTCAAGTGGCAAGTGACAGCCACTTCGTCTCAGACTCCGTCCGCCCATATTTCTCAGACCGCGAGTCAGCGGCAGGTTAACTAGTTCATGGGCTATTGCTTTACTGTTTGGATGCGAAAGCCTCCCTATCGAATACAGATCGCTGAATAAACGTCGCGGAATATTAATTTAAAATATATGCCCGCAAAATCTCGATTGCGCAATAGCGGTAGCAGACAACCTATTTTCGATCGGGTGAACAGCACTGGTTTTTGCCGTTAGAAGTTAATACAATATTCGGTTGTTCTCCATTTGAGGTTCTACCTTCCATCTTGACTGGACACCACTCCAGCTACGGATATCACATGGTGTTGGTTGCTCTGAACTATTTGAGAGGTCATGTCTCGGGACAAGGAACATTTATTTTACGTATTCCTGCCTGGGATTTGAACCGGAATAAAAAGCATGGATTACCACCTTATGACCCCTGTGCCACGGCATTCCCTGCAGCACTGTCTTTTACCTTGGTTGCCAGCTGGCAACCCTACTAACTCGACGCTGATGTCTGTTCAACAGGTCCGGCCACGAGCTGATGGTGGTGGACGTCCAGGGTGTGGGGGATCTGTACACGGATCCGCAGATCCACACCGCCGAGGGTGAGTCGTCAACTCAGGGGGATGTCCTTGTCCAGGGCGGGGGATCTGTGCACGGATCCACAGATCCACACTGCCGAGGGTGAGTCGTCAACTCAGGGCATGTCCTTGTCCAGTACGTGGGGGATCTGTACACGGATGTGCTGAATCTCTACGTGCCAACCGCACGAAGGGACTTACCGACTCATGTAACATAGAGGCAGACTCCCGTTTACGTGACTCCGTTATGCCTGTTACTGCGGTCGGTACATAAAAAGAGGGTACTAAAGCTGCGCAAATACCTGGGGTAATTGTCTCGGTGATGTCGGTACTGAGGAACAGAGAAAATGCCAGGAACTATTTCGAGGAAGGTATAGAGCTTCGGGTTCGCTCATAAATTATGTGCCGCATTTTTCGTTATTTTTCCTCCCCTCCTCATTTAACGGTTCTTGATTCCCATGTATAACGTTAACCACGCTGTGACTGACTCTCACCCCCTCTTTGCGTTGCCTTATTTATAGATGTCTTCTTAAAGGGAATGTGTCACTTTGGTCGAATCCTGAAACTTAGTATTATTAGGGGTGCTTTTAGCCGAAAATCCTGGAAGCGTCCTTGATTTCTCTGAAAAATGTACAATAAGCTCAATATTTTGATTTTTAGAATGCTCCTCTAGGGAAAGAAATAAATATCTGCCTGTGGATGATGTCATGATCTGGCAACCACTTCCATATTCAATACGCTTCAAGGGCTTCGATTGGCTGATACCGTCACACCAACAGCCATGACAACTGTGGCCTGCTGCTAAGGGTACATGAGGGGTACATTTCAGGTAGGTTTTAGTTTTTTCTACGGAAATCTCGAATTCCAAGACAAAAGACACATTGAGTACCGGGTTTTCCGATATGCTTTACAACTTGGCTATCTCAGTTAAAATCACGTTATGAAGGTGCCACATTCCCTTTAACAGCTATGTTTAGTGGGAGTTGTTTACTCCACCGGGCACCTTTAACAGCGACACTGCCCGACTAGGGGATGAACACGTCGTCCAATTTCAGCGTGTACATCTTAGCGGCAAAGTTACGGGTCCCAAGGAGCTCGTTTCATTGTAACAATCCCCGTGGTAGGAGGAAACGAGCCCTCATCAAGCCACGCGTAACACGTGAGGCTCTGTGCCGTCGCCTCTGGTGTCGTGTCTCGCAACTTTCAGTTCCGACATTGTCCGCCAGGTGACTGCTATGGAGACGGTAACCTGGGCACGCGGGGGATGGCGCTGTTCTTCCACTCCCACGTCTGCAACACCATCTGTCGGGGCCTGAGCCTGACCGAGTTCGACCTGGCCTCCAGCGAAGACCGCGAACTCTCCGTACAGAAGGAGGAGCAGGTGAGAGAACGGCGGATGCAGGGCTGGCGTGCGCGCTGCCCCCTCTATTGCAGGGTCGGCGTGCGCGCTGACCCCTCCCTGTTTATTATTGTTGTGCTCGGTAGGGATATTTTATGTGCCAGAAATTCCGCCTAATCTGAGAGGCCCCATTGGCACCAGGCGTCGCGGAACCTTCACTGGTTGCAAATATGTGTGGTTAACGGTCTCCAAAGTGACATATCTGCGTGCAATAACTTTGGGTTTTAATGACGTAGCTTGACCTCTCCGGATGCCTGCCTTTGGTGGTCGGTTTCGGAGAAACAGTTAGGGCCCCTATATACACTGCAGGTAACGGAGTGTGTGAGAACTTGCTAACGCTCCTGCTGAACAGAGACTGTGTTAGGTAGTGTCCTCCCCAATGGCTGTGTATTATAAGGCAGTGTCCCCCTAGATGCATTGTCCGCCTCCTCGGTGATTTTGTAAGATTCTACCCCTTCCTCTCCCCATCGGCTATGTATAAGTCCTCCCTCCCCAGCGACTGTGTAAGACTGTGTCCCTCCTCCCCAGCGACTGTGTAAGACTGTCTCCCTCCTCCCCAGCGACTGTGTAAGACTGTTCCCTCCTCCCAGCTTCTGTGTAAGACTGTGTCCCTCCTCCCCAGCGTCTGTGTTAGAGTATGTCCCTCCTCCCCAGCGACTGTGTTAGAGTATCTCCCTCCTCCCAGCGTCTGTGAAGACTGTCTCCCTCCTCCCCAGCTTCTGTGTAGACTGTTCCCTCCTCCCCAGCTTCTGTGTTAGAGTATTTCCCTCCTCCCAGCGACTGTGTTAGAGTATCTCCCTCCTCCCCAGCTTCTGTGTAAGACTGTCTCCCTCCTCCCAGCTTCTGTGTTAGAGTATCTCCCTCCTCCCCAGCGACTGTGTTAGAGTATCTCCCTCCTCCCCAGCGTCTGTGCAAGACTATGTCCCTCCTCCCTAGCGACTGTGTAAGACTGTGTCCCTCCTCCCCAGCGCCTGTGTAAGACTGTGTCCCTCCTCCCTAGCGGCTGTGTAAGACTGTGTCCCTCCTCCCCAGCGACTGTGTAGAGTATTCCCTCCTCCCCAGCGACTGTGTTAGGTTCTCCCTCCTCCCAGCGTCTGTGCAAGACTGTTCCTCCTCCCAGCTTCTGTGTAAGACTGTCTCCCTCCTCCCCAGCGCCTGTGTAAGACTGTGTCCCTCCTCCACAGCGCCTGTGTAAGACTGTGTCCCTCCTCCCCAGCGCCTGTGAAGACTGTGTCCCTCCTCCCTAGCGGCTGTGTAAGACTGTGTCCCTCCTCCCCAGCGCCTGTGTTAGAGTATGTCCCTCCTCCCCAGCGACTGTGTAAGACTGTGTCCCTCCTCCCTAGCGACTGTGTAAGACTGTGTCCCTCCTCCCCAGCGCCTGTGAAGACTGTGTCCCTCCTCCCCAGCGTCTGTGTAAGACTGTGTCCCTCCTCCCTAGCGGCTGTGTAAGACTGTGTCCCTCCTCCCCAGCGCCTGTGAAGACTGTGTCCCTCCTCCCCAGCGTCTGTGTAAGACTGTGTCCCTCCTCCCTAGCGCCTGTGTAAGACTGTGTCCCTCCTCCCTAGCGTCTGTGTAAGACTGTGTCCCTCCTCCCTTGCGGCTGTGTAAGACTGTGTCTCTCCTCCGCAGCGCCTGTGTAAGACTGTGTCCCTCCTCCCCAGCGCCTGTGTAAGACGGTGTCGCGAGGCCTGGAGGAGGTATGCGCGTCGCCGCGGGAGCACGCCTTCAACCTGCACGAGTTCATGCGGCGGCGCAGCTCCAGTTCGGGATGCTGGAGCGACGCCGGCGACGCTGCGTACAGTCCGGGGGTCAGTGCCCCCCCACCCTCCAGCGGCGGTCACCGATGACCCGAAGGTCTTCAGTTTGCTGTCAGGGAGTACATCGCTGAATGACCGTGCGCTGCTAGAGCTGTTTTTATATCTCATGTTAATAACGTGCTATATACTGGACGTTTTTAAGACGGCATGCATTGCTTTGGGGCTCTCTTACATTACGGCATAGCAGTAGAGTGCTGGCTAGACTTGTGTTACTGCAGCTTGAGACCGACTTTCTCTCTCAGGTGGAGCCCGCCTCGCCGCTCTACAACGACTCGTCAGACTCCATCCGCAACTCTCTCTTCGCGAAGCGGACACGCTTCGTCAGCGAGTCCTCCACGGGCTCCAACGACGCCAGCGAAGCGGCCAGGTTCCAGGTGAGAGCGGGAGGTTCTAGACTAGCAGAGGCCGGAAGTGCGTGTGTTGGCCAGTTGTGTCGAACCTCGTTTACGTCTGGCTGCGTTGGCCTTGTGTGTTTTGGATGAGTTTGAAGTCATGGATATTATAATCAGGATAGAACGCATCCATGAAGCGTGAAATGAAATGTTTTTGGGCAACAAATAGCGCCCCGAAACATGTCAAAACAAACTCCGAAAGCGAATTGGCACCCTCTTTGACCTATAGCGCTCCTGTTTGACCCCAGAAACGCTTCCGTCCCTCCTCCAGGATAATTCTGGACGTTCCGCTGCCTTCCCGACTCCAGTCCTTATCAGTCCCCTGCTCTGCTCCCACTGCAGACCTCCGTCGATAGCTCCCCGCTCGGCCACTCCCCGCGCCACCGCGAGGCGGCGTCCGCCCGCAGCTCTGACGTCAGCGGTGACGTCACAGGCCGTCCTTACATGCGTCGCACACGTACGGAGCCGTGCCTAACCTGCTCTGAACCGAGCTTAAGCCCGCGCTCTCAGGGTTCGGCGGTGGTTCCCAAACTTGACTTACAGGTGGGTGTGGTTTGCGATCTTGTGAGAAGAGTGTTGTGTAGTTTGTGGCACGGCCAAGGAACTTCAGATCTTATCCGGTCCATGTCTGATGTTTCCTCGACAGATTCAGGGCAGTCTGTATATACACCATAATGCTCCGTCCGACTCCAATCGAATTCGAAAAATGCAATAAACTCCACGAAAATTGGATTTCAAATGCATGTTCAGAATGTCGGAAGTTACCCGAATTCTTCAAGCAATCCATTCCGGCAATGTTTTGGAGACCCATTCGAATATCTTTCCATTACACGTTCCGGTGTCCTGTGTCCTGTGACTTTGAACTGAGACTGTAATGTGATGTGAGCTTCTGAACATAGTAGTATTGCTATTACCCCCCCCACTCGACGCCTTTTGCTCTATTAATCCTCTCAATGCTTAAAGTTCACCCTCATTACCGCGTGAAGACTGATAATGGCAAAAGACGCCGAGCCCTCGTCTACAAAATTTGTTGGCATCGGCCAAGGAAAGCCTTCAGGCCAATAAAAATTTTGGTTTGATTTTTTTGCAGGTTAGGATTCCCATCGTTAGTATGTCGGTTCTGAAGGCCCCATCATAGTTTGGTACAAATTGAAATTGCTTTCCCTGTCCTGGTGCTGTAAAGCATAGCAAAGTCGTGGCGTTTTGTTTTTTACTGGAAGCAATAAAATTGAAATCTTGAGCATGCTAATGGCATGTGGCTGACAGAGGTCATGTTGTTTTAAGCTGTTGTTAAGTCAGTTAATTTGGCCTGGGAAACAGGGTACACGACAACCCAAGTGATGAGGCAGGGGAACGTCCCGTCCCTCTCCAAACCATGGGATTCCACCCCAGTTTTTACGTTTTACCCCTTTCATCAGCTTCAAATTACGCAGGTTTTCCCATCTTTTGCCCCTCCCACTCCTTAGTGAGAAGTCTGTCGCCACGCCCCCGGTTATTATCTTCCGAACTTAGAGCGACCTGTGCATAAGTGAAAGGCCGCTTTCCCGGTTTGACTTAACCGTCTGACGTCTAACTCGAATTTCGATGTCATTTTGAGACGAAGTGTCACCGGACTGGAATTGAATTAATAAAGTCTGACGTCTGCATCTGTTTTCAGGACGTAATCAGCAAGAAGCAGCGTCCCTCCAACATCGAGGCGGAGCTGGACCGGATGAACAACACGCCAGAGGTGCCATCTATCCTCGGCCAGATACACTTCGACTTGGCAAAGTACCACGAGGTGGGTCCCGGCACTTGGGGTGATGGGGATAGGTTGAAAGAGGGTCTGCGGATCACTCAATGATAAGGCGGTGGGCTCTGCTCTTTCTATATTAATATTCTGCTTCCAGAGCTGTTGTAGTAATTATAATGTGTTTTGTAGAATTGCTGGATCGAACGTGACCTGGGGTTCCACGGACGCGTCCATATAAGTACAGGCTTAGTGCAAAGCACCCTCCTGTGTCTCACAGCTTCAAAAGAAGCAAAACATAGGTAGACTCGTGTGCTTTGTAGTATGTCAGATACCTGTTTTGATGTCAGATACTTAGCATTTGATACGTAGATACCTCGCTTGAGTCCTCTGACCAGGTGGACCGGTTCATTGACTCCCTCTGACCAGTCGGTTCATTGACTTCCTCTGACCAGGTGGGCCGGTTCATTGACTCCCTCTGACCAGGTGGGCCGGTTCATTGACTCCCTCTGACCAGGTGGGCCGGTTCATTGACTCCCTCTGACCAGGTGGGACCAGTTCATTGACTCCTTCTAACCAGGTGTGCCGGTTCATTGATTCCCTCTGACCAGGTGGACCGGTTTATTGACTCCCTCTGACCAGGTGGGCCGGTTCTTAGACTCCCTCTGACCAGGTGGACCGGTTCATTGACTCCCTCTGACCAGGTGGGCCGGTTCATTGACTCCCTCTGACCAGGTGGGCCGGTACATTGACTCCCTCTGACCAGGTGGGCCGGTTCTTAGACTCCCTCTGACCAGGTGGACCGGTTCATTGACTCCCTCTGACCAGGTGGGCCGGTTCATTGACTCCCTCTGACCAGGTGGGCCGGTTCCTGGGCGCCGACAAGTCTGGAGAGTACGACCGGGTGGCTGGCTTGTTCCACCTGGAGCGGGCGGTGGACTGTGGCATCCTGCAGGCCATCGTGACTGCCGCTGACATCTACCTGGGGCGGCCTCACGACCTGCTCACTGACATACAGGTGGGAACCAAATGCACGTGAAAAATGTACTACCCAAAATCTATTTGGACGAATAAATTAGATGTGAATTCACATGTAAACGAAAACTACATGAACAAAAAATGTCTCTGAAATGTTTTCTGCGAAAAAAATAGCGAGAATAAGGAATACGAAAAAGTGCATACACAAAGCTGCTGTAGGAAAATGTGCCTAGGAAAACTTGCGGATTCGAAAAACGCATAGTAAAATTTGCACCTGATAAAGATACGCTATCAAAAATGTGATTCGAAAATGTATGATGATTTTCTACGTAGAGATGCACCGCTAAATTGTGACCAGAGGCCCTGTTTTGCTTCACGATTCGCGTAGCCGGCAGAAGCACTACGTTACAAAGCGGGGACCGTCGTAGGGTTAAAATTATATTTGACGTGACTTCTGATGAGCTCTTATGTCCTCAGAATGTTTTTCTTCCAGGTGGTACAGACAGGGGTTGCCCCACTTTAATAATACAAAGCGGGGACCGTCGTAGGGTTAAAATTATATTTGACGTGACTTCTGATGAGCTCTTATGTCCTCAGAATGTTTTTCTTCCAGGTGGTACAGACAGGGGTTGCCCCACTTTAATAATGAGTTTTGAACTGAGATAAGAGTTTTGTGGAGCGTGTCGGGAAGCCTTTTGGCATTCTTCGTCTTTTTCCGTAAACGCTATTGAGAATTGGTCCAATCGCCCTAAATTTAAGTTCAGTGGCAAGTACAAGGGCAACATAAACTTAAAGAAGCGTCTCTTAAACTTACTTTGCACCATGCCCATTCGTTCAAGCTGTTTTGTATGTTCTAGACGATTTATAAAGAGTTTTGTGGGCATATCTTTCTATTCCTCCTCCATGTCGGTTACGGTGGCTTAAAAGTGGTTGGTGAAAATCACTGATTTATTAAAGGCAAGGGCTTACGCTAACATCCAGTTTCGTCTGTTTAGGTGCTACTCTTTTTACATAATTAGATTAAGTTAGTGAAGTTTGTAAGTTTTATCAGGCATTATTAAACTGCTGGGGTTCGAGTGAGGTGCTGCTAATTTGTCGTTTGAGTAATTAGGGCCGGGGCTATTTTTTGCGTTCCCTTTTCCGAGAGCGTTTCTTGTTAGTTGCTAGTATCATTCATACAACGCACTCACACTACGTAAAGAGTGGAAGTTTACATTTGCCGGCACCCTTACGGGACAGTGGCACCACACTCGGCGGGCCACAGGCTGCTCCGGTCTCCCCAAGCTGCAGCGCCCGGCACAGGCCGAGCCCTCACATGAGGGCCGCGGGCGAGAGACCGGACCGGTGGGTCACTTAAAGGCCGATCAGGCCCGTGCACCCACAAACAGGGACGCCGACTGGCACGGCGTTGATTCCACTGTTGCGACGCGCACTCCCCAGTGTACCGCTATCTCCTGGGTAGGAGGCGGCCGCGGAAAAGGCTGCCATAGGTCAGCCTTGATCCAGGGGCCTTCCACACCCAAGCATGGCACCTTTGCCAGTTGCGCCACGGAGGTGGCAGGGCCAAGGCTATGTTCTATACACTATTCCTTGTCGAATTAATAGTCCGTAATATTTGTGCGTTCAGGAAAGCCTTCATACAATGCTGGAAAGTCTGATTCTGTATCTGGAAGGCCTAATGAGAATTTTATATCCTTTCCTCTGAAAGGACTCCTTCTGACCTGACCAGATGGGTCCTTTGAAAATGGCGAAATAATGAAAAAAGTTCTCTGAAAATGAAAATTTTACTCTGAAAATGGCGAGGTGTTTTGGAGCCTTAACATTGAGGGGGTCTGGAAAGCCCCCCCCCCGCCAGGCGGTGGTGGGCGCCGAAAGAGTCCAGGCGCTAGGAAGCTAAGTGCGGCCTGCTCAGCCATGTGACCTGGCCGGATGCGGATACCGCTTGGCAGAGGCCACCGGGTCGAGGAGGGCTGTTGGTGGCGCCTCCTGCAATTTCGGCTAAAATGGCGAGCCTGGGTCATCATCGCCATCCATTAGGGGTAATGCACTGAAGCTCCCTGGTACTGGGAAGTAGTTTTTCATTGGCCATGGGCGAAGTGAGCACGTTAATCGATGTTTTATTAGAGAGCGCGGCTTTTTGTCTGTTGCATAACCACAGCGCATGTTGTGGCAACGGGAGTTGTGTAGGTCAACCTTGGTATGCTTTAATCGCCTGAATGCGGTGTGGTACTGTCCATGTGCTATCAGATTCACACTGATTACACACGCTGAAGTGGGCGGTTTGTAAGGTCTTGGATGCGAGCAATTGCATTCTTACTGCCAGTTTTCATACTTAAAGGGATGGCTGAAGGGCAGATTGTGAAAAACATGGTACGTACTCTGAATATAAGTAGCAGTGAATTGGCCTGTTAGCTGAGCATGGGCAATGAAACGGGTGACTTCCATCCCCTTTCCTTGGGACAACCAGTGGGCTTGGAGAGTTAGAAATGGCTCCTCAAATGCCCGCTTAGGTATGTCATCACAAGATTAATAACTTCAATGGCTAACATCCTCTTGAAAACATTGAAACTCTGCTCGTTCTGACTTCTCCTCAGGTAAACACGCTATAGAGGGCCGTTATGTATTCATTTCACACATTTCGTAAACACTGGAGGATTACAAACATGAGAGTGATCCTGAATCGGTGATTAGGGTGAACCTATTAACCATTCTCCCATCCGATCGGACTTGCCTTTGTGCTGGCACCCTCTTCTGACCAGTAGGTAAGTTGGTTGAGCCGACGTAAAACCCCTCACAGGAAGAGCAACTAGCCCAGAGCACTGTGACACTTGAACCGCGTCTGCATCGACTTCTGAACTGCCGGTTGCGGTGGGCCGGAATCAAACACGTTTCATTAATGAAGACTCTATATGCAGGATCAGTTCTTATCTCAACATCAGAAAATCGGTTGACAGGCAGGTTAAAACAAGTGACAGGTATCACGAGGTGAGTGAGGTGTATTTCTGCCTCAGGGCAGCCTGAGCGCAGATTTCATTTATCAAACATGTCTTAGTTCCAGGTCATGAAGGCAGCGCAGTAGTAGTTGGTATGTGCTTGAGGTAGGTAGCATCTAAGGTAGCCGTTGTTTATCCACTCTCAGGTGATATTCTTCCCGTCAAGAAATAAGCCACAATTGGTAAATTACGTATTCTGATGTCTGAAACATAATAAAAAACGAACAAAGAAAAAAACCTCAGCATTGAGTTAGAAATCATCCATGTCTTGGTGTTATTCTCCTCCCAGCACGCTCAATTTTGAACGGCCTCCCCCTTCGTCTCCTGAAAAGAAAAATGTTGACGCTAGTCTTACGACCTTGACTGGAAAATAATTGAGTTGAAAAGTCCATCTTGCTCCCTTCTCTTCCCCATCAACTCCTCACGGGGGACCTGGCTCTCAGTGCCAGGACACGATTCTGAATTGCACTAGGCAGAACTGGTGCTCACGAGGCTGTCGGAAAGCTGCACGTCCTTTTGAAGCATTCCACGCCGGCGTGCTGCTCTGTTCCCCGGCGCCGCGGTCGACACAGTGGGACCTGGTCGATGAAGCACGCACCACCCTCGGCGCCGCACTCGTCCTCCGACCTTCCGCAGGGATGGCTGCTAGAATGGTAGCCGCTTCCCTGGTCGTCGCCTCCGCTGTCGCCAGTGAGAGCTCCTTCAGTCGGGTGTTGAACGTATCCGCTTACTCGTCGTTTTCTACCAGAAATGATCTCTCGAGGATCGAGTGCGCCTCAATTTGTGGCAACTACGGGTCTCGATGTGAGGGGTTCGCAGAGGCTATCAATGGGTCGTGCGTGCTGTTCGCAGAAACATCTGAACCGCTGGACTCCGAGGAGGACGCCAATCCCAACAATGGCTCCTATCGGGTCGGTTATGTGAAGAAGCGCCGTCCTGCTCCCCAGGTTGACCCTTCTATCGAAAGGGGTGCCGCGTCAAGAAACCCGATGCTACAAGCGTCGCGCCCTTCTATCGAAAGGGGTGCCGCGTCAAGAAACCCGATGGTACAAGCGTCGCGCCCTTCTATCGAAAGGGGTGCCGCGTCAAGAAACCCGATGCTACAAGCGTCGCGCCCTTCTATCGAAAGGGGTGCCGCGTCAAGAAGCCCGATGGCACAAGCGTCACGTGAGAGAGCGCCACCCCGCCCTGTAGGCCGCGGCGGCGGCCCTCGTCGCGGGGTCCGTCAGTGATGAAGATGAAGTAGCTGATGGTACGTCATGTGCATTCTTCTTTTCCGGAGTACGTTGGACCATGCCTCGGTGACAAAGTGCACCAGGTTACCTGCCCGGAAATCCACGCATGAACTTGAAATCCACGCATGAACGGAAATCCACGCAAGAGCGGCCATGTCTGCGCATCGCCATGGTGTTGTGCGACACAACCACCTTGTCCAGGCAGCTGGACCGCCGGCCTGGCCAGCTACTGCTACTGGATCTTCTCCTCCCTCAAGTCCTGGCACGATGCTTACGCCTTCTACTCGGTCCCTCAGCTAGGCGCGATGTCGCGGACAAGCACCCTTTGCGGACATAAGCAACACATGAGACACGGGAGACTTGGAATGGTCGCACTGATTGAACGACGATGGGTTCTTGGAGACGACGAAAGGAATGGACACGTCCCTTTCTTGCAATTAAGTTCAACCACGGGATAGTCTTGATGGACGCAACTTCGCCAGGTTGTCTTAACCGTGGAGCGTTCGTTTGTGCATGCGAACAGCCAAGCTCTTTTATCTGCCGGATGCCGATCACCACCTGTTTCAAATCGAATATCACATCGGAATCAAAGGGGCTTCTGGCGAGGTTCAATAGAGTTACGTCAGACATGATCGGAAACATATTTGACTGTAAGCTCTCCCGATGTGACTTACAAACTCGTGTCGGAGTTTTCTTGTAGTTGAGCCGATCTTTTTCTACTCATTTGTGAAATAGTTATGACGAATTCTCCGTCGGGCATGTCCACACCAGTATTCGGCTTCAATTTCAACTGCTTTCTAAGCGTAGGCTAAGTCAGAAGTGCATGGCTAGCTGAGTGTACAACCGGATCCCACCAACACCATCATCCGCAAACCGTGACTTCTTGCAAAGGTGGTAGCTATGGCTGTTAATCTGGTTATGTATCACTAATATGCGGAACACCAGTACCAGGACGGGCGTAGACAGGTGCGGACGGAAGGGGAGATATCACTATCATGGCGCACGAACGGTGATCGAGAGGGGGCAAGATAGTGCCCTTCCCCACGAGTTTCTCCAAGAGGATAGCGTGCTTACATGAGCACGGTTGGCACGTTCTGTGGACGACAGTGTCTTTGAGCACCACTAGAGACATGATATGGTGGATGATGGTCTCGAAGGAACCCCACGGCGTGAAGAGAGTGCTGGCGACGGGATCGTGTCCTGCGGCAGGTACATGAAGAAGCGGAGGGTTCACTGTCTTAGCCTGGGTGCGGGCCAGCCGCAGGTGTGTCAGCAGAGGTGACTAACTGGTGATGTCTGTCGTGAGGAAACGTGAGACCGATGGGACCTATTATATTATATTCATTTTTCTTGTCTCGGAATTTTGCACGATTGCTGGGAGTATTAGCTTGGCCTGTGTTTGTGTCTGAGTTCCAGTGCGCTGGGTACTGGACACCGAACATATGCAGGTGGGGTTGGTTCCCAGGGGCAGCCGGCGATACGAAAGTCGGAAACAGGGAGGGAATCTGGGAAGAGGGACGATTAGCGAGAAGGAGGTGACGGACTACAGGAGGGAGCCTGGATCGTGGATGGCATCTACTAAAAAGTGAGAGTGGACGGTTGTGGAGGTATGGGTTCACGACCAAACAAAACGACCCGCTCCTAGTTTTTGACCCATCTGGGCCTAGACGGTGTGGAAGTCATAGCTATTGCACGGCTTTTCTGAACTCACCACGGCGCAGCGCGTGGCGGCCTGTTAGCATTCAGGTTATTACCACAGACCTCTGGCCGCGACTGTACGGAACGTGGGTTCCGGATCCCACCGCGCCATGGGTTTGTGTTTGTAAGTTGACTTCTGTTTCTGTCTGTGTTTAGGCATGTTATGCGCATATAGCCTTGGCAACTGACGTATCCTAAAACTCCTTCCGAGCATTTGATGGGCTGCTATTTAAACAATAAACTGATATAGGAGCACTCCGTCTTGGTCCCTGAAGTCAGGATTTGTTATGATATAGCAGGTGTAACCAATATATTCTCTGAATAGGTGCAGACCCTAGCAATTGAAGATACGCGTGAGGCTTGAGTTTTCGGCTGGTCACCAGCAAAATATCATTTGTTTGGTTGAGTGAGCCGACATCACTTGTTTTGTTAGGAAGTAAAGAAGTTCTCCGTTTTATTGAATCACCTGTTTTGCGGGTAGCTTTTCATCACTGATCAATCGCTGACCAGTACACGAGTATAGGCGAGACCGATCACTGATTAATCGCTGTCCGGTTTATAGGCGAGACGGATAATTAACCAATCGCTGTCTGATATATAGGCGAGACGGAGCACTGATTAATCGCTGTCCTGTAAATAGGCGAGACGGATCATTGACCAATCGCTGTCGGGTATGTAGGCGAGACGGATCGCTGGTTAATCGCTGTCCGTATATATAGGCGAGACGGATCACTGGTCAATTGCTGTCTGGTATATAGGCGAGACGGATCAATTAACCAATCGTTGTCCCGTATATATGCGAGACGGATCACTGATTAATCGCTGTCCGGTATATAGGCGAGACGGATCACTGATTAATCCCTGTCCGGTATATAGGTGAGACGGATCGCTGATTAATCGATGTCCGATATATAGGTGAGACGTATTACTGATCAATCGCTGTCCGGAATATAGGCGAGACGGATCATTGACCAATCGCTGTCCGGTATTTAGGCGAGACGGATCAATAGTTTATCGCTGTCCGGTATATATGCGATACTGATGATTGGTCAATCTGTATTTTGCATAAAGTTGAGACTGATCCTCATTGGCCACTCTGTCCGACACTGAGGCTCGCGGACCGTATGGCCTGGCCCAAGGAAACCCAGGACATGTCTCGGTCCGGTGTCTGAGTCTTTCCTTTCATTGTTTAAAGGAAATGATTGTTTAAAATACCCTTCGCAGCAGCGACGTATGTAGAGGATACTATCTTGTTCTTGTCTAGTTATTCTGTGCTTTCAGTACATTGATATTGGCAATAAAGAAACTCGGGAAAATGTCTGCAGTGCTTAAAAGAGACTGCCAGTCTTGTTAGGACGGTGTCAGTGGTAATAAGTCCGGCCTAAGGTACAACAGTAAGGAGAACTCGCTTTTTGGTAACGGATTTCTTTGCTAACATTTTATTTTCGAGTGCAGATATTGGCGTGCTTTTTCGCATTGTATGCTTTTGTATGCGTGTTTTCACGTATATTTTTCGCATGAACACATTTTTATAACGCAGTTTAGCTCGTAAGTTTTTCTGTCGAATTTTTCTCATCGCATATTTTCAAACGGATATTTTTATACCGATTTATGTGTGCACAAACACATGGACAGTCCATCCTCGAACTCGCGTTCACCACACTACCTTTTCTAAAGCCAACAATCTAAAGATTATGTTTGTCAAATACCTGCGATCAGTGTGATTGAATCAGATAATTTGTGGATGAGAAATAGGTGAGCAGGTGCCCTCTGTTCAATCAACCCTCTTTTCCGTACCTCCCCCGGAATCGCCCACCTTATAAGATAACAAATTTGCATTTTCCCGTCGTCCGTAACACGCTCCATGTTAGGATATAACTAAGTTGTTGTATTTATGTTGAGGAGCCCATTCGACTACGCGTTCATCACTTCAAATTCTGTGTCGTTGTCCTCGGCAGAAAGAGGACACTCCCGAGCACAGACGGGAAGGCCTGAGTCTTCTGGAGCGGGCAGCGAAGGCGGGAGACAGAGCTGCTATGGTGGACGTGGCGCAGAGCTACGAACTGGGCACCTATCTGCCTCAGGGGGAGGGCGACCGCGACTGGGACAAGGCTGTAACCTGGTGAGGGGAGAGAGAGAGAGAGAGAGAGAGAGAGAGAGAGAGAGAGAGAGAGAGAGAGAGAGAGAGAGAGAGAGAGAGAGAGAGAGAGAGAGAGAGAGAGAGAGAGAGAGAGAGAGAGAGAGAGAGAGAGAGAGAGAGAGAGAGAGAGAGAGAGAGAGAGAGAGAGAGAGAGAGAGCGAGAGAGAGAGAGAGGCAGAGAGAGAGAGAGCGAGAGAGAGAGAGAGCGAGAGAGAGAGAGCGAGAGAGCGAGAGAGAGAGAGAGCGAGAGAGCGAGAGAGAGAGAGAGCGAGAGAGCGAGAGAGCGAGAGAGCGAGAGAGAGAGAGAGCGAGAGAGAGAGAGAGAGAGAGAGCGAGAGAGAGAGAGAGCGAGAGAGAGAGAGAGAGCGAGAGAGAGAGAGAGAGAGAGAGAGAGAGAGAGAGAGCGAGAGAGAGAGAGAGAGAGAGAGAGAGAGAGAGAGAGAGAGAGAGAGAGAGAGAGAGAGAGAGAGAGAGAGAGAGAGAGAGAGAGAGAGAGAGAGAGAGAGAGAGAGAGAGAGAGAGAGAGAGAGAGAGAGAGAGAGAGAGAGAGAAGATCTGGTCTCCATTTATGGATGTCTGTTATTTGAATCTTGCCTCAATCCGCCTGTGTGAGATGTGTCGGCTAAGGCTGTACCGCTGCGCTGCCTGAGGCTGTACCGCCGCCCGGTACAGGTACCTGCGGGCCGTGGAGACGCCGACTGACGAGTCCGACAAGCCTGCCTACTCCCTGCTGGGTCGTGCCGCTGAGATGCTGAAGACCGGAGGGCCCGGCCTCGCGCCCGATTTCTCCCGGGCAGGTGGGATGGGACGGAACGGAACCAGTGGGATGGGTCGGGACAAGTGGGATGGGGATGGGACTGGACAAGTGGGATGGAACGGAACGGGACAAGTGGAACGGGATGGAACTGGACAAATGGGATGGGATGGACGAGACAAGTGGGATGGTACGGGACAGTGGGGTTGGACGGAACGGAACAGTGGGATGGGACGGGGCAGGTGGGGTTGGACGGAACGGAACCAGTGGGATGGGTCGGGTCAAGTGGGATGGGACGGCGGGACAAATGGGATGGAACGGAACGGGACAAGTGGGACAGAGTAGTATAGATGCAAACATGGTATTAGACTTGTGTCCCATACTCTGCTAGTTTTTCTCACTTTCCAGCCTATGGATTGTGTCAACATTGGGGCATCTCGGCCACATACTGGCGATTAGTGAGGCATCGCCGGGGAGACCCGGTCGTTTATGTCCCACACCTCCCCACACTTGGCGGCTGGTTACCGGCGCCGCTGTCAGACTGCGGGCTGGCGTGAAACACCGCTCCGCGCTCAGTGGGTACCGGGATTCGAACTCGGAACCTATGATCAGAATACTGATGTAGTTTCCTTGAGTTCCGCCCGCTACAGTTTTAGCAGGATTCGAACCGGCGCTGTTCCTGTAAAACTGCTGCTGTGCCGCTGAATCGCCGGGCTGGTGAAGTACGGTATAGCCTGTATTGGAGCGTCTAAAAAACAAAAAAGCAATGGTCTTCAAGAGATGGGGGTTTGATTCAGATGGCGGTATAATGCATGGCCTGGTAAGTGAACATGTAACGATGGAGTGGTTTACGAATCGTGATTCTACAACACTAATGAACGGGTCCGACAGTAGGCCTTCTGCTGTGTGATACCATGTACCATAGTTTGCGTCGTGTGGTGAATCACGATACGCTGCGCTGAGGTTCACGCGATTCATGTGTGCTTCCTGGGGCACTGCCTCCTTTCTGTCGACGTCCTGGGATTTGAACCCTGGACCTGACCCCAGAACATTGACGTTGACACTGTACGGCCTTCCGATGCGACTATTCGCCAGCAGCAACCCATTATCACTTCAACAGTATTGTTTCTCAGGGCAAGTTTTTAGCAAACAGCATTGAAACATGGCATATGGAATTAGAGCATGTCTTCGCATATATCGTTTGAAATAGCTGTTCTACAATGAACTTTCAAACGTGGCTGGAAGTGACCTGAGTGACCATCCCCACTAATTTCAAAACTGCCTTATTTTGGCCCACCCTCTCGCGGGATTGTAGGAAACAAGCAAGTACCTGCCCCTCTATAATAAGTTTTTGGAGTCATAATAATTCGAAATAAAACCCATAATAATCAGGGTATTCTGCACTATTAATGTAATCTGTCCATTTCTAAACACAGTTTTCTGGTTTCAGTCCTTTTGTAAACACTGCCCATTTCTTTATAAAAAATACCCTTCTCTATTACCATGTGCAAATTAATCTGGCCCGTCTTCTCAACTGTCCCAATTCATCTAGCTTGCACCAGATCGCCATGGAGGGTATCAAACCAGTACTTGTCCATCTCTATTTCAGCGGAGCTGTTTAACGCCGCTGCGGAGGAGGCGTCGGCTGCGATGAAGGGTCGCGTCGCCAACAAGTACTTCATGGAGGCTGAGGAATGCTGGGGAATGTGCGAAGAGGTGGCAGAGGAAGCAACTGAGGGCTAAGCCACGAGGATGAAAAACCGTTGAAATGAGGAGAGCATTGAAAAAGAGAACGGCAGATTTATACAAAAAACCTGACTTGCCGCAGATAAAGGAGCGGATGTTGTACTATGAGGTGCTGCTCGGGGGAAGGTTCACGGTGACTGTTTCATCAGTTGTCGCGTTCTAAGACACTCTGCAGGTGCCCAGGCCCAAATTGTAGCTGGTGGGTCTAGTGGGGAAGCTCCAGGTCGTTACCTACAAGTACTGCGGCTGCGGGTGTCGGCAGCTAGTCTGTTCCTCCCTCCGGGCGGGCGCTTTGCTTCCGGCGCCTGGGAGTTCAGCGCCTCTGCAAATCGGGCTTTTCGTCTTTTTCGGGTTGATCCCCTCCTCTGGATTGGCTTGAAACGCTCATCTGCTGGATGAGAGGTCACACGCCCGCTGGAAGACCCCTGGAGTGGCGTAGTTCGGGCGGCTGTGCCTGGTTCAGAACTCGGCTGGCCTCTCTCTATGGGACTTCTTACACGCGGTTGTGGTCAGGGTTGGCAAGAGAAGTGACCGCTCCTTGGAAGCCTTCTTCGTGTGACTCACTCGTCGCCGATTAGTGTTTTTGGTGCTCCGTTTGCATGGTTTTCTTCGCGAGGAAGCAGTGCGGGACAGCTTTCGTCAGAAGTATTCAGCTTTGGTGACCTTTCGAATTGAAGCGTCGGTATTTCTTAGAATAAGTGTTTTAGCATGGCATATGAAAAAAGAGAAAAGGGAAAACAGTGAACAACAGAAAATCAGAATAAGTCTGAAAAGAGAAACCAAACAAATTTCAAATATATCACCAGGGTTGTTCAGCTGTAGTTTTGGGTGTGTTTTGAAGTTGTGGGGATTATAGTTTCCTCTCTTTGTGCTTTTTACAACTAGAAGTCTCATGCAAAAAGTCACTGAAAGGTCAGCCATTTGCGTGCACACTTGTGCTTCCCCTGGTCCGGACTGGTTCTTTTGTGTGATTTTCAGGGGTAAGGTCCTCGTGTAAACACGGTCTGATCCTTAGCACGTTTAGAGACTTCCTAGTGCCTGAGTGTTCACGTGACTCACACACTCCTCACTTCACTGTTCTCCGTGTGATCTAAGTGTTGTGCTAAGCACAGTCTGCTTTCTGTTGGTTTGTGCGTGCTGTTCCTTGTGTTGGCTGTGAATAACAGTCAGTGTGTACGCGCTGTGGTGGTTTGTAAATACAGATCTGTAGCGAGGCGTCTACCGCCGGCATGCAGAAGTTGTCGCCCTTATCCAAACTACCGTGGAAGGCCGGGGCAGCGCTTCTGTGCGCAGAGTTTATCCGCGAGCGCTAGCAAAACACATGTCAATGACAATGTCTTAATCCCGTTGGTATGTGCTTTGCTAGCACCCCCGTGTGAGGGCCCGTCAGCGGATGGTCTGTATTCCGACGTTTCGCCTCTGGGGCGGCTGTACAGTTCTATGGGGGTTGTCTTTGTGGTCTCTCCAGTGTGCTCCATCCTGGGTGGGCGGTGGTGTCGAACCGTTGCTTGGTGCAGGGCTTGAATGCCGGCTCGGCGTGTGTGGTTGACGCAGATCATTGTTCGCACTCAGTTGTGGACCTTGGCGGATGCGTCGGCTAACGTGGGAGTCGCACAGAAACCGTTCAAAACCCATGACCCCGTGGATCGGGGAGCTCCGACTTACTTTTTCAAACATGTTTCCAGTGAAGGTGCGCTTTTTTGGCCAGCTGGAATGACCCTTAGTCACCTGACTGAGTGGTGTTTCTTTTCTGGTTTCCTAAACCCATGACGGATTTGGATGCTCCAGCTTGCTTTTTCAAACAGATTTTCAGTGACGGGGCTCTGTTTGGACAGCTGGAATGACCCTTGGTCTTAGATGGCGTAGTGTTTCCTGAAACACTCTGTTAAACACTCTGGTTTCCTGAAGGGTCTCTGTAACAACCACACTGGATTTAGCTTGTTTGCTTTAGGATTGGGTCAAACCCCCGCTGGCCAATTTCACCTCCTGCATTTTTTTCAATAGCCTGCAGATTGGGCTGGTTGCCTTTTGAAGTGATGCGCCTGTGTACTCCAGAATCTGCGATTAGGGTACTAATTGTGGCTAGCACTAACAACCTGAAGTACCGAAAACGTTAATCCTCATATTCTACACCGAAATTACTCAATTTCTGTGTGGTTTGAAATTGGAAAAATTGTTCCTACTTTTTGAAATATACCTGATTTTTTTTTAATAAGTGATGGGATAAAAGGGAGGGAGCACTGGGCCCAAGTCCCCTTTGCCCCTGCTCTATTTCGAGCGCGTTGTCGGGGGTACAACATTTCTGAGTGAAGTGTGGCATCGGGTGTATTATTTCAATGTTTAAGAAGATTATCCTGAGTGGCTGTGTGTAAATATTACTGTAAATATGACTGACAGTGTTCCCCGCCTCACTGGTGCTCATATGATGTCCAAGCTTTTGTGATTGTGCAGTTTTTTATTCTGACCGTTTGTGCGTGCTGTGTTTGTTGTGTTTGCCATGAATAACATTTACTTTGTCGATGATTTGGCTTCTAAATAAGGATTCGTGCCGGCGTATGTTGGCCGTCTATCAAAGGCGTACATCAGCAGACTCCCTCTCCCAGTCTGTCGTCTTTAAGGCCGGAACTGTGTTTGTGGATGCTGTGTCTCATTTGTGAGTACTCCCATAACACACAACAAGACAATTTCATTTCAAAATCTCGTGACTGTAAGTCACATGATCCTCATGTCAATGTGCTTTAAAAGCATTTGCCTGCGGTTTAAGCACATGCGAGAATGCTGTGCTCCGATGTTTGTCCTGTTGTGCCGATGTAGTTTCTGGTGTATTAATTAATTGTCTGCGGTGATTTGTGGTGGATGTTCTGTATTGTGAGGGCTGTATCACGTGCGTTTATTTTTGCGGAGCTTGAACGCCGCGTTGGCGTGTGTGATTGAGATTGTTATCTTTGAGTTGAGGACCTCTGCGGGTTTGAAAATCGTACAAAAACAGTTCAAAACCCGAGGCGCCGTAGATCGGGAAGCTTGGGTTTTTTTAACAGATTCCCAGCAATGGATGGTGCGCTGTTTGGACATGGGGAATGCCCCCGCAATCACCTTGCTGTAGATTTCCTGCGCTTTGGAACGGGATCAGATCCTTTGCCGGCAAAATTCATCCCCCCAGGTGTTTTACCACAGACCTGCCCAAAAGTGCTACCCTGCTTCAATAATTTCAGGAGAATATTATATTATACCTTTCTTGATTTGTGTAGTGTGTGCCCTGCTCATTGAAACCCTGACGTACAATCTCTAAAAAGTATCGCTCCTGTGTTCGGGTCCTGTACTGTCAAGGTTGGAAGGTTTGGGAACTCCACGTCTAATCGTCATCATAGGCATCACCACTGGACTGCCCTAAAGCCACAATGGTCCTGATTTGGGGTGGTGCTCTAAAAATGTCCCGTGCTGGATTAATAACCGCATGGATAGGAGGGATCATGGTAAGACCGACTGTAACGTAGCTACAGGAGCGCCAAATTAAAGAGACTCTTTTGGGCTGTGAAGATATACTAAGGCGAAACGGGGAAATGTAGTATATGAATTTTTGGGCTGTGAGTCGTAGAGGCGTTGGCTTTCTCCAAAGCAGGCAATTCCCGCATTCAAGAGGCCACCGATCAGCTGTAGCAATGGAATGCCTTTTTAGTTTTAAGTCTCCTGATATGATAATTTTGTGGTCGTTGCTCAATTCGTCAGAATTGCCATTGTCAAAGAACATGTGCGCCTGTCAAAGTTGGGTGTGAGCCGGATCGGTAGAAACACCGGCCTGGTAAGTGGTATCTCACCGCCCGTTTTACTCCAACCACCTGTTAAATATATGAGACCACGGATGAAAGAATTTTGGAGAAGGGTGAATGATCACTCTGACTCCCCGCTGGCGCCAGTAAAGCTTAAACGCGTATTAGCACTTCGTCTGGTTGTAACTCTCGAAAGTGTCTGCATTCGGCACCTCTACATCCAAATATAAGCTGGGGTCGGAAGCGCCCACTCTCTGAGAATGCTGTCCTCTACCTGTGGTACGCGGTGTCGCCCACGCATGCCAGTTCCCAAGCCATAAAGACAACCGAGTGTCCCTTTTCTACGGGTCTGATTATTCGCTAGGTTTAAGGCAGGCATCTTTTCGCGGAGTTTTGTGTCAGTATTTGCGAGGGTTGAGTAAAGTGCGGTGTCGAATTGTTGGGATCTCGTCTGCATCATTGGTACCTTTTTCTGTCGGTGAAAAGGCGTTTAAAGCTCATTTAGGAGTAGCAGGTAGATTGGGTGTGGCGGGTTTGGCCGCTCTGCGAGTATTCGGATAGTGTATAGTTGGTGGTGTCATTGGGAGCTGTGCCTCCCTGTAGCTTTACTGAGCTGGATGGAACTAGCAAACCGCCGCCGAGAACAGCCAGCCAGCACCAGACTTGTGGCCCGATTGCAGAAGACGGTCCAAATCTCTGGGCAATCCTCCGATAGGGTTTTGAAAGTTTAAAATCAGCTGGATCTGTCTCTGAGGTCAGGGCACATGTCTGGATTAGGTCGGACATGGTGATAACAATGATTGCAGTGTAAGCTTGGAGTGTGGCTTGTTCCACGCGGAGTAGCCTGGAACGCCAATGCCTGTGCGTATTTCGATCTGCTGGCCATACAACTGTTTTCTTGTTGGTCTGTATGATGTGTTATTTTGCCTAAAATACTGGAGGAAACGAACTGTTTCTATGTATAGAACCCTCAGGTGGAGGTCGAAAGCGCGTTGGAAAGGGCAGTGAGCGAAGAACTGAATAAAGACAGCAGAGACAGCAGGCCATCGAATGATTATCCACATAACCTGAACATTTTTTGGGATCATCAATCACGACCCCCTCCCCCACTTTTTGGCCGATAATTTCCTGATCTCAGTCAAAATGGGAGTGAACTAGAAATTTGTGTAACCAGCCGCTGCGGAAGGCAACGAGGAGCCCAAATTCGAAAAGTTTTTGGTACTAACGTGAAAAGTTTGCTGTCAGCATCAGGTTGAAGTTTGGCTGGCCCCTCACTTTTTTGCCGGTGGCGACGCTTATGTATGCTACCACCACAAACATAAATAAAATGGCTAATCACTTCATACCGCCACACCAGCAACCAGTCTTCGCTCTTTGACTACACCGTGTCCCGTCTAATCCACAAAACGAGCTCATAGCGCTGACAACTGACTGCGTGTGAAATGAGAGCATCATGCAATGTCACGGTACTGGCTGGGATGTGGGCTTCCGTTCGGATAGAACAGATGTTTGATTGGTTGTAGGCCAGCGTTCTTCTCCAGCGTTATGATAAGTTGATGCTGAGGCTGCTTTCCCGGGATTTCCCGTAACTACGCGCTTTGTTTCGTCTTCACACGATGAAGTAGACAGCCAGGGGTGGAAATTTTTTAACACAATTTTTGTGGATGGCCAATTTGGGACCAGAAATAGAACAAAGTTATAATTCTCGGGTGGTGTTCTGTCTTATTTTCGTTAGGCGAGTCTGCATTTGGTCAATTTTAAGTTCTGTATATTTTACTGGGGGGCCAATTTCCGGGCACTGGGGGCATTTCGGTCGACTGGGGGGGCAAGTGCCCCCCCCATGAACATGTTAAAAAATGGCCTGAATTAATCCTTTGAATTAATCCATTGTCAATAGCAAATCTGAGATGCTCCAATTTGGAGTTTCTTTTTAGCCATTTTTATAATACAAAGATTATAATTAATCCCTTGATCTTGGGCTGGATTGGAGCCATATGACTTAGGCTGTCCGAGCACCCCAAAGCCACAATGATGACGATGGATCTTGGGTTGTAGGTCTTCTGTAGCAAACACCTCCCTGCTTTAGAAAGGAACACCGGGAGTATCTTATTGGTAGAAGTATCCCTGGACTCGACAACCGGCTCCAGGGAATGGCGCAAAGCCTAGTTTCCAGAGCAGAAAGGGCGTCCATGTACTGTAGTCTAAGCCTAGTTAGATCAACCCAAAGGGAACGAAGAAATCAAAGATGGAAGAGGCAACGATAGGAGGTTGAACGGCTGCGGGTGGGGGTCAACGACTCGAGTCTCTGCCGATGACGTCACCTGGGGAAAACTAGCGTCGTCATGGTTACGCCGTACGCTTGGCCGGCGCCCCTTAGGATTGAGATTTGAAGCAAGGTTCGGGTTCTTGCAAAAGTTGAAAACAATGATCCGAATCAATTCTGAATGAATATAGAAATATACTTAATTCCGGAATCGATGGTTTCGAATAGAGTGGGAAGTTCCTTGTTTGATTCATTCGTCCTTCATATTCATGTATACCTATATAGCATTGCATAGCCTATATAGCCTATCTACATACCTATGTAGCAACCGATCTATTAAAAATATAAATGTTGGTTCAGATTATGTAGCCTCACTTACCATACTTTTTAGCTTCCGCTAATTTTTAGAATATTTTATTTTTCGGGTCGTCTTTTTGTGGCAAGATCATTATGATAACGCTGTGCTTATAATTTTTTCTCATTTTGATGTAGTAATGTTAATCTATAATAAATTGTTGCCATGTGTCCGACCATCCTCTTCCTCTAAATGCTCAAAATATAGGCCAAATAAATTAATGCAAAGAATAAATGGATAATAGAAATATATGAATGGATAATGAAAAGATGAATGAATGAATGGATAGGTACATTAATTTTTAAGCGAATCAACGCATTTTGAATCACCGTTCGGAATCCATTATTCAGATTTCTGATAAGCTTTCTTTTTCCACCTCGATGTCCCCCGACCCAGCTTGTACTTACAAACGTATAAGGGAAGAAAGAAAGCGGATCCAAACTACAAAACTCACTACTAACATCTTACATCTTACGATGTAGTGTCGTACCGGGTAACCTATTGAGACGAAGGAACATACCACAATAAAGGCCGGCAGGGCCTATGTGCACGATATGAACACCCTTATAGATCTATGTAAGGGCAATCTACCAGGATTATCAAAGAGCTATGTGTAGGGGCGGACGCCGACCAGAGTTTTTTTTTTGGGAGGAGAGGCCAAACTGATGTCTGCCTCTCTTCCTGGGGGAAGGGGGAACGTGCAATTCGGGTGCTCGACAGACCTAGTATAAGCTACCTCTCCAAGTACATGATCGCTCTCCTGGGGGGTGGGGGAGCGAATGAATTTTTTTGCCCTACAGACCTAGTGTAAACACCTTTTTCTAAAAAATTATTCGGCCTTTGGGGGGCAAAAGAGTTGGCCCCCAGCGCTTGAAGGGGGCATGGCTGGAATGGCTCCCCCTCCGTCCGCCAATGGCTATGTGTAAGCGTTTTGGAGTTATCATACCTGTGGACCCCTCAGTTATTCACACTTTTACACCCCTGACAGCGATTAAAGCCGCCGTGTAGGATGGCCGGGGCATCCTGTGAAGGCGGTTTTACGGGATAAAATTACTTATTTTAAGAACTCGCCGAGAACTGAGCCCAGGACTGCCGGCTCAGGCAGCAGAAAGTCTACCACTGACCCACGCATCACCCGAGGACGTCCCAAATAGCTGTGACCGATATTGCACCTTCTCACTCGGTTTCGCAGTCCGCTCCGTCCAACCAGGGGCCCTTTACTTTATAAGGTTAGTCAATTAGAGAAGATAATTAATTATGGAAGCCCATCTGAAATATCAAATTATAGACCAATTAGCCTCTTGAGTTGTTTATCAAAAATATTTGAGAAAATTATGTTCCGGAAAATATACACTCACATCACAAATCACGACCTATTGACGGAAAGACAGAGTGGCTACCGACCCGGACATGGAACAAGACTCCAACTTTTCTACCTCACACACAATTTACGAATCTCTTGACAAAGGACAAGACCATACCTTACTCTACTTGGACATAAGTCGCTACTTCGACAAAATTTGGCACAGGGGACTCCTCCACAAATGCAAACATGAATTTGGACTTGACAATATACTACTCTGGCTGTGTTCATACTTGACTGACAGAAAACAACGGGTACTCATTGACGGTTCTCACTCCTCTCTACTAACAATTGATGCGGGATGCCCGCAGGGGTCGGTTCTTGGGCCCCTGCTAGCTCTTCTTTACCTCAACGACCTCTCTAGCAAAACAGAAAACCAGATCTTATTTTTTGCCGATGACACTTGCTTGTTTGCTTCTCACAACCAAACTAATATTCAAAATGTGCAGCAATCACCTCAAAATGATTTGGATAAAGTTTTAAAGTATGGCACCAATTGGCTTATAACATTTGATTCCTCTAAAACAATACAACAAACTTTCTCCTAAAAAAAATTACCAGCTATCCCGAAATTTTTGTTTGACTCCCAGCCTGTGCCAGTTGTAAAAAGCCACAAACATTTGGGAATGACGTTTTCTCAGGACCTTTGGTCCCATGATCACGCAAATGAAATTATCAAAAAAGTAAATATGACACTCAGTCCTCTCTATCCCAGAGCACGCCACTTACCTAGACCTATCTTCAACCGTATTGTTAACATGTATGTTCGACCCCATTTTGACTACTGTGACATCATTTACGACGGACTACTGGCACTCGGCGACGCAGAACGACTTGAGCGACTTCAGTGTAGGCCCGCGAGACTAGTGACTGGGGCACTTCCGATAAGCGGTACGGATTTCCTAAGAGCAGACCTAGGATGGACATCTCTCCAAGTTCGGCGTAAAATTCACAAACTTCAATTTTTCCATAACTTATGCCATGCTAACCTACCAACCTACATACAAAATATTTTGCCAAACATAGGAGGGAACATCGTCAATAGACCAATTCGTAATGCAAACTTAACCCGCGCCCCACCGGGGGTCCGGCGCCACCTTCGCCCCACCGGGGGGCCATCGATGGCCCCCCCTCTAACTCCGAAAATATGGGCGTTAGCGCAAATCTGCAAAGTGCAATAGAAAGCTCGCGTGAATTCAGTAAGAAATTACTTCGCATGTTTTAGTGCTCAGGTCAATGGTTTGACCTCCAGAGGTCAAATTAGGTCAAGATCGGCTATTTTCACTCAAATATGCAATGATTAAGCAAACTGGGCATAACTCTTATGTCATTAGAGCTATTGAGGCCTGGTAAAGTACATTTGATAGCAAATTGCCAGTACTTTTTCCGCTATGTGGAACATAAAGACCTCCCGCCAGTGGTTTGACCGCCAGAGGTCACCTCGTGACCTAATATGACCTGAGGTCACGAAAGGTCAAAAAGTGACCTTGCCGTATATCAAATGAAAGCCAGTGACAAGACAAACACGATGGTGTTTGTTTCACCGCTCTAGCTCAATTAGGTCAAAAGTTATTGTCAAAATACTGTTTTTGACCTCCGGTGACCTTGGATGACCTTGGAAAAGTCAAAGGGCAAATATGACCCCTGGGATCCGTGAAAGGGTGTCCAAAAACGTTGTTCTGAGCAGTCTGAGTATTTGCAATCATTTTTGTGGCTTTTATATCATGAAATAGCTTTTCCCCATGCTTTTCCAATGGGAGATGTCGCCTCGTGACCTGACCTCAGGGCACGAAATCGAAAAATCCCGGATATACACCTTGTAGACCCTGGAGGGGTCATGAAGTGTAGGAAGTTTCAAATCGATCGACTTTGAAATGTAGCTCTTACAGAGCTCTAAAGGTGAAGTGAGGTGACCTTGGTTGACCTCGTCTGGTGACCTGACCTTGGGTGACCCGGGGTAAAAAGTTTCAGGGATGATGGGAAAATGATGCAGTGAGAGGTAGAGCCCTCAACCGCGGTGCTGCGCCTCGTCGTTTTTCTGCTATCCCGGAAAAACCTTAGGGGGGGCCATCGATGGCCCCCCCGGTGGGGCGAGGGTTAAGAACTCAGTTGCCCTTTAGAACTATTAACTTCAGAAATTCTTTTTGCCGAGTACAACTAAGTTATATAATCAACTACCAGCGGGGATTAAGGCTTGTAACTCACAATGTTCAAGAAAGGTGTGACAGAGCTACTAGGGATAAACAAACCTCCAAAATACTACTCTTACGGATCCAAACTACAAAACTCACTACTAACCCATTTCCGAATAGGAATGTCTCAGCTAAACAGTCACCTATATTCAGTCCAAAAGTGTGCAGTACCGTCATGCGAATGTGGATATCGTTGCGAAGATATTAAACATTTCTTTCTTGGCTGTCCAAAGTATTTGAATCAGAGAACACACCTATCGAACAGAATATCAGAAATACTAAACACGAACTTTGCTATCTTAACAATGCTAAAAAACTAGATATACTACTGAGGGGACATTCTCTAACTAGTAAGCAGGACTATGCAGTTGCTCAAGAAACATTTAAATTTATAATCTCAACAGAGAGGTTTCAATCCTGGCCTAGTAGCTGAAGTAAATATTTCACCATTAAAATTATTTCATGCCCTGGCGTCTCACGGGGTGATGACACACACACACACATGGGGAGCTGACGATCCAGGCGGTGTTATACTGTGGGTTGATGTTGACTCGAGAGGCGCCTTGATTTAAGCACATTTGTGCTTTTGCGCCAATCGAAGTGTTCAATTTATGTTTTGTCTTGTTTTTGATGAAATACATGATGATGATGATGATGACCTGGCCTCGTCTAGACGGCCCAGGACGGCTGAAGTCGGCCCAAGTCAAGGGGCCGGCTTGCCGACGGCCGCACAGCGGACACGTTCATCCTCCTCGCCTTTGATTTTTCTCGAGCCTATGATAAAATTGACCATCGCATGCTGTAGCTGAAGTTACTCAGGAAGAATCTGCCCAAATGTCCAAATCCAAATGTCTACTGGATTTACCACTTCCTTCGGGACCGGAGGGCGCGCGCAGAAATCAATGGAACGCGCAGCTCGGAGAGGATATTCCGCGCTGGCCTCCCACAGGGCTCGGTGCTGGCACCGACACTCTACACCCTGTGGTCCGCAGACCTTATAGAGGACCTGCGCGAAGTCGATCGGACGTCTGTTTTCATGTACGCCGACGACACCGTCTCTCTGAGTGCCTGCTGCATGATGGAGGTGGCCCATGCAAAGGCTCAACAAGCAGCGGACGTCATGGCCCGCTGGGCCGACCAGTGGAAGATGGTCATCGCGGGCCACAAGACCCAGGCGCTGGTCCTCTCCCAGTGGGCCCAGGACTCCAAAGACCTCGTCATTAAGGTCGCAGGCTCACTTGTGGCTGGAAGACAGAACCTGCAACTCCTCGGCGTGACGCTTGACCGCCTCCTCCACTTTGGCGAGCACTGCGCGAGTCTGAGGAGGGAAGTAAAGCCGCGGACGGCGCAGCTCCGAAAGCTGACAGGAAGGTTCTGGGGCCTGCGTGAACAGCAGCTTAGAACAATAGCCAACGGCTACGTCCGTGGAGCGCTCGAGTTCGCGGCAGCAGCCTGGCTCCCCGCGGCCTCTGACTCCCACGTCGGTCGAGGTGATCGATCGCGAGTTACGCGCAGCGGCCCGCGCAGTCACGGGCTGTCCGCGATCCACCCCGATAGACCCCCTCATGGCCGAGGCAGGCCTACCTACGGCTCGGTCAAGACGCCGAGTACTGTCGGCGCGCAAGCTGTGCGGGGCGACGTCGCTTCCCGAGGGCGACCCCCTCCGGGAGGTTGCCGAGGCTGCCGCGCCCAGGCGCCTGGCCACGTCTGGCTGGCGAGACACCGGCCGGGAAGCAATTGAAGAGGCTGGACTGTCGGCAGTCAGAGTGGAGGAGCGCCTCACCGTCACTGCCCCAACATGGACCACCAAAGACGGAGTCAACATCTCGCTGGATGTTGGCCCACGGGGCCGCCGGAGCACCCCTGACGCGGTGCGCCGCTCCACAGCGGAGGAGCACCTCACCGGGCTGCCACAAGAGGCAACCTGGATCTGGTGCGACGGCTCCGCCGTTGGTGAGACATCGCTGGGCGGCAGGGCAGCCCTCATTGTTCTCCCGTCCGGCGAGACCAGAGAGGTGCGGGAAGCAGCCGGGCAACTCTGCTCCAGCACCCGCGCGGAGCTGTGCGGGCTGAGGGCCGCGCTGGGAGGGCGACCCCGTGAGGCTCCCGCTGGTCGTCTGCCTCGACTCCCAGGCGGCTCTCTCCACCCTGGCGAGAGGAGCCGTTGGGCTCAGGTATTTGGCATCTCCTCTCCGCCATCACAAGAGGCCAGAACGTACATCTGCAGTGGGTCCCGGTCCACTGCGGCCTCGACAGGAATGAACGTGCCGACTCTCTGGCAAAGGAGGCATCCGGCCTACCGCAGGCAGAAGTGCCAGTGGATGTCAGGACAGCAACTAAGGCTGTGGCCCGCGACACCACCAAGAAATGGATCTCGGGCTGGCCGGACAGCCTACACAAGCGCATCATGGGGGTCACCTGCCGCCCACTGTCACCGGCAAGGACAGAGAAGCGGCCGTAGACGTGCACCAGTTGAGGGCCGGCCACTGGGGCCGGTCACTCCAGTACTTGCATCGCATCGGCCGCCACCCCTCTCCGGCGTGTCCGCAGTGCGCCGACAAGAGGTGACCAGCGGCGCTTTGCGCCGTTTGTCGCGAGGAGGCCGACACGCCGGAGCATGTGCTCCTGCGCTGCCCGTTCCTCGCCGGCACCCGCCTGCGCCATCGAGGCAGCATCCACATCTACCCGGAGCAGCTGCGGGACGGCGACCTGGTGGCGACCTTGGCCGGCGGCTACCTCTGCCACAGGGAGCCGGTGGGCTATGGTCAGCGAAGGACCCAGAGGGAATAAACAACCAAAACAAACAAACCTGCTCAAGCGACAATGAGGATCATGGAAGAAAACACTCACGCGTCATGATGTTGAATATTTAAACAACTAGGAGCACGACAAAGATTGTTCTATCGAGTTTACCGAAACGTGTTTTATTGGGAACGCGTTTTTACCGAAACGCCGGGAGGGATATGGAATTGGGGAGGGACTCAGAATTTTCAGAACAAGCGAGAGGCGTGAGAAAGAATGGCCCTAGATCAAGGTGTGTTACGAGTGCATGCTTAGTATAAGGCCCCGGTGGTAAAAATGCTTACTGAGGGCATTTGTTCCTGATCTGACAATGAGAACACCCGCCGGAAAAGGCGAAGCGGCAGGGAAAAGGGGAGGAGGGTATTAAGATAGGGGACCAATTTAGGAGATGACGAAGCTGAAGAGTGCTGGCGTTGGCAAAACATCCGCCCCAAAGAGACGGGACACCTGGTACGCGGCAATAGCCCGCCGAGATAGACGATGGTTGAGGCGAGAGGTCAGTGTAGCTTGGAGAACCACGGTAGGAGGATACGAAAGGGCAGGTAGTTAAGGGAACTATGGAAGGATCGGTCGAGAAGGGGGGGTGTAAACTTATGATGATAGGTCCGAGGGAAATACAAGAGTTAGCGAGCACTTAAAGTGGCGGGGAGAGGATGGACGGTTTCGGTGCCGCTTCTATGCGGGTAATACTTTGCGTACGGGTGGTTAAAGGGGCGGCTGGGAACCCTGCAATCAGGGAGGGCTACAAAGCTCGGCACTAGCTGCATGCCCTTCCTGGAACCCAAGGGTGTTGAGAGGGAGTGTCGGGACACAGGCTCAGCCGTCTGGAGAACTCGGCCAAGCTAGCCGAAATTGCCCACTTCCCACCGTCAACTCGGCCCGCCACCCGACCGCGCACGCGACGAGCACGACCTCTCTCTAATAAAATTTAGTGTGATGCTGGGAGCGGGCGCGACGTCGCCACCATCGTGAGCGAGCGGGTCACGGCCAAGAGCAGCCGCCACGGCGGACCACCGAGAGGTCGGCCCGAACGACGCACAACAACATCGGCGGCGACGACGCCACAGCCCGACTCGCACCGAGCGACGAGCCCTGCGACCCCAGCGCCCCCGTCACAGTCGCATGGAAACACATTTATTCACCTGAAATATTACATTTTTGCAATATGTTATGTATATCGAGATTAGTGAAATATTGCAACGAGGGTGTTCCGTAGACGGTCTCACTCTCGGGCAGGGGATGCGCTCCGGCCATTTAGCATGGGAAGAAATTGGCAACAAATGAAAGCATTGGTGGACACTGGCGGATCCATGGGGAGGGGCAAAAAGGTATTTGCCCCCAAACCGCCCAATGTTTGGCGATTTTTGCCGATTTTCTTAAAAAAACATATGTTGTTCACGCTTTATTCCATACCGTCAGCCAACGAACGCTCTCGAAAACACCGGCGCGACGGCGACGACACCCGACTCGCAATGAGCGACGCGCCCCGCAACCATGCCCCCGTCACAGACCTCTGGAGGTCAAACCACTTGCGGGAGGTCATTACGTTCCGCAAAGCGGAAAAAGGTCTGGTATTTTCCTATCAAATGTACTTTACCATTTATAGCTCTAATTGCGTAAGAGTTATGCCCAGTTTGCTTAAGAAACGCATATTTGAGTGAAAGTAACCTATCTTGACCTAACTTGACCTCTGGAGATCAAACAATTGATCTGAATGCTTAAACATGCGAAGTAATTTCCTACTAAATTGACGTGAGCTTTCTAATGCACTTTGCAGATTTGCGCTAACCCCAATATTTTTGGAGTTAGAGGGGGCCATCGATGGCGCCCCGGTGGGGCGAAGGTGGCGCCGGAGCCCCGGTTGGGCGCGGGTTAAATATGATTCATGGGGTACTGACTTGATTTTGACCATGTAGATCCGATTACTCTTATTTTGTCAGCGTTTGGTTCGCATAAGGAAGTGGAAGAGTTGATATTTCTTCAGCAATATACTACAGATGTTCAACAGTGGGAAAAAGCAGTTCATCAAAGAAGTTAAGATGTGTGGCGGATTGGATTTACTAATCTGCACTGTTTTAACCTTTGTGAAGAAATGCAACCTAGGAAGAATCATATAATTTAGATGTAGATTAAGACTAGTTTGATAAAAAATGCAAGAAAAAGTAAAAATCTAATCTTGGGTGGAGGTGTGCAACCGTAGGCCCACAAAGCAGGCTGATTGCACCATACTATTACGGTTTAGGTATCTCCAGACTGACTGAAATATGCGAACACCTGCTGCCAGCAAAACCTAGCCCAAGTACACTGCTGAATAGCTTATTCTACAAATTTGGATCACAGTACCCAACAGTAACAGAGGCTTCTCACTACTTTCGGGATCGATGGCATCGATGGCCCCCTAAGTTTTTTTAGAATAACAGAAACACGACGAGGCGCAGCACCTCGTTTGATAAATGCTTCCACTCATCCTATCATTTTCACATCATTATTGAAATTATTTACTCCGGGCCACTTTAGGTCAGGTCACCAGGTGAGGTCAACCAAGGTCATCATTTGCATAATGGTTTAAATCCATAATAGTTTAAATCCATAACAGTTTAAATGGATGAGTTCGAGTAACGTAAACAAAGCGGACACTCGGTAACAAGCGACAAAATGAAAAATTCTAAGCTTCATATTCCTCAACTTTGGCAGTGGCAACCTTCTTCACGTAAGCCAAGAATCCCCAATCTTAATCCAAGGTCCTTGGCTCGGCCTCCCTGCCGTAGTCACGCCTGTTCCCTCGCAATTGTTGCAACACTTTGCGACCCATTACTTGATATAACCTCCCCATTGCTTTTGAGACATTTAAGTAACCAACCCTAACCTTAAAGTCATCCCACACACTTTAGAGACGTTCAAAGGTGCCATGCACAGAACCCCTTATAAACATCCAAAAGTAAGTAAGCCACCGTTCTTCTGCTACTTAACTGTGAATCTCCCGTAAGCCTCTCACGCCATGCAACTGTAAGGATCAGCAGCCTCGTGGATCAAGTATCTAATACCAAGAAAGCTGGACGTATTTTCCATTGTAGTTTTGCGCAAATGGCTATGCAATAGCAAAGGAGGCATCAGTTGGTTGTCGGGTGCCGAACTGCAGGCTTCTGTTGGTAAGAGCTTTTGTTGCTTTCTCTTCCTGTTGCGGTGAGTTACATACGAAACTATAGGTGAGTGACAATCGCTTCTACCATTATTTGTAACTGAAGTCCACAGAAAGCAGTTTTGTTTGTTGCGATTGTAATAAAAGGCCAGGCCGGAATGAGTTTTCAAATATTCTCGTAATTGACTTAGATTGTCTAAACAGTGTTCGCAATGGTTGCGTTTTTGGTGCGGGGGAAACGGGTTGAAAAATGTGTCAGAACCTTTAACATGATCGTTGGAACATTTTGTTCAAGTTTATCCTAATGTGTTGCAAGCCACAGAAAACTAATTTATTGGAAACGGCAATTTAATGCAAAAGGGAACATTCTCATAAATGTATTGCTCATGTTTTTGTTGCACGAGGCAAATACATCACTTATGTGGGTGAACAATTTATTTATATAACACCTGAAAGTCACCTCGCCTGAGCTTGCAAACTTTTTCCAGACATGAAGCTGGTCATCCTGTTGTACGCCATCTTGGCAGTGGCTTTTGCCTGCCAGAAAAGACAATCTGCCGCCATTGCAAGGGGAGGCGCGGACGGTGGATTCAAGGGCAGAAATTCGCCCGGGCACCGCACTTTTATCGACGGCGGTGAATATTACGTAAGTGGGTATTAGATGGGCCTAAGCATAATGCCTCACTTCAGTGGAAGAAGTTGCGTTGATCGAGCATCTTCTTTGAGTTTCCATTTGTGTAAAATTGTACACATGAACTTGAATAACGTGACTATGAACACCGGGGGTGCTCCGAAAAACTACCCTCCGCACTGGGTGAAATGGGCGAAATCTGGACAAATGGTGTCTGAAAAAATTTGGGCAAAGTGTGGATTTTTGGAAGACCTCGGCGGTGGGGAAGAGGGAGGGGGAACTGTCAGTACCCTCCCTCCTGGCAAACATCAGTGATGCAGATAAATGCATGATGATTAAACGACACACGTTACCTATCGATCATGTAGGTTTATTTCCTTTGCATAATTAGGTTTCGTTTGAAAATAGTTTAGTGTCTAGCTCCAGTTGATATTACGCTATGGATTCAAGGGAATGGACAACTTCCTGAAAATTCCAAAAAGAACATTTTAGGAACAAGGGAGGTCTGAAAACCAGGAAACAACATTTCCCCACATCAATACGCTAAAAACAGAAATATCTACTCTTTTCTAACAATATGTGACGTCATCAAAACAGCACTGCTAATAATCAGTGACATCTCAAACGTAGATCATAGACCCACTAGAAAGCTCCATTCACTGCGTTTCCGCGTGGCGAAAACTTTCCGAAAATTATTGGGGGTGCCCAACTTTGAAAGAATGCCAACAACAATCACGCAAAAACAGCTAGCATTGTTCTATCTTTGTTTTGACGCTCACACAGGCCTGCTGCAGCAAATAAAACTAGTTAAGTCCTGAAAGTGTTAAACAATTAAACTGAAAGGAAGTTTTAACACTAATTCAACGTTTCATTGGGGGTGACCGGGCACCCCCAAGATATATAAATTGGCACCCCTGGCAAGGAAACAATTTCAGGGTTGGATTTTGACAAACAAAATTAAAACTGGTTTTGCCAAGTATGCTACCATGTAGGTAGCATGGTATTTTCAGCGAGTGGGCGAGACGTAGGGCTTACGACCAATCAGATCACTGCAACCGTATGGAAGATATTCCTTCAGGGTTTGAAATAAGGCAATAAGTCCATTTACTTTAACTTCAGAGCTGGCGGAATTATCATACCGTGAGCTTTGGGTGAAATTAAAAATGCAGATAGTGTTTTCTCAGCACACTCTACAAAACTGCCATCTCAGTTCGAAAACCATTATAAGAGTGGGACAATCCCTTTAAGGACTTTTTGGAGGACATTTTTGCACAGCTCTGCACACAATTATGTAGGCACACAGCTTCCACAACAGCTGTTTGTCAGGGGAGAGGAGGGGGGCCAGGAGACAATTATATATGCTTCTCCCTCACTTTGATCGAGAAATGCAGATGTCCAATAAGATGACTGATGACTGGTACCGATCTATTGTACACCATCCAATCCCCGTCTTTATTTTACGTTATTTAATCTTCTAATTTCACCATTAACCTCTTTTTTCGTTTTATTTCATGTTCATTGTACCACGTACATATTAATGCAAAACTTTACCAGTACTCGGCTTTGTCAGCCTTGATCATCCATGGCCAAACCAGGTTACCCTTCTTCACGCCATGCCAAGGGAAGGAGATCCATAGGTTTTGGCCCTACCTTTACCCGCCAACATTGGAAGCATATCAAGGACACCATAGTCAAGTCAACCCCTGAATTGGTATCCTGATTTTTCCTGGCTGTCCAGATAAGTGGGTTTTGCTCCGTTTTTAATGAGCAAGCGTTTTAATTTATTGTGTTGCTGCGAAAGCGTTTGCTCTTTGTTCTTTAGCTTATAATTATTTTTCGCTACTCTTGCGCCCTTCGTGTAACATCTGCAATATCTGTGGGCCCTCGTCTTGAAATTATGTTTGATTAGTTTCTTATTATTATTCTTTTTTTGGGCGTGTATTTAGCATAAATTCATCATTCATTTCATTATATTTTAACCATTTCCGTTTATGTTCTTTACCCCTCTAAATTAAAGGTGGTCATGGTGCCACAGCCGAGGAGAGGCTTGCCGCTGAGACTGGCTGCCCTGCAGCCTGTGCTGGCTATGTGTCCGTGTGTTTATTTGGAAAACTTATATATATATATAATATATATATATATATTATATATATATATATATATATATATATATATATATATGTGTGTGTGTGTTACAGGGTGGATAGAAAATCCGGGTGTTTAAAAGGACCCTAGTGTGGTTAAAACGACCCTGGTGGACCAGGGAGGTTTTAACAACCCTAGGGTTGTTACAACCACCCTGACCAGGCAGGGTCGTTTGAACACCCTAGGGTCGTTTCAAATACCCTAGGGCAGTTATAAACACCCTAGGGTGGTTACAACCACCCTGCTGATTTAAAAACGCATTTTATTTGTATCCATCATGCAATCAGTTATTCATCAAGGAATTGGGAATCTGGAAGGGAATATAAACAAGGCTCAGGACGGGAATAATGATATTGATCTTAAATGCACATCAGTTAGATGTTTTGAGAACTAAATAGGCGAAGGTCTTCAAGGATTATATGTTTTTCGTTGCCAAGAGGCTTCACTCTGATTCCCTGCTTTGACTGGTTTCTGTTTTTCATGTGCATGTGGACAGATCCATTTTAACGAATTTTGGCTGATGTTGAAATAGTTTCTCTTGACTTTTGAGAGAATTGTGTCACGCCCCGAATATATCATGGTCAGATAAACAATGTGCAGCTTACCATAAATTGCTAATTTATAATAACCTCGTCGTACCATTTTCGGACCCGTTTCTATATAAAACTGTAGTTGACAAAGAGAGGGTACGCAGCCACTGACGAAGTTTGTTTTCCGTCGGTTTTACGCTGCTGTCTACGCTTCGCACTTGGCGATATCACTGTCGCACGGACCGACACGGCCCGGGCCGGCTGACCTGTCGCACTGACCGACACGGCCCGGGCCGGCTGACCTGTCGCACGGTCCGACACGGCCCGGGCCGGCTGACCTGTCACACGGACCGACACGTCCCGAGCAGGCTGACCTGTCGCACGGACCGACACGGCCCGGGCCGGCTGACCTGTCGCACGGACCGACACGGCCCGGGCTGGCTGACCTGTCGCACGGACCGACACGGCCCGGGCCGGCTGACCTGTCGCACGGACCGACACGGCCCGGGCCGGCTGACCTGTCGCACGGACCGACACCGCCCGGACCTGTCGGCTCAGGATACCTTTACTTAAAGGTACGTTCAAGAGGGATTCCTCCACGCCCACCTGACGTCACATGGGCGTGGAGGAATTCCTTCGCCGTTGGGCCGTGCGTCAAACTGCTGCTAATGACACTGCCCGCTTACGAATTGGTGAGAATACACAGCAATCAAGTTTATCCCAAGTGCAATAAATATGCATTTCATCTTCGATTATGGGCATCTTTTTGCAAAAAATTTAGATATTTAATTATTCAAGTTATCCATGTAATATGCTACGATGTGTGACGTCACATCCGGTCGTCTGTGCTTGCTGTTGGAGGGGGCTGGTGTCGGCTGACCTGTCGCACGAACCGACACGGTCCGGGCCGGCTGACCTGTCGCACTGACCGACACGGCCTTGGCCAGCTGACCTGTCGCACTGACCGACACGGTCCGGGCCAGCTGACCTGTCGCACTGACCGACACGGTCTGGGCCAGCTGACCTGTCGCAAGGACCGACACGGCCCGGGCCGGCTGACCTGTTGCACGGACCGACACGGCCCAGGCCGGCTGACCTGTCGCACGGACCTACACGGTCCGGGCCGGCAGACCTGTTGCACGGACCGACACGGCCCGGGCCGGGTCGGCCCTAACACGGATACTGACGTCTGTATTGTGGTATTTGGGGAATGCCTTATCGGACTTTAAAATAATAAAGAGACCTACAGGCTTATAAATCTATGTTTGTGTTTATATTTGTTTCATAGTATAGAGAAAGAATCCAAATGTTGATATCATCCTGAGTCTTTTCAGGTTCTCAGGAATGAGCATGGAGTAATAAGCATTAATTGGAGTACTAAGTAATAATAAGTACCAGTAATTAGTAAATAGTAATAAATAAGTAATAAAGGTAACAGTAAGTGTGACCAGAAGCATTGTAGCTCAATATGAAAATTAAAATATGGAAAACAAGTTAAAATTATTTTGAATTTCTATAACCGTTTCAGACGCATAATCTCGGCGCATAATATTGTCGTTCAAATTGCAGATGTAATATAGGTTCTACCTAGTGACAGCACTGATATTTCTCACGATCGCCAACGCACCATTGCGAAGCTTAACACGTGCATTGGCGGGGGTCTGAGTCACCTTGGCTTTGGCGGGGGGGGGTTACTCGCCCCCGTAATATCCAAGAATCACGCTAGATAGCAAACAAGGTAAACGGTGTTGGATAGCCCATCTAATTCTCTATAGAAAACATTTGAACCATTTTTCAGGTCACGTTTGAGGTCACTGGAGTTCAAGACATGTCACCAAAGGGATAACATGTAATTGAAGGTTTTCAGTCATTACATCTGAACCAGTAGAGGTAGAGCAAAACAATCTAGACCGTTGGAATCCTCACAGAAAACCAAATTGAATTATATACAATATGCGATTGTTCGGTCAAATCAGATCAAATGTAGGATTTGACCTGACCTGAGTCATTTAAAGGTCAACGCAGTTTAAAAAATGCACATCATTAGAACTGAAAGGATGGTGCAAAGACAATTAAATTAACATAAACGCTCTAACACCATCCATTACTAAGCTATTCAGTTGAAACAACTTTTCCCATGCATTTCTAATGCAGAGGTTATGGCTCGTACGTGACCTTAGGTCATTAATATAAAAATACCGCAATGTTTTGTAGAACTCGATGGGTCCATTATGTGATATGAGCTTCGATCGGAGAGGTTTACCCTGTTCTGACTAGTACTATCTTAAACGTTTTTGAGGTGAAGTCACTTGACCTGTGAGGTGACCTGAGGCATAAGCGTTGCCACCGGCAAAAAAGTGGGGGGGAGCCAAATTTCAACCTGATGCTGACAAAAAACTTTCAACGTCAGGACCGAAAACTGTTCGAATTTGCGCTCCCCGTTGCCTTACGCAGCGGCTGGTTATAAGAATGTCCGGTTTTCTCTCACTTTGACTGATATCAGGAAATGTTTGGCCAACAAGTGGGGCACAGACCCCTTACCCCTCTCGCTTTTCCGACGCTTATGACCTGAGGTGACCTTGACCTCTGAGGTGAGGTGACCTGACCTGAGATAACCAAACCTGACATTTTTGATAAAAGTTAGTAGTAAGTAAGTTAGTAAAAATTATAAGAAACAAGAATACTAAATAGGCATCGGTCGCAGCGCCCTTTTACTATATCTAAAAACCTCGAGGGGGAGCAGGTACACGCCCAAAGTCAATGCGTGTGCTTAACGTTGGAAAAGTGCGACTAATAGTGCCACGTTTGTTTTGGGTATTTATCATTCAAGCACTTGGCGGTTATATGGCGCCTTAAAAGGAATGTCTACTATCTTCGGAGTTGGGCTAGAGATGACGCCAATTCTGACCCTTCGTCGAACTCACGACCTCATGAAGACGCTGATTTAAACTGTGCTCATGTTAACTATTTGTGCATTCAGACATCAGCTGAATGCAAGGGTGTCATAAGCTAGTCACGTACAATCATTGTCATTAGCCACGTGCAGTATTCATTCATGTACAGGCAGTCGTTCGTCAGCCATTTCTCAAGCGGATCTTCAAATAGTCAGGGTGTTTAAAACGACCCTAGGGTGTTTAAAAGCACCCTAGGGTGGTTAAACGGCCCTTACCGGTCAGGGTGGCTTTAAAGACCCTAGGGTGTATATAACGAGCCTAGGGTGGTTATAACCACCCTGATCCGTCAGAGTCGTTTTAACCACCCTAGGGTCGTTTTAAACACCCTAGGATGTTTATATATATGTATATATATATATATATATATATATATTATATATATATTGTGTGTATTTGGGCAATATATTTTCTTTGAGGCAGGTATCGTTGTACAGCACTGGGTTTTTGGCTTTTGAGAGTTCCCTGTTAAGTTTTTGAATATGATTAAATGTTTTTTAGTTAAATCTGGTATTTTATCTAATAAGTCTCCGATATTCATTTAAATTCCATTTATACCGACGCGTTTCAATTGTATTTTACACAATCATTATCAAGGTTAAAAAATTGTGCTGGGTGCTGCAGATGCTAATCTTTAAGTTCATTTAAAAATAGCTATTTAGTACATTTTTACGTGGCATACTATTTAAGAATACTTTTAGCTTCGCGAACACATTTCAGGTATATAAAAACACATGTAGGCATAAATACATATTCTTATACACCTCAGAGCGCCAGGGAAATGTAAGTGTATTTCTGAATGTTTAGTGACGGTTTGTATCTGTTGATGTGAAGTGCTTCTTTTATGAATAGGCGGTAATGGCCTGTGCTTGCGTCGATGATTTTGGTGTTTTCTTTCAAGAGTTTGTGTGGTGGTTTTGACTTGTGTTTGCGTAACCAGTGTTCAGCTGAGCTAGTTTGTTCTTGTATGTGCATGGTAAGGCGTCGTGATAGTGTTGTTGTGGTGGCACCAATATAGTCTTCATGATGCCTACAATCCTCATGGGGGCAAGTGAATTTGTAGACTACATTGGTGCGGTTTGAATATTTTGTGGTGACTGGGCTGTTCTTCATGACTATGTTGCGTGTTTTTTTTACTTTGGTAATAGATGTTTAGTTGGATGTGTTCGTTCTCGTTTTTGCATGATATGTTTTTCTTCACTATGGCTGGGGGATCCAGTTGCGCGTAGCTTCCGCCCGCGCTCTCCTTACGCCCGCGCTGATTTGAGCGGAAGTTTGGGCGTAAGCGATTTGGAGGGATGTTCAGGAGAGAGCAATCGCGCGGAGCTCCGCGACCGCGGGAATTAGCGCGGTGCATCGAGGGCAATCCGAGGCGGCGGTGAATACCTCCGGCGACCGTCGTAGATGGACGTTAAGGCTCAAATTCCCATAGAATACGGTGCTTTTCTGGCCGTAGTAAACTCGCGTCATAGGTTACAGCCTGCTGACTGCTGAACGGTGTCGGATTTCCTGGCCGACTGTGGGGGAGGGGATGAGAGGAAGACACGGCCCCGCGCTGGGAGGTGAAGTTATGATTAAAGTGCTCGGATCGGATAAAGGGAAAAACTTTAGCCAGAAACGACAATTATACTTATATAGTGACCATTATAAAGTGGGATTTCCTCTTAAAGGAGACATACATGTGAAAACGATGTAATTTGCCTTAATTCAAATGGGTTTTTATGTTAAACCTACCTCAAGTCAATTTATATGGGCAGGACACTGGCCTCACGAAATTTGATTAGTCAGAGCAATGTGGGAGAGGTGAGCCGGGCAGGCCCCAGGAAGCCTGGCTCGGCGAGTGCAGCGCAATTCAGTTTGAAATTTATTCACGAATCGAACCGTTATTCGGTGCATTTTCTCAAACCTATTCAAGTCATGTTCACTAGCGGATCTAGGGGAGGGGGTTGGGCACAACAGGCAATTGCCCCCTGTTATCATCTATCGGCTCCGACGGGGGTTCACCGCCTGTCTTCAGCCTGTCACGCGTATGTTAAGACTGATCTTTTTGACAGTGGCCTTCAAGTCACGCCAAAGATGTTGCAAGTGGTTGGGTGACTTTCTATGGACACGGGGACATTTCTATGGATATCCTCACGCTCACAGTTCTCAGGGTGAACTGGGTTATTGCCAGTGGTGTAATTTTCTATCTCTTTGGGGGTGCCCGAGCACCCCAATCTTAATTCGAGCACCCCCAATCATGTGCTGAGCACCCCCAATACATGTGCCGCCCCTGGCTTATCACCGCTACCCTGAAAAGTGTCACCCTATCTCATCACGGCCACCCTGATTCGTGCCGCCCCGCACAAGTTTTTCCCGTCCTGGGTTCATTACTTCCACTCTGATTGGTTCCACCTCCAGCTAATTAATGCCTCCTGACTTATCATTTCCTCTGATTTGTGACGCCACATCACTGTTGCCCCCGCCTGATCACTGCTGCCAGCAATTAATCACTGCCGCCCCCTCCAGATGGTTAATGACGCCTTTTGTTCATCACTGATCAGCTGGCTGATCATTGCCGCCCCTGACTGATGACTGCCGCCCCTTGACTGCTAACTGCCGCCCCTGGCTGACTACTGCCGCCCCCTGGCTGATTATTGCCGCCCATTGGCTGCTTACTGCCGCCCCTGGCTGACCGCTACCGCCCCCTGGCTGATCATTGCTGCCCCCTGACTGAAAACTGTCGGCTCTTGACTGATAACTGCCGCCCCCTGGCAGATCACTACCGCCCCCCGCCTGATAACTTCCGTCCTTAGCTGATCACTTCCGCCCCTGGCTGATCACTGCCGCCCCTAGCTGATCACTGGCGCCCCCTGACTGATAACTTCCGCCCTTTGGCTGATCATTGCCGCCCCCTGACTGGTTACTGCCGCCCCTGACTGATCATTGCTGCCCTGGTGGATATCTTCCGCCCCCTGGGCTGATCATTGCCGCCTTCTGACTGAAAACTGCCGGCTCTTGGCTGATAACTGCCGCCCCTGGCTGATCACTGCCGCCCCTTGACTGACAACTGCCGCCCCTTGGATGCTAACTGCCGCCTCTGGCTGACCACTGCCGCCCCCTTGCTGATTATTGCCGCCCCTTGGCTGCTAACTGCCGCCCTTGGCTGCTAACTGCCGCCCCTGGCTGACCGCTACCGCCCCCTGGCTGATCATTGCCGCGCCCTGACTGAAAACTGTCGGCTCTTGGCAGATAACTGCCGCCCCCTGGCAGATCACTACTGCCCCCAGCCCGATAACTTCCGTCCTTGGCTGATCACTTCCGCCCCTGGCTGATCACTGCCGCCCCTGGCTGATCAATGCCGCCCCTGACTGATAACTGCCGCCCTTGACTGATAACTGCCGCCCCTGGTTCATCACTGCCGTCTCCCGGGGCAGTGAGCATCCTGGGGATATCTGGGCGGTGAACGTTCTGGGGGAGCACCCTTCTGTGGATATCACTAACATCACGTTATATCTGGGGAGTGTTAGTTTTCATGTCTTATATTCATCCTAGAGTCTTTCAGGTTTTACATAACGTCAAGTTTCATGTTACCTATAGTCTCTGACTTTAGTATACCGTGTGAAATTGTCAGGGTCATTTTTCAGTATTTGTATTTCATTTCATCTTTTATGTGTTTTATAGAATCCTCTGATACAACTTTCACAACCTGACCTGTTTTACCACCTGACTTGTTAAAATTCGTGCGGAAATCTTCTATTTGCGTATTTTGTTAGTGTTATGGGCGCCGTATGACCCTAGATGTCGGCGCGCTCTAAAACCTCAAATATTGTGATGGATCGTCTCACGGCTGATCACTGCCGCCCCTGGTTTATCACTGCTGCCCCTGGTTTATCACTGCCGCCCTAATTCATGCTGTCTCTGGCTCATTGCTGTCCCTGACATATTTTGACCCAAATAAGCGCCGCTCCGACTCATCGCTGCCGCCACTGGTTCATCACTACCGCCCCCTGGCTGATCACTGTCTCCTTGGTTCATAACTGCCGCCTAGATTAATCATTGCTGCCTTATTTCACGCCGCCCCTGGCTGATCAATGTTGTCCCTGTTTTTTATTAACCCACGGCCTCTAGTTAGATACTTCCTCCCTCGAATCTTCACTGCCGCCCCCGGCTGATCACTGCCGAGGAGACCAGTCCGGCCATGGCCCCCAAAACTGGTCCAACTTAGGCCCTGCTGGCTGCACAGTTTCCGCACAGTTTTTTCACAGAAAAGACCCTCCCAGAAAGCAAACAGCAGCCCACAATCGTATAATCGTTATCTGTTTGTCTATTGGAGGAATTCTCCGAGCCGAGCAAATGGTAGACCGCTGCTGCCGTGCTTTTACACTTTTATTATCAGCCAGGGCTGAATTTGTTATCTATTTGGGGTGTCCGAGCACCCCTAATCACAATGCGAGCACCCCCAATACATGTGTCGCCCCTCGGCTCAGCATTTCTGCCCTGATTCATGCCACCTCCTTCTTACCACTGTGATCATGTCGCCCCCGGTTCATCACTACCACCCTGGTTTATGCCGCCATGGTTTATCACTTACGCCTCCCACCTATCACTGCCACCTTGATTCTTGCCAACTCTGACTTATTACTGCTGCTCTGATTCAAACAGCACCCCGCTCAAATCTGCTGCCAGTGGCTCACCAGTGCTATCCCCAGCTTATCACTGCCACACTGTTTCATGCTGCCCCCAGCTCATCACTATCGCCCCGGCTAATGAACGCCATCTCTGACTTATCACTTCCGCTCTAATTCGTGCCGCCCTGGGTTCATGACTGCCGCCCCTAGCTCGGGGACGGTGGATTCCATTTTCGGGCGGTTGTACAAGGTTTCGGGAGGGGGCGCCTTCCTTTTCAGGGGAAGGGGGCGTGCCTCCATCCCCAGGGGGCACTTTTGGCTCCCTAGGGGCGCCCACTCGGGGAGGGGCGACATCATTTCCTTGCGTTGAGTCGATAAATTGGGTCTATTTGCTCTCCATGGGATGGCTTTGATGAAAGGGGGCACCATTCATATTTGAAACTGTTTTTATTTTGCCAAGAGGGCCCTTCCTCTTCAGGTAGGCGGTGTTTCGGCCTTATGTTTTCTTGGCCGTCCGGGGCGCCACCTAATCCGGGGGCGCTTCCCCGGACGAAGCCAAAACCGGGAGTGCAAAAATATGCTTTTGCACGCCCTCATTTTTTCAGGGTGTGCAATTGCACACCCTGCCCCCCCCGAGTCCGCCGTCCCTGTCCCAGCTTATCTCTTCCGCCCTGATTCGTGCCACCCGTAGCTTATAATTACTACCAATAATATAACTATGGTCACTTCGATGATTTTCGGCTAAAAGTACCCCTAATTACAATGAATTCCAGGATTCGACCACGGTGCCACATTCCCTTTAAAGGGAATAAGGCACCTTGGTTGAATCCTGAAATTTAGTGTAATTAGAGGAACCTTTAGCCGAAAACCATGGAATGGTCCATTATTTGTCTGAAAAATGTACAATAAGCTCAATGTTTTGATTTTTTGAATGCTCCCCTGGGAAACGAAATAAATATCTGCCTGCGGATGATTATTTAGTGATGATGTAACAATGATGATGATGACCTGAACTGATGATGAGTTTCAAGACAAATGATACAGAGAGTACCGGGATTTCCGGCATGCTATATAACTTAGCTATCTCAGTTAAAATCAAGTTATAAAGGTGCCACATTCCCTTTACGTCCTTTGCTTTCTTTTCAATCTCCATCCCCTCTGCCATACTGAAGGTAAAATTTAACCCCACAAAACTGATACACTTCAATCGTGGACAGGGGCGCAGCGAGGAGGTCACGTAACCCCCCCCGCCCCTCGTCGGTGCCGGAGTGTCCTTTGATCGCTAGACGGTGTACCCCGTTTGGGCTATGCAGCTCGAAATTTATTGCCCTACGCCGTCGAACCTAGATGCCATTAGACCACATTTAGCGATTAAAACTATTGTTTTACAATTTAATACCTTTTTTGGTCAGCTAGGGCATTCTGTCGCCTTTCCAAACGCCCCGGAAATTATGGGTACGTAATCCGTGCCTACTAATGCTTCATCACTGACCAGCTAATGTCTCATCGTCGCCAATAATCGTACCGGCGGAGCTAGTCTGGTGCCCCTTGAGCTCATCTGGTGCCCACTGAGCTGGTCCTGGCCACTTGAGCTGATCACTTGCCCTCTAAGCTGATTTGGTGCCCGTTGAGTCAATCTGGTGCCCCTTGAGCAAATAATTGTGCCTCTTGGACCTAGCTATTGCTCTCTGAGTTAGTTTGATGCCTCCGGGCTCGCCTGGTGCCCTATTAGCTGTTTTAGTGTCCCTTGAGCTGATCTGAGCCCCTGAGCTGATCACATGCCTCGCAGAGTTAATATACTGTCCCCTGAGCCAATATGGTGCCTCTTGAGCTGATCAGGTGCCCCTGAGCTGGTTATTGATGTCTCCTAAGATGATCTGGTGCCCCTGAGCTGGTCTGGTGCACCCTGAGCTGATCTTGTGTTCTCTGAGCTGATCTATGCCCCTGCTTTGGTCTGGGGGCTAGGAGCTGATCTGGGCTCCCGGGCTGATCAATCTGGTTCTCCCTGAGCAGATATGTTTCCCCTGAGCTAAACTCATGCCCCTTGAGTCGATCTGGTGCCTTCTGAGCCAACCTTTTTCCTCCTGAGCCCATCTCATGCCCTCTGAGCTCGTCTAGTGCCCCCTGAGCTAGTTTGGTGCCCCCTGAGCCAATCTGGTGCCTTTCAAGCTGATCTGGGCCTCCTAAGTTGATTAAGTTATTTCTTCAGCAGCTCTGGGGCCCTGAGCTGAGTTGTGCTCACTGAGGCTGATGAAGGCCTCTGAGCTGGTATGGTGTTCCTGGGCTGATTAAATGCCTCTTGACTTGATCTAGTACCTTCAAGTTGATCTGTGCCCCGAGCTGATCGGGGACCACTGAGCTGATCCCTTGAACTCTCTCTGAGCTGATATGGTGCTCCTTGAGCTGATCTAGACCCCTGCTCTGGTCTGGGGACTAGGAGCTTATCTGGGCCCCGAGCTGATCGATCTGGTGCCCCCTGAGCAGGTATATTGTCCCTGAGCTAAACTAATGCCCCCTGAGTTGATCTGGCGCTTCATGTGTCATCATTGTGCCTCCTGAGCCCATCTGATGCCCTCTGAGCTAGTCTGGTGCCCCCTGAGCTAATATGGTGCAAGGCCTTATGAGCCTATCTGCAGCCTATTGAGCTAGTCTGATGACCCCCCCATCTTTGGGCCACTGAGCTAGTCTAGTCCTGGGCCGAGCATGAGCTGCTCTGAGGGGCTCTGATCCACACCATAGGGGCCCCCTGAGCTGGTCTTGAATAGACAGAGAATAAGAACACAAGGTCAACTCCCATCACCTCGGGGGTCACGGGGCTAGTCTAATCCCAGGGGGCACAACTGTGGGAATGAGGGGCAGCTGCTCTGGAGGGCTCTGATCCACAATAGGGGGCCCCTGAGCTGGTCTTTAATAGATGGGGAATAAGGACACAGTGCAAGCTCCCTTGTAAAATGGAGCTAACGAGGAATGAGCCGTCATCGCTAAAAAGGCTTGTGATGTCTAGGCACCCCGGGTTAAATAAATTGCTCAATATACTGGTGGATTCTGGGGAGGGGTGATAAAAAGACATGAGCCCCTGAGCTCAGAGCATAGTCCCCTGGACCAGGATTTCTACTAATTAATTTAAATTAATGAAGAACTAGTTTTTCACAATTTTCAGCCCTGGCATATCATCACCATCCAAACAATCAGCCTGCTTACTTTTTCTTTACTCCAACTGGGACCGATCCTTGAAAATATGGAACTTTTACACGCGTTAAAAAGGTATCTCCCAAATTATTCCGGCAAAAATTGTATTCGTTAAATGTCACCATGCTACACCTCCTCCCACGGTCATTGTGGGAGCCGGGGAACTTAATCCGCGTTCAACCAGGGCTCACTCGTCACGACAAAACCAGTGGGCATAACAAATAACTTTTCTACTCCAATATGTCTTATCTTGCACATAGTGACAGATATCACAGACTCCGCTGATTTCTCTGATGTCAATTACTTGCATGAGTTGGCTGATTTGTCCTTAAATATATCCCAAAAGTCTTGTTCTGGCTATTTTTATGAGATCTCGATGACACTTTTCTTTTTCAGGTTTTAATTCAGTTTTCCTTCTCCGTCAATGCTTGATTTGCATTTGTCTTGGACCAAAGGTACCCAAAAGTTGATATTAACTAAAATATAGTAAGATTTTTAGGTTACATTAAAAGTGCCCTTTCTCTCCCGGGGTGCCCCTCAAAGGTGGTGGGCTCTCCCATGCCAAAGCCCTGGCTGCGCCCCTGATCGTGGAAATATTTAAAGCTCAGATTGGATTATTTTAAGACGTGTATGTAGCTTTGGGATGTCGCCTAAAAGCAAACACGTTTGGCAAAAGCTGTAAAATACCTGCCCATCATTAAAATAGAATGTTATCTGTGTTATAAAAGGCGCAAAAAGCGATGAATAACGGAGTTGGTGCAATGAAGGGGTGCCGCCTCCCAACGCCGCCGCCCCTATGGGGTGCCGCCCCCACCGGCTGAGCACCCCCAAAGTTTTTGGGAAAATTACACCCCTGGTTATTGCTGGCGTTCTATGTAATCCTCGACGAGACCGCTCGGGGACGGTGAGTGGTACGAAACATGAGATACGTCCTGGTCCGAAAAACAAGGTGTATTGGAGGGCAGTTAGCATTACGGCTGGTGGTCCACTGGCACATCTGCAGTGATCTATGTTTCTCTTCGCCTGTGTCTCTTCTGAGGATTCCCCAGTGAGATGCTGGGAGTGGGTGGGCCTCGATTATTATCATAAATACATGTTTTGTCGAGCGCCATTCATATAACTTGGATTCATTGACATTTCCAATACCATTTCATTGCTTTAAAAGGATCACACAGGCTTCCGCGCTGTCTTCCGCGCTGTTGAGAAGACGCGGAAAGTTAGCGCGTAAGACGGTGAGTTACGACACTACTTCCGCCACAAATTAGCTGCGCGCTGATGGATCCTCCAAAAGCCGCTCCGCGTTAACTTACGCCCCCGCGCAGCTGCGCGCTGTCTACCGCGCGTCCGGATCCCCCAGCCTATGTCTTTGAGGATTTTTTCGTATGTTTTGTACTGTGTGTTCATGTCGTTTTTGTAGTATAACTGGTGAACTTTGTCTTGCTGCTGGTTTGTTGTTTGCTCATGTGTATGTAGTTTGTCGAGCTGTTTTCCTGATCTATTGCTGTGTTTGTGTAGCCGTTGGTAACCAAAAGTTGTTTCACTCTACTGAACTCTTTGTCTAATGGTTTGTATGTGGAACAAGTTTTTATGGATCGTGAGATGAAGGCTCGCAAAACACTAGCTTTGTATTTTGTAGGGTATTCACTTTTTGGGTTGAGAGTTTTTCCACTGTTAGTTGTCTTGACGTACACGCTTGTTATGTATTTATCAGGGGTGGCTGTAACGTTGACATCGAGGAAAGCAAGAGAGTTGTTATGTTCTTTTTCATATGTAAACTTTAAGATAGAGTTCTTTTCGAGCTCTATAATGAGACTGGTCAGGTGGTCATGACTTCGTACTTCGAGGAATATGTCATCAACGTACCGACAGTATGTTGTCGGTTTGATTTTTTCTTGAGCAAGGGTGACTTCTTCCACATGAGCAACATAGAAATTCGCAAATAACGGACCCAGTGGTGAGCCCATGGAGACGCCATCTTGTTGGATGTATAATTTCTGGTCTGGACCACGAAATGGGGAATCTTTAGTACAAGCCAAGAGGAGATTTTTTAGAATTTCAGGGGAAAGTCTTTCTAGCCCGTTACTCTGTTTATGATATACTTCGTCGATGATAATCTGGATAGTTGTCTCAACAGGTACATTCGTAAAAAGACTTTCAACCTCTATGGAGGCTAAATGACCCTGGGGCTTTTTGATACGTAATAGATCAAAGAATTCTTCTGAAGAGTTGATGATGTATTGAGATGGAATGTATGGTCTTAGGAGCTGATTTAATTTCTTAGCTAGTCTGTACGTGGGTGTGCAGACTTGTGAGATTATGAGTCTGAGTGGGTGGTTAGATTTGTGCGTTTTTACTGTCCCATAGGCGTACCCTGGGGTGTATTCATTAGTGATGGTTTCAAAATGCACTCCATCAACTACAGCGTTAAAAGTTCGAATAATCCGGTTCACCTTGGCCTTTAGCTTTTTGTTAGATCCTCTTTGATTTGTTTAAACTTGGTTTCATCCGATAATATTCTGTTTAGTTTGTTGTAATAGTCTTCTTTGTCTAGTATGACACACACAGATGCCTTTTCTGCTCGTCTGACGATATAAATATATATATATATATATATAGGTTTTATTTATATATAGGTTTTTCTCTGATTTTTCAAATATATATATATATATATATCTTTGAATATTTAGGCAAGACATTCTCTGATATGCAAAAGTTATTGAATTCAACCGCAAATCGAGCCTTTACGAGTTTTTCTGGCTTTTCTTTTTCTTTAAACACTTTTCTCGCTCCCTCTGCTATTTGGAATATAAGGTCAGCAAATTGCATTGAAAATAGGTTATATTTAAATAGAGCTTTCGAATAACATTATTCATCATCAGTAGTACATATAAATAAGTTTCCTTGCTCACTCTCTTCCTGTTTTATGCAGACAATTGTCGTTTGAAATTCACGAGAACCAAAACATGCTATTACATTGGAGATAACTTTCAATTGTAGAGACCGAAAACACTTCCTATATCAAACAAAATCACTAACTCGTTTGACGTTATAAAACGATACATACTACAAATGCATCATTTGCCTTGCAGCCTTAATACAGCTCCAGGCATGATGTTATTATTTTATTTTGTTTGTTGAGGTCGGGTCGTTTTTCTCTGATTATGAGGGCTTCATAGATGGGTAGTTTTCGTCGGTCGGTAGTTTGGTGTATGGTGCGGGTGTTGTCAACCAAGTCCTTCCGGGTGGTGTCGCGATTGTAAAGTTGTTTGTAGTGGTCTTTGGGGGCTCCCATCTGCAGATGCATTGTGAGCCTGCGTGATAGTGATGTTTTTGTGAGACCAACGTAGGTACCGGTTCCTCGAAGCTTGCAATCTCCGTACGGGCATTCAAACTGGTGCACTACGTTGGTCTACTTCAAGTCAGATGTTTTGTTGGTCAGGTTGTTTATCTTAATGAATCGGCTAATCTTGAGATTTTGATAGAAGATGTTGAATTTCAATATCGTGTTGTCTTTTTGCACTGGATGTTGGTGGCGATTATCCGCTTTAAGACATTTTCATCGACTTTGTAGGAGGGAGACATTTGACTTTTGTAGAAGAGAGCAATCTCCCTCCTAGGATGTTGTTGGTGTTCTTTTCTCTTGAAGTTGTCGAGGCGTTTGGAGATTTCGTGATCAACGTCTGCATTTTTGTGCCCGTTGTTCACGAGTAAACTCGTAAAGGCTCGATTTGCGGTTGAATTCAATAACTTATATATATATATATATATATATATATATATATATATATATATATATTCGTATACTTGGGTAGCAGTTTATTGTTGATGCAAGTTTGGTGTACAGCTTTTTTTGTATTTTTTCTAAAGATCTTACCACATTCATACTCTCATTGTCAAGCTCTGATATAATATTCCCCAATAAAGTCATACAGTTTGACTACCGGTTTCGTCTATTCATGAGACATTATCAAGTCCTACATGTTTTACTGGAGAATAGAATTGTAGCGATTCGTTCTATCTACATACGTTCGAAAAGTATCTAATATTTGTGCAACGTGTTATCATTTCTTTTAACAAATTGAGTATCAATATGCATGCTAAAATTCCAAGATCTCCTTCCTTTTTGAAGACACCACATATATAAGAACACTATATAAAACACGCAAATAGGACAATTGCTCAAATCACTTATTTTTGCCGATTCAAGTTATGGAGACCCATCGCTTAACTTCAAGATCCCTAGGTGCTCCCGCTGGTTGTTGAGCGCAGGTCGGCGGATTTGGATCGGGACTGCCTCCATCATCTGTAGACGTCACGGGTTGCTTTCGTGGGCGAGGATCCGTGTGTTCTCCACCAAATCCTGGCGTCTGATGTTGGTGTTATGTTCTGTGGCCATGTGCTGTTGATGGCCGCCATTCTGGAGGTGACAAGTGAGGCGTCTTGATAGGGAGGTTGTGTGACCAATATAGGCTACTCGTGGGTTTTGAGGCTTGCAGTCCTCATGAGGGCAGATAAATTCGTAAACTATATTGGTGCACTTGAGTGTTGGGCTTGGCGTCGAGCTATTTTTTAAGATGAGGCTAGATGTTGTTTTCGTTTTGTAATAGATACACAGGTTGAGACTGGCATTGTCCTTGGGGATGACATTCCTGCTGATAATGTTTTTGAGGACCTTCTCATCAATTTCATACGAAGATGTCATTTGATTTTTGTAATAGAGGACATGGGTTTGTCCTTGGTCCTTGTGCTGCATTTTGGTCGGGTTCATAAAGTTATTCAGGAGAGTTTTTATTTCTCGGTCGATTTCTGCTGCTGGGTAGTTGTTGTTAGTTAGCAGTTGTCGGACGGTGTTTAGTTCCGGATCCAGCAGGTGCCACGAACTGCATGTTTTTAAGGCGCGCCGTATGTACATTTGAATGACGACCTTCTTGTACCGTGCTGGGCATTCGCTTAATGCATTCATGCAGCGTCCTGCATCTGTCTTTTTCTGTGGACGGTTGTGTTGTAGTGCCCATGTTCCGTGTCTAGGGCTATGTCAAGGAAAGGCAGCTTTCCATTCAGCCCTATTTCATAAGTGAACTTCAAAACAGATTTCTTTGCAAGCTCGCTTTGTAAGCGTTTTAGTGCATTCTCGTTTTCTATCTGGAGATATATGTCGTCTATATACCGTTCGTAGATGTATGGTTGTTCCTCGATATTACCAAGTACCTTATCTTCAACATAGCACATATAGGCATTGGCAAATAGAACACCGAGAGGCGACCCCATCGCCACACCATCGACTTGTTTGTATAACTGGCCACATGGTGAACGAAACGGTGCTTCTGTAGTGCAAGCGAGGAGAAGTTTCTTAAGCACGTTCTTCGGTAGGCTCGTTGGTGGAGTGTCTTGAGTATGGTATACGTATTTCAAAATAATATCTTTCGTCTCTTTCACTGGTACGTTTGTAAACAAACTCTGAACATCAAGAGAGGCTACGATGCCTTTTGGTTCATGACATTTTAGGACGGTGATGAAATCACTTGACGACTTTAACGTGTTCGTAGAGAAAATATATGGCGTTATAAGCTTATTTAACTCTTTAGCGATCCCGTAAGTTGGGATTGGAATCTGTGAGATGATTGGTCTCAGTGGATTTCCATCCTTATGGACTTTTACGTTTCCGTACAAGTAGCCAGGTTTATACTCGCCGATGATACGTTGAAAGTGGACCCCATCCACTTGCGCGTTTGCCACATCTATCAGTTTTTTTACTTTTTTCTTTAGTGATTCTGTGCTGTCTTTTGAAATCTTCTCAAATTTGCTAGCATCCGATGTAATATCATCTAGCTTACGGACCAAGTCACAACGATCTAGTATGACATATATCGACATCTTATCCGCTTTACGAATTACTATGTTTTCATCTTCACGCAACGACCTCGCAGCTTCTCGTAATCTAGGTGTAAGTAACTTATTACTCTTCGAGCCTCTATTTTTGGTGGCTTCCGCAATAGGTTGTGGGCGTAGCTCAGGCCTAATCGTAACTTTATTTTCCTTTTCAGGCTTTGTTATCTCTTGAAATAGAAGTTCAATTTCTGCGCTCTTTTCATGAGGTTAGAATCTACTCTCAATATGTTTTTTTACTCCAAGGTTCAAAAACTCTACTTCGTCATCATTGAGAGTTCTCTTAGACAAGTTGATGAAAGAAGCACTTCCTCTCTGAACGCAAATCTGGCCTCCATACAAATCACTTAGCTTTTTAATGATCATTTCTCTAACAACGTCATTGAAGTATACATAACTGTCATGAAGGGCCTTACAAATATCAAGGCGTACACCGGCACTTAACCCATTAAGGACCAAGGCATAAGGAAGCATCCGATTTGAACGAAAATTACATCGTATGACCAATGATGCCTAAGAAATGCACCTGTGAAGTTTCAAAAAAATATTTTGACTTTTAATATGTTTTTTTGCATGGCAACATTGTTGCCAACGGTCCTTTCACGACCTCATATTTAGACTTTTACAGGTATTTTCTTCCTCCACCCTGATTAACCCCATATTTGGATCGAGTGGGGGCAAAGAGGGACACGTACTACTCTCATCGACCCTTAGTACTCCTGAAAGTTCGACGGCGCCCCTGAAAAGTCAGTGGCACCCCCTGAAATGCCACTACCCATCGCCCCCCACTCCCAGCAAGCTAGAATTGGCTCTCTGCCACAGGATTTGGCGTCCCCGGACGGGTTTTAGAGCACACTGGAACGGGTTTGTCACAAAAAATTGGTGTCACCATCTGTGGATGGCGTCACCAGGGGCGGACGCAGAACCGAGTTTTGGAGGGGCAGAACCCATGCCTGCCTCTTCTCCTGGGGGTGGGAGGGGGCGGGACGTGGGGTTTGGGTGCTCGATAGACCTAGTATAAGCTACCTCTGTAAGAACATGATCGCTCTCCGAAAGGGGGAGGGGGTGGGAGCGAATATTTTTTGCTCGTCAGACCTTGTGTAAATACATTTTTTCAAAAATTTATTCGGCATTTGGGGGCAAAAGATAGTTTGGCCCCCTCCAGCGCTTTGGGGGATGCATCATCCGAAGGCCCCCTGCGTCTGCCAATGGGCGTCACCACCCTCCCCCAGATTTGGGACCCTGGATCCGATTATGATCCACGCTATTCTTAAAAGGATAAGGTTTTATGCTCCTAAAAGGAGCATAAAACATGTCCGCTTATCGACACATATATTTCCGACTAGAGCTTGGATGTCTGGGGTCTCGGACGAAGAGCCAACTTTGGCTTGCACACGATACATCTGGCATGCGATGCCTGCCTACTTCGCTGCAAACCCGGTGTGTGATGCGTGCCTACTTGGTTGTAGGTGTTTGGTACCCTTTCATGCACTCAGCGTATACTGCCATTTCACACTTCTCGTAACTCATATTGGTGCGCCCATCACAGACCTTACACCTGTGAAATCTGCTCGTCAGCTTCTTCGGCCAGTGATTGAATCCATCGAACCGCATCTCTGGTGACTGTTGAGTCAGACCAGTGTATGTGACGGGAGGTCCAGGCACTGTGTTGACCTTGATGAGAACCTTGGTAAGCTCCCTGAGGAAGTCTAGTTGAGACTGGGAAGCACCTGCAGGCTTCAGCTGGCGCCAGAGCAGCCAGGCGTTGGTTCGTGCAGCATCCACTCCCCCACTGAAAGAGGGGCCACAACCATTTCTTTCCTCTAATGCTGCTCCTGTACGTGGCGACACTCTGATCAAAGAGTTCCACGCCCCCATGTTCTTATTGTACATGTACACTGGAGCTGGCATATGGACATCGACATCTACCTCCCTCCTTCTTCACATATCGGTTTGCTGAGTAGCGCTTGGCTGGAGCGGGATGAAGTTGGTGGCCACGGTGACCATCCTGTTGTCATTCCACCTGAGAACGAGGTTGTTTCCGTCCGATGTCCACTCAGTCTCACCTCGCTTCTTTTTTACAAACAACTTCTTGTCTAAGAGAGGAGAACCTCTCAAGCGGTTCTCCTTGACCGTTCCGCATCCAACTATGTCCCTGAGACAGCTCGTCTAAGAGTTCAAGCGACGTAAAAAGTTGTCGAAGTAGACTGCCCCACCAGACACCCCTCACTTGTCCAGGAGGCCTATAACCACGTCGTAGCCCTGACCATGGCTTGTCTCTGGTAGATATGTGCTGGCTCCACAGTATGGTTCGGCATGGTATATGTAGCCACTGGAGGATGCTAGGCACCACAACTTGTAGCCGAACCTTACTGGCTTTCCCGTAATAAACTGTTTTGTACCATGCCGTCCACAGTAGTGTATCATCGACTCGTCGACGCACAGGCTGCTCGTGTGATTCACAGACTTGAAGACTCGGTGTAGCATCTCAAAAAATGGCCGAACCTTGTAATAAGGATCCTTATCTATGAGTTTTGTGTTGTTGGCCAGGTGGATGTTGCGGAGAATATCCATGAGCTCCTTCACCCACCTCGAGGATACATCGTCTGGGCATGAAAACCACCTCAATGTTGTCTATTCCGATAGTTTCCCCTTCCATGTCGGAATCATCGTCTAAGATGTCCGCGGGGATGAGGTGGCTTAGTGGATAGCACCCTTGTCTTCTAAGCCACTGGTCCCGGGTTCAAGTCCCGGTGGAGCCTCTGAATAAGTCGATCTCATCCCCAAAATCCCTTCCAACAGGGTGAGAGTTGGCGACGCCGTATGACCCTGGTAGTTAGTGCGTCGTTAAACCCCAACAATTATTATTATATTCTAAGATGTCCGCAATCTGGTTCACCGTAAATCTGCATCAAATGCATTTTCGTGGTGGTTTACGGACCGTTGGTCACAATTGTTGCCAACCAATTTTTCAGGAATCACAGACAAGTATTTAAAACCGAAAACTATTGTTTTGCACATGGAAAGCAGAAAGGAGGCTATTTTTTTATTATATTTAGGCAAAAACATTATTGTTTGAATAAAAAATAGAGCGAAACATACCCCTTTAGCAGGCGAGGACACGGAGCTTCGTTTGACCTGGCCACCATGGTGTCGAAAAAGGTGTGTGGCAGCCGCTGCAGCGCTGCCCTGACTTAAAATACAGAATATTTTGGAAGAAAAATATAAAAGAAGCAAATGAAAGCAACACTGGTTAGACATCAACAACTTTCTTTTTTTTATTTTGTGGATTATTTCCTGGCAACATTTGTTACCAACGGTCCTTAATGGGTTAAACCTCCGGGAGTTTGGTAGGTCCCAAACTCCCGGAACGCGGTCATTTTCAACGAAACTTGCACATATATATATATATATATATATATATATATATATATATATATATATATATATATATATTAATACAATGCTGGTGGAACGTCACCGCAGCTTTGGCTTTTTGTAGTTTTCTTTCTAGGGTTTCAATGTTCCTGATAAGTTTTCGGTTTTCTATGCTATGTTCGTGTAAAATTGTTCCAACATTGATGTCATATTAAAGAAAATTGAAGTAAAAAACGCACCTAAAGTCGACCGGTTTCATCTATCTCACATAAACATTTTCAATCTTGAGGTACGTTGAATACTTGCGTTGAATACAAGATACCTTTACTTAACGGTACGTTCAAGAGGGATTCCTCCACGCCCGAGTGACGTCACACGGGCGTGAAGGAATTCCTTTACCATTGAACCGTGCGTTAAACTGCTGCTAATGGCACTTCCTGGATACGAATATGTGAGAATACGCGGTAATCAAGTTTATGGCAGATGCTACGGATACACATATTATTTTCGATTCTGGGCCTCTTTTTGCAAAAATTTGGATATTTAACCATTTAATTTTCCCATGTTATATGCTTTGAGGTGTGACGTCACATCCCGTGGTCTGCGCTTGCTGTTGGAGGGGGCTGCGTTGAATAGTAGTTACAAAATTTAAGGTTTGAATTTTTGATGTCTCGCACAAGATCCCATGCATATGAGCACTAATCACTTCACATTGCGGCAACAAACATGCAACACGATTAACACCACAGAGATTGATTAGATTGTCAAGATGAATAAAAAGGAAAGCTTTACATTACGAGACAAGGACAAAATTCATAATACACTCTAAGCGTTACAAAATAAAGTACACGTGAGGGGGGCTACTCTATGATAGCCGAGGCCCCTCAAAAAGTAGGAGAGTTCCCCTGGCGTTCTGCTGTTTATTTACCAGTGGGTCGCGCTCCCTGATGCATACGGCTTCTAGTGCCGCCAGGCGTCGGACGTCTCGAGCTCGTCCAATGATGGTGGTTTTCTCTACCAGTGGCTGCCTGGTCAGTCGCCTGTGATGTTCTTCCAGGGTGTGGGAGGATGGTGCTCAACTCTGCAGGTGCATTGTGAGTCTTCTTGATAGTGTTGTTGTGTACCCAATATAATAATCACTGTTTGGGAGGAGTGCACAGTCTCCTATCTGACATTTATATTGGTACACGACGTTTGTTTGTTTCAGTGCCGATTTGTCCTCCGCCATGTTGTTCTTCATTACCAGGGATGAAGTTGACGGGCTCTGGTAATTAACTTGCAGCTTGATGTTTGCCTCGGGATCGGCTGGCTTGCAGTTCTTTGCGATTATCCTTTTTAGCACCTTTTCTTCGGTCTCGTAGCCTGCTGTCATTTGGCTTCTATAGAAGATGTTGATGGTGTTTGTTTGGTCTTTTGTTGCTGTTGCTGTTAAGTATTTGTTCAGAGTGTTGTTGATTTGTTGGTCTATAAATGCGATGTCGTAGCTGTTGTCCGCTAGCGTTTGTTTTATTCGTCTTAATTCTTTGTGCACGAGAGGCCGTGAAGAACAGTGGGTGAGCACTAGAGGTGGGAGTTTCGGGCAATTTTGCAGGCCCGGGCTCGGGCCCGGCCTGCTGCTGATTTTAGAAGCCCGTCACAAGCCCGGTTTGTGGAAGAAATGGATTATCAAGCCCGGGAAGGCCCGGTATCATGGAAAACCATTAACGACTATATACATTTATTTACTTTAAAGCTGTTTCAAATATATGTTTTAAGCCAATTTATCCTGTAAAAAGTTTTGGTTTCACCCAAAACCATATTAAAAGGTGCATGTAGCATCAGTAGCCTCAGCTATCTTAATAATTCAGCAGAAAATGATACTGAAAAACACAGTATGAAACATGGCTTGCTTATGATGCAAGCTTACTCCAGGTAATGACCAGCATCACCTTATAAAAACAAAGGGCATTCTAGATAGAGGTATTCACATGGCAGCTATAAGAATCGGGATGAAATAAGTCCACTCATGTCAGACATTTCCTCCATCTTTGCACTTTTATAAATCATTATATGCTGGCACGAGCCTCACAATTGAGTTCCAATAATGTTTATGAATAGAGGAGAGAGCAGTGACAAGTTTTCAGCTAAAACTTTTCAGAATATCATGGCGGAATGGCTGTGAATGAACCAAAAATCCTTCACATTGTCCCTCAATTAATACATGTGAACACTTTCTTTTAGTTTAGTCACTAAACAGCTTGGAAGATAGTTAAAAGATTGTTCTGCTTGGGTCAGCCCGGTTTGCAAAGTAGGTAAGCCAACAGGCCAACATGAACAAGGCCCATCAGCCATATACAATTATCAAACCACCAGCCATAAAGAAGTATCTTGATAAGGAACCACTAGTTTTCCACAGGTTCGCACCAAACATTGAATACAAATATTGCACCAATCTCCACCAAAAAGTAAATCTGACACAAAAAACAACTCATTCCCATCCACATCACCGTTTGGGCTTGAACACTATTTCTGTTTGTTTTGTTGTATTTTACGGGCTTGCGCTTAGTAGGTATCTGAAGTGACGTGCTTGTGTACATTAGAGCAATCATTTATGAAAACATTTTTCACCAAAATTTACCAGAATAGTAAGTTTATTTCAGCGAAAATATTTCAAGAATTTTGAAAATATATTTTAAAATTTCACAGATTTAAAAAATAAGCACAAAATGTGTGGTGCATTTCTTTTGTTCCTGAGAATAGGCCACTTTTTGTGCACTTGTTTCATATATGACGCTTTTCTGTCTCTGCAGGCTTTACAAGCTGCTCAAGGTCGCGGAATTTGCCATAATTTGGATATTCTGTTTTTGTGTTCAGTATTCCTACGTTTCTGTACATTTTTAGTGTGGTGGGAGGGAAGTGTAAAGTAAAGGTATCTTGGGAGGGAAGTGCTTTTATGTTCAAAGCTTATAATAGAAGTTGTATTTCCTAGAGGCCAGGGAAGTATCTCCACAAGGAAAATGTAACACATAATGTCAAGTATATTCATGTTTTGGTGTAATTTCAAAGGTTCCTTCTAAGGCTGACTGCTCTCCCCAGTATCTCCCCACAACTGACTAATTTATGTTTTGAAGTACTTCGATCAAAAACATGTTTTCTTTGTGCCTATTTCCTTGCTTATACTAGCCCTTTCTGAATGGATTTTGCATCTTTTGGGCAATGAAAGAGCAAGATGAAGCTGTGGAAGGGTCAAACTTATCAACATTTGTTCTTGCAGCTAGAGTTACCAGGCCAATTTGACAATTATGGGCCCCCACTAGATAGTTTGTACCTGACATATTTACTTCACCATTTTTTGTAGAGGACATGGGAATGGCTCCATAGATAACATTTTCTTTTTACCTGGAGCAGAAAGCTTCTGGAAAGAATTTTCTAGCTAGAGCTAGGTGTTAATATCAATATGTTAGCAGCAAATTGGTTAAATGACTTCCTTTGAAATGGTATACTGACAATATGGAAGTAACAAATATGCTACCACAATTTATATTTTGTTCACCCATATATGACTCGAAGATTTTGAAGTAATCCCGATATTCATAAGATGACAGTATGGCATGGATGTGTGCAACTGTAGGCATTATTCAACATTTGATTTTAAATATTGATTCAGGTTTAAGTAACTTGCTTTTGACCCTGGCATGAGTAACAGATAGAAAGCTAGAGCTTCATGCTTTTACATTCCTGATGTATGTCTAAAAGTCTCAAAATTAATCGTAAATGCATTTTCAAAAGCTGCTGGTGCATGAATAAGATTATGTTTCAGTGGAAAAAACTAGGTCTGTACTGAAAAAGGCTTTTTAACTTACAGAAAATTGACTTTGAAGTCCCAGTTCAGTTGAAGCCCGGAATGAGCCTGGGTAAAGCCCGTTATCAGCCCGGCATTGGCTTAAATCAGGCCTTCAGGCCCGGTCAAAGCCCGCGAACCTGGGCCGGGCTTTTGCCCCGGGCCCCCGGGCCTAGAAAGTCCCACCTCTAGTGAGCACCCGGTGAACGTATGCTCTCACCACACTGCTTTTGTAGCGTTGAGGGCACTGGCTCTTGTAATTTAGGCACCTTCCGGCGTCTGTCGTCTTGCGATGAACGCTGGTGACGAATGGTCCGTCAGTTGCATCAATAGAAATGTCTAAGAAATTAATATTTTCTTCAACACTTTCTTCTACCGTGAAGGTAAGCCCCGACACTGCTTCTAGTCTCGACTTGAGGTGTTGCAAGTCATCTTGTCTCCAACTTCCAGAAGTATGTCATCAACATACCTGCAGTACCATCATTGGACGAGCTCGGGACGTCCGACGCCCGGCGGCACTAGCAGCCGTATGCATCAGGGAGCGCGACCCACTGATAAATAAACAACAGAACGCCAGGGGAACTCTCCTACTTTTTGAGGGGCCTCGGCTATCATAGAATAGCCCCCCTCACGTGTACTTTATTTTGTAACGCTTACAGTGTATTATGAATTTTGTCATTGTCTCGTAATGTAAAGCTTTCCTTTTTATTCATCTTGACAATCTAATCAATCTCTGTGGTGTTAATCGTGTTGCATGTTTATTTGCCGCAATGTGAAGTGATTAGTGCTCATATGCATGGGATCTTGTGCGAGACATAAAAAATTCAAACCTTAAATTTTGTAACTACTATTCAACGTACCTCAGTCTTGAAAATGTTTATGTGAGATAAATGAAACCGGTCGACTTTAGGTGCGTTTTTTACTTCAATTTTCTTTAATATGACATCAATATCGGAACAATTCTACACGAACATAGCATAGAAAACCGAAAACTTATCAGGAACATTGAAACCCTAGAAAGAAAACTACAGAAAGCCAAAGCTGCGGTGACGTTCAACCAGCATTGTATTAATAATAACTTGCTTCCGTCTTATACTAATAAAAAAAATATATATATATATAAATGTCTCATTTTCACCATCTTATTGCAGGGCGAGGTCAATAAGGAGAGAAATACAGGCTAATGCTGACTCGCTCGCGCCCCGGCCGAGTCACGGCTCAGCTGACCCGCCTGCCCGTGTATCCGCTCGTCCGTCCGCTCGCTCGCAGCTGCATCCCGCCATTGCGGTCTGAGGCGTGCTCGGTGCGTGGGCTGTGTGCGCGCCGTTGATGGTTGTGGTGTACGTGTATGTGCCGCATGGCGGCGGTGCTTACCGTATGCAAATAAAAGAGCAGACTTTGCATAATTAGACAACATCTTTGAACAAAGCCAAAAAGGGAAACCAATGCAGAAAGCACCCAGAGAGCTGGTCGCTAGAGTTGCACCGTGACTATCTCTTGGAATGGTACGCGGAATCTGATCAATAAATGGGGGATGGAAAACTAGTTTTTTTATCCATGTCTAGCGACTGATCCACCGATCAGTGTGATCAGAAAGTGCGTTTTACCAACGGATAGAGTGACGGATTCGGACACATTTTCTTCCTAACACAGTACCAGCTGGGAATAAGATTTGTTGGGCAGGGGGAGTAGAGTTGCTCGACTAAGCATCCACCGATTCTCCTAGAGAAAGAAATTGATTAACATCGGCGATGTTGTGCCTATTGCTGCGCTACGTACGCCAAGAAAATCCTGATGACTCAGGATGTGTGAAGAAAATTAGGAGGCATCCCAACTTAGACAACCTGCACCACTTATCGAAAAATAGGGTTATCCTACCCGTGCTGGAGACGGGTCTGACACTAACGAGCTTGGTAGGTCCCTCCTAAGATCTGGTTAACTAAAGGACGTACAAAAACGACACCTGGGGTGGGTGAAGGCTATGGTGGTCTACATCATGACTGATTTTCATTGGCCTTGGTCAATATCTTCAAAGACAAACGGGGTCATAAAGGTCAAATCAAATTATAAAGTCAAATAATAAATCATAAAGTAAAAAATTGTGATGTTGCAAAAGTTTTTCCCTAGTCTAGGCTTCTTTTTGCTCGATATTGTAAATACTAGTCTCACCACAGGTCAAGTTCCGGCGGCGTGGAAGCATGCGCTGGTGACACCGATACCGGAAGGTCGCGCGTCCAACGATCCAGCTCAGACCAGACCAATATCAATACTTCCGGCTATTATGAAAATTGTTGAAAGCATCGTTCAGATACAACTGACAGAGTATCTAGAAACAAATCACCTCTTAGCATCAACCCAACATGGCTACCGAAAACATAATTCAACAGAAACTGCGCTTGGCGTCATAACAGATAAGGTGCTTTCTGGGATGGACAGGGGTGAAATTTCGATATTGGTCCTTATAGATTTGTCCAAATGTTTTCACGTCATCCCAAATTCTAAATTACTTGAAAAATCTACCTTGTATGGCGTCGACAGCGACAGAAAATGGTTCGAAAACTATTTTTCAGGTCAGCCACAACCGGTTCAAATTCGCTCCGCAAATGGTTCAATTTGCAAGTAAAAATAAAAAAATCAGCTAGGAACATTCCAGGGTGGCAGTTTATCTTGTGTTCTGTACATGCTCTTCGCAAATGACCTAGGCTTGTGTGTGGAAGATGATGTTACCATTGTTCAGTTCGCTGACGACACTCAAGTAATTGTGACGGGCCCAAAACGTGATCTACAGAGAATTGTGACTCCAATGGAGCGAGCGCTTGAGTCCCCCTTCCAGTGGCTCTGCAAAAATGGGATGAAGCTGAACACCAGCAAAACACAGATGGTTGCTCTTGGTACGCCATCAATGCTCAGGACATTGCCGAACATCACTATCAATTTCTGCGGAGCTGTAATCCAGGATTCTAGAGTTGTCAAAAATATAGGCTTAATGATTGATAGACACCTGAGCTTTGAGCGACATGTGGACTCGGTGTGTGAAACAGAGACGGCGGATTCCATTTTCGAGAAGTAGTGCAAGATTTTCTGGAGGGGGCGCCTTCCTCCCCAGGGGGCGCCATCATCTCTTGGGGGGCGCCTTTGCTATCCAATGGCGTTCTGCAGAAACTCTTTGGACTCGGCGTGCGAGGCCACTTGGGGTGGTTTATTTCTAATATTCCGAAAAATAGGTATTTTAGATTTCGCGTAAACTCAGTCGTATCGGATTGGCATCAGCAACAGAGTAGCATAGCCCAGGATTCTGCGATATTCATAGCCTTGTTTGCAGTTATGACCAATGATATTGCAGACACTTCCCACAAACATACGTCACGTGTTTTTCGTTGAAGACTTCACAATATGTGTGACAGTGTCTACTACAGCAGCTGCGCAGAGGCGGCTGCAGCTTGGCCTTGACATATTGCAGCAATGGATCACACGCAATGGACTGAAATTTTCAAGTTCAAAGACATAGTGCATGCACTTTTATAATAGACATTGAGACTGAATACCCGATTTTGTAAATTCGCGGAAATCCGAGCGACGTTGCAGCAGAAACCAGATTTATCAGGCTCACACTCGATAAGCTTTCATATGTGCCACACCTGAAGGATTTCCGCAAAAAATGTTTCAATACGCTGAAAATACTGAAGGTGTTGACGAGGATGAGATACCGTGCAGATAGAGAAATGTTTCTCATGCTATACACGTTATACGCTTATCGCCTATATATACGTTATGCGCACGTTATACGCTCATTGTTATACGCTACATTATAAGCTTCTTATGCTGTATAGATCACTTATTCGTCCGAAGATCTAGTACGGCTGTGTCAGAGCCGCATGACGAAATCCATGGAGCGAAGCGGATTGAGATTTCTCAAGAGGCTCTATTCTGGCCGTTTGGCGGTTCTGACAGCTGATACCAGGGCTCTGCAATTGTGTAGGGTGATTGCCCTTTTACGCTAGACGCCCAAACTAAGGCCTCCGAATTTAAATTCAAAATAGTTTTTGAGAAATTTTGGAACAAATGTTTTCAATTTTGCATTTTATCATTTTTATTTCTTAAGCGACGAACTTGAAATTTGCCTCCTTTTGAATAAGCAACAAGGCCACCTAAGAAAAAAAGTTCGAACTGGTCCGACAATATTTATTACGCCAAAACGCAGTATTTCTAGTATAGTCTAGTACAAGCAAAAAGATATTGAAATTTGACAGCCGACTTGTAAGCTCGAAATGTCAGAAGGCACGCTTCAGTTAGTTTAAAGACAGCCACGTGGAGGCAGCTACGTCAATTTTTTTGTGCTTATGCATAGTTTCCAGTGGAAAACGTAAAATTCTGACCTAGTTTTTGCCATTTTGCCGGAGGACTACATTTTTGCTCATTTCATTTAAATCTTATTCTCTCGCGATCTAATGCGCCGATTTGACTTTTCATTTCAAATAATGAAAGAACATTGCTTCCGCCTTATAATATTCGGAGATGGATATCGTGATAATAAAATTCATTGTCTTATATGTATAAATATAATTTTAGTAGAAAACCTTTTATTTGCAGCTTTTCGGTTCAGAGCACATGTCATTCACAAGCTCAGAATTGACATGGCTGAATAGGAAAATTAATTGCAGTCATTCAATTCATTTACACTACCCACTTATCTCCAAAGGCTTTCGAGTAATTCGTGCGAAAGGGTATTTCAAGGAGCTAAATTTCTCGGAACATGTTTGCTTCTCACCATGGTTTCAAGTCCTCAAAATGAATGGAAGTGTATGCAATTTGGCATAAAGCTAGCTTAGGGTCCTGGGTCGCCGATATTAGTGATTCTAGGCGAATCTAATGTTTGGTACGTATTCTAGAAGCAGCTTTATACCATGCCTTTTCTGTACGAACACAACACCCGGCGCCACGATCACGGCATCGTTTTGATTGCGTGATACCGGCCAGTGACCTCCTGACGGGTCACAGGTGTAGGGTTAGTGGGAGTCGGTACAGTGTGGCGCAGTGGTCTAGTGGTTAGAGGTCCTGTCTCGTGATGAGGGGTGCGGGGGTCGAATCCGGGGTTGACTGCGGGATATTTACTATTTATTTCAAAGAAAAGAATGATGGCACTGACCAACAGGCTTATGAAGAGATACATTGAGAATGAAATATGGTTGATTTCAGCACATTGTCATGCCGCTCTCCTGCGCCAGTGGGGGTTATCCCAGGTCGCAGACCGGGGTTGCGTATGAGGCCACTCCTTAGTCCGCGAAAAAGATTATCGATATGTCCGTCATCTCGCTATCAGAATAGTAACAGGAGCGTTCCAAGCTTCACCCATAATAAGCATGCTAGTGGAAATTAGTGAAATACCGCTACAAATGCGCAGTAAGATACTCGCTTTGCATTAAGTCATTAAAAGGAATGTGGCACCTTTAGAACGTGATTTTAACTGAGATAGCCAAGTTGTAAAGCAAATCGGAAAACCAGGTGCTCTATATATCATTTGTCTTGGAACTCGATTTTTCCGTAGAAAAAAACTAAAACCTACCCGAAATGTACCTCTCATGTACCTCTCGCCAGGCGGCCATTGTTGTGAGCTGCTGGTGTGACGACATATGCTGACATCACGATGAGCATCAGCCAATCGAAGCCCTTGAAGTGTTTCGAGTATGGTAGTGGTTGCCAGATCATGACATCATCCAGAGGCAGATATTTATTAATCTTTCTAGAGGAGTATTTTAAAAATAAAAGCATTGAGCTTGTTGTACATTTTTCAGAGAAATCATGAGTGGTTTCATTATTTTCGGCTAAAAGTACGCCTAATTACACAAAATTCCAGGATTTTAACAAGGTGCCACGTTCCCTTTAAAATAAGTCACCAACACACCCCACATACCAAACATTTTTTTGGCGACGCCTACCTCAGTCAGATAGACAGTGGCTCGCGTTTTGCAACCCGTCACCAGGGAGTGAGAGTCTGTGCCTGGCTGGCACAGGCTGGTATCGACAGCAATCTCGTCGAACCACATGAAGCAGCTGTTATTGAACCATAGCTCATCTCGACAGTTAACACGAACACAACCTACGCCAACAAAGCAAAAATTTGCCTCCTGAACCGACGCGCCAGTAATTTATGAACTTGCTTGCGGAGCCGTTCGAAAACCATGTCTGTTTCTATATAGACGGTTGCAAAAGAAAGTGACAATGGCACAGGGCGTGCATTTGTTGGTGACGATGTTGAGAAGTTTTCTAGTTTGCCTTACGAAGGATCCATTTTTACTTCAGAGCTGTACTCAATTTTTTTTTGCTGTTTGGACCAGGCGTCTAAGCTGATGGTGAGGAAGTTTGCGATTTTTACCGATTCGCTGTCTTATCTGCAGACATTGAAGCCATTTTATTTCTATAATGCGTCGTCACCTTGGCAGGCCATGCTGAAGATGACTGGATCTTCTGTGTGCACTGATTAGTCCAGTAGGAAGACACAGGCAGTTTGGATGACTACCATCTCAGCCTGAAAACTCGAGCAGAGCGAGCCTGCTGGTCGCCTGAGCTCATGCTGGGCTCTGTCTGGTGACTCGATGAAGACCCAGCTCCCCCGCTCGTGACCCCTCCGTGCACTGACCCGTCGGTCCACACCCATGTGGCACATTGAGTCAGGGAAGCGAGGTGGGGGAGAGCTACTCGCTTCTTCCGGACAGGTGGCGCTCCTGATGTCAGTGGGCCCACGTCTAGTTGAAATGTGACTCACTCTCCTGATACCCACAGTGGAAGACGTAGAGGAAGGAAAGACTCGATGGGGAGGGAGATGCCTGCTTGATCCCACATGTCTTTGCCCACCTGCCGCCACCCGGTCACCGAGGAGAGTCGAGAGGGCGCTGTCGCCTCCGCACGTCTTCACAGGGGGTCTTCAGGCGGCAGGGTATGGAATTTCACCAGCAGTCGGGTCGCGAGTACCCTCCTTCTGGCCGCTAAGCGGGGAGTCTTAACTCGGCTGGGAGTGGAGTGGGTGCATCCTATGATGATACGCGCCGACGCTCTCATTTTGCGTTCCAGCAGCTCGACATGAAATGGCGGTGTGGCGTGGAGCCACGCTGCGGCCGCTTACTCCATCGCTCCTCTCACGTAGCCAGTAGCGACGGTTCGGAGGTGCTGTTCGTGCAACCCCAGTTGCAACCGGACAGTTGACGTAGGTCGGAGATGCGGGGGTGGACTTTCTCCCACAGTCTCTTACAGTGTGGACCGAAATGGAGGATCCGATCGATGGTGACGCCAAGTAGCTGTAGGGTGTCTCCAGCAGTGACAGACTTCCCGTCGACCTTAAAATTAAAGAGATCGGCGTCTCTGGCCCACTGGGACATCACCAGTACTTGGATCTTGGCTCCTGATACCACCATTTTGTGCTGTCGGGTCCACTTCATGAGGGTGCCAGCAGCAGCTTTATTGCGCCCGGTCCTTGGCGACTTGGATGTTGTTGCCCGTGCAGAGAGCCGCCGTATCATCGGCGTACATGTAGGGGAGCATCCGGGAACCGCGCAGAGTGCGTCTACCAGCCGAGCCGCCCATACAAAATAAAACTGGCGATAAGACACTTCCTTACGGCAGGCCAGTTCGGAAAATGCGCTCACTGGAAAGCACACCATTTAGTTCCACCTGGACTCTTCGGTCCCGGAGTCACTGCCAAATCCAGGCCACCGTGCAATTTGACAGCCCCATCTACAGCAGGCGAACGCGTAGCAGGTGGTGGTCCACTACGTCGTACGCGTGCGCGAAATCAAACGCGACGAGGACGTATTTCTGCGCGGTCTGTCCATCGGGAGGGCGGCTGTGTCTCGATTTGGGCATGCACAGTGCACGCTCACCTCTTCTCTTAAATGAGTCCTGAACTTGACCTGGAGGCGATGGTTGATGGTATAAGTGGATGGTCAGTGACAAAATATACTCGTTTTATCAATCTGAATGGTCTTTTCACTTCGATCTGAACACTGCATATGATCATTAAACGCGCAAATTACAGCCAATAAACGAAAAAAAGTTATCAATTTATCAAGAGAGTACTTGGACACGTTGAAACTGTTTCTTTTTATTCTAGTAGGGCCCATTTATGTCACAAATCACACATGCCTATGGCATGATCTATTTCAGCATTCAATCACATGACTACCGAAATTCTCTTAACACCTCCGAAATTTCACGCACAAGAGCAATTCTCCCATGCTGATGAATTGAAGAATATAGATAAAGGTCGATGGAAAATGCCCACATACCTACTTCATTCTGTGTTTATCTTAACGTTTCAACTTCCCTTATATCTCCTTGAGTCTGCCATCTGGTTCAAACATTATTTCTTAGGAGCAATTAATAATGTGGGTTAAAGTCCGGTTTGTGTTTCCTTCAACTTAAAAGCTTTTCCGCTGAGATAATTTTCTTGGACAGCGCACAGGCCAGGTTCACATTCGCTGCGATTATTTTCAATGTCCTCTCACCATTATCTTACGAATCTTGGCCACGTGGAAAGGCAAAATGATGCTTATCATATTTGATATTAAAATAAACTTAACCCCTCTTCACTAATAGAAAAATCCTCAGATATTTACCTTTATGTTCAGCTGTTGCATCTTCCCAAGTGTCTTGAATTTCTCCATGGCCTAGTGGCAGTTACAGATTTTTCAAGAGGTGCCGAAAAAAGTGTGGACTGAACTGTTTAGCAATTCATTGTTTCAAATATCACGCCAAATAGGCATCTTGCTTGGCTGGTACAAACTGTTATGGCTGGGAGAGGGTGGGATAGGACGTTGTTAAAAATACGATCCACCAAAATGACGGCAACTGAAAACCGAATACGATAGCCGCCCTTTGGGTGAAAAGTTGATGGTAAAGTGCCCACTTTGAGGCTCCGCGTTCCCCCCCACCTTACTAAAATTCTAGATCCGCCCATACGCGGATCCAGGGGGCAAAGGGGAGGGGCAGATGCAGCCCCCCGATCGATCCTCGGCGCCCCCTGAAATGGTCACGGCGCCCCCTGAAAGGTCGATGGCACTCGCCTGAAGTGGCGCTTCCCACTCTCCCCCAGGGTGCGAAAATCGGTGCTCACCGATAGGATTTTACGCCCACCTGGTAGGTTTTCCGGTCAAAAGTGGCGCCCCCTGCTCCGGATAGCGCCCCCGGGAAGGTGCTCCCCTCCGATTGGAAATCCTGGATCTGCCTATGGATCCGTCACTGTTCAAGAGCAAACAATTCACAGAAAAAGCAGGAATATATCAAATGTTAGCGGGGAGTGGTGCGGCCAAGATAATTGATGATGCTAACAAATTGTTTAGTTATGTGGATAAAATAATTGGGTCACCACACGGGATTGGAAGGGGACTCCTGCCTTCTTATGAGATGGGCAGTGTGCTAAAAATATATCGTCAAGTCAATATCAAATTATCAACATTTAGTTTTATACAGTGCACTGTTCACTGCAGTGATACAAGAGTGCTCTGTCCTTTTTCTGTGGGTTTATGACACCCGGTAGGGTTCGTTTTAGCCTCAAATATGGCTTTTGTGGTATTTATTCGGCCATTTGGCCGCCCCAGTTGCTCGGTTGGTAGAGCGTCGGGCTCCGGCCCGCTGCTGAGAAGCATGCAGTGGCAGTGCATGTCCAGGCTTGAGATCGGTTCCCCTGAGACGCTCCGGCGCTCAATCGTTTGCCCGACGTAGGTCGGCTGGCAACTGACTGATGAGAGGGTGACCTGAGCGAGGCGGCCATCCCTGTGCTTTGTGGGAGGTTAAACTTTGGCTTCTAAATCAACCCTTCATTGTGGTCGTTACTCGTTCGGGTGGTGGGGTCGGGGTCTCCGTGACAAGTCCCTTGAGGACTTTAATGAGACTCAGACTCCAGCAGCCGTACTGGGAAGAACTTGGACGAAATTTATAAAAAAACAAGATTTTTTAGTGCAAATACAATTTGAACCTTTTGGCCTTTTCGCAAACCCGGTTTGGCCTTTTTCCGTTGAAAAAAACCCGCAGTCCTGGGCAGCATCTCTAATCTTTATAATATGGAATAACAAAAATTAGGAGACTTTTTTAACACTAGCACGTCTAAATTTTATTAACGCCCCCTCCAAATGGGGGTTTGATCCCCCGAAGACATTATAATGGTCAGCACAAGAAAATCTCCACCGCCCCCCTCCACTGAGTTTTCCTTAAAAAATGTTCTGCTGTCCTGGGGCCGCCTTTTGCTGTCCAGGGGTGCCTGTGCTAACCAGGGGCGCATATGCTATCCCGGGGTGCCGTTGCTCTTCTTTAGGGGCGTCTCTGCCGTCCAGGGGTGCCTATGCTATCCAGAGGGTGTGTTCTGTCCATGGGGCGCTTTTGGTATCAAAGGGCGTATTTGCTGTTTTGGGGGCGCCTATCCTATCCAGAGGGCGCCCCTGCTGTCCAGGGAGCGCGATTGCTATTAAAGGGAGCTTATGATATCCAGAGGGGTGCCTTTGCTCTATGGGGGGAGGGGGCGCCTCTTAGTGTACAGGAGTGCCTGTGCTAACCAGAGGGCGCCTATGCTATTCAGGGGCGTCGTTACTCCTCAATTGGGGGTGCCTTTTTCTGTCCAGGGGCGCCTCTGCTATCTAGAGGTCGCCTTTGCTATCCAGAGGGGCGCTTTTACTCAAGGGGGTGGGCACCTTTTGCTGTCCAGGGTGCAGCTTTGATGTCAGGGGGCGCCATTCATATTTGAAAGTGTATTTTATTTTACATAGAGGGTGCTACCCCTTCAGACAGGCGATGTGTCTGATTTTCTCTTGACCGGCCGGGGGCGCCGGCAAAATCCGGGGGTGCCACCCAAATCCGTGAGGGCCTCCCCGTACGAGGTCAAAACCAGGTGTGCAAAAATATACTATTGTACACCATCATTTTTTCAAGGTGTGCAACTGCACACCCTGTCCTGCGGAATCCGCCGTCCCTGCCGCCGTTGTTCTCGGGAGGGGGGGTTTCTCTCTTATCTCTCCAGGGGGCGCCTTTCTTATCAAAGGGCGCCTATGTTGTCCAGGGGGCGCCTTTTCTCTGCGGGGAGGGGCGCCTTTTGCTGTCAAGGGGTGCCTGTGCTAACCAGGAGGCGCATGTGATATCTAGGGGCGCCGTTTCTTCTTCTTCGGAGGCGCCTCAGCTGTCTAGGAGGCGCCTACGCTTTTCAAGGGCGCCTATGCTATCCAGAGGGGCGCCTTTACTCAAGGGGGGGCGCCTTTTGCTTTCCAGGGCGCAGTTTTGATGTCAAGGTGCGTAATTCATGTATGAAAATGTCTTTCACAGAGGATCCTACCTCTTCAGGTAGGCGGTAAATAGGCTTGATTTTCTCTGACCGGCCGGGGGCACCGGCTGAGGCCTGGGGGGGCGCCTCCTGGACAAAGCCAAAACAAGTGGTGCAAAAGATACTTTTGCACCACTTGGAAAAAAATCGAGTGGTGCAACTGCACCACTTGCACCCTGGAATCCGCCGTCCCTGGTGTGAAAGATGCACTGGAATATTGATAGCACTGAGCCACGCACAACATTCCATTCCCAGAAGCGTCATGAGAAGTATTGTGCAGGCGCTGGTGATGTCAGTAATTCGTTATTGTCTATCAGTTTATGGCTCATGTAATATTACCCAGACACGCCGCATTCAAAAGATTATAAATTTCAGTGCGCGAGTAGTAAGTGGGCGTGTCGTTTTGACCATGTATCGGATGTTTTGAACCAGTTGCGATGGATGAGAGCTGAACAACTAGTGGAGTACCGCACAGTGTGTGCTGTGCATTCAACTCTTGTGCGTGGTGCTCCTCAACTTTTGGCCAGTTCCATAGGAATGGTGGCTGGTGCTACGCACGATCATTTCACGCGACAGTCGCAAAACCTTACGCTGCCACGGATACGTTCAGAGGCGGGGAGGAGACGGATTGTATACCGAGGAGTACAAATGTACAACCAGCTGGCAGAGGACGACCGTGTAATTTTTAGACCATGGCTGAAAAACATGCGGCTGTCACGCCGCGAGTGAGCATGCTTAATGTCTATATTTATAGTGATAGTTTTATCGTGGGTCTTGATGGCTACCTCTCTTTTTATTTTCAGCGCTACGATTTGATGTCTTTTATGCTCTGTATGTATTTTAGCCAATACCCTGAGTGTTTACTTTTATAGAAATGACATGTCAAGTGAAAAACCACATACAGTGGATCTTAGACAAAATATACGAACGAACGAAATCCTGGTCATGCTGGGGACCGATTGGAAAATGCCGTGATTGTGCGGGGAAAAAGGCCAGAATGAGCAAAAGGCGGACAAGAGTCACAGAGGGAAGGTCGCATGGTGCCGTGATGTCGCTTACTTTTTCTATCCTGACCGGTGGCTGGCGCCGCAGCCGATGACAAGGCGGCGCCAACTCTGTCATCCGCCGAACAAGCGCGGCCGCCAACGTGCTGGTGTCAGTAAACCTAATTTGTTGTCTGAGTTAGATACGCGCAAGATAGGGGAGAGGGTGGTAAGACGGGCATGGTAGGTAAGATGGGCACAGGCTCTGTGGACCAGACCAGTTATGGTATAAATGTCCCATTACTTTCATTAATGCGTCTTGGAATATCCTATCTTGAGCCAAAAACACAAAGTTCTAACCTTTATTGTTTTGTCAAAATGTTAGAAAAACGAAACTAGTGGTTCACCCTACCATGGTTAGTAGTTTTGAGTGTAACATTCTGGCAGTGTCTGGACCGATTTGGAAGGCCAAATATGCAAAACCTGTCTCGGGAGAGCGTTAACATACATTACGTGATTTAAGTTTTATATTACCCCAGCACGGTGACCCCCAAGAATGAGATTTTCTAACATATCAACATGGGGCAAGATGGGCACGGAGTGAAATACTACATCACCATACAAATCATAATCTTTATCGCTGCGTTTTTGCATGGTTGAAAGGAATCAGTCTGAGAGTCTGCTGCAAACCGGCTGAGGAACTTTTAATGATTGATTTTTAGATTCCAGTGAAAAATTATGGTTTTATGGCTATTCAGCAAAATAATTTTCTCTCGACTATTTAGGCGAAACAATGCCTTGCAAAGTGTTAGTGTTTCAGAACTCATTTTTGCTCAACGTGGTAAGGTTTTTGTCAAAAAGTGCTGGCATATGATAAACTACTTTCATAAAACCTGTCTTATCCCGCCTGTTGGGGTAAGACGGGCTTTTGCAGCATTGTGCGGCAAACGTTACTGCTCCTAGGAATATGCACGGATCCTAGTATGTTTAAGCGCAGGGACAAATAAATGTTTACTGAAGCTTAAAACAAAGTTTCATCACTGTCAAATGAAAAGCAAGTGAGACACACAGTCTCAAACACAACTATGCCCGTCTTACCACCCTCTCCCCTACTAATGTGTGCGAACAAGTGACAGCACGGGAAAGCTGTATATTTCGAAATAAACTATGGGAAAGTATAGGCTTTGCTTCCAAGACCAGAGAAATGCAGCCGGCCTTTTAGCAGGGTTCAGGCGGCCACCTGTCTGCACGCCGCGGTTTTAGCGTATTCCACACGACGCGTGTTGTACCATAAGCCGATCCAGGATTGCCGGCCGGGGGAGGGGCACCTTCCGGTGGGGTGCCACTTTTGATCGGAAAAACTATCAGATGAGCGCAAAATATTATCGGTGGGCGCCGATTTTCGCATGGGGGGAAGCGACATTTTAGGGGCCATGACCATTTCAGGGGCCGTCGAGGGTCGATCGGGGGGAGGGCACGTGCCCCTTACCCCCTGGGTCCGCCCATGCGTTGTACTCACATCATTGTTTCTGAACAGTAATATAGCGGGAAACACCTGTTGGGAAGGTTGAAGGACACCTGTTCTCACAGCATGTGTTTGATGCCATTATGTATAATGCGTCAGTACAATGGCAGAACTAAAATCTCATTTTAAGGCGGACTAGGGGTCTCGAGGTTCCCTGTCATTGCATCGGAACAGCCTCTGACTACGTATTAACTGTAGGCACTCATTTATTCTCATGTAGGACATTTCGAGGAGCTTGAGCCCCCACATTTGTATCCGCCAGTGAGTCAGGATATGACGCAGGAAGAGGAAGGCGTCCCTCGTGGATCGGCGGTTGTCAATGAAACACACTTTCAAAGAATCGTGGCGGCACTCGTCACATCAGGTGCAGCTGCGCTAGGATAGGAACTGGGCTTGGCGTCGCAGCTCCTAGCCATGTCACCGCCGGTCAACTACTGAGGGCTGGAAATATTTACGGGTTGGCGCCTCTGTCTGAAGAAGACTATTGATTGCAGATTTGTCTGAAATTGAGATATTTTCCGCATGAAAAGTGAAAGCTAGGTTTCATGGTTTCCCCACTTGACTCCTCACTTTTGCCTATGAGCTACCACATATGGATAATTCCGTACCTATCCTCCTGAACGGATCCAGGACTTCTAATGGAGACATAACTATTGTCACATACATGTGAGTACCAGCTGCTGATGAGTAAATACAAAAACTTCTACTGTGACTGTTCTACTGTGTAAGTGACTTCAGACACCAACCAAAGCCGTCAGTAAGAAGTGTGTGTGTGGGTGTGTTGGGTGACACGCGTGCGCTTTTCAATGAAATGAAGTCGAGGTCCGCAAAAGAATCGGAGACAAGCCTTACCAACACCGGACAAGGTGCTTGCTGCTCTCAGAGTGCCGAGTTTCTGCAGAAGTTCACCTGTAATGACAAGAAGATAGTATGTGGTCTAATGACGGCAACCACCTTTTACGGGATATTGATGGGACTGCTAGCTCCCTTCTACATTATCGAGGTCACGGACCGTGGACTTCCGGCATCAGCTGTAGGCATCATCATGGGTCTGTACGCCATGATGCAGGTCTTCGGCTCCCCCTTATCGGCACGCCTGCTTCCTGCGGCCAGAGCGTCGCGGAGTCTTCACCTGGGCCTGCTGGTGGCGGGTGGCGCTACTGCTACCCTCGCATCCCTCGCGCTTGTGAGACGTGGACCCGTCTTCCTCGCCGGCAGCTACATGCTGAGGATGGTGGAGGGGCTTGGGAAGGCTGCTCTCTTCACTGCAGCCGCTACAATCATCGCCTCTCGAGTCCCAGCAGACGCGAGTCTTCTGATCAGCTTGGTAGATACAGCCACCCTCGTCGGGTCGGCCCTGGGTCCCCCGATAGATGGTGGTCCATGATGATGCCTACAGCTGATGCCAGAAGTCCACGGTCCGTGACCTCGATAATGTAGAAGGGAACTAGCAGTCCCATTGATATCCTGTAAAAGGTGGTTGCCGTCATTAGACCACATACTATCTTCTTGTCATTGCAGGTGAACTTCTGCAGAAACTCGACACTCTGAGAGCAGCAAGCACCTTGTCCGGTGTTGGTAAGGCTTGTCTCCGATTCTTCTGCGGACCTCGACTTCATTTCATTGAAAAGCGCACGCGTGTCACCCAACACACCCACACACACACTTCTTACTGACGGCTTTGGTTGGTGTCTGAAGTCACTTACACAGTAGAACAGTCACAGCAGAAGTTTTTTGTATTTACTCATCAGCAGCTGGTACTCACATGTATGTGACAGTAGTTATGTCTCCATTAGAAGTCCTGGATCCGTCCAGGAGGATAGGTACGGAATTATCCATATGTGGTAGCTCATAGGCAAAAGTGAGGAGCCAAGTGGGGAAACCATGAAACCTAGCTTCCACTTTTCATGCGGAAAATATCTCAATTTCAGACAAATCCACAATCAATAGTCTTCTTCAGACAGAAGCGCCAACCCGTAAATATTTCCAGCCCTCAGTGGTTGACCGGCGGTGACATGGCTAGGAGCTGCGACGCCAAGCCCAGTTCCTATCCTAGCGCAGCTGCACCTGATGTGATGAGTGCCGATACGATTCTTCGAAAGTGTGTTTCATTGACCACCGCCGATCCACGAGGGACGCCTTCCTCTTCCTGCGTCATATCCTGACGCAGTGGCGGATACAAAGTGTGGGGGCTCAAGGTCCTCGAAATGTCAGAGTGCCTACAGTTAATACGTAGTCAGAGGCTGTTCTGATGCAATGACAGGGAACCTCGAGACCCCTAGTCCGCCTTAACCCGCGCCCCACCGGAGGTCCGGCGCCACCTTCGCCCCACCGGGGGCATCGATCGCCCCCTCTAACTCCGAAAATATGGGGGTTAGCGCAAATCTGCAAAGTGCAATAGAAAGCACGCGTGAATTCAGTACGAAATTACCATGCATGTTTAAGCGCTCAGGTCAATGGTTTGACCTCCAGAGGTCAAGAAAGGTCACGATAGGCTATTTTCACTCAAATATGCAATGCTTAAGAAAACTGGGCATAACTCCTATGCCATTAGAGCTATTAAGATCTGGTTAAGTACATTTGATAAAAGATTGCCAGACCTTTTTCCGCTATGGGAGAAACGTAAAGACCTCCTGCCAGTGGTTTGACCTCCAGAGGTGACCTCGTGACCCAATATGACCTGAGGTCTCGAAAAATCAGAAAGTGACCTTGTTATATATTAAATTGAAAGCCAGTGACAAGACAAACACGATGATGTTTGTTTCAGCGCTCTATCTTAACACGCGCATTGACGGGGGTCTGAGCCACCTTCGCATTGACGGGGGGCGGGTACCCGCCCCCTAAGATCTCAAGAACCACGGTAGGTAGCGACAAACGGTAAACGGCGTTGGGTTGCCCGTCCACTTCTCCATCGAAAACATTCGCACCATTTTTTTGTCAGGACACATTTAAGGTCACGAGAGGTCAAAACATGCTCGTCATAGGGATAATATGTAAATTCAGTTTTTCGGCCATTACATATGAACAAGTAAAGATAGAGCAAAACGGCTTGAACAGTATGAATCCTCTTAGCAAGCCGCATCGAATGATATATAATTTGACCTTGCTAGCTCAAATAAATGATTTGACCTGACCTGAGGTCAGGTCAGGGTCAAATTATATAAAACGCATATCATTGGACCCGCAAAGCCCAGGCGAGTCTAATGCAGCTAAAATAAATACTTTATCACCATCCGTTACTGAGTTATTCCGTAAAAACCATTTTTCCCATGTATTTCCAATGGAGAGGTCATGCCTCGTACCTGACCTTAGGTCATCGATATCAAAAATACCGGAACGTATTTTAGAGAACTCGGTGGGGCCATTATATGATATGAGTTTCAATCAGATAAGTTCACCCTGCTCTGACTTATGCTATCTTAAACTTTTTTTGAGGTCGGGTCACTTGACCTGTACTGGTGACCTGACTTGAGATGACCCAACCTTAAAATTTTCACAGAAGTTGTAAAAATGATGAGGGAAAAGGTATACCAAGTACGGCCGCGCTAAGCGCCGCTGTTTGTCTACTATCTCCGAAAAACCCGAGGGGGCGGGTACCCGCCCCCGTCAATGCGCGTGTTAATTAGGTCAAAAGTTATTGTCAAAATACTGTTTTTGACCCCCGGTAACCTTGGATGACCTTGGAAAAGTCAAAAGGCACATGTGACCCCTGAGATCCGTGAAAGGGTGTCCAAAAACCCTGTTCTGAGCAGTCTGAGTATTTGCAATCATTTTTGTGCCTTTTAGATCATGATACAGTTTTTCCCCATGGTTTTCCAATAGGAGAGGTCGCCTCGTGACCTGACCTCAGGTCACGAAATAAAAAATCCCGGATATACACGTTGTAGACCCTGGAAGGTTCATGAAGTGTAGCAAGTTTCAAATTGATCGGCTAAGAAATGTAGCTTTTATAGAGCTTCAAAGTTGAAGTGAGGTGACCTTGGTTGACTTCACCTGGTGACCTGACCTTGGGTGACCTGGGATAAAAATTTTCAGGGATCGTGGGAAAATGATGAGGTGAGAGATAGAGCCCTCAACCGTGGTGCTGCGTTTCGTCGTTTTTCTGCTATCTGGAAAAAAACCTTAGGGGGGCATCGATGGCCCCGGTGGGGCGAGGGTTAAAATGAGGCTTTAGTTCCGCCATTGTACTGACGCATTATACATAATGGCATCAAACACATGCTGTGAGAACAGGTGTCCTTCAACCTTCCCAACAGGTGTTTCCCGCTATATTACTGTTCCGAAACAATGATGTGAGTACAGCGCATAGGCAGACTCAGGGGGTAAGGGGGCACGTGCCCCCCCCCCCCACACCCGACCGACCCTCGACGGCCCCTGAAATGGTTACGGCGCCCCCTGAAAGGTCGATGGCCCCCCTTAAAATGTCGCTTCCCCTGATGCGAAAATTGGCGCGCACCGATAATATTTTGCGCTCATCTGATAATTTTTCCGGTCAAAAGTGGCGCCCACCAGACCGGATGACACCCCACCGGAAGGTGCCCCTCCCCCGACCGGCAATCCTGGATCGGCTTATGGTACAACACGCGTCGTGTGGAATACGCTAAAACCGCGGCGTGCAGACAGGTGGCCGCCTGAACTCTGCTAAAGGCTGCCTGCATTTCTCTGGTCTTGGAAGCAAAGCCGATACTTTCCCATAGTTTATTTCCCAATAAACAGTTTTCCCGTGCTGTCACTTATTCGCACACATTAGTAGGTATCTTGCGCGTATCTAACCCAGACAACAAATTAGGTTTACTGACACCAGCACGTTGGCGGCCGCGCTTGTTCGGCGGATGACAGAGTTGGCGCCGCCTTGTCATCGGCTGCGGCGCGAGCCACCGGTCAGGATAGGAAAAGTAAGCGACATCACGGCACCATGCGACCTTCCCTCTGTGACTCTTGTCCGCCTTTTGCTCATTCCGGCCTTTTTTCCCGCATAATCGCGGCATTTTCCAATCGGTCCCCAGCATGACCAGGATTTCGTTCGTTCGTATATTTTGTCTAAGATCCACTGTATGTGGTTTTTCACCTGACACGTCATTTCTATAAAAGTAAACACTCGGGGTATTGGCTAAAATACATACAGAGCATAAAAGACATCAAATCGTAGCGCTGAAAATAAAAAGACAGGTAACCATCAAGACCCACGATAAAACTATCACTATAAATATAGACATTAAGCATGCTCACTCGCGGCGTGACAGCAGCATGTTTCTCAGCCATGGTCTAAAAAGTACACGGTCGTCCTCTGCCAGCTGGTTGTACATTTGTACTCCTCGGTATACAATCCGTCTCCTCCCCGCCTCTGAACGTATCCGTGGCAGCGTAAGGTTTTGCGACTGTCGCGTGAAATGATCGTGCGTAGCACCAGCCACCATTCCTATGGAATTGGCCAAATGTTGGGGAGCACCACGCACAAGAGCTGAATGCACAGCACACACTGTGTGGTACTCCACTAGTTGTTCAGCTCTCATCCATAGCAACTGGGTCAAAACATCCGATACATGGTCAAAACGACGACACCCTTTTACTACTCGCGCACTGAAATTTATAATCTTTTGAATGCGGCGTGTCTGGGTAATATTACATGAAACATAAACTGATAGACAATAACGAATTACTCACATCACCAGCGCCCTCACAATACTTCTCACGACGCTTCTGGGAATGGAATTTTGTGCGTGGCTCAGTGCTATCAACATTCCAGTGCATCTTTCACACACCGAGTCCACATGTCACTCAAAGCTCAGGTGTCTATCAATCATTACGCCTAGCATAGGCGGATCCAGGTGGGGGTAAGGGGGGGGCACGTGCCCCCCGATCGACCCTCGGCGCCCCCTGAAAGGTCGATGGCGCCCCCCTGAAATGTCGCTTCCCACCCCCCCCAGGATGCGAAAGTCGGCGCCCACCGATAGGATTTGGCGCCCACCTGATAGCTTTTGCCGGTCATAAGTGGCGCCCCCTGGTCCGGATGGCGCCCCCCGGTCCGGATGGCGCCCTCCGGAAGGTGCCCCCCCCGATCGGCAATCCTGGATCCGCCTATGACGCCTAGATTTTTGACAACTCTAGAATCCTGGATTACAGCTCCGCAGAAATTGATAGTGATGTTCGGCAATGCCCTGAGCATTGATGGCGTACCAAGAACAACCATCTGTGTTTTGCTGGTGTTCAGCTTCATCCCATTTTTGCAGAACCACTGGAAGAGGGACTCAAGCGCTCGCTCCATTTGAGTAACAATCCTCTGTAGATCACGTTTTGGGCCCTTCACAAGTACTTGAGTGTCATCAGCGAACTGAACAATAGTAACGTCATCTTCCACACACAAGCCTAGGTCATTTGCGAAGAGCATGTACGGAACACAAGGTAAACTGCCACCCTGGAATGTTCCTAGCTGATTGTTTTTGGATTTTGACTTGCAAATTGAACCATTTACGGAGCGAATTTGTACCTGTTGTGTGTGACCTGAAATATAGTTTTCGAACCATTCGCTGTCACTGTCGGCGCCATACAGGGTAAGCTTTTCAAGTAATTTAGAATGTCGGATGACGTGAAAGCATTTGGCCAAATCTAGAAGGACCAATATCGAAATTTCACCCCTGTCCATCCCAGAAAGCACCTTATCTGTTACGACGCCAAGCGCAGTTTCTGTTGAATGATGTTTTCGGTAGCCGTGTTGGGTTGATGCTAAGAGGTGATTTGTTTCTAGATACTCTGTCTTGTATCTGAACGATATTTTCAATAATTTTCATAATAGCCGGAAGTATTGATATTGGTCTGGTCTGAACTGGATCGTTGGACGCGAGACCTTTCGGTATCGGCGTCACCAGCGCATCCTTCCACGCCGCCGGAACTTGGCCTGTGGTGAGACTAGTATTTACAATATCGAGCAAAAAGAAGCCTAGACTAGGGAAAACTTTTGCAACATCACAATTTTTGACTTTATGATTTAATTTGACCTTTATGACCCCGTTTTTCTTTCAAGATATTGACCAAGGCCAATGAAAATCAGTAATGACGTAGATCACCATAGCCTTCACCCACCCTAGATGTCGTTTTTGTACGTCCTTTAGTTAACCAGATCTTAGGAGGGACCTACCAGTCACGTTAGTGCCAGACCCGTCTCAGGCACGGGTAGGATAACCCTACTTTTCGAGAAGTGGTGCAGGTTGTCTAAGTTGGGATGCCTCCTAATTTTCTTCATACATCCTGAGTTATCAGGATTTTCTTGGCGTACGTAGGGCAGCAATAGGCACAACATCGCCGATGTTAATCAACTTCTTTCTCTAGGCGAATCGGTGGATGCTTGGTCGAGCAACTCCACTTACCTCCCCCCTGCCCAACAAATCTTATTCCCAGCTGGTACTGTGTTAGGAAGAAAATGTGTCCGAATCCGTCACTCTATCCGTTGGCAAGACGCACTTTCTGATCACACTGATCGGTGGATCAGTCACTAGACATGGATGAAAAAAACTAGTTTTCCGTCCCCCATTTATTGATCAGATTCCGCGTACCATTCCAAGAGATAGTCACGGTGCAACTCTAGCGACCAGCTCTCTGGGTCCTTTCTGCGTTGGTTTTCCTTTCTGGCTTTGTTCAAAGATGTTGTCTAATTATGCAAAGTCTGCTCTTTTATTTGCATACGGTAAGCACCGCCGCCATGCGGGCACATACACGTACACCACAACCATCAACGGCGCGCACACAGCCCACGCACCGAGCACGCCACAGACCGCAATGGCGGGATGCAGCTGCGAGCGAGCGGACGGACGAGCGGATAGACGGGCAGGCGGGTCAGCTGAGCCGTCACTCGGCCGGGGCGCGAGCGGGTCAGCATTAGCTCGTATTTTTCTCCTTAGTGACGTCGGCCTGCAATAAGATGGTAAAATTGAGACATATATATATATATATATATATATATATATATATATATATATATATATATATATATACATTCTGGGGTGTTTAAAATGACCCTATGGTGTTTAAAACCACCCTAGGGTCGTTAAACGGCCCTGGCCGGTCAGGGTAGTTTCAACGACTCTAGGGTATATATAAAGACCCTAGGGTGGTTAAAACGACTCTGACGGACCAGGGTGGTTATAACCACCCTAGGCTCGTTATATACACCCTAGGGTCTTTAAAGCCACCCTGACCGGTAAGGGCCGTTTAACCACCCTAGGTTGCTTTTAAACGCCCTAGGGTCGTTTTAAACACCCTGACTATTTGAAGATCCGCTTGGGAAATGGCTGACGAACGACTGCCTGTACATGAATGGATACTGCACGTGGCTAATGACAATGATTGTACGTGACTAGCTTATGACACCCTTGCATTCAGCTGATGTCTGAATGCAAAAATAGTTAACATGAGCACAGTTTAAATCAGCGTCTTCATGAGGTCGTGAGTTCGACGTAGGGTCAGAATTGGCGTTATCTCTAGCCCAACTCTGAAGATTATCGACATTCCTTTTAAGGGGCCATATAACTGCCAAGTGCTTGATTGATAAATACCCAAAACAAACGTGGCACTATTAGTCGCACTTTTCCAACGTTAAGCACACGCATTGACTTTGGGCGTGTACCTGCTCCCCCTCGAGGTTTTTAGATATAGTAAAAGGGCGCTGCGACCGATGCCTATTTAGTATTCTTGTTTCTTATAATTTTTACTAACTTACTTACTACTAACTTTTATCAAAAATGTCAGGTTTGGTTATCTCAGGTCAGGTCACCTCACCTCAAGGTCAAGGTCACCTCAGGTCATAAGCGTCGGAAAATGGGGAGGGGGCAAGGGGCCTGTGCCCCACTTTTTGGCCAAACATATCCTGATATCAGTCAAAGTGAGAGAAAATCACACATTCTTATAACCAGCCGCTGCGGAAGGCAACGAGGAACGCAAATTCGAACAGTTCTTGGTCCTGACGTTGAAAGTGTTTTGTCAGCTTTAGGTTGAAATTTGGCTACCCGCCCCCCACTTCTTTTCCGGTGGCGACACTTACGCCTCAGGTCACCTCACAGGTCAAGTGAACTCACCTCAAAAAAGTTTAAGATAGTACTAGTCAGAACAGGACAAACCTATCCGATCGAAGCTCATATTACATAATGGACCCATCGAGTTCTACAAAACATTGCGGTATTTTTATATTAATGACCTAAGGTCAGGTAGGAGCCATAACCTCTGCATTGGAAATGCATGGGAAAAGCTGTTTCAACTGAATAGCTTAGTAATGGATGGTGGTAGAACGTTTATGTTAATTTAATTGTCTTTGCACCATCCTTTCAGTTCTTCAAGTGAATGAAGTGCATTTTGACCTACGTTGACCTTTAAATCACTCAGGTCAGGTCAAATCCCACATTTGACCTGATTTGACCTAACAAGCTCATATTGTATATAATTCAATTTCGGTTTTTTGTGAGGATTCCAACGGTCTAGATTGTTTTGCTCTACCTCCACTGGTTCAGATGTAATGACTGAAAACCTTCAATTACATGTTATCCCTTTGGTGACATGTCTTGAACTCCAGTGACCTTAAGAGTGACCTGAAAAATGGTTCAAATGTTTTCTATAGAGAATGAGATGGGCTATCCAACGCCGTTTACCTTGTTTGCTATCTAGCGTGATTCTTGAGATATTAGGGGGCGAGTAACCCCCCCGCCAAAGCCAAGGTGACTCAGACCCCCCGTCAATGCGCGTGTTAAGCTTCGCAATGGTGCGTTGGTGATCGTGAGAAATATCAGAGCTGTCATTAGGTAGAACCTATATTACATCTGCAATTTGAATGACAATATTATGCGCCGACATTATGCGTCTGAAACGGTTATAGAAATTCAAAATAGTTTTAACTTGTTTTCCATATCTTATTTTTCATATTGAGCTGCAATGCTTCTGGTCACACTTACTGTTACCTTTATTACTCATTTATTACTATTTACTACTTACTGGTACTTATTATTACTTATTACCCCAATTAATGCTTATTGGTACTCCATGCTCATTCCTGAGAACCTGAAAAGACTCAGGATGATATCAAAATTTGGATTCTTTCTCTATACTATGAAATAAAAATAAACACAAACATAGATTTATAAGCCTGTACATCTGTTTATTATTTCAAAGTCTGGTAATGTATTCCCCAAATACCACAATCTGTGTTAGGGCCGACCCGGCCCGGGCCGTGTCGGTCCGTGCTACAGGTCAGCTGGCCCGGGCCGTGTCGGTCCGTGCTACAGGTCAGCTGGCCCGGGCCGTGTCGGTCCGTACGACAGGTCACCCTGCCCGGCCTGGGCCGTGCCTGTCAGTGCGACAGGTCAGCCGGCCCGGGCCGTGTCGGTCCGTGCGACAGGTCAGCCGGCCCGGACCGTGTCGGGCCGTGCGACAGGTCAGCCGGCCCGGGCCGTGTCGGTCCGTGCGACAGGTCAGCCGGCCCGGGCCGTGTCGGCCTGTGCGACAGGTCAGCTGACCCGGGCCGTGTCGGTCTGTGCGACAGGTTAGCTGACCCGGGCCGTGTCGGTCCGTGCGACAGTGATATCGCCAAGTGCGAAGCGCAGACAGCAGCTTTAAACCGACGGAAAACAAACTTGGTCAGCGGCTGCGTACCCTCTCTTTTGTCACCTACAGTTCTGTATAGAAACTGGTCCGAAAATGGTAAGTCCGACATGAAGGTTATTATAAATTAGCAATTTATGGTAAGCTGCACATTGTTTATCTGACCATGTTATATTCGGGGCGTGACACAGTTATGTCAAAAGTCAAGAGAAACTATTTCAACATCAGCCAAAATTCGTTAAAATAGATCTGTCCACTTGCACATGAAAAACAGAAACCAGTCAAAGAAGGGAATCAGAGTGAAGCCTCTTGGCAACGAAAAAACATAAAATCCTTGAAGACCTTCGCCTCTTTAGTTCTCAAAACATCGAACTGATGTGCATTAAAGATCAATATTATTATTTCCGTCCTGAGCCTTGTTTATATTCAGTTCCAGATTCGCAATTCCTTGATGAATAACTGATTGCATGATGGATACAAATAAAATGCGTTTTTAAATCAGCAGGGTGGTTGTAACCACCCTAGGGTGTTTATAACTGCCCTAGGGTATTTGAAACGACCCTAGGGTGTTCAAACGACCCTGCCTGGTCAGGGTGGTTGTAACAACCCTAGGGTTGTTAAAACCTCCTTGGTCCACCAGGGTCATTTTAACCACACTAGGTCCTTTTAAACACCCGGATTTTCTATCCACCCTGTAACACACACACACACACACACACACACACACACACACACACACACACACACACACACACACACACACACACACACACACACACACACACACACACACACACACACACACACACACACACACACACACACACACACACACACACACACAAATACATATATATATATATATATATATATATATATATATATATATATATATATATATATACATATACTATATATATATATATTTTTTTCCAAATAAACACACGGACACATAGCCAGCACAGGCTGCAGGGCAGCCAGTCTCAGCGACAAGCCTCTCCTCGGCTGTGGCATCACGACCACCTTTAAATCAGAGGGGTAAATAATATAAACGGAAATGGGTAAAATAAAATGAAATTAATACTGAATTGATGCTAAATACACGCCCAAAAAAGAATAATAATAAGAAACTAATCAAACATAATTTCAAGTCGAGGGCCCACAGATATTGCAGATGTTACACGAAGGGCGCAAGAGCAGCGAAAAATAATTATAAACTAAAAAACAAAGAGCAAACGCTTTCGCAGCAACGCAATAAATTAGTACGCTTGCTCATTAAAAACGGAGTAAAACCCACTTATCTGGACAGCCAGGAAAAATCAGGATACCAATTCAGGAGTTGACTTGACTATGGTGTCCTTGATATGCTTCCACTGTTGCCGGGTAAAAGGAAGGGCCAAAACCTATGGATCTCCTTCCCTTGGCATGCCGTGAAGAAAGGTAACCTGGTTTGGCCATGGATGATCAAGGCTGACAAAACCGGGTACTGGTAAAGCTTTGCATTGATAAGTACAGGGTACAATGAACATGATCAAAAACGAAAAAAGAGGTTAATGGGGAAAATTAGAAGATTAAATAATGTAAAATAAAGACGGGGATTGGGTGGTGTACAATAGATCGGTACCAGTCATCAGTCATCTTATTGGACATCTGCATTTCTCGATCAAAGTGAGGGAGAAGCATATATAATTGTCTCCTGGCCCCCTCCTCTCCCCTGACAAACAGCTGTTGTGGAAGCTGTGTGCCTACATAATTGGGTGCAGAGCTGTGCAAAAATGTCCTCCAAAAAGTCCTTAAAGGGAGTGTCCCACTCTTATAATGGGTTTTCGAACTGAGATAGCAGTTTTGTAGAGTGTGTTGAGAAAACACTATCTGCATATTTGATTTCACCCAAAGCTCACGGTATGAGAATTCCGCCAGCTTTGAAGTTAAAGTAAAGGGACTTATTGGCTTATTTCAAACCCTGGAGGAATACCTTCCATACGGTTGCAGTGATCTGATTGGTCGTAAGCCCTACGTCTCGCTCACTTGCTGAAAATACCATGCTATCTACATGGTAGCATGGTATCTTCATGTGAACCAGCGTGCAACTGCCGGTCGACCGAAAATATAAGGTAAGAAGTCATCCAGTTCAGATCATTATTGGGCCGAAATTAGCCCAATATCCGCAGTAGACAACACATCTTCCCTCTCCTGTACTTGGAAAAACCAGTTTTAATTTTTTTGTCAAAATCCGACTCTGAAATTTTTTCCTTGCCAGGGGTGCCGATTTATATATCTTTGGGGTGCCCGGGCACCCCCAATGAAACGTTGAGTTAGTGTTAAAACTTCCTTTCAGTTTAATTGTTTAACACTTTCAGGACTTAACTGGTTTTATTTGCTGCAGCAGGCCTGTGTGAGCGTCAAAACAAAGATAGAACAATGCTAGCTGTTTTTGCGTGATTGTTATTGGCATTCTTTCAAATTTGGGCACCCCCAATGATTTTCGGAAATTAACGCCCCTACTTCTGACATCAGACATATGCATAATTTTTCCACCACTGAATAAACTTGGCTGCCGTAGTGACATCTGACGTTCAGTTTTTGCACCAGTGCTTCTTGTACTGCATGCTCTTTTCGCCACTCGGAAACGCCGTGAATGGAGCTTTTTAGTGGGTCTATGATCAACGTTTGAGATGTCACTGATTATTAGCTGTGTTATTTTGATGACGTCACATATTGTTAGAAAAGAGGAGATATTGCGGTTTTTAGCGTATGAAAGTGGGAAAAAATGTTGTTACCTGATTTTCAGACCTCTCTTGTTCTTAAAATGTTCTTTTTTAATTTTCACAAAGTTGTCCATTCTCTTGAATCCATAGCATAATATCAACTGGAGCTAGACACTAAACTATTTTCAAACGAAACCTAATTATGCAAAGGAAATAAACGTACATAATCGATAGGTAATGCGTCGTTTAATCATCATGCATTTATCTGAATCACTGATGTTTGCCAGGGGGAGCGCAAATCAGTACTGACAGCTCCCCCTCCCTCTTCCCCACCACCGAGGTCTTCCAAAAATCCACATTTTGCCCAAATTTTTTTCAAATACCATTTGTCCAGATTTTGACCATTTCACCCAGTGTAGAGGAGTTGTGTTTTTCAGAGGACCCAGTGTTTTTTCGGAGCACCCCCCGGTGTTCATAGTCACGTTATTTAAGTTCATTTGCACAATTTGACATGAATGGAGACTGCAAGAAAATGCTCGGTGAACGCAACTTTTTAACAGAACTGAGACATTATTTTAGGCCCATCTAATTCCTACTTACGGAATATTCACCACCGTCGATAATAGTGAGGACATCGGGCCCATGTCTGCCCTTGAATCCACCGTGCGGGCCTGCCCTTGCTCTGGCGGCAGCCTGTCTTGCAGGCTGGGGTGCAGCAAAAGCCACTGCGAGGATGGCGCACAGCAGAATGACCAGCCTCATGTCTGGAAAAAGTTTGCAGGCTCAGGCGAGGCCACTTTCAGGTTTTATATAAATAAATTATTTACCCACATAAGCGATGCAACTGCCTCGTGCAACAAAACATGATCAATACGTTTATGAGAATGTTCTCTTTTGCATTAAATTACAGTTTCCATGAATTAGTTTTCCGTGGCTTGCAACACATTAAAATAAACTGGACCAAAATATTTGAACGACCATGTTAAAGGTTTTGATATATTTTTCAAACCTGTTTTCCTGCGCCAAAAACCCAACCATTTCGAACACTGTTTAGAAAATCTAAGACAATTACGAGAATATTTAAAAACTCATTCCAGCCTGCCCTTTTTATCACAATCGAGACCAACAAAACTGCTTTCTTTGGACTTCAGTTACAAATAATGGTAAAAACGATTGTCACTCACCTATTTCGTGTGTAACTCACTGCAACGGGAAGAGAAAGCAACAACACCTCTTACCAACCGAAGCCTGCAGTTCGGCACCCGACAACCAACTGATGCCTCCTTTGCTATTGCATCACCTTATATATGCACCATTTGCGCAAAACTACAATGGAAAATACGTCCAGCTCTCTTGAGACTAGATACTTGATTTACGAGGCTACTGATCCTTACAGGTGCAAGGCGTGAGGGGGCTCACGGGAGATTCACAGTTAAGTTCCAGAAAAAACGGTGGCTTATGTACTTTTGGATGTTTATATGGGGTTCTGTGCATGGCACCTTTGACCGTCTCTAAAGTGTGTGGGATACCTTTAAGGTGAGGGCTGGCTACTTTAATGTCTCAAAGCAATTGGGAGGTTATTTCAAGTAATGGGTCGCGAAGTGTTGCAACAATTGCGAGGGAATTGTCATGGCTACGGCAGGGAGGCCGAGCCAAGGATCTTGGATTATGATTGGGGATTCTTGGCTTGCGTGAAGAAGGTTGCCACCGCCAAAGTTGAGCAATATGTAGCTTAGATTTTTAATTTTGTTGCATGTTACCAAGTGTCCGCTTTGTTTACGCTACTCGAATTTATCCATTTAAATAATTATGGATTTAAACCATTATGCAAATGTTGACTTTGGTTGACCTCGCCTGTTGACCTGACGTAGTGTGGCCTGGAGTAAATAATTTCAGGAATGATGTGAAAATGATGGGACGGAAGGTAGCACTACTCAAACGAGGTGCTGCGCCTCGTCGTTGTTCTTTATTCTAAAAAAACTTAGGGTCCATTGATGCCCCCGTGGAGCGAGGGTTAAACGTCATTGTATACGTCTTGTCACTGGCTTTCATTTGATATGCGCAAGGTCACATTCTAACCTTTCCTGACCTCAGGGCATGTTAGGTCAAGAGGTGTCCCCTGGAGGCCAAACCACTGGCGGCGGGTCATTATGTTTCACATGGTGAGGAAAGCCCTAGAATTTTCCTATCAAATCTTTGTCACTAGGTCTCAATAGCTTGAATGGCGTGAGAGCTATGCCCAAATTTTGTAAGCATTGCATATTTTAAAACAATTGAAGTGAACCATTTCAGGAAGTAAAACTATTCCGAATTCACACGAGCATTCCAATGCACTTTGCAGAGTTTTGAAAACCCCGTATTTTCGGATTTAGAGGGGGCCCCAGGTGGAGTGATGGTTTCACTGGACGTCGGTGGGGCGCTGGTTAAGGCTATCGAAGTTTCCCCACGCTCAAATTTACAACAAAAATTATCTGCAAGCACCTGCGAGGTTGACAGGGTAAACCCTTCCGTGTCTGTAGGCCTAAGTCTATAGGTCCGTGTATAGGTCCGTCCGAAATAATAAAACACGAGATTTATCGTTAGTCATTATTGTTGGTGAATTCTTAAATTTCCTGACGTGCGGTAGCGACAAAATTGTAATCCTTCAGCAAAGCATGGTTAGATTTACCGTAGGATTTTCCCATATCTATTGTGAATATATTTGCAGAGGTCGTTACCATTTGATGATCTGTTAACACGCGCATTGACTAGGGATGGGTACTCGCCCCCCTTCGGATTTTTCGGAGATAGCATAAACATGGTCTTGCATAGCGCCGCCGTACTTGTCATACCTTTTCTCTCATCATTTTACAACTTGTGTTAAAATTCTACGGTTAGTTCATCTCAGGTCAGGTCACCAGTGCAGGTCAAGTGACCTGACCTCAAAATAAGTTTAAGGTAGTATACCGTAAGTCGGAACAGGGTTAACTTATCCAATTGAAACTCATCACATAATGGGCCCACCGAGTGCCCTAAAATATGTTCCGGTATTTTTATATCTATGACCTAAGGTCAGGTACGAGCCATGGCATCTCCATTGGAAATACATGGGAAAATGGTTTTGCAAAATAACTCAACAACGGATGGTGATGGAGCATTTATTTTAGCTGCATTAGATTTGCCTTGTCTTTGCGGTTCTAATGATATGCGTTTTATATAATTTGACCTTGACCTGACCTCAGGTCAGGTCAAATCCTTGATTTCACCTAGCAAGGCCAAATTACGTATCATTCGATTCGGCGTGCTGCGAGGATTCATATAGTTCAAGTCGTTTTGCTCTATCTTTACTTGTTCAGATGAAATGACCGGAGACCTTCATTTACATGTTATCCCTATGACGGCATGTTTTGACCTCTCGTGACCAAAGCGAAGGTGTCTCAGACCCCGTCAATGCGAGTGTTAAGTGCCCATCCCTGGTATTGGCTCATGGCTTATTTTTCAGAAAAACACCCTTTTCTCGTCACAATGAAGTCTATACGATATTTGCTTGGTGGATTTGATCGGGTTTAAGTCAAACGTTTATCATGAGGATTTAGCTTACGCCATATAGGTATCAGTCAATTATTGGTCATTCATAAATTTCCGTAATATTTATTTACACTTGTTATTCTTAACACGCTTGCCGAAACCTTGCCTATCTTTAGTAGTCTTTAATCAAAAGCTGAAATACCTGCCAATGATTGTTGTAGGATTCACATATTCATCTACCTTTGAACAAAAATATTTTATGGGCCGTGGGGCACGATTGCTAGGACCGTAAAAGTTTCCAATTGTCATGTAGCTACCATTTCACACGGTTGCTTAGAAATCACCATGGCAACCAATGGCGATAGCCGATGAGAGCATTGCGCGCGTAGATTGACTAGAGATGCCGAGAATGTAGCTTGTTATTATCTGGTTTTAGTGATGACATAACAAGCGACATTCTCGGCATCTCTAGTCAACGTACGCGCGCAATGCTCTCATCGGCTATCGCCTTGGTTGCCATGGTGATTTCTTAACAACCGTGTGCGAGCTGTAAAAGAGGAGGGCCGTATTTCTCGCTGTGATATGTCAGAAGATGAGCTAGCCGTAGAGACATGGAAAACCATGAGTTCTACAAGATAGCACAAGTGGTGGCTTATTGGGCACCCTGAACGTGAGATATCTGGTGCACGGCTGCCATCTAAGGGGCAGACGCTCCGGAAGTTTTTCTTTCATCATGGAATTGAGGTGAAAGCGAAAGCTGCAGCTGCCAAGGAGATAATAGAGGCGGTCTTCGTGATTTGGGAAAGGGCCAGGATCCTGACCTCTGCTCTCCGAAATGCTAAAAAGAAGTGCCTGAAACTGGTCGCCAAGTATAACACACTCCTCAAACATCGAAAACGGGCATCCGAAGCTGCACGTATGCAAGAGGAGGCGTTCGAGGCGGATCTGGAGGACCTCTTTGACGTCGCTCATAAGGAAGCCCTTGATCGAATGACCGTGGATGAAGACAAAGCCTTCCTATGCAGCCAGCGAGATGACCGAGGAAATTCTTCCATGGTGGGTATTGATGGCGTCACAGCTCAGATCCACAAGAGGAAGAAGATTAGAGAGCGGACAGAAGAGGATAGGAGGGAGCGCTCGGAAAGCGAAAAAGACACAAGGATCTCAACCGCAGCCGTCGATTACCTTTCATTGTTTTCGCTATCTTCCTCGGAAGGTACAGAAAACAGTGATAAGGACTTTACCAGTTCCAGTCGCCCGAAATGAAGTGGGCCAAGAGAGCAAAACCCACCACCTTCCTCTCTACGGAAATCACCTCCACCTTGGATCGTTACAAGGTTTCAGACCGAGTAGCAATGGGAACGATGGGAGCAGTTGCAAGAGCTTTCGGACAGGACCTGAGAAACATCTCCTTGTCTCGCAGAACAATCCGACGTCACCGAATGAAGAATCAGGAGATCATCGCCAAGTCGGAAAGGATGAACATTCCGGAAGGTACTCCTGTCCTTGTCCATTGGGATAGTAAGCTGCTTCCTGATCTATCTGGCAGGGAGTAAGTCGACCGAATCGCCATCCTGGTTACAGCTCGAGCAAAAGAGCATCTCCTGGGAGTCCCAAAAATTTCCCGAAGTACAGGTACGTCTCAGGCGGAAGCTGTCCTCAACACGTTATCTGACGCCAAGTCGGAGACGAGAGTCCAGGGCTTGGTGTTCGACACGACGGCCTCAAACACGTCTTTAGGAAGGGGCCTGTGTAAAAATCCAGGAAGGCCTTGGACGTGAGCTCCTTTGGGTGGCCTGGAGACACCATGTCCTGGAAGTGATCCTGGGGGACGTGTTCAAAAGCTCTTACGGATCTTCCGGAGGACCGAACATCCCCCTTTTCGTGCGATTTTGGGACAGCTGGGGCTTGGTCGAAACGGCTTGTTGGAGCTCTGGCATGGAAAAGGAAAGCATTTAAGATCTTCTGAACGGGGCTCTCTCCGAGCACAGGGAGGTGGCCCTCAACGGGCTGAAAGTGCTCTGGAGAGTGGCAGTCACCCAAGGGAGGGCTACGAGGAGGTACTCTGGCTCTCGTACCTGTTCCTGGAAGGAGAGCTCGGCAACAGCTACAGGTTCCGGGCATCAGGTATCTTTCACAAAGCGCTAGGTGGATGGCTAAGGGAATCTATGCCCTGAAAATCTTCCTCTTCCGAGGTCAGGTGAACCTAACCGCTTCCGAACTGCATGCCATGGAAGAGGTTTGCCTTTTCGTGGCGTTCCCGTACGCAACCATGTGGAATGAGGCCATGATCCCTCAGCGAGCTCCTCTCAACGACCTCCTGGTCATGCAAAACTCTCTCAAGGGATCCTCAAGCCAAAGATTTGGAAAAACTCTCTCAAGGGATCCCCCAGCCAAAGACTTGCAGACGTGGCATTCAAAGCCTTCTGTCGTCACCTTCGGTACGTCTCGGAGGACCTTGTGGCGCTCTCGTTCGAGGACGAGATAATCTGCTGCGAAGAAAGAGAGGCCATGGTCAGGAACCTGTTCAGACGTGAGAGAAAAGGCCTCAAGAGGCTTCAGGCAAAGACATTCTCTCCAGACATTGACCTAAAAACTTGGTAACCTCCAGGACTATGAGAACCGTGGGGAGCTTTCCTCCCGGGCGAAAGGAAGCAGTTGAAGCCCTCTTAAAGAAGAGTGCCGCAACATGGGAGTGACGAAATTTTCCTGGACATGAACAGGAACGTCCCGCAGATGAAGGTGGTCAACGACGCGGCAGAAAGAGGCATCGCTTTGGCCAGCTCCTTCAACTCGATTCTCACCAACGACGATGTCCAGAAACAGTACCCTATAGAGGTAGTAGCCAAGCACACGAGGGAGCAGCCTTCGTCATCCAAAGCAGCATATATAGGGTAAAGTGTGCGGTTTGATGGATGTGAATTGATGTCTTGTCATTTGCACTATTAGAGTGTTGATCTATCGTCCAATTCGAGGGACCTCTAAATACAGTCCGATTGATGTGGTTTTGTCTCCGTTTTATTTCTGCTATCCCGTGTATTTCTGTATTTGAAATAAGGGCGACAGGCAGCCCAAAAAAATTTCCCACACTGAGAACTTTGGACCATGGTGATTCACCATAGATGTCTCGCTTAAAAGGATTGAATAAACAATTTCTAAAAATTTGCAGCATTTCTAACCATTCATACATATTTTTCGTATGTCTTTCATGCGCCATAGTCTGCATATCATCCCATTTCATTTGTGTTCAGTTTCTAAAATGTGTTAAGCCATTTCCGAGTGGCTGCGGTCCTCGTTTTCTTTTTCTCTTCTTTGTTCTTGTGTTTCAATCGTCCTGCACGTCTTCCCTGTGTTTCTTTTCCAGTATTGGCATGTGTACTTGTACATAAATACTATTGTAGTTGTTGGTCTCTTTTGTCCTTTGGCTTTGCTAGTATATTTCTGATATTTGTTGTCGGTCTAGTTTGTGTTCTTGCGTATGCTTTTCTTAAACGCCTCTGAAATCTTCTGAAATCTCTTCTGAAATCCCTCGAACGCACGTGATGGCCACTTTGGATTTGTTCTCCCTCCTTTTGGCTGGTTGTGGTCATGTCAAGGTTCCTGGCGTTGGATTATCGGGTGTGTTTTTCTTAAACTACTAATTTTCTTACTGGTCATGCCCCACATGATGTACGGAATTGCTGTACACGGCACTTGTAGCGAAATACGTCATCGGATCCAGAAAATCATTAACTGTCGTGCCCGAGTCCTAACCGGGAAAAGAAAATTCGTCCACATTTCATGCAAAGTCACCACTACGTCTGCCCAGCCCTTCCAATCTACCGGCATTCCATCAGCTTAGTTTAATCCATTATGTACATCGTAGTTACTGGGGAATCAGCACTGCTTAGCTGTATGATTCGGCCTACCGTACCAGACCAGACAAGCCGGACATTTGCGGTCAACGTGTTCCAAAACGAATGCAGGAGAGCGCAGGCTATCTCACACGGCTGTGTCACGTTATAACACCCCGCCAGACGAAGTGAAGACAGCGTTAGGATCACTGGCTTTAAACAGTCACTAAGAAGCATTTTGGGTCTGTGAGTGTGTGTGCGAGTTAGCACGCTTTTAATTGTGTGCACGTGTCGTTTATATCGTGTATCTGTTTTAGGTGTGTTTTATGCGTGATCACCTGTCTTGTATCGCTTTTTAGGTTTTATTGTAATATTTACGCTTTATTATACTTTTATCTCTTGCTGCACCCAATTGACGATGGAATATGAAAAGCTCTCCTGTATGAGGATGTTCTAAACCGACAACAAATTCAGAAATATACTAGCAAAGCCAAAGGACAAAAGAGACCAACACCTATAATAGTATTTATGTACAAGTACACATGCCATTACTGAAAAGAAACATAGAGAAATCACTTTATTCTTAAAATTATAAGCACATGTAGGTTAATATGTATGTATATCATACATATTTACCTACATGTGCTTTTATGAATTTTTAAGGAATGATAGTGATTTCTCTTAACACGCGCCCCACTGGGGGCGAAACTCGCACCCTCCCTCCTTGTTTTCTCCAGATAACGCACAAACGAAGAGATGCAGAATTGCAAAACTTGCAGGACCTTATTCCTGATCAATTGTACACATCTGACCAAATTTTGAGGTAAGCTCATGTCAGGTCAAGGAGCTATTCAAGGTCAAGTGACAACCTCAAAACCTGAAACCACGAGTTTGAAGCGGCGCCGAGGGAACATCAGCGAACCCATCAGTTTGAAACTTTCAAAATATAATAAGGTCATTGGGGTCTTCAAATCTGCTATCTCGGAATTTCGATATTGTTGACCTAAGGTGGGGTCAGCTTTTTGGTCACCCCATTATAAGTCTATGGCGAAAAATAGAATGGGCTCGTTTTCAGTAAATACCGGATACATAAAGCTGAACATCCTCAAACCGTCTATTCTTACCATGATATTGACCATAAAGCTGAGTTTTTGAGCATCTGACCTCTCAAAGGTCATATCAGGTCACGGGAGCATAGAGTGATTGTTTCGCCAATAACTTCTCACTGAATTGAGATAACGCCTCCATTTTGCTTGCATTGTGCTTATATTTTCACGGGGAGTCAATTGATTTGCAAAATGACCATACCAGATCACTCTGTGACGCTGACCTAGCTCGAGGTCAGGTCATTTTCACTATTTGACCTAGCAAGGTCATATTATACATCATTCGATTTGCTGCGATGAGAGGAATTCAATGATGCATAAAGATTTGATTTAGCTCCCTTGGAGACAGATCTATAGATAGAAACGTACACTGCTCTGTAGTAAGGCTATGTAACATTTTTTACCTATGCTTACCTCAATATTGATCTGACATAACAATTCTTCTTATAAAATTTATTTGTCATGTCAAGGAATTTCGAACGCCGCCCATAATTTTTCTTTAGCTTTCGTGGGACATAAAACACGGAGAGGTGGGGGCGAACGACGCCCCCCCAGCGGGGCGCGTCATGCCAGGGACCCCAGCAGAGCGCGTGCAAAGTGCCTGTTCTATGTGTTGGAGCTCCTTTGCTCTGTATGATTCTTTTGACGATTTTTTGCTTATTTATGGGAGCCTACTACACTTTTTGACTACCACTTCTTCTTGTGTTGTGTGCTGAAACTGACTGGAGGCTTAGATATTTTTCCACGTGGGTTGGATTTTTGTAGACCTTAATGAGGTTTAGTGTTCCGTCTGTTCTGGTTAGTCTGCGCCTGACTTCGGCCGCGGTGGGACGTGTCCGGAGGGGCATGCTGTGAGCCCGCTCGGAGTGCGTTGGTGCGGGGTCCCGGGTGATGGGCCTGAGACACGGAATGTAGCCAGATCACAAGTGATTCCGAAAGAAATGATTTGATTCTGGACGTGGCTTCGCAGGACAGTGATCAAATAGTGAGGCAGTGGTTAGTTTGCCCCGCAGTGGCTCAGTAAGATGTCGACCGTTGTAGCGAGCAGGACAGAGACTCGGTGTTCACAGACGCGGCCTCCGGGCATGACAGTGCGGGAGGGAAAAAGCGACAACTCTCGGTTACCGAAATGACAAGGAAAATAGAGAGAGAAAGGCAAAACCGTCAACTAAGTGCAACAGGCCAAAACGTTCATGAGCCAGTTCAGCGCTCTCAAAAAGGTGAAGACAACTATCTAACGTTCGACGCCATACAAAAGCTAATCGAAACAGGGAACGACCGGGTCAATGCTGCTTTCGAATCAAAGTTCGCGATCATGGAAAAACGAGTGGATATCTTGGAAGCCGAAGCCCACGAGAAAGACGTAACAATCCAGAATTTAAGACAGGAACTAGCCGCCGCGAAAAAGTATAACGAGGATCTGCGTGAGCGCGTTGTCGACATAGGCATGAACCGTCGTTAATCGAGCTTAGTTTTGACATGCGATGAATTCACGACGAAGAACGCGAATGAGGACATGGTGGGCAAGACTGCGAGTGTACTCAACCATTACTTTCCGGACTTGAGAGTCACAGCAGCCGACATCTCAGTCGCGCATTGCTTGCAAGGTGATAACAAGGCTATCGTCAAGTTTGTGCGGCGCCAGAAGCATGACGATATTTTCGCAAGGCAATTTGAACTCATGCCGAAACGTGTTGCGGGAGGTAGGATCGAGCCGGGGCCGGCGCAGAATGGTTCCTTGTCTGGTCGACGCATGTCACCTCTTTTCATGGCAGAGTCTTTGATTCCTGAGAAGAGACGTCTGTTCCAGCTGGCCCTCGCTGCGCGGCGGCCAGAGAACGGCTCGAAACTCTTCTCTGTTTTCACCCGCCGGGGCCACGTTTTCTGCCGCGTGGTTTTCAGGGGTGAGAACATTCGAGTTCGTGACGAGGAACATCTTCACAAATTGCTCGGCGGATCCATTCCTGCTCTGCCGGCTTCGGATTCTGGACATCGTCACAGGCGACGGGAAGCTGCGGATGGGGCTGCGGCCTCCGGCACGAGATCGGTCAGCGCGGCTGGTTCTTCGTCGGCGATGGAGTCTTCGGGGAGGCGGGAGGTGCCGCGGCCGGCGGCTGGTCTAGCCGGTGCGACTGCTGCTCCCGGGTGCGCTGTCTCAGCGGCCCCTGTGAGGGGAGCCGTGACAAAGCCGGGCTCACCGGCTCCGACGGGCCCGCCCCTCTCGGGCCCGTCTCGCCCCTGCTTGGATGGTCTTCGTCGATCCTGATATGATGCGGCTCGCCGTACGCCCGGAGCTTGTTTTAATGGCGACATCTCTACGTTTCCGGACGCTGGGGAGCAGCACTAGCTGATAGCTTGGACGGAGGATGACGGCCCTCTGCCGCTTAATTTTGCTGCGTGCGTGTATGCAAATACATGTTAATTGTATTGTGCTTGTCCATGTTGATAATACGTATTGACCTACTATAATTTACTAACAAGTTGGATCTACCCAAATATTTGATCGAGAAACCTTAGAAATTTTTTCCAATGCTCGATCACTGCAGGTCCTGTTATTTCACGATAAACCGTGCAGTTAAACTTAAACACCTGATCACAACAATGCGTTATAGCGTACCTACTGAGCATCTCATGTTTCTGCTGTCCCATTGTACGCCGTCAGGGAAGCAAGCAGTTTGCCGGCGCGGTCGGGTGCGTCCGGTGGCTGTGCAGCACTGGGTGGCCTCCTCATACACACCGAAGCAATTAGCTGTTCGAAAAATGTAAGTCAAGTGCTGATTTTCGTGCCAACCAACGGTCCTGACGGCAGCCGGCGCACCCGGGCGCGCCTGGCCAAGAACGGAAACTGCCATTCTCGCTGTGTGTCGGAATTCTGGTGGAAGCCGGGGCGTCTGGGTCCGACCGGCAGTCAGCCAACAGTTCATTTTAAGCTCAATATATCCTGTGTCAAACTTGATGCATCAAGGAACACAGGATCTCGACAAAAACGATGCAACGGTGGCGGGGCGGCAGCGGGAGGACCCGGACGTTCCTGGAGCTCCATCCTGCTCATTCGGAGAGCACGTAAACCGTGATCTGATGAACTTATTCATGTCTTTATGGTCGTAACTGCAGTTTGAGCTCTCGGATGTGTAATACCGGTATTCATAACTGCTTGTATGTGAGTGTATGTGTATGTTTGTTTTCAGTCACCGGTGGGACCCCTCACCTCTCGGTAGCCGGGCGGACTCTCGGAGTCATGGTACGGCGCACAGGGTTGGGTTGGGGGTTAGAATGGGTGGATAGAAATTGTTCTACACGCCTATATGCGGATCAGTGGTTTGTCAGTGTTAATTGTTTCGAAAAATTGACGTAATCTATATAAACAAAAGCATTGTGTGTAAGGTATACGCTCCAGGCTTAAAACAAGGGTACCCATCACCGAAGGGCGATAAGTTAAGGACTATTTTTGCGTTTGCAGGCACTTTTCAGCATCACATGGCTAACCAAACTTATTTGATTGGTATATTCCACGACCATGCCTGATTTGAAGGTTCCTACTTTTAACGTCAGGGGATTGCGCGAGGTATCGAAGAGGCGTGCGGTCTTTAGATTTCTGCATACGCAGTATCCGAACTATACTTCGATACTTCAAGAAACTCATTCTTGTCCTCGTGATATGCCCTTGTGGCAGGCGGAGTGGGGCTCACAAATATTGTCCTCACATGGCGTAAGTGCTAACCAACGTGGAGTGTCAGTCCTGGTACCCAGATCACTTCAGGGGATAGGCATAGTTGAGCTCGGATTCGCGTCGGATGATGGACGACTTATAGTAGCTGATATTGGACATGACAAATGCAAAATTTAGCTAATTGTTGCTTATGCACCACACAAAAATTGGAACAATCTGCAAATATAATTTTTTCATCAGCTAAAAGAAAAAATTCAGATCATGTCCGAGATAGATAAATGTCATATGCTCATTTGTGGGGACTTAAACGTTCACCTAACGTATCGGGACACTTCCAATAAGAACTTTCGCATTACAGCAGCCGCAAAAGCTTTGATTGATTTAATGAAGGAACAAAGCCTAACAGATATTTGACGAGACAAAAATTCTTACTTGGTGCGGTACACTTGGAGGCGACTCAATCCATTGCAGTAATCTAGAATTTATTATATATGAGCAAGTAAACAATTAACAGACAACCATGTCATGAAAGGTACAAATATTAAGCCGTCAATATTTAGTGATCCTTCGTTATTAGAGACAGAGCTAGAAATTTTCAACTCTGATCGTGGGCCGGGGCTCTTCCGTTTCCGCAACGATCTTCTCCGAGATGAGTCGTTTGTCAATTTAGCAATGACAGAAATGGAAAAGCATTCACAAGATGCGAAGTTTACTCTGAAATTTCCGATTGGAGGTTAACATTAGAGTTACTTCTAAGTAAAGTTAGGGTCATGATCATTAAAAGATGGAAAGAAATAAACAAACAGAAGCGGTATCAAAATTCAAAGTTTCTAAGGCTTCTAGAGGAATATGAAGCTAAAATGAACTCGCACACAAGCGTTGAATTATTGGAGGCGTATCAAGAGCTGAAAAGCTTGGTTAATGATATAGAACAAGAAAAGGGTAAACGGGCAATGGTTTATTCAGGAGCTAGATGGATTGAAGAGGGCGAAAAGCCTACTGGCTATTTCTTAAACATAAATAAAGTTCGATGTGCCAAGAAGCAAATTAACATGCTACAGTCTAATGAGAACCAGCTTATAACAGGTAACAATGATATCTTAAAGTTTGGCAATAACTACTTCGACAAGCTGTATTCTGGGAGTGCCAAATGTCAAAATGGTTATGATGAATCATAGGTCGAGGAATTCCTGGGCCAAATAGAATGTCCCTGAGTCTGTCAAGATGATAGAGAAATTTGTGAAGAACCATTCACTAGTGAAGAATGTCAAGTCGCATTGGATTCAATGATAAATAATAAATCCCCATCCGTTTCAGGTTTTTCGAAAGAATTTATACAGGTTTTCTGGCCACATTTGGAAACAATCATCGTGAGTTACCTGGGAAAAGTGAAAGAAAATAAGCAGTTTTTCGTAACTCAACGGAGAGGGGTGATAACTTTGATTTCAAAACAGGAAGATCAGAAGCTGATAAAGAATAAGCGCGCGATATGTTTGCTTGACATTGTGTACAAGATAGCAGCTAAGGTACTGGCAAACATGGTACTAACAGGATACACTAACAGGTTAAGTTAGTGGCGCCAGACCAAACAGGTTCTATGTATACGTGGAAGATATATTTGTATGAATATTCGAACAATCGCAGATGTTATCGAGTACTGTGAAACCGATCAGTTGAGCGGGACATTGATGGCTCTTGATTTTCAAAACGCTTTAACACCGTCGAAAATAAATTCATTTATGACGTTTTAGCGAAATTCGATTTTGGACCAAATTTCATTGAATGGGGAAAGATATTGCATACAGATGTAGAGTTAGCGGTTATTAATAACGGATATACATCCGAATAGTTCAAGCCTTCAAGGGGTCTCCAACAAGGGTGTCCGGCCTCAGCATTGCTTTTTTGTCTAGTGGTTGAAAGACTCGTCATTAAAATCCACAACACACCATGCATTAAGGGAATGGTAATATGGCAAGAGGTGGCAAAGGTAGAATGGCAAGAGGTTTAGATATCTCAGTATATTGTTGACATGACCCTTTTTCAGAAATATATAAATTCAGGCAATGAAGCAGTAAAAGTCATTCAATATTTCGGCGTAGTTTCTGGTCTGCAGCTTAACCTGTCAAAAAGTCATTTTATGTGGTTAGGCAAAGAGAAGAGTTCCCAACGGTTGATTTGCGGACAAGCGCCGATTGTACAGGCCAAAATACTTGGGGTAGAGTTTAGTGCTATATATGTGTGAAGAGGAAAATATGCGTCGCGTTCATACCAGAATACAAAATACTTTGCACCAATGGTCAGGGGGCGCGGTGGTGGAGTGGTCAGCATAGCTGGCTTCCACGTAGCCGACCCGGGTTCAAGGCCCGGCGGCTTCCCTGAACAAGGAGCAAGCTGGCTCCCGAGCAACCCTTCCAACAGGGAGAGAGTTGGCGACGCCATATGACCCTGGCAGTTGGTGCGTCGACAAGCCCCAATAATTATTATTATTGCACCAATGGTCGCAGAGAGACCTATCTTTGAAGGGTAGAATAAGAATCGCAAAATCTTTGCTGATCTCCCGGTTGATATATCATTTCGGCTGTGCGAATTGATAATAATCACTCAGTGGTAATCCAAAGTAAGATCATGAAGTTCATATGGAGAGGACGCCCACCAAAAGTTGCGAGGACTACTCTCTACCAGACTATCGAAAATGGGGATTTGAATGTACCCAATGTAGTAAATCTTTACAAGGCTCTGCGCGTATCGTGGATGGGGAAAATCATATCCAACACTGATTTACCTTGTTCTAAAATTTTACAGTTTAGGTTGAAAATTCAGTGTGGGCTTATATTGCACATGAACTACGGAGATAAATGGATTAAATATCAAAATGTGGCATTATAGTACAATGAAATGTTGAAATAGCTGAAGGAAGTTCTGCCTATTAAAGAGCCACAGCACGAAAAAGACGTGCGAGAACAGTTTCTTTGGAATAATTCAGCAATAAATTTTGGGGGACAATCTCTATTTTGCCGTAAGGTATGTGAAAAAGGTTTGAATTTGATTAAAGATTTTTTATCACGAAGGGCGTTACATGAGTTTTGAGCGATTTAAAGAACGCTATCCAGCGGTAAGAGTTGATCCCCTGACCTATTATGCTTAGAATCAAGCGATTCCACATGAGCGGAGAAAGATGATAACGGGAACTGCAGCGTTGAAAGTCCTGGGGCGTAGCCAAGGGGGGCGGCTAGGGCGGCCGCTCCTCCCCCTAAGGGCCCGGAGGGCCCCCTGAGGATACCGGCCGCGCGAAGCGCGGCTCGCTCGCACTATGCTCTGGGGCGAAATGTGGGACTTCATGCCAGACAGTGCCCTCTTAAGCCATCTCCAGCACTCTATTCTGTGACAATTCGGGCTGTTTTTACCCATCAAAACCGTCGGTAAAAGGTACCCTTTGACCCACTGGTGGTCAGGGCCCCCTATCCAAAGTAGGGCCCATTTTGGTCAGATAGACCCTGTTTAATTGATAAAGCCAAGATAGCTAGCAGGACTATTTGGGCAAAAGGGCCCAATGCGACTCGCAGGCTGTCAGATCCCGGTCTATAGCCGCCAGGGACCTGTCTGACCAGCTGGGTCCTCTTTCAGTGAGGAGGCTGTATGGCTAGTAGGGACCATTTTAACCTACAGGGCCCAGTCTGACGGTCTGTGCCATGTTTTAACTAGAGAAGCTTTTGAGCTAGTGTAACCGTCTAGTCTCCGCAGGGCCCTCTGGTCCGCTGGGCCCTCTACGTAGGAGTAACCAAGTAGAAGCGACTGGTGCGGTGGCCTCCTTGAGGGCCCGGTGGGCCCTTCGAGGATAGTGCGAAGCGCGGCCGACCAGCTTTATACTCTGTGACCTGCCGTGGAATAAGCTCCTCTCCAGTGCTCCATTTCTGCGACAAGTAGGGCTTTTTACCACAGGGTCCCTAAACCACCATCAGCACCCTCCCCCAATCAAGGCCCTCGTTGACAGTAGGACTATCTCTGGTCAGCCAGACCATCTTAACACGCGCATTGACGGGGTCTGAGCCACCTTCGCATTGACGGGGGGCGGTACCGCCCCCTAAGATCTCGAGAACCACGGTAGGTAGCGAAAAACAGTAAACGGCGTTGGCTGCCCATCACTTCTCCATCGAAAACATTTGAACCATTTTTGTCAGGTCACATTTAAGGTCACGAGAGGTCAAAACATGCCCGTCATAGGGATAACATGTAAATTCAGTTTTTCGGCCATTAAATCTGAACAAGTAAAGATAGAGCAAAACGACTTGAACTATATGAATCCTCTTAGCAAGCCGAATCGAATGATATATAAGTTGACCTTGCTAGGTCAAATCAAGGATTTGACCTGACCTGAGGTCAGGTCAGGATCAAATTATATAAAGGCATATCATTAGAACCGCAAAGCCCAGGCGAGTCTAATGCAGCTAAATAAATGCTCTATCACCATCCGTTACTGAGTTATTCCGTAAAAACCATTTTTCCCATGTATTTCCAATGGAGAGGTCATGCCTCGTACCTGACCTTAGGTCATCGATATCAAAAATACCGGAACATATTTTAGAGAACTCGGTGGGCCATTATGTGATATGAGTTTCAATCGGATAAGTTAACCTGCTCCGACTTATGCTATCTTAAACTTTTTTTGAGGTCGGGTCACTTGACCTGTAATGGTGACCTGACCTGAGATGACCTAACCTTAAAATTTTCACAGAAGTTGTAAAAATGATGAGGAAAGGTATACCAAGTACGGCGGTGCTACGCGCCGCCGTACTTGGTATACCTTTTCCTCATCATTTTTACAACTTCTGTGAAAATTTTAAGGTTAGGTCATCTCAGGTCAGGTCACCATTACAGGTCAAGTGACCCTGACCTCAAAAAAGTTTAAGATAGCATAAGTCGGAGCAGGGTTAATTTATCCGATTGAAACTCATATCACATAATGGCCCCACCGAGTTCTCTAAAATATGTTCCGGTATTTTTGATATCAATGACCTAAGGTCAGGTACGAGGCATGACCTCTCCATTGGAAATACATAGGAAAAATGGTTTTTACGGAATAACTCAGTAACGGATGGTGATAGAGCATTTATTTTAGCTGCATTAGACTCGCCTGGGCTTTGCGGTTCTAATGATATGCATTTTGTATAATTTGACCCTGACCTGACCTCAGGTCAGGTCAAATCTTTGATTTGACCTAGCAAGGTCAAATTATATATCATTCGATTCGGCTTGCTAAGAGGATTCATATAGTTCAAGTCGTTTTGCTCTACCTTTACTTGTTCAGATTTCATGGCCGAAAAACTGAATTTACATGTTATCCCTATGACGGGCATGTTTTGACCTCTCGTGACCTTAGATGTGACCTGACAAAAAATGGTTCAAATGTTTTCGATGGAGAAGTGGATGGGCAGCCCAACGCCGTTTACCGTTTTTCGCTACCTACCGTGGTTCTCGAGATCTTAGGGGCGGGTACCCGCCCCCCCGTCAATGCGAAGGTGGCTCAGACCCCCGTCAATGCGCGTGTTAAACCGATAATACCGCTATGTTCAGCAGGGCTTTTGGGCCACAGGGCCCACTGCAAGTCGCAGGGTCAGCTAAAACCTTCAAGGCCCTGTCGGACCAGCTGGGCCCTCTTTAAGTAAGGAGGCCACTGTGACTTGCAGGGATCGTTTTAGCCCACAAGGCCCACTCTGACTGTGAGGACCTTCTTTATCTAGCAAAGCCCTGAACTAGTATGGCCGACTATTTTTCATAGGGCTCTCTATAGCTAGCAGGGCCCCTCCAGAGGCGTAGCCAAGGAGAGGTGATCGGGACGGCGGCCCCCCTGAGGGCCACCTCAAGGACGCGCTGCCCCTACCCAATCGTACTCTGACCTGCCGTGGAACTGCATGTCAGATGGGGCCATCTCAAGCACTCCACAGCACTACATTCTGTGACAAGAAAGGCCCTTTGAGCCATCGAAACTCTTTTAAAAGAGGGTCCTCAGAACCACAGGGTCCCCAGGACCCTGTGTCGATATTTGGGCCCTGTCTGGTCAGGTGGACCCTCTTTAACGATGAAGCCACTTTGGCCGGCAGGTTTTTTTGCCGCGGGGCCCACTGTGAGTCCCAGGGCCAGCTAAAACCGTCAGGGCCCTGTCGGACCTGTTGGGCCCTTTTTAAACAAGAAGGTCATTGTGGCTAGCAGGAATCACTCTGACCACTGGCATTGTGGTCACTGGTCCACAGCGCCCATTCTGACTATCAGGACCCTGCAAAGGCTTTTGAACTAGCAGGTCATCGGGGTACTCTCTGGTCAGCTGAAGATCCTACAGAGACATAGCCAAAGAGAGAATGTTGGGGCGGCAGCCCCCTGGAGGACACACTGCCCAGCTGCACTATTCTCTGTATCCCGTCTTGGAACTTCATTTTAGATAGGGCACTCTCAAGTTCTCTCTAGTTCTCCATTCTGTGAAAAGTGGGGATCTTTTGACCATCAGAAACCTCTGAAAGAGGGCCCTTGTCGACAGTAGGACCCGCTCTGGTCAGCTGAGTCCTCTTAAACCGACAAAGCCACCATGGTCAGCAGGGTACTTTGGGCACCAGGGCCCACTGCGACTTGCAGGGTTAGCGATAACCAGCAGCGCTATAGCTGACCCTAAGCAGCTGTCCATGGCTGTCTGAACAGCTAGGCCCTCTTTAAATAGGAATCCATGTGGCAAGCAGGGACGTTTTTAGACTGTAGGACCCACTCTAACTATCAAGACCCTCGTTAACAGTGGAGCCTTTGAACCAGTGGGATCCACTGTTCTCCGTATGGCTCAATATCGTCAGAAGAGCCTCTCTAGTCAGCTGGGCCTTCTATAGACGATGCCGAGGGCCCATTTGGCCCTCTAAATCCACCGAGGACCTGTGTAGCTTGTAGACTTATTTAAAACAACAGACAATTTGTGATCCGCAAGATGTTTTGTGGTTATTATGCCCATAACCTATCTAGCCTACAGCCAGTATGGTCTATTGTAACCCAAAGGGCTGTCCACAACCAGCAGAACCAGCTGGTGCCTCCTTTGAACCCTCGCCCCTGTGGGGTGTTTGAACACCCCTTCGAGTTTTTCCGGTGGCACGAATAAACGGCGGCGCAAAGCGCTGCCATACTTGACAAAGTTTATTCTTGATCAATTCCGCAACGTTCTCCAAAATTTTAAGGTTGGGTCATCTCAGGTTAGTTCGCCAGTACAGGTCAGTTGACCTCACTTATAAAATGCTTAAGGTGGCATAGGGAAGAAAAGGGTGAATTTATTCAATCGAAACCTTTCCCAATAGTGAACCCATCGAGGTTTTCAAAATATGTTCCGGGAATTTTTATATAGATGACAAAAGGTCAAGCACGGATCATGACCTCTCCACTTAACATGCATGGAAAAAACAGAAATTGGCCCACAAATTGCTATATTTCTGTAGATACCGCTTGGAATACCTTTGTATTCTCCAAATCATTGTATCCTAGGCCCTTTTATTGGTTCATGTTGCAAGTTTGGATCCATAAGTGTCGCCACCGGCAAAAAGTGGGGGCCAGCCAAACTTCAACCTGATGCTGACAAAAACTTTCAAAATCAGGACCAAAAACTGTTCAATTTGGTCCTCGCTGCATTCCGCAGCGGCTGGATATAAGTATGTCCGGTTGTCTCTCATTTTGACTGAGATCAGAAAATTTTTGGCCAAGTGGGGGGCCGCCCCTGCCCCTTTTCCGACGCGTATGTTTGGATCTGTGATCTATGAGAGGTCATCTGGGGCTACTTAAGCAGGGTTTCAGACTTTGGTCAATAACTGTGCAGGACATTAGAATAAAGCTAATATTTTGATACCATTACGTTGGATTGTTATTTTGAAGCAAATTATATGCATATTGACTATTGCTTAACATCGATTGACAGGTATTCACCTTTCAACATCTGCTGTTCTGGTTAAAATGTGAATATTGACTATGCCAGGTTAGATGGCGACCTTGAGCTGACCTTAGATCGGGCCATTTTTATGCTTTGATCTAGTATGGTTGTATTATACATCATTCGACTGGCGGTAACGAGATGCATAATCGAAATGGTGTTTAAAAATGATTATAACTGAACTCTATCAGACACCAGAACCCAGAAACTTTTCCCTAACATACCACCTTCTTGACCTGTGGGGACTTCAATATTGAACTGACCCAAAAAGGTGACCAATGCAGTTTCGTCATGGTTCTTATGGGCCATCCACCTGCGATCGTTTTTTCGCTATCCTGCTTAGGATCCATGTTCGAAGGGGGGATTTGAAACCCCCCACCAGAACGAAGATGGCTCGGAGGCCCACCGGCCACCGTGGTTATAACTCACCTCCCTTTGTAGCTCGCAGGGCCTGCTGGGACTATCAGAAGAAGCATATGTCACTATAGGACTCTTTGGGACCAGTTGGACCCAAAATTGATCGTATACCCCGTTACCAATGGGAGGGCCCTTTTTATTCAGCTGGACACTTCGTAAATAGATTCGAAGCGTCCTGGTGGCCCTCTGCATCCAGCATGGTTCCCTGTAACTAGTTACAGAAGGCCTGCAGATACCAGCAGAACACTTTGTGACCATTAGGCTCTCTAGAACCAGCAGAGCTCTCTCTGACCAGCTGGGCCCGTAATGGTCAGCTGAGCTCCCTTTGTACGCCACTAAATACCATTTTAAGTGTTTTTTTCGTTCGAAGGGAACCGCTTTAAAGGTGAAAGAAGCACCTAGAAAAATTGGTTATTACCAACCTATATTATGCCATACCTTAGTCTCATCATTGTATTGCGAAATTTTAAGTTTTTTAACGCCACATTCTGCCATTGAAAAATTGAAAGAAAACCACTTTACATAACTAAACAGCATTTCTGGCGGACAAAGCACGTACGCTGTTGCCTTATTCACTTCCTCGGCCATTACTTCCTTGACACAGGCATTGTTAATGTGGCACCAGCCAGCCTCTGACTGGTTCCAGCAGAATTCAGTGTAGTGGCTGATCTGGTGGCTGCCATGTTGTACTACCTCTCCATACAGGTCAAACACAAGGCTGTCAGATATCTCCGGATGCCCGAGGGCGTTTCAACTGAGGTCCAGGTCGCTAAGGCCAGGGGAAAGTGCCAAGAGCGAGAGCTTCGAACGATGGGCTGCCGCTGTACGTAAGACGCATCAGTTGCATAATCACCATATGTGGCAGGCGCCAGTCATCGAACTTTAGTTATTAATTGGCTTGCATCTCGAATCCTGGAGGCATAAAATAACAAAAAAACAGTGCAAATTTATTCGAACACAGCCCTTCCTCAGAATCTTCATGAAATTTATTGATTGGAGAAGCTCTTGATCATGATGTAAGCTGAGACCTGGAATTTCAGATTTCACCAAATTTCAGAATAATTTTTGTTCTTTTGCTTTATTATGGATCCGGATTTGAGGAGATAGATAAATGACCAAATTTTCTACGCATAATTATGCTCCTCAGTGGAACACCACAAAATCTATCTATCTTTGAAAGAAGTTTCTTCCGAAGAGGAAGAAATGGATTCGGCCATTTCGCTTTTCGAAGCACGATTGGCTCTGAAAAATTACTTGTCATGGCGATATCTTAGGGTCGCTCTGGCTTAAAGCGACCTTTTTTAGATCAATTGGCCCCAAAACCGCGGTGAACGTTTTTTTGCTTGCCTACCGACATTTTTGAGGCCATTTTGGCGGAATTTCAGGGGCCCTTTTTGGCCGCCACTTCCCCCCTGAGCAAAATCCTGGCTACGCCCCTGGACTTGAAACCAGAAGAACGTGAGGTAGGGTATTTGATCAGTATAGGAGGGGTGGATGTAAATTTCAAACACATAAAACCAAAGTTCTTTTCCATTCGATGGCTGGAAGACATAACCCCTAATGACCAAATAAAATGGCAAGGCGAATGAACCAATTTTGGGAAATATTGGCGTAAAAATATTTGAAATGCCTTTCAAAATAACCAGGTCAACAAAGCTTTAATCTCTTCAGTTTAGACTAATATACAGATACTTTCCTACCAGACGTTACTTGTATATTAGAAATGTTGTCCCAGACCCGTTCTGTAGCAACTGAGGCGAAGTTGAAACAACGCAGCATCTTTTCTTGGAATGCGGTGATGCTCGATAATTTTGAGATGCAATGACTTTAAAAAAGAATAAAAACCTCTCAGCCCCCCACAAGTTCATTCCCTACGCCAATAATGTAATTTTTCGTAATTTTGCTGTCGACCTGGGATGTCGTTAAATTAATCATTTTAAGTGCTAAACAATATATTGCTAATCAATATTTCAGTGGTGATCAAATCAAAATCGATACTTCTATGAAAATCCTTGTCAAAAATTTCAAAATGGAAGAATATAGTGCAACACAAAATGGGCAAAATGCCAAGTTTAATCGGAGATGGGCGTCCTTTCTTGGAGAACAAGGTCAACTTGTGTTATAAATTATTGAGAAAACCCGAACACTGATAAACTGGACTTGTCTGATTTGGTTGATACGAAATGGAAAGGAATGGTTCTTGAGCATGCAGGGGAGGTGGGCGGGAGAGGGGGTGGCACATCGATTATCCTGTGCTGACAGAGCGTGTAGTGAATGAAGCACGTAGTAATCTGTTACGACGTGAGGTGATTAGCATCCGCTTTGACGTATTTTGCTAAACATATATGTGGAAAAAGAAAAAAGTTCCGTCTGTTCTTTGCACTGTGACATCCATGTATGGACGGTAACTTCCTTCGGTTTCTTTCTCTGTTTTGAACTTACTGTTGTCTGAGATGGAATTCAAATTTTGATGCAGGGGCTCGACTTGTGCGGCTTTGATTATTGCGTAAGTATCATAAGTGCTTGAGTTTTAGCTCTTCTATCGCTAATACCGTTAGTATTGAGGTAACCCATGGAGTATTGAGTCCATGGAAGTTTCACCGATTTACCTCTAAAATCGTCAATTTACTTGGACTTAAGTGAGTTTAACCTGCGCCCCACCGAGGATTTTGTGCCACCTTCACCCTACGGGGTCATCAATGGTTTTCCCTTTTGCCATTCGCTCAGATCTCTATATACCGAAAATCCCCATGAATAAGACAGTAAACCGGCTCCGAAACATAGCAAGTCACTTCGGTACATACAAGCACCTGGAAAACCGGACCTCGAGCAAAGCGAATCCGAGAAGATACAAACAGGAACAAAAAGCTGGTCACTAAATCACACATGAGTGCACGGCTGAAAGGAGGAGAGGCTCATGTCACTGTGCAACAACTCTCCAGAATAGACCGCTTCCGATGCCACCAGACCTCTAGAGTCCGTAGCTTCCTATAGTGCTGGAGAGAGATAAACTTTAAAGGAAGCATAAGGGTAAACTAACGTCCGTTACATCTTTTTGATGGTATTGTGATCGTAAGCTATAGGGACACTTATGTCTATCCAGGGAGGAGACTAAAATGGTATTCTTTCAATTCCCCGATTTGTACCCATTTTCTTTAAAAAATATTATGTTTTGCCCCTCACACCCTCCCAAGCCATTGGACTGGGTTCAGCCCTGTGTCTATCCTAGGCCAATTTTTGTTGTATCTGACCATACAAATTGGGCTCTGTATTATTTTCAGAGTGTAAAAGGATTCGATTCTCAGGGAAACTGTTATTTGTGATCATACAGATGATGTGTGACTGACTGGGTGGATCCTGCCAGCTGGACGAAACGACTCTCGTTCATTTTCTCTTTGTGTTCGTTAATTAGGTGCGATTTGGTTCCGAAATCCTCTCCAGTTGGGTGAGAGTTGGAGACGCTTTATAGCCTTAGGAGTAAGAACTTCGAAACAAAAACAGTTTTTGTGTTGGATATAATGACGTCATCTGGTGCTCGGATGATAATGGGTGTTCAACGAATCTGCAACCACGGGGCGGATACAACACGGACGTCTATGTTTAGTGGTTGTTTAATTAATCGGTCTGAAGTGGCTTGTTGAACCTGTCATGAAAATATAGTGAAAAACTGAGTATTTTTGGAATGTATGTGTGTTTTGGCTGCAATGGGGGACCAGAAGAGCGCTCTGACTTTGCAAAGCTAGCCTGAACAGGGTACGCGAGTGGAAAGGATATCAGTACACCGCCGAATTTGAAAGCCAAGATAGACCACCAAAGCAGCTTCTTAGAATCACTTTTCTAGAAAATCCAGTCAAGGTCAAAGAGGAAATTTTATTATGCAAAGGGGTAATGAAGTGAGGATTATAGCAAGCCCACAAAAAGTGGCTTCTTAGCTAGATACATGACTATCTTTATAAGTAAATGTGTCAGAGAGGTAATTTATTTTTTCATACCAAACTGTGTTCTTGCATTTGAGTATTGAACTATTACCGACCAGGGTAGGAAATACATTTGAACGGACAATTAGCATGACTTACTCCTACAATACGAACAAAAATTTGTGAGAAAATAGCCAAAGCTGCAAAAGACAGGTTTAACTTCATTAACATCTCATTTTGTTCTTCATTTTTCCAATGAGAGTTCAAAAGCAGACCAACCAGCCTAACAGAGATGAAAAAGACCTACCATTTAAAAAGACCGAGTTCGGCCACTAGAGAATACCCCATAGCACACGCCAGTCCTTGAGTAAATTCCGCTCGTTTCCGGCCCCTACCGGGGTCAACGTGCGTTTGCCCTGAGGACTGCGGCCATCCTGCGGTTTTTTCCGCTCCGCTGCGGTGCAGCCGAGTTCAAATATAAGCTGCAGCCGCGACTGTTGGAGAAGCAGTTGAAGTGCTCGTGGTTCAAGTGTGGATAGCGCGAGCAAAGAGCTTTCGCGTCATCTTTTACAGGATTTCCAAGTGGAAAACTCCCAAAGGCGGGTGAGTAGTGGGAACTATTTCATACGTTTTGTTGTGCATGCTTTCTGTCGATGAAAATATTGTTACCCACTTACTGGATCTTATCTTCGGTCTATATGTATAGGACCAGTGGCCGTAAGGCAGAGCAAACCAATACTCCATACATTTGGTTACTAACTCTGGAATTTACCAAAGAAGCGACTTGAGTTGCGAAGATGTTCCCTGGCCTCTCCCCTCGAATCTGGAAATGTAAAAAAACACTGAAGAATATATTCGGGCACAGCCCCTCATCAGAATCATGGAGTAAATATCAATTATTCTCAGTCCTAGTATAGCCAGACCTCGAATTGAGCTTCACACAAAAGCGTTTTAGAATGAACCGTTAAAAAACAAATTATAATCTTAAAAATAGAATATATAATCTTCAGTGTTTTTTAAATTTCCGGATTCGAGGGGAGAGGCCAGGGAACATCTTAGCAACTCATCATCATGCTCCTCGCCGCAGCACTTCAAAACTTAAGAAGCGACTTGATAAAAAGGCTAGTTCTTCTGATAACTGAGCAGTTTCCAAACTTGGACTAATGAAGAATATGAGGAGTGAGCAGGAGCCTCGCCACGGACTTATTCATGGGGCCCAGGATCGAAGGGGACCTCCTGTCCTTGGTCCTGAGGGGGTCTCCTAGCTTTTGCGGGCCTTCATTTTGTAGTCGTTTAGGGGCCTTCTTTAAAATCTGGGGCCTCCTATGTTGGCCATTTAAGGGATTCCTTCAAAAGTTAAGACTTAAGTTAGCTGCCCTTATAAGCAAGGGGGTCTCCTGGATAGGTGGATAGGTCGCTAGGGAACTTGCTTCATAATTAAAAGGACTGTCTGTGTGGGCCGTTTAGGGGGCCTCCTTTTTTAAGTAAAGGGGTCTCCTAGGTAGGCCGTTATGAGGTCTCCTTTACAGAGGTGCAGAAAGTATGCTGGCTGTCACAAACTCAATGCGACGTGTGCCTCCTCTGTCACACACAGCTGGAAATAATAATTGTATACTTGAATACTATTTCCAATATGCTGAATGTCCTCCACCTGTCCTTACTTTTTGCAGCAGACAAGGTTCTAGCACCAAACTATTACAGCATAAGTAGTAAACTGAGTTTTCATTTATAGATCATTTTTGTTTTTGGAAGGAAAATTTCCAATTATGGGTCATTTTTTCCGCATTGGGTCATAACTATTTTTGACAACTCTGACTGCAGTGTCCCCAATGACATGCATTTCCCTTTTGAAGAAGTTTCCATTTTTGAAGGAGTGTTTCTAATTATGGTACTTTTCCACATGATTAAATGTAGCAATTATCATGAAAATAGTCATTATTGGGAACATACCTATCTATGAATGGGAGCGTACATGTACACACAATTGGGAACCCTAACCACAGCTTCCCCACTAAACTTCCATCTCACATATCAACAAAAGGGAAAAAATGTTAATATCAACATAGTATTTGGATCTACCTAAAATGTGTTGGTAAATGGACCTTAGGTAGCATTTTTATAAACACATCAAATGCTTAAAATTTGCATCCCACTTACGATCATCACCTGCCTGGTCATTCCTTCTTGCAGTATATCTCTGAGGCAAATAGCCTGCATTGATGTAAAATTATGTCTATTGGCCTAATAGGCCTAATAGGTACAGAGGTATTGAATTCACATACCCAAGATAGATCCAGTGTAGTCAAAATCCTGCTTTAACTCCATGCAGTTCAGGTCCTGTGTGCTGCTTAACACCACTGGTAGTAAGCAACACACCCCCAACCAGCGTTTTTCGAAGTCTATTTGTTTTTGAGATTTGCTGTGATTTTCTGAGATAAGAAGGGGGTCTACTCGGCCCCCTCCAGTTCACGTTAGTTCCAGACCCCTCTCCAGATAATCTTAGATTAGCCATGGGCAGCACTATTTATTCCAGCCAGTTTTAGCCTGCACTTATCTCAGATATACCCCAAAAATATGCCCTAAAAAGTGGCTTCCCACCTGTGTACATTTTTGGCAGGCTCTACATCAAATAAACATAACGAACTTGTCTTGTCGTGTTGGTAGTTTAGGTAGAATTGCTCCTGGCTATATTTATTTCTTTCACTCATTTAGTACTTTTCTTAGTAGCTTTTAGGCGTACTTTATACTAAATTCAAAGAAATAGGGACCGCTAAATCGAAGAGACTCAAACTTTAAATATTATCTAACCTGACAAAATGGACAGAGAAATACTTGATAACGTATTTGCGTTATCTTTAATGCCTTAAATATGCCCACAATCATGTATTTCTCGAAAAATTGACTGTCACATTTCGGGCATCTAGGCGGCAACTTTCTGGCAACTACTAACAATCGGCACCATTGGGCTGCATGTTAAAATCTGGCAACTGTGACAGCGGTTTCGGGTTTTCTGCAGCGGGGGTCCCTCGTTTTAGTAGAAACTGAACACAGTACCAATATTGTATCACTGATGGTACGCTTGCAATTGAAGAACAGAGTTGCTAAATTAAATTTATCGCTACACGCTTGATTCTGTATTTCGAAAATATGCGGTTTGATTTTGAACCATACTGTCCGATCGTTATTTTGTCACATTTATGCACCTCAATTTTCATAAATGTGTCACAAACCCCAGTAGCCGAGTTGACAAGTTTCTGCACCTCTGCTCCTTTATAGCTAATGGAGCCTCCAGCATAGGCTAATTAGGATGCCTCCTTTATAAACAGAAAGGTTAGGCTCTTAATACTCAGTGGGCTATTTTAGCCTCAAAGTTTCAAAGGGGCCTCCTTAAACAGGTGGAAGGTCTCCAAAAAATGATTATATATTTTCTGTAGCTGCACTAGCTCTACTCTCTCAGTCGTTATGACACAACACGTAAGTTTCCATTATGTTTTATAAGAACAGACTTTTATGTCTAGACTCCTTAAACGTCACCTGGCCGAACCGTTTTCCTAACATTCTCTTTAGGCAGACAGTGGCGGATGCAAACAAGGGGTTAGAGTTCCCCCCGAAATGTCAGTGTGCCTTCAGTTAATCCATAGCCGGAGGCTGTGGCTGTTCCAAGGCTTTGGCGGGGAGGTTCGAGCCCCTAGCCCCCGCCCCTCACCCAAAAATAGATTGTGGATCTGTCACTGCCTATACAGATGCCTTCAGTTAATCCATAGCCGGAGGCTGTGGCTGTTCCAAGGCTTTGGCGGGGAGGCTCGAGCCTCCTATCCCCCGCCCCTCACCCAAAAATAGATTGTGGATCTGTCACTGCCTATACAGATGCCTTCAGTTAATCCATAGCCGGAGGCTGTGGCTGTTCCAAGGCTTTGGCGGGGAGGTTCGAGCCCCTAGCCCCCGCCCCCTCACCCAAAAATAGATTGTGGATCTGTCACTGCCTATACAGATCGAGATTGGCTATCAGACACTTTTTCAACTTTTGACTTCCTAGAATAATTGCTGTGATCTTAGAGGAGCTCTCCCCCTCCCGTCAAAGCGAAGGTGGCCCAAACCCCCGTCAATGTGCGTGTTGAAAGAGGACTGCATTTCATATATTTTACCTCCATCATGGGAAGGTAGATTATACTCGTTTCCCGTGTGAGGTCTGCAGATAACTTGATTCTTCTGGTGCCAACACAACAGAGCATGATGAAACTTGCGATATTATCCAGACATTCAACCAAGAAATAACCTAAAAGCCGCTTTTGCAGGTATGAGGGCAATTGTTCTTCTCTGTGTGGTAGCCGTGGCCTCGGCAGCGCCCCAGGGCTTCTTCCTGGCTATAACCAGGGTTTGTTCGGATCTTCTGCCACCGGAGGCGCTGGTGCCAACACTGCCTTCGGAAACTCACCAGGAGGCTTCATCAGCTCAACGTCGGCTCAGGCCTATGTGAGAAGTGGTTGCTGTTTTTTATTTATTTTGACTTCTAAATCATGGTTTAGCTGTTCAGAATGTGCTGGAGAGAGGAATCAGTCAAATGACAGAAGTTTTTCCTGTGTGGTCTTCTGTTGACTGGTGGAAGGGCAGTCATTCGTTACCAGGCTTAACTCGGAGCCGCCTGGGGTCTTGTCGTCCGATAGAACCCCTACGGGAAAATGGTGACGGTGCTGAAAGCACCCTATCATCTTCTAATTTGCAGCCGATCTGGAACCATATCCGTTGATCTGTGACGTCACAGTGGGCAAAATGGATCAAATTTAGACCCGTTTAGAAAATAATTTTTAACTCAGGAACCATTCGACTTTGAACAGAAAAAGGCATCAATGTGTTAGCTTTGATCCAAAAAATCAAATTATAGGCGACATGACCTTGTAAGCGTACAGAAATGTTACAATATGACATAAGTGTCGGCACCGGCAAAAAAGTGGGGGCCAGCCAAACTTCAACCTGATGCTGACAGAAAACTTTCAACGTCAGGACCAAAACTGTTCGAATTTGGGCTCTTCGTTGCCTCCCGCAGCGGCTGGATATAAGAATGTCCGGTTTTCTCTCATTTTGACTGAGATAAGGAAATTTTCGGCCAAAAAGTGGGGGGCCAGGCCCCCCTGGCCCCCTTTTCCGACGCGTATGCAATATGATCTTAACATTAGATCAAGTACAAACAATACCTTTTCAAGGTTATGCTGCATATCCTGAAAATGTTTGGGTCATGCCCCTCGATAGGATACAAAATTTAAGACTGTATCTTGTTTCATTAGAAATTTATACTCAATAATTTCGAAGACCGTGACATTTGCTGACCTCTGGTGACCTTGACATTGACACGACACCAAAACTGATGACAACGTGCAGATCGTTCTTGTCAACAACTTTCGAATGATGTTTAGAGCATTGATCTAGCTCTTCCAGAAGCCGCACTACACCCTGATTTTGTCAGCCGAATTTTAGGAGAACAAATTCACCTTTCATGGGTTTAAAACTGACGTCATAACTCATTGACCTGACTTTATCTGATGTCAACTTTTTGTCATAATTTGTCAATTTGACTACCCTAGATGGATCGGGTGTCTATTTTAAATCGCCTCGGAATTATTCGCAAAAAACCGAGGGAGCCCCCTATGAAACCCCCCGGCGGTGAATGGATAAACATGCCACTTTGGTCGAGTTTTCTGACTAATCTGGATGTTTTGTCTGAATTCCTAATGTTAGCGTTACATCATAGATATGGGGCTTGCGCTTACGTTTGGTTGAAATATCATTTTTATTGTATTAATTTAAAGATCTAAAAAAGTATGGAACAGACGAGCGTTTAGTTTCTCCTAATCAAACGTCAATCTTTTGAGCTCGCTGGTCTCAAAAAAAGTTTGGTTTCTACTAAGCCGCAGCGTCTGTAGTATATACTTCCTACTGTAAGCTCCCCTAAAACAAGCCAACGTCAAACCTCCACTCGTTTTTTCCCACAGGGCTCGGCTCAAAACGGAGGCAGCAGCTTGAATAGTGCAAGTGCGTTCCAGAACAGCGGCCAGGGATGGGGAGGAACTTTCAACAACGCTGGAACCAACGCCGCCAGCAACCAGTTCTCCCAGCCACAGTTTGGGGGTTTCGGACCCAGTGTCTACGGATAAAAATCACCTCGGATCCATCTGAGTTCTAGTTTAACAGTGTGTGCCATGAAGGTGATTGTTTATGATAAATGGATGATGCCATAAATGGTAAAACATTGTCTGTTGTTTACCACCGGCCCCCGGTGGGCCTCCGAGCCACCTTCTTGATCTCAGCTCCTATGGGGATAGCAAAAAAAGGAACGCGAACGCTGTGGGGGGGGGGTAGTTCGTTAAAACTCATGAAGGAACTACATCAGTCCGTTTTTAGCTTCAGTCGATATTGAGCTCATGACAGGCCAGAGAAGATCGCAGATTAGAAAAGAGTTTCTGGGCTCTAGTGTCTAGCACACTAGATTTAAAGTAAATTTTAGGCACCTTCCGCTTTCTCTCGTTACTGCAGATCGAACAGTGCATGATATGAGTATACTAGGTCAAACATGCCAAGTACGGCGGCGCTTTGTGACGCCGCTATTTGGTGGCGCCGGAAAAAAACCCGAGGCGGAGGGATTGTTCACCCCCTCCATTGGTGCGAGGGTTAAAAGGGAGCCGTGTTAGTTTGAGGAAAATGCCTTATTTATAGCATGAGAAAAAACAGGTTTGTGTACACAACTGGGCGTGACATTTGCTTCATCTCTAACCCTATTAGTGTAGGGGGGCTCTAGAGGCCCCCGACGGTTTTTCTCGTGGCATGGTCAAACATGAATAGATATCGTTTTTATACTTTGATATTTTTTCCTAACAATCGATTTTGCATCAATAAGAACTTAAAAGAAAATTATAAGTGGTCCATGGGCGACTCCAGGGACATGTTTTGGGGGCATGTTAACCGGCTATGAAAAGAACTAGCTCAGCTGTGACTTGCTCTATTTCTGGTACAAAATCCCTTGTTTTTTAGCGCAATGCAATGATTGTTTCGTTACTTTATCAATGTGGTCATATCCATGCTATGTTGCGGTTTTGTGTTCCAATGGCAGTTCCAGGGGTATATAATTGGGGCCAGTACATATCAGTTGCACAATGCTCTTTGATCAGAAGTAATTATTTCTGAGCAATGTGGAAGCTCTTGATTGAAAGAGATTTCTGTGCTTAGTTTCGTTTTTGGGATCAGTGGCGATGGCAGAGCGAGGTTTGGGTGGGGCAGTTGGCGCGATAATGACTCGTAACCGCATTATTCTGTTGAGATTATTGACTCTGAGGTACAGAAATATCAAAGAAGTATGATGAATCTTGTACACTATATTTCACTTACATCGATGAAGATATACAGTTCCCACCAGGGGCGGATCCAGGAGAAAAACTGGGGGGCATCATGTTTATATTTTACGAGACATGTACATTGATAGGGTGATTTCAATTTCGTTGGAGATTGTTTGGCCTCTATTTTCTATCAATATCTAATATTTTCTGATGGTGTTCATGCCAGTGGCGATGTCAGAACATTATTTGAAGGGAGTAACCGAAAAAAATACCTACTAAGTATAATATCATATTGAAGCTGTTGATTATGAGTATAACATGAGGATGTTGAGTAGGTAGACCATCTCATATTTGGCGAAAGTTGTTATATCGCTTAGGTGACACCTAAGTCCCGTTCTAAGGTTCATTTTAAGGCAAATGGTGCATTTTCAGCGAAATTGAACGAAATCTAAGGGTGGCGCAAAGGGCTTAAAGTTTTCAATTTCATAGTTTTTTTGGCTTTGGTCGTCAGTTTGAAGGTGAAGATGGAAATCAATATTCTTGAAAGTATCGTTTTCGTGTTTCCTGCGTACGATTTCATCATGTCTGTCACTTTCAAGACGCCATCTCGGATAGTTGAACCGTTATGGCACTGCTTGTATCGCAGAAAACCGCGGCTGATGCAGCGCCATCTCTGGATAGCGCCGGCAACTAACGATCAATCCACGAGTGCATGCATATGTTTTTCCTGAGAATCAGCTTGAAATGACTGCAGATCACTATTTTTCTACTTTTGAGTAAAAACAAGTTCTAGATTGTAAATTCAAGGGGTATCCTCTCGAGGGATATATATTTTTAAGGCTTTAGACGGGTAGACGTCACTCATGACTGATGAATTCAATGATTTAGTGCCTTCATTTGAAACCAGGATGCCATGATCGAGGAAAAGAGCATGCAAGGTCGTGGTTTACTAGCAGTCAGAGGCAGATCCAAGGTGGGAGGGGTGAAGGGGGCGGCCGCCTCCCCCTTAGGCCCGAGAGACGCCCCCAAAAATCCCTGTTCCCCAGGATGCGACGATTTGCCGCCCATTGGGTGAAAAGTGCACCCTTCGGGCGGCAAATTGTCGCCCCCGGAGGCTTCACCCCCTTACAGAAATCCTAGATCCGTCACTGCTAGCAGTAGCGCACTAAAGGGGGGTATCGGGCCTTGGCCCCCAAAACTTTAAGTGCCGCCCCCCAAAAAAACAATTTACATTAGATCTGTGAAGCAAATAGTTCATCGCTCCCAGAGACACAAATGACCATGAGATATGTATATTTCATTGCCATGTCCAGCGCAGCACTGAACAACCGCTTTCCCTAAATGAGAGCACACAACTATCACATCTTGGATATCATGTGCTTATTTTCCGTTTGATATTGCTGGTACCCTGGGGCAGCTCTACACTCAGAGGTTTCCATGCGCATTCTTTGTGAGCTGAGTCACCTGCAGGCTCTGTGATTTTCCACTGGTTGCAGAAGCGACTGGAACTGAGATTTGTCGCCAACTTTTCCTGCGAATTCCTTAAGAAGGGCAACTCCGCGCTCGGCGGTGTCATTTGTGACTCTCGCCGACTGCACGAAGTCTTTCAGTGTGATGTATGCTGGATAATCTTCCCATATCTCTGGTGGCTTCGCCAGCCCTCCGTGACCTGCAGAGGTCACCTAGAAGAACTGCCACAATGATTCGTCCACAAGATTCACCAGCTTGGTATCTTCCTCTAGCACCAGCGTATTTTCGTCTTCAGCCGCCTCAGCACGTGGAATCGTCAGCAACTTCTGACCGATCGCCTGGCCAGAGATACCATGTGTGGCGGTGCATGGCGTGATGATGTATGTACAGTGTAAACTGTACATCATTAAGATGTTCATCTTCGCGGGGCAGCTGAGTTACACTGGGGAGAAAAGGCAGCAGCTGCGTCGTGTGACGCAGTTTGTTTTTGCTTATTTACGCCAGTGCGTGGCTCCGAGCTCCTCTGGCTGCCGACGTTCCAGCGAATGACTTGGCGATGTACGAAAATATCATCAGATACAAAAACATCGACAGAGAAGTGGGCGAGGCGGCCTTGCGTGTATTGCGCCGCCACACATGGTACCTCCGGCCACCGGTGGTGATGTTAGCCTATTCCCTCAGCATGCAACGCAGGAGGAGAAACAGGCGATCGTTCAGAAGTTGCTGACGATTCCACGTGCTGAGGCGGCTGAAGACGAAAATACGCTGGTGCTAGAGGAAGATACCAAGCTGGTGAATCTTGTGGACGAATCGTTGTGGCAGTTCTTCGAGGTGACTTCTGCAGGTCACGGATGGCTGGCGAAGCCACCAGAGATGTGGGAAGATGATCCTGCATACATCACACTGAAAGACTTCGTGCAGTCGGCGAGAGTCACAAATGACACCGCCGAGCGCGGAGTTGCCCTTCTTAAGGAATTCGCAGGAAAAGTTGGCGACGAATCTCAGTTGCAGTCGCTTCTGCAGCCAGCGGAAACTCACAGAGCCTGCAGGTGACTCCGCTCACAAAGAAGGCGCTTGGAAACCTCTGAGTGTAGAGCTGCCTCAGGGTATCGGCGATATCAGACTGAAAATAAGCACATGATATCCGAGATGTGATGGTTGTGTGCTCTCATTTAGGGAAAGCGGTTGTTCAGTGCTGCGCTGGACAGGACAATGAAATACACATCTATCATGGTCATTTGTGTCTGTGGGAGCGATGAATTATTTGCTTCACAAATCTAATGTAAACTGTTTTTTGGGGACGGCACTTAACGTTTTGGGGCCAGGGGCCCGCTACCCCCGCCCTTTAGTGCGCTACTGCTAGCAGTGACGGACGAGGATTTCTGTAAGGGGGCGAAGCCTCAGGGGGCGGCAATTTGCCGCCCGAAGGGCGCACTTTTCACCCAATGGGCGGCAAATCGTCGCATCCTGGGGGAGGGGGTGGGAACGGGGATTTTTGGGGGCGTCTCTCGGGCCTAAGGGGGAGGCGGTCGCCCCCTTCAACCCCCTTGAATCTGCCCTGACTGCTAGTAAACCAACGACCTTGCATGCTCTTTTCCTCGATCATGGCATCATCGTTTCAAATGAAGGCACTAATTCATTGAATTCATCAGTCATGAGTAACGTCTACCCCTCTAAAGCCTTAAAATATATATTGCTCGAGGGGATACCCCGTGACATTTACAATCTAGAACTTAATTTTACTCAAAAGTAGAAAAACAGTGATTTGCAGTCATTTGAAGCTGATACGCAGGAAAAAATATGCATGTACTCGTGGATTGATCGTTAGTTGCCGGCGCTATCCAGAGATAGCGCTGCAGACAGCCGCAGTTTTCTGCGATACAAACAGTGCCATAACGGTTCAACTATCCGAGATGGCGTCTTGAAAGTGACAGACCTGATGAAATCGTGCGCGGAAAACACGAAAATGGTACTTTCAAGAATATCAATTTGCATTTTCATCCTCAAACTGACGACCAAAGCAAAAAACCCTAAGAAATTGGAAACTTTAAGCCTTTTGCGCCACCCTTAGATTTCGTTCAATTTCGCTGAAAATGCACTATTTGCCTGAAAATGAACCTTAGAACGGGATTTAGGTGTCACCTAAGCGATATAACAACTTTCGCCAAATATGAAATGGTCTAATGTTGAGCCAAGCTAACCACCGTGTGGATAAACCTTACTGTTCGTGGTTCCAGACGCTTGGTGTAGTTTTTATTGTCATAATGGACATATTGAAGTGCAAAGAGTTACTGCGGCGCTGTTATCGCACTGAGGCAGTATTGGCAGTGGTTCCATGAGACTGGGCATTATCTCACGCCGGCCCATTAACCCTTTGAAGCTGTTATCTTCCCCTCTAAACGTATGCACGCCGGAAGTGCTGACACTCAGTATCGGATCCAGGAATACATTTCGGAGAAAGAGAGAGAGAGAGAGAGAGAGAGAGAGGGAGCTAAGGGCGTGGGAGCAGCAATTTATAAGGAGATGCATAACAATTAATGTTTATGATTTAATGAGTTTACTTCGTCTTTCTGCTCCTGGAACCACCTATGAATTAGCATCAATTATGTACAAAATTTAAGTTTGTATCAGAATCAACATTTTGCAGGTGAAATTTGGAGAACCAAGCCTCTCCATACGAAAACGGGTAATAAGCAACAACTTTACATGTCCCTTTCTTAAATCTCCTACAATCGCCCGTGGGAAAAACGGCAATAAAATCTTTTAGTACAAGTCACAAACATCAAGTCACTTCAGATAAGAAAGCAGCCTCCAAACTATATCCGAAAATTTCCGATATTTACCCCTCCTGACTCTACCCTTGACTTTTGAATTTCGACAAACCCGAAATACATGTGTATCAGCATACAATAATGAAACTGCACATGAAGTTTCATAAAAATCAAAGTTCTAGTTCTTCTAGTTCTACCGTGTATTGACCACAATCATCAAGTTGATTATTTTGTCAATGCGAGTGTCCGTAGTTTATACATCTCAAAAAGAAGAATAAATAATTTACATATGAGGTTACCATGCATGGATGGCAGATGACTAATGTTTACACAAAAGAGTCACAAATGAGTCGAGTGAAGCAGCTTCCACAGTTGCATGGGGCAAGTTGTTCCAATCTCGGATGGTTTTCGGGAGAAAAGCGTGAAGGTGATAGTCCGCTCTGCATCGTGGTGCCAGAAACTGCTGATTATGTCCCCGTCGTGATCTTGGCGGGAGCGGTATAAGTTTACTCTTTATGCCTTCTGCATCCATCATGCCGTGTTTTATCTTATAAAGCATCGTAAGCCGAGCTTTTTTCCGTCGCTCTTCAAGAGATGGCCATTTGAGCTCTTTTAGCATTGATGTTACGCTGGTCGTTCTCCGGTAGTCCCTCATAACGAACCTTGCCGCCCTACGTTGAATATTTTCTATTCTATTGATGCTCTGTTGATGGTGAGGGTCCCAAACGGCACTCGCATATTCTAAAATGGGACGTACATATGCCTTGTACGCAGCTTCTTTGATCTTCCGGGAGCTGATTTTCAAATTCCTCTGCAAGAAACCAAGAGATTTGTTGGCTTTGGAACAAGTGTTCTTGATGTGCTCATTCCAGCTGCAGTCTTTGCTGAGGGTGACTCCTAAGTATTTTGCATTCCGGACAGTCTCCAACGTGTGACCGTGCAAAACATATTGGTATGGTAGGAGTTCTTTTCCTCGGGTTGCCTGAAGTGAGGTACACTTCTGTGGATGAAACTTCATTTCCCACTTGGTCTCCCAGAGTGCAAGCTCGTTGAGGTCTCGTTGGAGGCAAATAATAAATGGAGGTGCAGTAAACAGTTGAAAGAGTTTAAGATATCCTATTCTTTTTCCCCTGACCCCCTTTCTGAGATTTTTGAAAATATACATGGCTAAACAAAGAGTTCACATAAAAAACTAAATTGTTTTTGTTTCATTGAAATCAGTCGAGAACTTTCCGAGACATCAAGAGGGGCCGATGGAGCCCCCTACCGAAACTGACTTTTATAAGGGTGGCGTAATAGAGTTAAGAAAAATAAAAAAGAACACATTACAAAAATTATAAAGAGCTCAATAAGAGATTACATTATAAAAATTAGAATACTTTGAAACTAATTAAATCAAATAAATCAAAATGAAACAACAACAACAATACAAATATTTACAATACAACATCAAAGCAAATTAGATTATAGATTAGCAACAACCCAATTTGGCCACCACCCGGATTTATATTTTTGACACTTAATTCATTTTCTTTTCATGCATGCCCGGCTCGTTATTTCATGTGCTGTCATATTCATTGCAATGTATTGCTGGTTCTCTGTGTGTGCAATCCAGTGCCTGTCCGTGCGACTCATCTCCCGAAATATTTGCGACAAAGGGGGAGGTTTTCTTTTGGATCTTTATTAGATTTAAACGTATGCTATATTAGAATGAAAATTTAGTAAACATACTTCCATCGGCTCTTCCACCGACCTCTACGTCACAATATCTAAAGAGCACATTAATGTGAGGGTCTTGTATTCATGCATCGCATGATCGATAAGAATTATGTGTTTCCTAAGGCCTCTTATCTTATTTTTCAAGCATTGCAGGCTGCGGTTTTATTAGAGGATCTTAAGATCTGCTTGCACCTTAACCAAAGCATTAACAACTCTGCTCAGCACTAGCACCTGTCCAGATAGAGATCAACACGCTATACACCAACTCTCAGTCTTGAGGTTTAAGGACAAGCCAATCATAGGCGGATCCAGGATTTACGATGGGGGGGGCACGAGGCGCCACTTTTGACCGGCAAACCATATCAGGTGGGCGCAAAATCCTATCGTTGGGCTTCGATTTTTGGATCCTGGGGCGGGGGGTGGGAAGCGACATTTCAGGGGACGCCATCGACCTTTCAGGGGGGCGCCGTGACCATTTCAAGGGGCGCCAAGGGTTGATCGGGGGGCACGTGCCCCCCTTGCCCCCTGGATCCGCCTATGAAGCCGATGGAAGCGTTCAGTCCTTAGATCCAAGAGAAGAGCACATGCACTATGTGATCCACAATACCATACCAATCAGTTTTCACTACAGTTGTGAGCTCTCATGCTGACTATGGAGTGACAATTCACTCATGCCTGAAATTCCATCTTCATATCTCCTCCACGGCACTCAAAGCCTTTACCTTTTCTCAAAACATTTTGAAAACGACCGTGTGTAGATCCTCAGGCTTCATGATGTATCTGTGTAGCACCCATATCCGGCCGAGCGTGGAACACTGTTCACATGTGTGTTCTCCAGCTTATTCTCGGGACCTGCATGTTCTGGAATCTGCGCAGCATCACTGGACCAAAATTTTGATTTAGCCAGCCTCGACAATGGGCCCCTACTGCGAACTTCCAACGAATATTATGTCCAGGGGAGACTTCTATGTGCAGATGTGGTCCAATTTGGACAACATTTGCCGTAAAATGTAAAATTGACCCTGCTGACCTATTTGGAACGGCTGTTTACCCACGCCTAAGGTGCCATTCGTTCAAAGGACAGCAGGCCTCGTGCAAACGAATGTATTGTACGTAAACGATCATTTGGTGCCTGTTGTTTACGTGCGCGTAATAGTCTTCCGAATTATGTGGTCGCAGATAATGAATTGGAATCTTTCCAGCCAAAGGAGACATCTGCACTTGACGAGGCGCTTAGGGTTGTCCATTTTATCTTCCATATTGTATAGATCAATATGCAGACCATAGTTTCTACCATAATCGTTTTGACCCAAGCAACTATAAATTTGAGGGGCCATTCTAAGCGATAGATACAGAAATAGAGTCATTCTTCAGCCAATTCCAGTTTTTTATGCATTTCCCGCGAAGAAGTTTGGAACACCGTCTTGACACCAGGTCATCGGCTTTAAAAATAAAAACCTTCCACAACTTCTGGTAGTTGGTTGGCCTGTAATGTGATACAAATATCACATAAATATATTAAACTTGTTTTATAAAATACTCCCAGTTTGCCGACAATGTCGCTATTTGAAAATCCACCCCAGTAGGCACTAGGTGGCGCAGTCAACTAGAATTTCAAACTGCAACTACCCCATTGCAGGGAAGTATAGGCGACATCCGCAGTTAGTGCAGTTCAATGGGTCTATCACTGTCGGATGCCTTGGGTATATTTTGAATACATTTCAGGTAGGTTTTTAGCTATTCTCTATGGGAATTTCGAGTTCCTAGACAAATGATATGTTGAGTACCGGGTTTTCCGGCATGCCTTACAACTTGGCTATCTCAGTTTAAATCACGTTATAAAGGTGCCACATTCCCTTTAAAGGGAGATCCGCAAAAAAATTATTGGCTAGATCAGAAGGTCACAAAAGTTGTTTCAGAAGCCCTAATCTCATTTTTGCGAATTCGGCCTTCAAAAGCCTTAAAACCGCTCTCAAAGTCAACATTTCTAGACGATTTATCGATAATTCTCACTATCAATCAAATGACGTAGCCTCGGCTATGACCATCAATTTCTCTAAGAACTAGGTAATATCTGTCATAAATAGTGGTGTAGAACCTCGAACTATCAGATAAAAAATACTTGAAAAACAACATTTCAAAACTCTTATGAAACAGAAACATAGGACTTATATCGTCTTAGCGGATACTGCATCTGTCATTGATTAAACTTTCCCTCTTTTCTATGTCATATGGGCCCATTGAAACATTACTTATCAATCCAATCTTGAGTCAAAGCTGTTTGGATAAGCTTGGTCTAATGCTTCTGTAGCTTGCATTGAAGCTCAGTGTACAGATTCATTGTAAACTATTCAAACTTGATTTCAACCTCTTCTTTTTCTTTCTCTTATGCCAGCCTCAGAATTTTTACATGATGGTATCAATGCAAACTACAGCCGGCTTAGTCTTGATTTAGCAGACCTAAATGATGATTCTAACACTCTTAAAGATGAATGTAATCTTATCTCAAACCAATGCTGCTACCATGATATAAAATCTCTCTCACTCTGAGTGGTTCGAAGCTTTCAATCATCCATGTTAATGTGAGGTCCTTGCCTAAAAATTTTGACAGCCTTGTTATGCTCTTGAACTCACTAAAGCCTAAAACTGATGTCATATGCATCTCAGAGACTTGGCTGGATGAGTCATTGAATAACATCTTCAGAATTCCTGGACATTGTCTCTTTAGTTGTTGCCCTGAATCTTTTCGTGGAAAAGGAGCTGGGATATAAGTAAATGAAAGGATTAAATTTATTTACCGCTCAGATCTAGCTGCCAAACCCTGTGAATATCAGTCATCATTTATTGAGGTAATTCAAGACTCATCCCCAAGTCTTATCATAGGCTCTTGCTATAGGTCCCCATCTTATGACCCTACATCCTTTCTAAATTACCTTGATATTGTTGTTTCGGATATATCCAAACCAAATAAACAATGTATCCTGGCTGGAGACTTTAATATTGATATTTTCTAAATTAATTCTCTAGTGGTTGATATATTTCTAATATCGTTATCTGTCGGTGGTTTCATCCCAGCTATATCATCGCCAACCAGGATAACTACCTCATCTGCGACCTTAATTGATAATTTTTCATTACTTTCCCTCAAATACTTCACAGCTCTGGCATCCTAATTGATAACACCAGGGATCACCTACGGATTTATTAAAGTGTAAAGCATCAACTTCCAAAATCAAAACCACAACACAATTATTTACATTTCAATCTATCCTTAGCTGATGCCCTGGGCCAGCGTGTCAAAGCCATACTAAACTCAACCCCTTGTCTCCTAGATGCAAATGTCTATGCTAAGCACTTGATTGAAACAATTCAAAATGTAATGAAATAAATGTCAAAAACTAAAACTAATAAGAAAACTGACCTAATTCAGCTATGAATTTCACATGGTATTGTGAAATGCATAAAAAATCAGTTATTCAAAAATTCTTTACCGAACCACCCAAATCGGATACAGTTCACCCAGTACAGAAATCGACTAAACTTAGTTATAATGGAGGCCAAGTGCACTTATTATAAGAAACAATTGGAAGAGCCTAAAAATGGTTCAAGAAAGCTTTGGAAAACAATAAATAACATTATTGGCCATAATAAGATAAATACTGATAAACTTTCTGAATCGTTTTAGAGTGAAGTAACTGCCATTTCCAACCCTTTTGAGATAGCTTCCGAGTTCAACCATTTCTTTGCTACTATAGGCAAAAACCTAAATAATGTTAATGTAGTTGATTGCATGACTCTTTTGCCAGTATTTAAAATGATATAATCATGGGCATCATCATAAATCTGAAAAATACTGGACCAGGAGCGGACAACATTAGTGCTGTCCTCTTAAAAGAACTTGCCCCACATCTAATCAATGAAATTACTTATTTGATGAATTTACGCCTTGAAAGTCAAACTTTCCCCAATATTCTAAAAGTAGTCATCGTTAAAACTCTATTCAAATCTGGAATGACCAATAATTTTGGAAATTATAGGCCAATCTCTATTTTGCCAGTTCTATCCAGGGTACTCGGCGAATTCTTCACTCTCAACTCTCTGATTTCCTTGAACGAAACAACGTTCTGTATGATTATCAATTCGGTTTTCGTAAGTTTCACTCTACTTTCTTGCCTATATACCTAATTCATCACCAAAAAACATCCAGTCTCTCCAAAAACAAATCATGCATGGGGATATATTTGGACATTAAGAAGGTATTTGATACTGTGGACCATGAAATACTCATGAAGAAAATGAGTAGATATGGTATCCAGAATGATTCACTACAAGTTTTCGGTTCTTACCTTAGAAACAGAATACAACTAACTAGATTAGATGAGCTTAACATTATGTCACAACCAGAAAATATATGTGTAGGAGTTCCACAAGGTTCCATATTGGACCCAATTTTGATTAATATTTATATAAATGATAGTTACAAATCCTGATTAGTTGCTAGATATATTTTGTTTGTAGATGATGCTTCAAATTTTTCTATGGTGAATCACTGTCTGACGTTGAACACAAAGTAAACCAGGAACTTCCCTTAATTTGTGCTTGGCTCTGCTCTAATCGACTTTCTTTGAATACATCAAAAACTTTCTATCAGATATATTCAGTAGGCGATAAAAAACCTGACATATCCATATATCTAAATGAAACTCCGATCAATCGGTCAGAATCAGTGAAATATTTAGGAGTGAATATGGACGAGAATTTGAAATGGAAAACACACATCACCAAAACTTGCAACACCCTAAGAAGAAATATTGGCGTCATTGCTAGGACAAAATTTATGTTAAACCATAAGACTCTGCTTCTACGTTACAACTCGTTAATCATGCCATATCTAAGTTAAAATGCCTGTATATGGGGAACTAACTTTGAAACCAATCTGAGTAAAGTTATTAACCTCCAAAAGCACATTATCCGATTAATTGACTCAGCTGAACCTCGAGCCACCTCCAGTCCCATATTTAAGAAAATTTCTTCTTAAATTTCCTGATATTGTCAATCAACAGAAAATTATGATATGACAGTTTCATTCATGGGAAATTTCCAACTGTGTTTTCAAACTTATTTCAACTATACACATCTACTAAATTTACTCGTAGGGTTGTGCATTTTCAAGAGACTGCAGCTGAAACTGTGTACAGATCTTTTTGCTCTTCCACTGAACTGCCCAAGACTTTGGAATGATGCTATAGTTACGCAAATCCCTGATTTGCAAGATATCCCATTCTCTAAAAGCTTTTTCAAACAGGCCACTAAGAGAATACTTACAAGCAACTACTAGACTCTCATTTCAGACTCTCATTTGAAAACTGTCGCTAACGTCTAACATTATTACTAAAGGCTTAACAAGATAAACTAACCTCAGATTATAGCTGGCTGCATACCTTATTTCAATTTCATGAATATTGTTAACCTGTATCGCTATATTTAGTCCTTTATTGCGAAATGTAAGGCAATGAGCTTAGACCAGGTCACTTACTCCTTTCCTGCTCCTTGTCCCATCTCTAATTACTTCCAAATCATATCCGCATGATGTCTTTGTCTCCTTTCCTCTCACTTGCTCTCCTTCTCCTGTTCCTTTCTCTCCTGCTTCTCTCTCTCTCTCCAGCTTCTCTCTCTCCTGATTCTCTCTCTCCTGATTCTCCTCTCCTGATTCTCTCTCTCTCTCTCTCTCTCTCTCTTTGTTTTGTTATCTTTCTCTATCTCTAAATTATTTGGGCCCACATATGTTGTGTTAGAGAAAAGCTGTTCCTATAGTGTGTTTTGAAATGTTAAGAAAATTAATAGGCTATGTAAAATTAATTCAAATACAAATACAAGAGAACAGACATTTTTATTACAAAACAACACTTTTAAACTTTAAATAGCTTGTGAAAACATTGCAATGAAGAGCAGGTTTCAGCCTTTTACCGGTACCGTTAACATATTTCAATAATAGTTGAGTGGCCTCCAAAAATTTTTACCGAAGATACAGAAATAACACTGGTCAACAGCCAAAATGGATCCGGCACGTGAACGCCTGTTTCTACCTATTTCGATACCACTGATTTCAAATTTAGTAACGGTTTTTGCCATCGGACCTCGTTTCTTCCCCAGAGCATACCTGGTGTATAGCCCCTACAGTTTCCGCACACTGTCATCAGCCTAGGCTTTTGTGAAAAATATAGATCAAAGATGTCGAGAACCCGGATTATCTGCACCCAGACAACGCAGCTTATCAATATACATGTGAATTTATTGCAACGGAAGACAGTGGCGGATCTAGCTGGTCGGTTTGGGAGGGGCAAACCAAAGTCAAAAGTCGAAAAGCGCAAAAAAACGTCGCGCCGTGAAAGCTGCGCTACATCATCACTTCCCGGTAGAATTTTTGAATTTTGGGTATTTGAGGCGAAAAGCAAAAAACGTAACGGGTTGAAAAATATGGGTTTAAGATACTTTTTCCGGTCCGAGGCCCAATATTTACACTGAACTTAACTGGTTCTGTTTGAAGTTGAGAGTTAAAGCACCAGAATCTTGCTTATAAACTAAAAAGGAGTCGGGGAAAAAAGGAAGTCGATAACTTTGGGGGGAAAACATAGTTTTGCCCCGAGCTTTTCCGTTTGGAGGGGCAAATGCCTTTTTGCCCCCCTTGGATCCGCCACTGACGGAAGACTACCTCGCACTCAAGTGCATGCATATTGTACATTGAAAAATGCTTGCGCTCGGTCGCACAAGCTCGTCGATATTGTAGACCGAGAGGTGACGTCGCAACATTATGTGATGGGGATTTTATGTCACAGTCACCTCCCTTGAAAGTCAAGTCTAAGTAAAAAGTCACAGGTCAAGGTCATACTCCTATTTGAAGGTCTTTGACCCTAGTGCCTTTGGTCGGATGACGCCGCCTAATATGATGTATATCATGTTATGACGTCATACGCCTAGTCACTCAATCTTGAGCTCAAGGTTGCAAGTTCAAGACAAAGGTCATGGATCAAGGTCGAACCTTATTTTCCGCCCTACGGTCGCCATAGTGCTAGTTGCAGTACACGTTATATGCAAAATGTAATATTTTGACGTCAAAGGTCAACGGCCTTGAACTACCTTGCCCTCAAAGTTTCAGAGAACATTGCCTCAGACCTTTCTGCCGTTATTTTAGGTCGCTTTCTCTCCATATCCGGCTTCTCATCGCATAATCACGGCATTTTTCAATCGCTACCCTGCATAGACCGAATTTAACCTATATGGCCTCGTTTTACCTTGAATATATTGACCTAGGTCTATGAAAATCGGGTTTAAGGTAGAATACCTTAGCCTCCACAAACACCCAAACGTTCATTTTCCTAGACATCTTGGGTTTTGCACTGTCAATATCACTGATGCCGAGTAGGCTTGCACAAGGACAACACACAGACATACTGTATCTCAAATTTCTGATCTGATACGGTATTTCTGCGGCCAGATTCGTGTTCAGCGCCACAAATTACCTTCGAAATGGACCATTTTATATTGGATCCACGACAAAACTTAAATTTTGTTGACCAGTGTAATTGGCAGTTTCATAATCATTTTTTTCAAATAGCAAGAAACCACAATATTTTTTCGCGTATCTCCCTGTGAGAATTAAGCCCAAAAGCTTAAGCCTTACAATAGTTGCCTAAAAATACCCCTAATTATACTAAATTCCGGGATTCGACCAAGGTGCTACATTCCCATTAACTGGCTTTGGTAATGCGCCGTCTTCCCGACCAAAGTGTCTGAAAATTCCGAAAATTACAACAGGGCTTACCTGACCTGTTCACTAACACTGGTCAACAAAATTTACCTTTTGTTGTGGATCCAATATAAAATAGTCCGTTTCTAGGGTAATTTGTGTCGCTGAACACGAATCTGGCAGTGAAAATGCCGTATCAGATCAGAATTTTGACATGCAGTATGTCTGTGTGTCGTCTTTGTGGAAGCCTACTTGGCATCAGTGACATTGACAGTACAAAGCCCAAGAGGTCTAGGAAAATGAACGCCTACGCGTTTGTGGACGCTAGGCTATTCTACCTTAAACCCGATTTTCATAGACCTAGGTCAATATATTCAAGGTAAAACGACGCCATACAGGTTAAATTCTGTCTGTGCTGGATGGCAATTGGGAAATGCCGTGATTATGCGATGAGAAGCCGGATATGAAGAGAAAGTGACCTAAAGTAACGGCGGAAAGGTCTGAGGCAATTTTCTCTGAAGCCTTTAGGCCAAGGTCGCTCAAGGCCATTGACCTTTGACGTCAAAATATTACATTTTGCCTATAACGTGTACTGCAACTAGCACTATGGCAACCGTCGGGCGGAAAATAAGGTTTGACCTTGACCCATGAACTTTGTATTGAACCTGCGACTTTGAGCTCAAGATTGAGTGACCTAGCGTATGACGTCATAACATGGTATACGTCATATAAGACGGCATCATTCGACCAAAGGCCCTAGGGTCAATGACCTTGAAATGGTGGTATGACCTTGACATGTGAATTTTTACTTAGGCTCGACCTTCAAGGGAGGTGACTCTGACATAAAATCCTCATCATATAATGCTGCGACGTCACCTCTCGGTCTACAATACCGGCGAGCTTGTGCGACCGAGCGCAAGCCTTGTTCAATGTACAATGTTCATGCACTTGAATGCGAGTTAGTATTCCGTTGCAATAAATTCACTTTTATATATATATATATATATATATATATATATATATATATATATATATATATATATTCATAAGCTACATTGTCTGGGTACAGATAATCCGGATTCTCGACATCCTTGATCTATATTTTCCACAAAAGGCTAGGCTGATGACAGTGTGTGGACAGTGTATGGGCTATACACCAGGTATGCTCTGGAGAAGAAAACAGGTCCGATGGCAAAAAACGGTTACAGAATTTGAAATCAGCAGTATCGAAATAGGCAGAAACAGGTGTTCACGTGCCGGATCCATTTTGGCTGTTGACCAGCGTAATCTATCTGCACGAAGGATAGGCCTTCCTGGGATCCAGCTGGGATTTAGATGGCTGCATCAGATTGATGCACCTGTACTCTTTGTTGGGATCACTATGGGTTTAGTGAGGTTTTCGGCTCTGAATTCTCGTCGCTCATATGCCCAACCGCATCACGCGAAGCTGCGGCTCGAAGTGGCTTACTGAGCCATGTGACGGTAAATGTCGGAGTTGTATTTTCCCGTAAGAAAACAGATTTGTGCCCTGAGGCAAAGACAGTTTCCCCAGAACAAAACAGTTTGTTGGCCAGATGATGGATGAGCACGTTTGGGTATATAGAAGGATTGAATTTGGAGATATCCCATTTCATTACTATTTTCCGGCGAAATAACATTACTTTCTGATCTCATCTCTGGCAATGCCGCCTCACTTTGGATGTTTAATGACATTTGATAACACCGTGTAGCACAACTATTGTGCCTGGGTAGACACTGTTATTTTGCATTGGCTTATGCCTAGGAAGAGGCAAAAAGTACCTTTGTTTGTTTCAAACTTTGCTTTTGTGTCCAGGATATTGATTTATATTAAATTTACCTATTCCCATTGTTGGTAAGTGGCAAATTTGAATTTTGATTTGCACAAAGTTGATGGGAAAATCCATGTAATACAGCATTAGCATGTATTTACTCTGCGTCGACTCACTAAACATGGTGAGCACTAGAAATAAGCAGTCTTACTTGATTTACGCTTATGCTGTAGATCCCTTTCACGAATTAGTCTCCAATTATATGTACTCTCCCATTAAGTTTTCACCATATGACCCTTAAAGTGGCGTTCAAAATCCAATATGTCCAGGTGAAAGCACTCGCGTTGCTCCTCAGAGCACACTCCCATGTTCCTCTTGAAATTCTCTATATGAGCATCCATGATGTGGACTTCACGGGACATCCTGCCGCCCATCTTGCCGTAGTTCCTCTCCGACACCTGAACAAGCTCCACATTAAATTCGGCTTTGTGATTTCCTAAGGTACCGCAAACCAGTACAGCAAAGCTGTCCCACGCTGTTTTCTCCTTCTTTGTGAGTTTATAATGGGGACTCCTTACACTCCATGATCTTTTTCTTTTGTGGGCCGATAAATACACCCGCTTTAATTTTTGCTGCAGACAGCTTTGGAGAAGAAATCCTATAGATGGCTGAAAGCTGCGGGCTCCTGATCTAGAGCTCTGGCGAATTATCCCGTAAGGCCCAGTTTTAAGTGCAGTGGAGGAAACAGTACTTTTGTGGTTCTACCAAAGGATCTGGCGTTGTTCTTTATTACACTAATCTCTGCCCGCTGCGGTCAGTCCCGCATGTGGTTGTGCCATAGTGTCTCTGCTGTCCCAAAGGAAAATATAACAAGGGAACTGGGCGGAGCCAACTTGGAGACCCATTAGAAAAGTCACAATTTTAGAGTCTCAGATAGCTTCTCAATGGCATTCGTCATATTTCAAAGCTTCTAGCAAGATCTTTACACTATTTCTCTTTAACTATTTCTCTTTAACACTATTTCTCTTCACTGCTATTTCTCTTTAAGATGGACAGAGTGAGCGAGGGAAGAGACAGACAGGGATTCCCGCTATGGAGCAGCGCTGCCTTGAGGCTGTTGCATGAACCGTCAATGAAAAACCGCAACTCATTGAGGTCACAAGGGACCCCAATCGCCTCGAAGAGAGCAGTCACATCGTGGCAGAAGCAAAGCTCTTTCCGAGTGTAAAAACGCGAAAAATTCCGGTGCGTCTTTCTTGGACCTGGTGCGTGAACACTTACATCAAACAAATTACCCCTGCTTGAGCCTCGATTTAAAAATATCGCCACTGGATTTCGTGAGGCCCAGATCTCTGATCAGGTTATTAATGCCTTCTTGGTCTGGGTAGTAGGGGTTTCTCTCAGTTGGGTCCCTGAAACTGCTGAATCAATTGTTTCATCGCCTTCCGAACTCCTGCCTGTCAGTTTGGCTGCTCTCTCTTTGGATGTGTGGGTACAGAGAAATCAGAGCAAAGCTCCACTGGTGCAATGGATGACACAAGGTCTGGATATTGATGTGATAACCTCTGGCGTATATGTCCATTTTCGTGCGTGCGTAAGTAGGTATGTACCTATGTCTTAACTTCAAGAGCCCTTTCAGAGAGTGTGTAAGCGAAATGAGGGGCTCAATGTTTGTCCTAATACCCAACATGCGTGTCAAAATATGCTGCATAAGCGTCACACAATTTTGGGGATCTTCCCATAAAGTACTTTTTAGCTCTTGTCATGATAAATTCACCACGGACGTGAAAAATGCATCTACCAGATGATTACAACCTCTGAATACCATGCTTGGCAAATGCAGATACTAGTGAAGTGACGACTGTCCTGTCAGCACCGAGACGGTTTGATGGATATACCTACTACCTACTACCTACTACCCAAACTGATTTCGGTTCGGAAGTAACCTGTATTTATGCTATCCTCTACGGTGCTAGAATGTACTAAGCTTCCTTGGAAATTTAACTACAACGTCTAAATTTCCAAAGTCTTCTAGAAACGTTTTAATTTTTCCCGTTTTAGTGCGCAAACTGACCCCAATGGAATGGGTGACCTTGTTTAACACGCGCATTGACGGGGGCGGGTACCCGCCCCTTCGGGTTTTTCGGAGACAGTAGAAAAACGGCGGCGCGTAGCGCCGCCGTACTTGGTATACCTTTTCCTCATCATTTTACAACTTCTGTAAAAATTTTAAGGTTAGGTCATCTCAGGTCAGGTCACCAGTACAGGTCAAGTGACCCGACCTCAAAAAAGTTAAAGATAGCATAAGTCGGAGCAGGCTGAACTTATCCGATTGAAACTCATATCACATAATGGCCCAACCGAGTTCTCTAGAATATGTTCCGGTATTTTTGATATCGATGACCTAAGGTCAGGTACGAGGTATGACCTCTCCATTGGAAATACATGGGAAAAATGGTTTTTACGGAATAACTCAGTAACGGATGGTGATAGAGCATTTGTTTTAGCTGCATTAGACTCGCCAGGGCTTTGCAGTTCTAATGATATGAATTTGATATAATTTGACCCTGACCTGACCTCAGGTCAGGTCAAATCTTTATTTGACCCAGCAAGGTCAATTATACATCATTCGATTCGGCTTGCTGAGAGGATTCATATAGTTTAAGTCGTTTTACTCTATCCTCACTTGTTCAGATGTAATGGCCGAAAAACTGAATTTACATGTTATCCCTATGACGGGCATGTTTTGACCTCTCGTGACCTTAAATTTGACCTGACAAAAAATGGTCCAAATGTTTTCGATGGAGAGGTGGATGGGAAGCCCAACGCCGTTTACCGTTTTTCGCTGCCTACCGTGGTTCTCGAGATCTTAGGGGGCGGGTACCCGCCCCCCCGTCAATGCGAAGGTGGCTCAGACCCCCGTCAATGCACCTGTTAAGGCTTTTGAATGCAGATGTACTGAGCTCGGTGAGCTCCTCCGAAGCAGGGCAGCCAATGTTTACAGCCTGTTGTCCTGCATAACGTCAGGACACATCATCTCGCGGAATCACACAGTATTTATTTGAAACGATGGAATAATCGACTGCTGCAGCCCTTCCGCTCATGCTGAGGGAATTCGGTATTCTCTAAGTTTTAAAAATTAGCTCTCAAAGTCGGAAGAACAAACTTTGAAGGAAATAACTATGATTTTCTTCGTTTTTTTTAGACGAAAGCGAATAGAAAATCACATTTACAAACCGAACACAAGAAAAGGTTGAAAATCTGTTACCTAGTGTAATGTACATAAACTGGCATCACCTGAACTCTTTCCGTAGAAACTTCCTCCAGGGCTTCCGATCGGAGCATCCTTCCCCACCTGCGACCCCAGATTTCAACGGTGATAGGTGATAGATTTTTACGGAAAATAGGAATGGCGATGATAGAACCCTGATTTTTTCTATTTTTTAACAAAATTTGAGCCATATCTGTTCAGCTTCGATCTCACATCGCTCAAAATGGGTCACATTTAATTCGATTTAGGAAGCACCATATGACTCGGAACCATTAGTCCGAGAACGAAGCCAAGAAAATTTATGTGTTCATCATAAGCCAATTATTTGAATGATATATTGACATGGCCTTGGGATTTTTTATATGACCTTGGATTAAGTTCAAAGTAATCCTTATTTGACCTTGAATTAGGAGTCGGACTTTTTGAGACTTTAAAAGTTCAAAATACACATAATTCGGGGTTTTTATGTCGTTCTCGTCACAATGATATCAATAGTTTTGCTGTATCCTGTTTCATTCAAAACCGTTCGGAAAGCTCGACTTAGTGTCCTCTAGTGACCGCATTATTGATCAGACCTGAACACGGTTTTAAGCGTGCTAATTTGTCTTTTCAAGAGCTTTCGAGTGGTGTTTAGAAATTTCATCTAGCTCTTCAGTGAGCGTAGTTGCACCCTGCCTCATTTTAGAGCAGTGACCCTATATTAGCTTAGAAATAACGTAACTTGTTGACCTGTACTGGCCTGATACTAATTTTTAGCCGCGAGTTGTCACATTAATCCCCCGAAGAGCATTTAAGGCGCTCCATCTAAATCAGTTCCGAAAAAGCGAGGATTGTCTGATCGGACTTAATGTCGGGATACCCAGGCAAGAGGTCGACTTTTCCGAAGCCAAAGAAAATAGAACGTATGTACCGACTCCAGAAGATGTTCTCAACTAGGCTTTCAAGGTCGATTTTTTCTGATATCTTAATGTCGATTTCTCCAGGTTCCGTACGTAGGTATACTCTAAGCATGTGCTTCCACTTAAGTGCTCCTTGCTTGTTACAGAGGAGGGGGACGAAGGGGGAAGTTGTTCCCCCCTCTTAGGATCCAAAAGTCACCCTTGCCGATTTCGGTCGCCTAAGGCACAGTCACAAGACTGGTTTTGAGTTAGGATTCTGAGTGCAAAATTAAATACAGAAGAATAGACTCGGTGAGTGGAGAATTCAAAAGTTATGATATTGTTAAAAGTGAGTTCATGCCCTTCTTCACATCTCTATTCAAGGTTAAGGAAGACGTTTTTCATTAAAATTTCCACTTTGGGGGTGCCTGGACACTCCCAAAGAGATATAAATCGCAACCCCATAGTTTTATATTCCGCATTACAGTCTTTTTCAATCAGCACCACCGATCCTCAGAGACCTCAGTGCTGTCACCTATACAAACTCAGGGAGGGGCTCAAACCCGACGGCGCTGTACTTCAACAGGGGGAGACTCATCCCTGCCCAAAATCATCGACAAACCGGACATCGACATCGACGAATGAGACATCGACATCGACAAGCGGACGACTGGGAGAAGACGTTAGGAGTAAGACTAAAACTTTTTGCAAAAATTAGAGGCTAGGGTAACATCCCAATGAAAAATACGTTTATACTAACATTTTAGCCACATGTATACTTAAAGCGGACTTTGAGATAATGCTCGTTGAAATTCTCTACACTCTTGTTCTGTCCCTTGCGTGGAAGTGCCATTTCTCGTATCCTGTCGTAGATGGAATTGGATGGGAAACGCCTTTGCATGGGGCGCCTATACCCAACCACGGGCATCGCCCCTTAGTCCCATTCCCTGACTCCGCCTCTGCCGGGTGTCTTTTTAACGCTGTGTGTGGTATTGATGTCAAGGGGTCTTCTTAAATCAAAATACTATGAGTGATTTACTTTTCAAACCAGTAGCGGATCGAGGACTTCATTTTGAGGGGGTCAGGAGGCTTGATCCTCCTTTGCCATCACCTCGGATCAGTCTCCGGCTATGCATTTACTATAGGCACCCTGACATTTCGTAGGGGGTTTGGGCCTCCTATCCCCCTCTCATTGTATCTGCTTCTGTTCAAGCCTTTCCTTATGCTACATTCAGTGCAATATTCTACTTTTAAAGCAAAAACAGGCATTGTTCCACCGCATCACAAATGTTTCCGTCTCATTTTATTAGGCATGTTTTCACAATCATAACCGCAAGGTAGATAGTGGTGGGGGGGCGGGCTCGGTGCGGCTTCGATCATGTTCACAACATACTGTACACACGAGAGGTACCTAGGTCCGTGCCACCCTTTTGTGGCATTTGTACCAGTTGTGAATGTGCCACACCCGGATATACGTGTAAAAACAGACAATAAATGGTTGTGGTTATGGTTAGTGGAGGGAGACATCCACGCACAGCAAATCGCATGGTGCCATCAGCCCGTTTTCTGGATGCTGACGGCGTTGGAGTTGGAGTTCTGGAAGTTTCCATGCGGCGTTTGACTGTTGGTCTGGTGAGCTGAGGCGTGATTGAAGCTGGAACCTCCGTTCGACGCTGACCCCTGGCCAACAGCAAGACAGGTTAAAGGAAAGGGTTCAAGGGAATGCTCCACTTAATCGGAATTCCAAAAACACAATTTATGAATAACACTAATCTGGATGTCCGGAAACCACATTTTCCCCAATTTCAATTGCTGAAAAACAAAAATATCGCTTATCTCTTACAATGTAAAGTGCTATTAAAACAGCATGACTCACTTGGGCTTAACCTAAGCCTCTCGTGTAGTTACAGGGCCAGTCACGGATGCCAATGCGGCATATACGCCGTTATATAACGTTGCCCCCAACAAAGTCATTGTTAACATTTATCACCTGTCATGTGGCTGTCACACATTTCAGATTGAGACCAATCAAACTATTGCAACCAAATGGAACGGAATTCCTCTAGGCTTCGAGGTATTGCCTTAACCCGCGCCCCGGTGGGCCCCCGACCCACCTTCACCCTGGTGGGAGTGGGTTTCAAACACCCCCGAGGTCCATGCCGGATAGCGTAAAAAACGCGAACACTGGTGGATAGCCCATACAAATTCATAAAGAAACAACATCAGCCACTTTTTGACTCGGGTCAATATTGAAGTCACGACAGGTCAAAGAAGGTGGCATGCTTGAGAATAGTTTCTGGGATCTAGTGTTTGAAATAATTGGGTCAGAATCATTTTTAGGCACCATTCGCGTTCTCCCGTTACGGCAAATCGAATGATGTATAATATGACTATATTAGGTCAAAAGCATAAAGATAACCTGACCTAAGGTCAGATTAAGGCCACCATCTAACCAAGCATAGTCAATATGCATATCAATGGATTCGCAATAGTAATCAAACGTAATGGTATCAAAATAAAAACTTTATCATAGCTTTCTGCAAAGTTATTGGCCCGAGTCTAAAATCCTGCTTAAGTAGCCACAGATGACCCTTTCAGAGGTCACAGGTCCAAACTTGCAGCATGAACCTATAAAGAGGCCTAGGATACCATGATTTAGAGAGTACAAAGGTATCAAAAGTGGTATCTACAGGAATAGAGTAGTTTTTCGGCCAATGTCCGTTCTCGCTATGTACTTCCAAGTGAGAGTTCAGTGATCCGTACCTGAGCCTTGGCCATCGATATGAAAAATCACGGAAAATGCTTTTTAGCACACGGTGGGCCCTTTATGTGATGCAAGTTTCAACTCGATAGATTTACCTTTTTACTTATGCCGCTTTAAACATTTTTGATGGTGAGGTCACTTGGCCTGCACTGGTGACCCGATCTGGGATGACTCGACCTTAAACTTTTGGGGAAGTTACGACATTTATTAAGAATAAGGTGCACATAGTACGGCGGCGCTTCGCGCCGCCGTTTTTTTTTTGCCACCGGAAAAACCCGAGGAGGGTGTTCAAGAACCCACGTGGCGAGGGTTAATTTCCTTTATAGTGAACTTTAAAGTGTGCAGACGTTGTAAATAAGGGTTTGAGGTGAAATAAAATATGGCGATAGTAACTTCTCGAAACGCCCTAAAAATATTTTGTCTCAATTCAAAACACATTGTAAAATTGAAATACCACTTTTGACATGTCAGGCGACATGTTCCTCTTTGACCGATAGGCATGCCTGCAAAGCTAGATACACTGTGCACTGGCCAGAGCTATAGCAGACGTAGACGTACCCTCAGGCAACGTCTACGGCCTGGCCTGCCTGGAACGTCGCCTCCCTCTCTTCTCTCAGAGGGGCGTAGGTTCATTTATCCCGTCAGGGGCCTGGTGGCTTCATTGCCCGTATTCAGATCGAATGGCATGCATTCACATGGGTTCAATCCCCACGGCGGGGAACCGTTTTCCAAGTCCGATCTGACCCGGTGGAGAGGATCCTTAAACACCCACGCTAATACTCCCTACAATTGGGCAAGTCTGCCTGTTGGGAGTGGCCCCCAATAAAAACGGGGTATCCCTCAGGCTTTGAATCTCCAATGTCGTTTATCAAGGTAAACCCCTTCTCATAACATGAACCGTTCGCGGAGATTTCCATCTAGCCCACGGACGTATGTACTTACCCCGGCGACAGCGAAGGTGTGGGACGATGTGTGGCCGTGTCCAGTCACAGCAGAGGTACCAGCCTTAGCATGCCCAGTCGCTGTTGGTATTCCGAAGTGTATAATATGCGGGGCAGCAGACGCCACAGCCAGCGTGAAGCTCAGCAGAATAACTAGCTGCATGGCTGGGGGGGGGTAGGGTCAAGTGGAATTAATTTCACAACTAAACATGGGATTAGGCCTTAATAAAACTTACTTTATTAGACCCGGAGGCTGCAGGTCCGGAAAATTTGATGTTTTGTTCGGATATGTATTTCCTACATTGTCTTTAGTCATGCACCATACAGGAGGAGAGAGAGAGAGGCGTGAAGAAACGCACTGGAGCAAAACACCTTTCGTACACAAGAACACGGTTAAAGCTAAGCGTAAAAGTAAAATCAAATCCATCCAATAAATATTTTTTGTGTGAAACTCAGCTTTCTTTACTTTAAAAGATGCTGTTAGCAATTGCTCGCAGCGTTTTCGCGTACCTGTATTGGAAGTGAGAATTCAACCGCAAGGTGACGAACTGAACAGCCAATAGCTCTCAGTTATGTCTCTGCCAACCGACTGTGCCCGTGGCTGTCATGACAGACCTTTTTGTCATAGCCTCTGACATTTCGCTGCACTGCTATACTTGGAAATGAACTAACGCACAGGGGTGTGATAAACACCGGGTAATATGCGGGCATGGTGATCGGATTTTGAAGGGAGCCGTCAAGCGCATGTAAGGTTTTTATTTTTCGTTTTAATGCCCTCTCCTAGGGTTGTTAGTTGAAGATTTCAAGGATGGATCCAGGATTTCGCTAAAGGGGGGGGGCGAAGCCTCAGAACGACGACCAATATACCATTGCAGGGGGAGGCAGCCCTTGGTATCATAAAGGCCAAAGGACACTTTTTGTGACATCAGTCCTGGCTGTTTTCGATGCCGTTTTAAACAGCGCTGATTAAAAAAAACTGGCCAGGTAACGGCATAATTTTGGGAAATGGAATAAGATCCAAAGTGGAACCTGCTGTTTTCTGATCTGCTGTTATCTTTTCTGACTGTCCTTAGTCGACCTAAGCATGGTGTGTAACTAAGATTCTTGCAGCTGAGCTTGATGCTTATGGCATGTATTGTCGCAAAAGCCATAAATATTAATAATAAATATTTTATTTTTTATTAATATTAATAAATAAATATTTATTAATATCTATGACGTGACATGCGTTGCCAGAAGGAAATGGAATCCTTCATAGTCTAAAAGCGGGACATAGCTTACTTAGTTTGAACCTTAAAGTGTGCTAGAATTTAATAAAGATAAGTTGAAGTGAGATGAAATATTCCGATGCTGGTTTCCCAGCACGCTCTAAAATACTGTTATCTCAGTTAAAAAATCTCATGAAAACAATGGGGCACTCCCTTTAAGGCCTGCTGCCCAATACGATATACGGGAATAAGACCAAAGGCGGAATCTGCTGTTTCCCTCCGTCTCGGTCAGTCAGTTCTCGCTCCACCTCTACCCTTTTCCGCGTATATGGCTATCTTTCAATGCCGTTTCCCAGCCGCCTTGGAAAGCCTAAAGGGGCCAAAGCACCCCCTCACTGCGGTGAAGGTTAAGCTTCCATTGCGCTGTGGAACCGGTACAATAGCAGATGGATCAACGCTAACGACGCAGACCATTGACTGCTACGTTCGCTAATGTGGGTCTGGCTTCAGCACATCGTTGTTTTCACAAGCATCTGCTCTGTTCCACGCTCGTGTGTTTGGTAAGTTCAAGGGTGAACGATCGATGTGTATGAAATGTTGAAATATTTGCATTTGATTTTAAAAACGTAGATTGGAATTTTTAGAGCTTTTTAGCATTGTCCGTTTTCCAAAACTTTACAGCTGGTGTTTTTCCTCTTCACGGCACCTATGCAGGGGTTCCCTGTTATCATTTTATTGATGTCTTGCAGAGCCTGCTCTTGACCTCTACGCTTCGTATACTTTTGAAGAAGGCCGCATTCAAATATATACGATTTTCTCACGGAATGGGTGCCGTACTATGCGTGGGTACTTACAATATCCCGTAAACACACCAAGGCTGTCATCGCTTCCCACAACTGAATAGATAAAAAATTATTTAAATATTTACACCCTGCCGGAATCCTCAGCTGCCGCTTTTTCTAGCCTCCGTGGCTACGCAGCAGCTCTGTTTTCAGCGTCATCGACAATGTTTAACACTGTTCGCCTTTTGTGTAGCTGTGAATGGATATTCTCACCCAACTGCCAGCAGGTATCGCTCCCACGCCGAGGCACAAAGCAATACTACCTATCAATGAAGCTCATCAACGAAGAGCTGGGAAAACGCTCCCGACAGCTTCGGCCATTCACACAGTGGTCGCTGCTGTGTGAGGGCTCCGGGGCTTCATCTGTCGCTTCCGCTCGGGTTCGGGTGCAACAGTCTGAGCACACTGCTGGTGCTCGCGGTGAAAAATAAGAACGGCTGGTTGCTCTTAGATACGGTTGTGTGAGCTTTGTCCCATTTGTGAATGGGGTAGAGAGCCCCGATAAACGTATTGGATGATTTATTCATTTTTGTGCGGTTACGTAGAATTGTTCACGCAAGCTAACAGATTGCGAAGAATGATAGCAAGTTGAATCCTGCATACGGAGGGTGGACGTCAAGCTGCAGCTGTATCTTAAGTGACGTTACTTGAAACTAAAAGCGTGAACGTTCGCCATCTCCTGTACCAAATTTTAGAGCTACGGAGGAACCAGACGAAGATACGGACAGCAAGACACACGGCCGATATATCCAAATCATTACCATGACAACGTCTGGATACGCCAGCTTCCGGGGCGTATTCTACGCCTCGCTTCTGACAGCTTGCGCCATCGTGTGCGTGCTGCAGTGCGTGACCCAGTTCAACCTGTACTGGAGCGAGCCTGCCGCCATGACCGTCACCATCGCCAGCGGCGAGAGCGTCCTCTTCCCCTCCTTCACCGTCTGTCCTTCGCTCAAGTTCAGCCGCCAGCGGACCGAAGAGTGGGGCCTCCTCAACAAGAAGCAGACCAGCGTTGATTGGAGCAAATTTCCAACCAACGTCAGCGTAGAGACGTTCTGGCGCGAAGTGGGTGCGCAGCTGAAGGACTTGGTTCCTGGGTGCAACAGGGGTGCGTGCGGAGTGGCTGGTCCACAAGGAGGTCCGGCTCCCGCTGGCCACTGGCGCCCCCTTCTGGCTCGAAACTCCATGTGCTACACATTCACCGCCAACCAAACCCTGGTGGTCAAAGACGAAGAAAAGCTAGACATCTCGTTCAATCTCCAGATCAACGATCACTTCGCTACGTCATTTCAAAAGTTTTACGTCGACGTGTACTTTCACGGCTCTGAGCCGGCCATTGTCCACTCCAAGTTCTTTAACGTGGCCGACCACCCGAAGGTGAAGCTTCTGCCAGGCGATATCACCAACGTGGACGTGAGCAGTCGACGAGCGCGCTTCAAGTCGCTTCAGAGAAGACCATGTCGCCTAGAGGCCGGTTACACGAATGAAAAGTGCAACGAGCGCTGTATGTGGCGCCACCAGGCGACCACGAACGGCTGTCGCGCCCCCTGGATGTCCTTCTCTCCCGCAGCTCGAGTCCCGCACCTCTGCAACACCACCAAACAGATCATTGACATGCAGTACCCGCCATCGATCCCGCGTGGCTCCGTGGCCTGTCCAGAGTGCGAGCCCTCCTGCCTGCGGGAGCTGTACCAAGTTCAGGTGACCTCCTCTCAGAACGTGGCCGGCCTGGGAAGATCGGGACGGTGCAAGCTTCTCGCCAGATGGCCCTACTCCGTGGAGGTCAGCACAGAGGAGCTGACCTACGGACTGAGTGGCCTGATCTCCGACGTCGGCGGCAACATGAGCCTTCTGCTCGGCATATCCGTCATCAGCGTAGTGCAGAGCGCGGAGATGATTCTGGCGCTGCTGCGGCGGCGCGCCCGCCTGCTCCGTGTTTCCGGCTCTTCAGCGCCGCAGGCGGCACCACCGGCGGCAGCTAAACAGCGGAAGATGGCGCCACACACTGCACGCTCCTCACTGTCATCGGTCACCATGCGCGTGCAGCGGGAAATCAGTCTGGTTGGATTGATTCCAAGAAGTAACCATCTGGAAAAGCTAAAAGTTGCGTTTTTTGGGGCTGAAAGAGAGTGAGAAAAATTGTAGCTACTTCACCTAGGAAAAGTGGAGCCCATGGCCTCACGAGCGTTTCGAATTGTTTATTCCTCGACCGTTTTGTTGTCCATGTAGTGAACCAATCCCCAAAAAATTATTTGCCGGACCTATCTCTAGCACTATAGAGCATGTCATGTCAATGTGCCGCCTAAAAGATGTGTTTGACAAGATAGTAGAAAATGAATTGATGCTTATGTTTGCCAACCGCTGTTTCATTTAAGTCCAGTACAAAACATATGCATAATGGCACGCACCCGTGACTAGAGGCAGCACTCGTTGGACGTAACTATTACCGAACGGTCCTCAAAGGCTCGATATAAAATGATAAACTTCAATCGCCGTCTCTGCCCTCGTCCGCACGCTGACCTGCGAGAATTGACCCCAAAACTGAGTGCACCTCTTGTTGTAGTATCGAACACGGGAAGAGGCTGAGACGCTGTCGTTAGAGTTTCAGCCTCCATCTCAGATGCTTCGAGAACTTTGTGTTAGGTGCCATGATTTTGTCCCATGTTCAATTCTGAAGACAATGGAGGCGACAAACATGCAAAAAAATACAGGACATTTGCACAGGAAACCAAAAAGTAAACCAAAGTTATTGTGTCCACTTTGCCCCAAACACGGGGCAAAGTGGACAGGCTTATTTTGCCTCGATTCTTTATTTGCAGGATATTTGGCATGTATACTTTTCAGTTTGATATACTTTTAATCTATGATTGTACATAAATGCTTAAATCCACTTATCTAATATGATAGCTTCCGCGGAGTGGCAATATTGCTATCCTCTCCCTGGTACTCAGTTTCCAAACGTTCTAGCATTAAAAGTTCCTATCTGACGGTAAAAACGTTTTGCGACAGGCCCCTGTAGTATGCTGCTGTGCCCAACATGGACGGTTAAGTAGCTTCCAGCACCAGAAGACCGACGAATTTAATAGACAAATTCGCATGTCACAATAGTCGTGAGCTGAATAGGAACGCAAGCGTTGATCTTATTCGAGTGGAAATATTCTGGTTTGCGTAGAGGTTTTAAGCGATGTAATAGAGCATTTTGTGGTGGTCAAAAGATTAATGTCGTTTGCCTTTGCTATCAGTCGCATAAGACATAAGTCAGATGCTGGCTGCCACGTCTGCAGATAACGTAATGCCAATTGCTGTGTAAAATTTCGGGCTGGTTTATCAAACCCACAAAAAAGCGAAAGAAACACGCATAAATTTCTGTATTCACGATGATCGCTAAGGCTTCCTCACCATTCACGAACCAAGGCGCCCACTACTGGCACGTGCCACACACGAAAACGATATCCTCTGCAACAACCCCCCTCCCACATGTATCGTGGACCCACTTACGACGTATCGTGCAGCGTGATCAGCCATCACCTTTTTGAGATTTAGCGTAAGTATCTGTACAATAGACACTTCTCATTTCCATTGTCACCAGTTTGGAAGAACTGGCGTCTCGGTTCGCCTCTCTGGCTCGGACCAGCCCTCGCACCGCTGAGGTCCATTCTTGGTCTTTTACTCCTTGTCCTCTGCACCAATCCCCTGCTGGTCCTCAGCGTGCCTGCTTTCTCCACCTGTGATTGCTTCCCCCACTGGGACTTTCTCCGCTTATGCACCAGCTATTCAACTACGTTAGGGCACTAGCTCAATTTAGGGGCGCCCAAAGGTCGGTGTATATCAGGTCTCAGAAAATCTCCAGGGGCCCATTTAAGCAAATGGTTCCCAGCTCAGCTCAGGGGCCCTATAACTGTGCAGGGGGCCCAAGACCAGCCCAGGGGCTGCCCAGTTCAGCACAGGGAGTTCAAGATTAGCTTAGGGCCCAGCTTAGCTTAGGGGCCCAGGTCGGCTGTTCAAGGGTCAGAACAGCTCAAAGGGCCCATTCAAGCTCAAAGCCTTCAGCTCAGTGACTCTTAAGTATTTCAGGGAGCCCCCAGACCACTTCAGGAGCCCCCATCTGAGCACAGGGGCCCCAGCTACATAAATTCAGTTGATCAGATTTGCTTAGGGGCCTGGAAAAATGCGTTCTTGCTATTAATTCCAAATTTTTAGCACCTAAGGTAGGTATGCAGACGGTTTTTGACCACTGCATTAGTGCAGCCTTATGTTTAACACCACAAACAAAGCGGTTGCTTTTGGAATCGGTTGCTTGCAATGATATTGCATTGTCTTTATGAAATCTTCATCGTGCTGTCCGAGTTTATGAGAATTAACCCGCGCCCACACGAGGGGGGCAACAGGCCTCCTCGGGTTTCCACTGGCAGTAAAAAAGAACACTATCGCGAAGCGCCACCGTACTTCATCTACCTCTAACACGACATTTTTACAGCTTCTGGCAAAATTTTAAGTCTGGGTCATATAAGGTCAGACCGCCAACCCAGGTCAAGAGACCTGACCTCGAAAAAAACTTTGGAGATACATCAGTAAGGTCAAATTTAACCTATCGTCCTTAGATTCACATCACATAGTAACGTCACCGAGTAAGATAATTATTCGTAGCAGGATTTCCATATCGATAACCTGGGACAAGGTCAGGGTCATGATCTTTCCATTGGAAATGCATGGGGCAATTGGCAAATTTCGATAACGTGAGAGAATTGAGAATTGTCGAGAATTGCGATGGAGGTTTTATTTTTATGTTGTCATGTCAGACTTACCACTGTAATTTGATTAATATTCTTTCTACCATACAGACCTAAGCCCGATTCTAAGTCAAAGCAGGATAATTTTGAAATTTGGCCAGGTCAGATTATAAGATACCTATATAATCCTATCGGGCTCGATGAAAAGAAGGTTCAAATGGTGCTGACAATTATTTCTACGGCTCTGCTCTGTCAGGTATTACAGCGACCTCAAAGGTGACCCGACCAAACGACGGTATGTAACATTGTCGGTAGAGATTAGAATGGGCTTTTTAGCGCCGTCGCTGCCGGTGCACTGTTCATTCTACATGGTTTTCTGCACAGGAGAGATAACCAAAAATTAGGCCATGGAGCCTGTGTGATATCAGATGGCTCCAAACACAGCACTGCGATGGCTCGTGTTTTTTTTCAGAGCTTATGCCTGGAGCATGAAAGCGAGAGAAATGACTGAAGAAAGTACATCTGATGGAGAGCTGTGCTGCACAATGCAAAATTCAATTATGTGAATGAAGAGTTTCACTATGCCTCACAGCAAGGGCGCCGGTGACTATATCGAGAGCACAGTCAGACCGGCAACATATCCCGATAGCTTTTCTTACGCATACATTTTCAGCACGATTAAGTTCTTGTACATTCCATAATCAAGCATAGCCAATGTTGCCAGACAGCTCCAAAGTCTGTTGGCCAGTGCGATTATATGAATTAAAAGTTTCTTAGAATACCAACGGTAAATAACACATCAATCACTGTTCATGAGATCTCTACAAACAAAGGAAGAGAGGTTCGGGTTTCGTATACCTATGGTTGAACCAAACAGTGTCTTGCTGTGCAAATAGACTTTGTCTTATGGGTGCTGCGTGAATGGTCGCAAACTTAGTCATGGCGAATGCCGAGTGCAAATTTGATATTAAACATACTGGTATAAATTATTTGACTTAAGTATTATCTGACTGCCATCATTGCAGGTGAATGAATGCCTTTTTGCAGGACAATGTCAGTGCCAGTGTTGAAGTCTTCCCTTATTCTCCAATGATTATACAAGGCACCAGGAGTGTGGAATTATGGCTATTTGTGGGTGCCCGACCACCTCCAATGAAACGTGGAAACAGTAGTAAAAGTGATAAAACATCCTTTGAATGTTCTCTTTTTTCATTTCAAATACTACTTCTTGGTTCAATGCAGTTCCACCGACCTGTGAGAGGGGTAAACACATGATACATCTCGTAAAACCCACGACCCCACTGTGGAGGTTTACTCGTGGTTTCACTCCCGCATCGAATTTCCCCTTTTTAATTCATCAGCCAGTCTTGGATTTGAGTGTCACCCAGCGGGACCGTGCACGGGGAGCGACCTTAGGGTCGAGTACTCTGCCCGTGTCTCACGGTCTGACCCCGCCCCCGTCCTGAAATAGACAAAAGAGACCCGCACACCACGATCCAAGACCGTGGGCGAGACTCGGATCCCATCAAGCCATTGACGTGGCCTGGCCCGCGGAAGCCGAACGAACCCCTAAAGGAAAGGTGACTCTGCCACCGTCACTCAATCCAGGGCTCACCCGGCCCCGGGTTATCACGCTCGTCAGCGCCTGCAGCCACGAACTGAGTACGGACCACCGACCCCGGCATTCCTCGCATTACGTGAACCCGGTCTGCGACGCTAGATCCCGTCGGATTCTGGTACTAGTATAGATATAACACGCATACTTTCCTTTGAGCTTTCGCCCGCGGCTACCGCGCTGGCCAGTCACGGTATAACGACGAAGCGCTCCACTCGCAGCCCTCGTCAGGATCGACGCGACGGTCGTAAAAGAAGCGTGAAATCTAAGCAATGACCAGCGTGCAGCCGGGATACCACGAGGCGCAAGAGGATTAGAGGTCCCGGCAGACCTACAACCGGTCGACCGGTTGTCTGATGCGGGGACCGCGGTCCCCGCATCAGACAAGAGGTGATCACGGCCCCCTTTTTAGCGTCTGCCACACGCCAAACGGTTTGACGGCCCTGGACCACGTTTAGGCACAGTTCTGTGTGAAATGATGTCTCTCCCCTGCCCCTTTATCTCCGCCAGGCACACAGGTGGCAGCCAAGGGAAGGTGGCTCCCACAGGGGCTAGAATTGAGTATGCGTCATGCCCAAAGAATGACCCCCAGCTAACGTTATGGACCTTTCAGAAATTCCCTTCAAAGTCTGCTCAGAAAACGAGCTAGTTCAGCAACGTTTCATTCCGATAACTCGCTTAACCTTACCAAACAGTGTCGTACAAACTCATCTCTTATATTTTCATTAAATTTAGTCACGAAATCAAACAGTATCGTACAAACTCAGCCCTTACATTTTCATAAAATTTCGCCACGAAATAACGATCACCATGGAAACGATTTATAAAAACGAAAAATAGTAGCCATTAAAGTGATAGAAAAAGAGCCATTTTTAGGAAGACGAGGGCAAATGACCTTCTTAGTGATGCGTTATTTAGCCTTGAAACATTAAACGAAAATTTACAATGATGTTGCAAATTTATCAATAATTGAAATAAGTATAACTTATCCTATAAGCACCAATAGCTCACACAATTACGTCGTTCCCGGAGATGGCCAAATTTTATCAAGACAAGGTGACCCAGTGCAGCACATCACACCTTTGAGAGGATTCATACAATGTAAAAAACGTGCCTGAAAAACTTTCATTCCTAAGGGGTTATTTGAATCTGCTCATATATGCGAAAAAATGTTGTCCTGAAATCATAACACATTCGACTTGGTCACTTGAACAGATTGCCTCACATTATATTTTTAAAAGGTGATAATTTCATGGCTGACACGGATTCCAGTTCAAACGCTAAACTTCGAAAAGTTTTTGATTGGTGTTTTTTATTGATTAGGGGTGGCAAATTTGAAACAATATCGAGAGCCACTGCGTGAAAATAAATGGCAAGATAGTAAAGTTATTATGTTAAAGGTGATGCAAAGTGAGTGCAGTAATGAAAATAGATTTAAACCCGGACAAGGTGAATTTTAAACCGCCTTTAGACAAGTGATATTATTATGTATTATTATTATTATTATGTTATGTTGTGTATATTATTATTATTATTATGTTTGTGTGAATCATTTTACTATTTGTCTGTTAGGGATTTAGCCTGGCTCGGTGGGTGTGGGTTGCGTGGCCGACTAGCAGCAAAACGACGCGGTAGCAGAGGGAGCCCCGCTAAGGCTACATAAGCCGTGTGTAGGTTAGAACGGGGCTCTCTCCTGCCCGTCGCTTCCCCGAGGTAGGTCGCGCCGTGCGCGTGGCCGTGTGTGTGTGTGTGTGTGGGTGTGTGGGTGTGGACGCGTGAGAGTGTACGGAGGCAGGTATGGAGTATTTTTGAGAATGGTCAAATTATTAATGCTTAGCCTGTGCGCTTGCATCTCCGCGAATATTATTGTCATTGCACACAGAAAGAATTTATTACAAGGTACAAGCTGAAAATTGTGTTTCTACAAGTTTTACCATTGCAGAACAATAGTTGCACCGTAGTTCAATTACCGAAGTAAAACAACCCTGGTTAAGTCACTAGCATAAAGCAATGCAATTACTACGGAATGACAACATTGCCTTGTGCCACAATAGTGCGCGCATCGTTCATACCTGGTTCATACCTTGCTTGCGCACCAGCGCTGCACTAACTGAATACTAGGCGTTGTAGTGGCATTGTAAATAGCTGGTAGGTAAAGCTAGGGCGTTGCTGCACCCTTGCTCAACCATTGTCGTTTGACTATGGTTTCAAATACCTGCTCGGGTTACGGTCGCCATCTTGCTTTCTGTTTACCCGTGGCGATACACAGTGGCCTGGCACGCATGCCGTGTAGGTTAGAATAAATGTGACTTACTTTAATCAATCGTGGAACTTTGGAAGCTGTCTGGAATATTTGTCAGTGATCTGCGAGTGGAAAGAATTGTTCTCTGTTCCAATAGTTGAAAAGTGAGGCATTTTGGAATGGTCAATCCAGGTCCAGGTAAGTAGGGATGTGGTTACGTCAGGCATGTATGCCATATTGGTATTAAGGCTCATATTTTCGTGTCAAAGGAGCACAGACTATTTGATCATATGGCTTAGGTACCTGCAGTGGGTAGCACCTAATTGTGTTTGCCCTATGGGCCCGTTTGAAAAATAGGGTGAGTTGAGTTCCAATATGATCTTGTTGGTGTCTTCAGATGGATCGGCGCCTGATGAGTGATGCTGTGTTTTACCGATTTGGGTAAGACAACGTGCGGGTTATTTTCTTGCTTGAGAGGTGGCTTAATGCTTACCCTTTTTCTACCGATGATCTTCCGGTTGCATTTGGGGCCAGAAAACGCTTTAGCTTTCGCATAGAGACCGAAAAGTTCCTTTTGAAGCAGAGGTAGGTACAAGGGGAGGGGCTAAGAGGGCTCAAGCCCCCTTCCACATCATGAAATGTCAGAGTGCCTAAAGTAAATGCATAGTCGGATGCTGTCTAGACACTATGGCGGGAGAGGCGCGAACGCCCAAGCTTCCCCCCGAAATGAAGTCCTGGATTTGCCGCTGTTGTAAAGACGTAATCCGAGTCTCGTTTTACTCTTGTAATAAGCCTTGCAACACCCTTGTTCCCTCCCCGTTACGCACTGGTAAAGCGGTTGTGCAAGCAAGGTTCTAATCTCGTCACGCTCTTGTAGGAAGGCTGCAGTTGCGTACAAGGCGGACACAAGACTTTGTTCTACCCTTGTTATGGGGTAATCATGACCTAGTAGAGAGCTTGTGGGGACGTTGTCAGCCATTGTCTTTGCCATGTAGGTTAACCATAGTTAAGTTACAAGGTTTGTACAACGTCTTCTAGCAACCATTGTCGTACTATGGTTCTACCATTGTTCTACATGGTTTTTCCTTGTATTTCCCTTGTTTTCGTGGCACGGATTTTGAACGTACAAGCTTTGCGTTTTACCCTAGTAATTTTCCATGTAAACAAGGGTCTGACAAGGTTTGCCCTTGTAAAAATTTCTTTCTGTGCAAGTTGTTGCCAATTCAGTTTTTTATAAGTTTTGTCCAAGTTGTTCCCAGTTCGGCTGTTGGAGTCGGAGTCTCACTAAAGTCATCAAGGGACTTGTCACGGAGACCACGACCCCACCACCCGAATGAGCAACTCCCACAATGAAGGGTTTATTTAGAAGCCAAAGCTTAACGTCCCACAAAGCACAGGGACGGCCGCCCTGCTCAGGTCACCCTCTCACCAGTCAGTTGCCAGTCGACCTGTACGTCGGGTAAACTATTGAGCGCCGGAGCGTCTCAGGGTAACCGATTCCAAGTCTGGACATGCACTGCCACTGCATGCTTCTGAGCAGCGGGCCGGAACCCAACGCTCTACCAACTGAGCTACCGGGGCGGCTGAGCCCGTCACCAAAACCACGGATTATAACTCTTACTGCGCCATTCCAACATAATCAAATTGTGTTTAGACTGACCGCGGAGCCTTTCGATTCGGGTAGACGCAATGGCGTCAATACAGGCCCGCCTCTGGCACCCATTTTCTGCCCTCAGACAAACTCATCTGTCTAAACCACGCTGTACCTGATTCTTACCTTTTCAACCAGACTTAAGTATGGCGCAATTTACCGATGCCCGTCCTGGTCCTCTCTAAACTATAATTATCTTTACCGCCCAGGCTACGTGCGCTGCTGTTGGTGGTCTCTGCAGCCGTCTCCGGGGCGGTGGCTTCTCGTGCCTTGCCAGCCCGGGCCCGTCCGTCTGGGCGCCTGGCTGTGATGGCGCTTCTCCGGTCGCCGTCGGGCGGCCCCGTAGCGGGCGCTGGTCGCGTGCTCCGCTAGGTGGTGATGGTGGTGCGGTGGCGCTGGTGGTGCGGCGGCACTGATGATGGCGTTGGGCGGCGCTGGGGCGGCGGCGTGCTCCATGAGCCTGCCGCGGGTAGTCTTGGTGGCTGTGTCCGGCTGGCAGGCCTTGAACATGAAACACTTCGTATCCCATACGCGGTTTCTGGCAAACTGACTTTATCTTATGTTATTTGATTTTTTTCTCTCACACACTTTTTTAAATTTATTTATTTATACCACATCGTACACCGCATCGTATGTGTGCATGGCCACCTACTCGCTGCTCTGACCCGCCTGTGCCTGCCCCTGGGCTGCTGGAAACGCAGGGCATCGGTTTCTTACCTCTTCATCTTTTTTACCTCATATGCTCGTTTTTTACCCATGTGTATTGCGTGCTTTTCTGAGTATATGTATGGATGTAAATATAAGACTGCACTCATGCAGCGGTCAAGAAACGTCTGCATACCTACCTTAGGTGCTTAAGATTTGGAATTTATATCAAGAACGCATTTTTTAAAATTTGTTATCAAAAGGTAATTTATGAAGCAAAATTTTTGAAGTGTCCAAAACGCCAATTCTAACTGCGAACAGGTCAAGCTAGATCACAAAATAAAACAAAACAAAACAAAAACAAAACCAAATAAAATACAAAATTTTAAAATTTTCAATTTCCAAAATAATTTATGGTTCAAGACGAGTTCAAAGACATACAAAACTTGTTAATCAGGCATTGCGTTTTTAAGTTATGAAGCATCAAAGATGAGTCTACAAGGTGACCTCCCGAAAATGCCTCGGGCTATATAACTCGGTCACCGTGGGTCGAGTGGAGCTACCCTAGCGGAAATTAAATGTTGAAAAAATATTGCAGCAATATTGATCCTAATATTGCCGAAATATTGAAATGTTAGCCACTAAAAATATTTTAGCAATATTGTTCCAAAATATTGGATCGACATTTATACCAAATATTGCCCCAACATTAGCCCTTAATATCGATATAATATCGATACCAATATTGATCCAATATTGAGACCATTATTGTCGCAATATTGAGACCAATATTGATACAATATTGAGACCAATATTGATGCAATATTGAGACCAATAGTGATACAATATTGAGACCAATATTGATGCAATATTGAGACCAATATTGATGCAATATTGATACCAATATTGATGCAATATTGAGACCAATATTGATGCAATATTGAGACCAATATTGATGCAATATTGAGACCAATATTGATGCAATATTGAGACCAATATGGATGCAATATTGAGACCAATATTGATGCAATATTGAGGCTAATATTGAGGCAACATTGACCTCAATATTTGCACAATATTGGGACCAATATCGACACAATGTTCGGACGAATATTGACACAATATTGGAACCAATATTACACAATATTGAGACCAATATTGCTGCAATGTTAGCTTCTCAGATTTCATTCATATTGAATCTGAATGTTGAATCAATGTTTGAATAATTAATACAATATTCCAGTATGTGGCGTCAGTATTGCACGATAATAGTGCAATAACATTTTATTTGAACATTTGATCAATATTATTTGATTCCTGGGAATATCGACACAATAGGTTTTAAGAGCAATATAAAAATATCGCTTTCTTATATTTTGCATTACATTGATATGGGATCATTATCTCGGTCGATAATAAATACATTAAGATCGCTCGTAATGTATATTATGCATTCATTCTGGGCAAAATAAATACGCACATTAATAAAACACATCCACAAACCTTCAAGAACATGTGCGAATGAATGTATCATATGAATGATTATTTCCTTGGCTAACATATAAAATGATGATTATTGGCTAACATTGCCAGGTCACACAACAGGAGATGCCGTTGGTGCCATTTCCGCATTCCCTCCTCATGCCTCCTGCACGCTGGTTCCAGCAGAGACCTGTCAGAGCAGAGCACCAATGGGTAAAATCGAATATGCGTCTTCTGTCAAGCTGGTCTGTGAGTTTGAAACATACCTATCTGCTTTAAAGGTACATTAAACAGAAGTGGGAGACGTCGCGTCAAACGCTTCTTAAATAAAAAATATAAACTAGGGTTCATTTGACTGAACATTAAGAAATGCAATAACCAGGGCACCAATTTCTTTGCATGATCTAAGGTAACGCCCGCCCTCACATGCGGGAAGGAGCGGACCAAAGTACGCAAGGAAAAGTTCTTGCAGCTAAGTACAAACACCTAACATACGTAGGAAAAATATACACAAGGGAAAACGCATACGGTATCAATTAAGTAACTACTGTAAATTCTCCTTTTGATCGGGTTTGCACTGGTTGTAGAAGGGACTTTTATCAGTCTATAAATAATAACTGCGTCCTTTTTAACAAATATAAACGTTAACATAATTTAAGAAATTGAAAAATTGGACGATAGGCCAAAATTTCTAACAACTTAACAAATTGAATCAGTTATATAAGCAACGAAGGAATTACACTTCATATAATTAAAATAATATAGTCGACTCAAATAGGAACACCTTGCCCAAACAACCAAAAATACATCTAATATTTTTATCTGTGTCATCGTTTTTCAAACGTAAAACCAGTGAACATCGAAGTATGATTTACATCTCAAACTCCATTCTTTACCAGTGTTAAAGCGACAAAAAGCAGAAATTTACATCCATCGACCTGGATAAAATGACGTTAAAACTGTAAAAGTACGTAAGGTCAAACGTTGAAGCATGTAAGGGTAAAAGTTTGTGAGATATTAAATCCAAATGCCAAAATGTATGTAACTAACATCTATTAACTACCTGACCTTAATTAACCACTATTGTGCTCTATGTACAATTATTGTACCTGGAGCACAATCGTGCCGCATTAGGCAGAAGGGTAGAATGTACGTCATGCGATATTTTCCCGTTTCCAGAGTTCTCACCAAATTTGATGGCTCATTAGTTTCTGACGACACCGAGAAAGCCGGCCTCCTAAATGAAACCCTTGCCAACAAATTTACAGATCCCGCCGTCACAAATTTTCCGACTGCTCCCGATTACCCTCTTGACAATCTCTCACGATTCTTTGTGACGGAACAGTCCGTTAGGTCTGCGCTAAATTCGATCTGCCCTAACAAAGCTTGTGGAAGTGACAACATCAGTGCTAGAATAATATTAGAATGTCGTGAGGAGCTGGTGGTGCCGCTTTATAAGATTGTCTCCAAATCATTTGATTCAGGAATGTTTCCCTCGCAATGGAAAATGGCCAACATCATTCCAATATTCAAAAAGGTGACAGAAAGGACCCCTCTAATTACAGATCCGTTAGTCTTCTTTCCCTGTTTGCGAAAATTTTGGAGCGAATTGCTTACGATCAACTATTTCGGCATGTCTCCCCAGCTCTTTGTCTTGAACAACATGGATTTGTTCCTCGCAGGTCGTGCGTCAGCAATCTGTCTGTTTTTCTTGATTCGGCGTGGAAGGCCGTTTCGGAGGGATACCAGACGGACGCTATTTACACAGATTTCTCGGCCGCTTTTCAAAGTGTCAATCACAAACTCCTGATCTACAAACTCCGAAATTCCTATCATTTGAAAGATTCAGCCCTAAATTGGTTTATCTCGTATCTCTCCGACCGCCGCCAGAGGGTCGTTCTTAATGGAAAAACCTCAGAGTGGAAAAACGTCAGCAATGCTCCTCCAATGAGAGGAGCACGCGAACGTTCGGTCTGTTTTGGAGTACGGTAGTGTAGTCTGGGCTGGTGTAGCCAAATCCCATGCCGAACGGGTCGAGCGGATACAACACAAATTCTTGATGTGGCTAAATTCTCATACTTCTCAGTCTTGCGGCACTTTGAATTACCATTCACTTCTTCGGCATTTCGGCGTCCAGTCTCTTGCTGCAAGGAGAGTTCAACACGATCTTCTGTTTCTGAAAGCAATATTTTCCTCAAAAATTTCCGCTCAAACTCTTCTGAACTGTTTTGGCCTTCATGTTCCACCCCGCTCGACCCGCAACCTGCGACTTTTCGCCGAGCCACGCGGCCGTGTAAACACGGTTGCCTCGGGGTTTCTGTGCCGGATACCAAAATCTGCTAATAGGTTTTTGACCATGATCAACTCCGATTTTTTTTGTTGATACCTATAGCATTTTTAGAGCTCGCGTTGTGGAGTACATAAGGGACCTAAGAGTGTGAGGTCACCAAGGTATATGTGCACCAAATATATGAAGAGGGAATGAGCTCAAACTATTTTAATAACTTTATTTTTACAGCACCCATTTTACTCATTTGTATGTTTTTAGCACTAGGGTGTTTCGGACATGCTTATGTGTATGTGTTAGTTTTTGGTGAGAGAGTTTTAACACCTGACTTCACCTGTTAGTGGGCATCAGCCTGTTGGTGATTATGTTTAATAAACAAATAATAAACAAATAAACAAATATTGCGCAGCGTAGAATGACATAATTAAAAAACTTTTGTTGATAGTTGTCATGACTGTATTAATGGTCTATTAATACTCACTACTTGCCATTAACACGCACCCCACTGGGGGGGCGAAATTCGCCCTCTCTCCTGGTTTTCCCCAGATAACACAAAAACGAAGAGACGCAGAACAACGAAACTTACAGTACCTTAGCCCTGATCAATTTTACACATCTGACCAAATTTTTGAGGTAAGGTTCTATCAGGTCAAGGAGCTATTCAAGGTCAAGTGACCCGACCTCAAAACCTAAAATCACGAGTTTGAAGCGGCGCCCAGGGAACATCAGCGAACCGATCAGTTTGAAACTTTCACAATATGATAAGATCATTAAGGTCTACAAAATCTGCAGTCTCGGAATTTCGATACTGATGACCTAAGGTGGGGTCAATTTTTGGTCACCCCATTATGTCAATGGTGAAAAATAGAATTGGCTCATTGTCACTAAATACTGGATAGATAAAGCTGAAAACCCTCAAACCGGCTATTATTACCACGATCTTGACCATAAAATTGAGTTTTTAAGCATCTGACCTCTCAAAGGTCATGTCAGGTCACAGGAGCATAGAGTGATTGTTTTGCCAATAGCTTCTTACTGAATTGCAATAAAGTTCTAATTTTGCTTTCATTGTGCTTATATTGTCACGGGGAGTCTATTGATATGCAACATGACCATACCAGGTCACTCTGTGACCCTGACCTAGCTCGAGGTCAGGTCATCTTCACCATTTGACCTACCAAGGTCATATTATACATCATTCGATTTGCCGCGATAAGAGGAATCCAATGATGCATAAATATTTGCTCTATCTACCCTGAGGACAGATCTAGAGAGAGAAACGTACACTGCTCTGTTGTAAGCCTATGGAACCTTCTTTGACCTCTGTGCTGACCTCAATTTTGACCTGACAACAATTGTTCGTATAAAATTATTTCGTCTTGTCAAGAGCTTTCGAACGCCGCCCGTAATTTTTTTAGCTTTCGTAGGAATTGAGATACGGAGGGGCGGGGGGCGAAAAACGCCCCCTTAGCGGGGCGCGTCATGCCAGGGACCCCAGCGGGGCGCGTGTAAGATCAAATAACAGCCAGAGCGGCAAAATATCTGTGAGTGGTAGCATGAGGTCTTGGACCAGACCTTAAAGGTGACTTGATGACGTAAGTTCATACAAATTGAACCCAAGTTCTCGAAACGAACCACGCGCGGATTTAATCGCGAGATTCTACAAGGGGAAACCCCGCGCAAAACATCCCTTGAAAAAACATCAGGATTTCCTGATAGCCTGGTGGTCTGATGGTTTTTGTGGGAAATTGAAACAGATCGGCAGATGGTTTCTGATGGTCTGGTGGTCCCTGATGGCTTCTGGTGGTTTCTGATGATATCTGGTGGTTTCTGATGGTTTCTGGTGGTCATTTCCTGGTGGTTTCTGGTGGCCTGATGGCTTCTGGTGGTCAAGTTCTGATGGTTTCTGGTGGTCCTTTTCTGATGGTTTCTGGTGGTCGTTTTCTGATGGTTTCTGGTGGTCAATTTCTGATGGTTTCTGGTGGTCGTTTTCTGATGGTTTCTGGTGGTCGTTTTCTGATGGTTTCTGGTGGTCATTTTCGGTTGGTTTCTGGTGGTCGTTTTCTGATGGTTTCTGGTGGTCGTTTTCCGGTGGTATGGTGGCTTCCAGCATTCTGTGATTCCAGCGGTCAGCGGTTTCAAGCAAACCACTACATGTGGTCTTCCAAAGATTCCCCCTCCCCCTTCGTAACATGTAACTCTGGGTATTTTAACGACAGTGTTAACGAAGTCGCGGTGAGCAGAAGTCACGGTGAGCATTTAGGTGTCTGTCGAAGACGAAAACCGCATCGATATGAACAATATCACCAGGTTGTTTATAAGTCCTTTACAAACAGAGGCGTAACCAGGCTTTTCAGATCCGCTGCAAGCAAAAATACAATTTTCTTAATAAAATCAAGCAGTCAAAGCAAGGAAGTCTGGGCGGGTTATTCGAATGTGGCCCGAATGGGTACTCACTCACGCCGGAGATGCGTTGCATTGCAGCAGAATAACTCGGATGTTTGATAGTGTGGCAGCTTCTCGTGTCGTATCTGCATTGTATGGTTTTACGTCCATACAAGAATACTGCAGAATAAAACACCATCAGGTGAAAACAGTACATACAAATTGTAAGAAAGTTCCCGCGGTAGGAAGAGAGTGGAAGAAAAACATATGCAGCAAAACGGTAAAAAAAACACTCACACGCGGCACAAAACACTCGCACACGGTAAAAGCAGTCGGAGAAAATGTGTATCGCTTATATATGGGATGATCCTCGCATTCCGATAGCAACCGTCGACCCCACCCCCGCCCGACCAGAGGGCGCAACTCACGAATAATGAGCCACATTTTCCACATCTTCCCTATTCTGTCTTAAGTCCTACCTTACATTGTTAACCAATGCAACGCAGTTCGGTCAGGGCCTACTATTAGCGATGCACCCAACAGTAAATATCCTCATAACTTACGGACTCCTCGTCACAGTATGACCACTCCACCTCGACCAGTTTCCTTCTGCGACTGACTGCCCCACCATCCACAACGGAATGCGGCCATACAAAAGACAGCCGTCCCCGCGCAACCGCCCGAGGCGCAGTCGGGCGCGGAGGGGAGACGCGGCGCCGGCAGCGCGCCCCCGAGCCGCGGCGCGAGAGGGGTGGATACGCTGCAGGGCAGGGCAGAGCATAACAGCAAACTCTCTTACCTGCTCCCATAGCCAATCGCTTCTTCGTTTCTTCTTTTGAAAATACAGCATTTGGAACCATAAGTATTTGATTTAAGAATATATATTGAGTTTTTTTAATACGCAAGATTGGACAGACGGGGCTACCTCACCATCAGGATGACCACCAGAAACCATCAGACCTTCAGATGCTGACCACCAGGCCACCAGGGTGACCATCAGACCATCAAACATTGACCACCAGAAACCGCCAGACCATCAGACACTGACCACCAGACCAGCAGGAATTACCACCAGAAGCCACCAGGCAGACCACCAGACCATCAGGATGACCACCAGAAACCACCAGGCAGACCACCAGACCATCAGGATGACCACCAGAAACCACCAGGCAGACCACCAGACCATCAGGATGACCACCAGAAACCACCATGCAGATCACCAGACCATCAGAGTGACCACCAGAAACCATCAGAAACCACCAGACCACCAGGAAAATCCTGATGTTTTTTTTTTCAAAAAGGCATGTAAGTTCCGCGCACCGGGAGTGAATGATTAACTACCCCTGTCAAGTGTTAAAAAGGAAGTGCAAAAAATTAAGTTCTAGGACTAATAAAATACCGATGAATCGGTTTCTCGACATGCTCTATCACATGGCTATCTTCAGTTAAAATCCCATTATGAAGGTGCCACATTCCCTTTAATAATAGCGATAGCGGAAGAGCGGAATAACATCGCGGTCTTCCAATTGTCACAAAGTAGCGCTGATAGCGGCATCAGCTTGCCAGTGTCGCGACTTATGCTATCTTAAACTTGTTTTTTTAGGTCAGGTCACTTGACCTGTAATGGTGACGCTGATAGCGGCATCAGCTTGCCAGTGTCGCAATAGTAGCGGTTGCAAACAATTTGGTAGCCCCGCCCACCTCTGTTGTCAACACTATTCCACCGGTGGGATATCCCGCGCAATTTCAGGGACGCTAACAGCGTTTTAGCACTGTATTAGGTCCGATCTAGAGTGAGCCCCAGCTACTTATGACAGTAATAGATGGTGGAAGTCCGATACCAAGTGGGATTTTCCTACCATTTCCTTTCCAACCACGTGGGAGAACCATATCATTTCCCATTTCCTTACGACCATCTATACATGGAAAAGATGCTGATCCCAATAAGGATTCCCCAATTATTTCCTGAGCATGTATAACATTTCCAGAGCTCATCGCATCCTCTAAAAGAGAAGCATATTCGTTAACGTATGTTTCGAACGTTTTAAGTCCAAAACGTAATTCTGCACAGTCAACGGCAACAACAACAACATGACACTGGAAGCTTTGCCGTTCGCAGCTGGCCCGTTCCAAAAATTATAAATTCAATAATGCGACCCAGTGGCGGATCCAAGGGGGCAAAAAAGCATTTGCCCCCCAAATGGAAAAGCTCGGGGCAAAACTGATTTTGCCCCCAAAGCGATCAACCTCTTTTTTCCCCGACTTCTTTTTAGTTAACACACGCATTGACGGGGGTCTGAGCCACCTTCTCTTTGACGGGGGCGGGTACCCGCCCCGCCCCCTACGATATCAAGAACCACGGTAGGTAGCGAAAAACGGTAAACGGCGTTGGGTAGCCCATCCACTTCTCCATCGAAAATATTTAAACCATTTTTTAGGTCACATTTAAGGTCACGAGAGGTCAAAACGTGCCGTCATAAGGATAACATGTAAATTAAGTTTTTCGGCCATTACATCTAAATAAGTAAAGATAGAGCAAAACGACTTGAACTACATGAGTCCTCGCAGCAAGCCGAATCGAATGATATATAATTCGACATTTCTAGGTCAAATCAAGGATTTGACATGACCTGAGGTCAGGTCCGGATCAAATTATATAAAATGCATATCATTAAAACCGCAAAGCCAAGGCGAGTCTAATTCAGGTAAAATAAACGCTCTATCACCATCCGTTACTGAGTTATTCAGTAAAAACAATGTTTCCCATGTATTTTTTAATGGAAAGGTCATGCCTCGTACCTGACCTTAGATCTCGATATCAAAAATACCGAAACATATTTTAGAGAACTCGGTGGTCCCATTATGTGATATGAGTTTCAATCGGATAAGTTCACCCTGCTCCAACTTATGCTATCTTAAACTTTTTTGAGGTCAGGTCACTTGACCTGTACTGGTGACCTGACCTGAGATGACCTAACCTTAAAATTGTCTACAGAAGTTGTAAAAATGATGAGGGAAAATGTGTGCCAAGTACGGCGGCGCGTAGCTCCGCCGTTTTTCTGCTCTCTCCGAAAAACCCCAGGGGCGGCGGGTAACCGCCCCCCCGTCAATGCGCGTGTTAATAATCAACATTTAGGTGTTTTAACTCTCAACTTCAAACAGAACCAGTTAAGTTTAGTGTAAATATTGGGCCTGGGATAGGATAAAATTATCTTGAGCCCACATTTTCCACCGTGACGTTTTTTTCTTTCTTTTTTTCAAGGCTATTGTTGAAGCTCTTGTATTGTCAATTGTGCGGTACTGTTTGTCCGTATATGGTTCGTGCGGAAAAGTTCAAATCCATCGTGTCCAAAAAATTGTCAACTTCGCAGCACGTGTTGTGACTGGCCGTAGGAGATATGATCACATTTCGGATGTTTTAACCAGCTTGGCTGGCTCACTGCTGAGCAGCTTACCCACTACCATACTGTAACCGCTGTGAACAGAGTTATAACAACGGGACTGCCGGCATACATCCGGCAGTCAATTGGACCGCGAGTGAGTGAAGTGCACAACCATAACACGCGGAGGGCTAATACCCTGTCTCTCCCGCCGATACGGTCAGAGGCTGGCCGCCGACGTTTGTGCTACAGGGGCGTATCGATGATTAACAATATGGGGTTACAGCCCGGAGTACCTGGCTTGAGACACCAGCTGAGAGCGGCGCTAATCAGACGCAGAGAAGGACGTGTGATTGATTAGTTGTGTGATGCATATTGTTGTCAGTTTTTAGGTGTGATTTTAGACCAGGTATTAATGTGTTTTGACTGCGATCCTTTTTACTCATTTTACTCTTAACTATTTGACGTGAACGAGTGAAAAGCCCTCTTTTGTGGACCTTGTTCGAATAAATCTGAATCTGAATCTGAATTTTTCCTCAAATACCAAAAATTTTACCAGCGAATCTGTAGCGCAAATTTGCACTTCGGGACGTTTTTTTTTGCTTTTCAACTTTCGTTTGCCCCTCCCAAACCGACCGGCTAGATCCGCCACTGATGCGACCAGTGACATTTCAACTTAAATGGGCAAAGTGACTCACCACAATATCATAAGGCATCTAAATAGAAGCCACTGCAGTGGCTGGCTGGCAATTTCCCAGTGGCTGGCGCCAGTGCACTGGCGCTGCAAGGAAAGCAACACTGGAAATGTAAAAATGCCGAAATAGGACGTTGAATGCTCTCTCCTTGGTTATTCACCGGGAAGGATGGTCAAGAGATGAATCTCAAGTCAAGTAAACGGTTCCAAAAATAGGCGAGTAAAAATTATTATTCAAGATACAAACGTTTTTTTGAGCAGGGCCCACATCGAGCATATTTTTTCCTTATTCATATCGGGCAATGAGAAGTGAGCGAACGGGCAGAAATCAACATTACGCATATACATTCAACATTACATGTAAGCTCTCATCAAATAATAAAGCAAATTGAAAATACATCATTTATTGATAAATGGGTTTTCGGAGTGCCTTTTCACTGTTAGCGCTCTCAGCTAGTATGGCTGAGTAATTAACGGCTGAGCTAGGCCGGGTTAATTTTTCTAATAAATCGCATAAAAGCCCAGTGTATTTGGATGTGTACTATCAGGAAAGTCCTTGTATTTGGCATGGGCGGATCCAGGATTTTCTCAAGGAGGGGCGAATTCAATATTTGGGGGCCCGTTGTTTGAGGAGGGGCCCTGCGACCTGGGGGCCGGAAAAAACGTTAACTGTGATGGAAATCAGCTTTTAAAAAAATGGGCACCAGATTGGCTCAGGGGCACCAAACTAGCTTAGGGGACACTGGACTAGCTCAGAGGGCATCAGATGGGCTCAGGAGGCACAATGATGGCTGAGGAGGCACCAGATCGACTTAGGGACATTAGTTTAGCTCAGGGGGCAACGTATCTGCTCAGGGGGCACCAGATCGATCAGCCAGCGGGCCAAATCCCTCTCTAGCCCCAAGACCCCAGCAGAACAGAGTAGGGGTCTAGATTAGCTCAAGGAACACAAGATCAGCTCAGGGTTCACCAGACCAGCTCAGAGGGCACTATATCATCTAAGGAAACATCAACAACTAGCTCAGGGGGCACCTGATCAGCTTAATAGGCACCATATTGGTTCAGGGGACAGTAGATCAACTCCGGGAGGCGTGAGATCAGCTCAGGGGACCCAGATTAGCTCAAGGAACACTAAAACAGCTAATAGGGCACCAGGCAAACTCGGAGGCATCAGACTAACTCGGAGAGCATTAGATAGGTTCAAGAGGCACAATGATTCGCTCAGGGGGCACCAGATTGATTCAGGGGGCACCCGATCAGCTTAGAGGGCACGTGATCAGCTCAAGGGGCCAGAACCAGCTCAGTGAGCACTAGATGAGCTCAAGGGGCACCAAATGAGCTCCGCCCGTACGATTATTGGTAACGGTGAGGCATTAGCTGGACACGAATTACGTGCCTACACTCTTCCTGGGTGCTTGGAAAGGCAACAGAATGCCCTAGCTGACCAAACAATGTATTGAATTGTCAAAAAATAGTCTTAATGGCTAAATGCAGTCTAGTTGCATCTAGGTTCAATGCCGTATGACACTAAATTTCGAGCGGCACAGCCCAAACAGTACACCGCCTAGCGGCAAAGGGCACTTCGGCACCGATGGGGGCAAGTGCCCCTTGTACCCCTGGATCCACCCCTGGTATTTGGATGTTTAATATCAGGATTTATACTATATGAATAAAGATGAGCGGTAACATTAAAAAATTAGAATTTTTTTCTCTACAGAATAACAACGAGTAAGGCAATACCAGAGGAACTATTTCCTATTAAAGCACTGGACAAATCGCCTCCGTAGATTACGTCTTGTATAATTTATATGATAGAATTAAATATAAAAATGCAAATAACACGTGCACGTATGTCAAAAATGAAATGACCTTGTAGAAATGGTAATACGGGGAGGTTGCGATATCCCGCACACATCATTTGGTCCCTCCCAAAACTTTCGGCAGGGTACGCAAGAAGCTGAATGTGTCCATACAAGTTTAGAGATCTTGTCGATAGGTACAACATACCAATTTAGCGTGAAAAATAGAATATTAGAGATGGTTGACTAGCCTAGACAGCTAAAGGCGGTGGAACTGGGGGGGTGCACCGGGCACGGAGCCCCCTCCTTCACTTAATCAGAAATTTTAACACTAACCCTATGGCGTTGACTGGAAAAAATGGGTTGAAAAGTTCGTGGTGCCCCCTCCCCCTTAAATTCGGACGTTCCACCGTCACTGAGCTATGTGCCGTCTTTAAATACAAAAAAACAAGCAGGTACTCTAACGACTTAAACATGAAAAATCCAATTTTTGCAAATACAACGCTATATTGTTCTCTTCACCAGTGCCATCATGCCGCCGCATATACAGAGTGCTGCTGACACAGATTAGTTGTAGATTGCCGAGTCCTGCGTAACCAGAGACGTTTTTGAGGAAAATAAGAATAAAAATTCAGTTAAAACTGCTTCTTCTGCTGTGTTTGTTCTGCAGGCACAACATAAGAGTGCAAAAGGTGTGTATGGAATAAATGCAAGAAGTTTGCAGTGGATCCAGACAGACTGGTCGAGAAGGGCATCAGCGTCATAAGCTTCAGAAATCAAGATTTTATCACCGCAGTAGTGAAATAATCATTCCTCCTACTCCCGTACCTTCCCACATAACACCAGCCGAAGTCAGACAAGGCAGACCTTCCCGTCCCCTCACTTGCCCTCGGCATATTCAGGACAATAGCGTACGGTCTCCCTCGCTACCGTCGCGGGGAGGGGAGACATTCCAGCGGGTGCGGCGGTGAGAGGCAGTGGCATAGCCAGACATTTTTTAATGAGCTAAAACACATATTTTTTTCGATTGAGGAGGATCCGTAAGTCTACCTTTACATGGGAAATATCGGCCAAAAATGGGAAAATAACAATATGCCATGACAATAGTTGCTGACTGCGCCACTGCATTGATGAGAGAGATGGCACTGATACTTTTGCAAAGAGCGGTGCATAGTAAAGGGGTACTCTGCGCTAAGCAGGTCCGATGAATGACTCATTGGTATTACATCGGGCCCTATAAAAATCGGGCTGTTAGATACATCCATCAGCCACCGATCTGTGTTCAAGTCTTATACCGATGAGCCATTTTTAGAAAATACATGGGACAATGTCGGACCCAAGCTTTAATTCCGAGATTGCTTCATGTATTTTCTAGAACGGGGTTTGAAATATAAAGTTATTAAAACCAAAAGGGAGCATCTAACCAATTGGAAATTCCTCCTCTAGCCGACATTTCCTTTCCTTCGCTAACAGTTTTACTCTGACGTGGCAAGCTTTTGTTGCGGGAGCGGCCTCTTATGACGGCATTAAAAAAGGCGGTAAATGTTTCTGAAGCCTCAAAAAGAGGTCTAGACTTCTTGGTGAGCAACATGACCATGTGCGGTGGAAGATGCAAGGTGTAAGGGAGAGGGGCTCAAGCCCCCTGTCCCCGAAATGTTTGAGAGCCTATAGTAAATGCATAGCCGGAGACTGTTCCGAGGCAATGGCGGGAGAGATTTGAGCCCCGCAGCCTTTCCTTCCCTAAATGAAGTCCTGGATCCGCCACTGACCATGCGCCTGTATGTGTCACGCCAATTTCCTTGATGAGTGGTAGAATTAATCAACCTAAATTACAAACAAACTTCCATTTGGATTTTTCGATCTGCTTCAGGCAACAAATTGTCATTGAGCCAACTCTCATTTCAAAATACAGAGTTTTACCCCGTGCTAGCGTTGAAATTTATCATTTTAGAGCGCAACGTATCCCAGTGTTCATATATTATGCACCCATATTTAGCACCTTTGACCGTGCTATATGGCGTTAACCAAAACGCCATGTTGCCTCTTCCCTCTTTCAAACTGTTTTCAAGTGTAATGTTTTTTCTGCTTTCAAATTATTCTGGCCGTTCGCTGGAACTGCTTTCGATGGGCCTTGTGCAGTGATAAACCGAATTCGGGCCCATACAAGAAACATAAACCAAACAGATATCAACGTTCGATCGCCCTTTATTTGGGCGTTTCAGATGGGACCACTAACGGGTTTTAGGGCAATGATGGGGGGGGCGTAATTAACAAGGCCAAAAATCCTGAAAATTATTATATTATCTTAAACAAATAGGGCGAAATCGAGGGGTTTCAGGGGAGATGGCTTACCCCTGGATCCGTTCCCGCGTGGCACCACCAAATATATATTAATTCACTATAGACGGCTCCAGGGAGGCAAATGAGAACACTTCCCTCCCCATCGATTCTCAGTACCTCCTGAAATAGTCAGGCATCCCACTGAAAGGTAGATGGCTACCCCCTGAAGGATCACTTCCCCCAAGATACGAGTATCGGCGCCCCCATGAAGGATTTGGCGCCCACCTGAAAATTTGTGACGTCCAAAAGTGACGCATCCCTGGCCCAGATGGCACATCCACCCCTGAAAAAGTCGATGACCCCACCCTGAAACGTTTCTTTCCACTCCCCGCAGGATGCAAATATCGGCACCCCCACGGTAGGGTTTGGCGCCTACTGAATAGGTTTTGACGTCCAAAAGTGCGCCGACCGCATGGCCTGGATGCCGCAACCTTCCTTTCCCATTAAGAAATCCTGGATCCGAAGCTTGAATTGTAATATTGATAATTAGTGTAAATTAGTTCATTTTTCGATATCATTATCTAACATTGATACACTGTTAACACAATATTGAGCTGCAATATTACATTTCAACATAAATTCAACATTGAAACAAAAGCGAGAAAATATTGGTCTAGAATATTGTGTTTCAACATTCAAAAAATATTTTTCAATATCCAAATATGGATGAAAAAGCTTGGATTGTAATATTGATAACCAATGTAAATTAGTTCATTTTTCGACATCACCCAACATTGATATAATGTCAACATAATATTGAGGTGTAATATTATATTTCAACATAATTTCAACATTGAAACAAGAGTGAGAACATATCGGCCTGTAATATTGTGCTTCAACATTAGAAAAACATATTTCCAATATCGCAATAATAATAGAAAAGCTTGGATTGTAATGTTGATAATCAATGAAAATTAGTTCATTTTTCGAGATTACCTAACATTGATGCAATATTTACACAATATCGAGCTAAAATATTATAGGTATGTCAACATAACTTCGACATTGAAACAAGAGCAAGAAAATATCGGTCTGGAATATTGTGCTTTAACATTCAAAAAACGTATTTTCAATACAATGTCAACACAATATTGAGCTGTAGTATTATATTTCAACATCATTTCAACATTGAAACAAGAGTGAGAACATGTCGGCCTGTAATATTGTGCTTCAACATTAAGAAAATAATATTGATAATAAATGAAATTTCGTTCATTTTTCGACATTACCTAACATTGATGCAATATTGACACGATATCGAGCTAAAATATTATATGTCAACATAACTTCGACATTGAAAGAAGAGCGAGAAAATGTCGGTCTGGAATATTGTGCTTTAACATTCAAAAACGCATTTTCAATATTGAAATGAGAAGGAAAAAACATGGAAAGCTAATATTAATTATCAACGAAAAATAGACCATATCTCAACATTTCTAATATTGATACAATGTTATAACAATATTGAATGCCAATATTGGATTTCAACCTTTAATAAATATTGATAAATATCGATACAATATTCGTTTCCGCTAGGGTAAGATTCTCACAGGCGTGTTCCTAGCCCAAAACTACCCCGGAGACAAAGTTTCAGATTTTTTCTAGACATGGTGGTGTCAAATTAAAATATTTTTGGTTGTTTTGTCTTGGAATGCCCCACAAAGTACAGGGACGGCCACTCCTCTCAGGTCACCCTCTCACCAGTCAGTTGCCAGCCGACATACGTCGGATAAACTATTGAGCGCCGGAGCGTCTCAGGGGAACCAATCCCAAGCCTGGACATGCACTGCCACTGCATGTTTCTAAGCAGCGGGCCGGAGCCCAACGTTCTACCAACTGAGCTACCGGGGCGGCCTATGTAATTGCATATGTAATTGCCTATGTAATTGCATATCCAGATGCTGCTCCGAGGCAAGGAAGACTTAGACCCCTAGCCCTCCCCCCGCCACCGAATTGAAGTCCTGAGTCCGCAACTGCTTTCGTGGTTGTTTGAAGGGTCCATAAGCGGATCCAGGGGGCTGAGGAAGCACGTGCCCCCCGATCGACGCTCGGTGCCCCCTGAAATAGTCACGGCGCCCCCTGAAAGGTCGATGACTCTCCCTGAAATGTCGCATCGTGGTTGTTTGAAGAGTGCAAAGGCACTTCCTTCAGGATGCGAAAATCAGCGCCCACCGATAGGATTTTGATCCCACTTGTTAGGTTTTTCCCGTCAAAATTGACGCCACCCTGGTCTGGTTGGCGCCCCCGGGAAGGTGCCCCCTCCGATCGGCAATCCTGGATCCGCCTATGGAAGGGTGAGAGGGCTCAAAATTATAAAAAGAAATACAGCGTTTTAGACAAAATCTAGCAAAACCTAGCGCTCGGGTCAGACACCTTTTTTCTTGCACGGGTGTGTACCTCCGGCCTGACACATGGCTGAACCGAAACCGTTCACTTTGTTTCCAGAACGGTCAAATGGTCCCAGGAACACTATCTTGATGGAATGGGGCTTATCTGGGGATATCATAAGTAACTCTTGGGACTTCTTCCATTCCTTCATTACGCCAGAGCTGCCAGCTGGAAAAATTGGACTGGGTGCTGTGAAATCCTAACGGTATGACTGTACCAAATGTGGTATATTAATGTGGTATTTGTTATATGCAGCTAGAATGCTGTAGTACGTACTAAATTCTCAGTTTGAATGCTCGTCTCAATTTCTGTCGTATTCCATGGTAAGGGATGATATTATGTATTATATTTCAAAATATTTCTCGAACAAGAACCCTCCACTAGTCTTTGGCAACGTTATGAGCTGTGCAATAGGAGATCGGAACGGAAACTAAACCGATCATATCTCCTATCGCACTTTAAAAAGTTATGATGAAGTCTAGTATTGGAATGAAAAGTTCCCATTCCCCGTGGAGAGATCGCTGAAAATAACCCTATTTTACGATTGTGAATATATAGCAGGCAAATACAGGGAGCAAAAGGGGAATTAATACCCCAACCTTGATCGACCCTCGGTAGTCAAGTCGGCATCCCCTGAAAAGGTAACGGCACCCCCTGAAATTCTCTGCCCACTCCCCTGGGGGATCCCCCAGGCATGCGAGTATTGGTAAACCCACGATAAATTTTAGCACCTTTCTGACAGATTTCTCCGTCCATAAGTAGGCCTCATTTTGGATGGAACGGTGCCCCCGACCATGACTTCCACCGATCGGCAATCCTGGATCCGCCTATGACAAATGTGTCTCTCAACCACCATGGTTTTTTCATGATTTGGAATATTTTGGTTATCTTTGGTACAGTTTTGAAGTTCATTCTGGTACACTCGCATAATTACTAATGCCAGCAGTGCCGGCGGAACGGTTTCGATGTGTGCGTCGTCGTCGTGCGTGAAGGAGGGGATTGGGTAGTGTTTTGTGAATTTCCGTGCAGCACGTGAAGCGGAAACTGTCAGTGGAGTCTACGGTACAAATTGAAATGCGAATTTTCATTTGATAGTGAGTGCTGAACCATTGTGGTGCCTGGTTCATTAACAATGTGTCCTCAAACAAGCTCCGTTGCCAGACAATTCCACGTGGTATTTTGGGATTTGGCCGGTATTTTTACCCGCTTCTTTAAGTTATGAGGATAAGATAATCTACCAAATAAATAATCTGTCATCTCCTTGCCTGAACATCCTATTTTTATTTCAGGAAAGTACCCGGAATCAGCTTGTCAGCAGTTGTATGCTTTGGCATTTTGTGGAATCAAGAACAATGTTTTACAAAGGCTGTGCTCATCTGCAACAAGCCATGGCTGAGGGTGATGTTCTTCGAGATTACCAATTAATCAACTCCTGGTTTGTCAACAGTATAACTGCAGAAGCTCGTGCCAAAAAGGTAAGCAAAGTAGGGCAAGCATTGATTGTGATGCTATAGTCCTTGTGTGTATTCTGTGGCTTGTTCTGAGTCTGGTGTTGTCAAAATAATCATGCAACTTCAAAAAGCCTAATGCCTATGACCATCGGATTGAATGGTTATGCAGGTGATGTCCCATTTATGCCTAAAATGGTCAGGAAGTCCAACAATAAAGTTTGAGCACTCAAATTAAATTCTTATTTGCTGCTCAAGCATCAATTTGTGCTTGAGCAACAGGGTAATTGGTAGTGATCTGTGAACTTCACCTCATTTTGTTGGTCTGTTGCAACTGCCCCATCAGTTAGGTGAGGAAAAATATTTTTTCTCAAATATATTCTAGCTTGACACAAGTTCCCAGAAGTAGCTGGTGATAGTGGCATACTTTAAGGCTGCATAGTTAACTTGTTTACTTAATGCACTTCTCGTCTTGGACTTTGTTCCATGGCCAAAATTTGATCTGGATCAGACTCAATCAGGATACACAGTGTAGTTTCCAAGTCCAGCAACTGCTACTTTGCTAGCCCTTTAGCTATAGTGCTGAGAAATAGCACTTTATGGACCAACTGATTACATGATGCATCTGGATTGACAGTCCATTTCGGATCACTTTTGGGTCATGGAAAAACATAGTTGTGCCAGATTTTACAAAATGGGCTAGGAAAAATTGATGGTTTAAAGACCATCAGCATCATTCAAAGCCATACAAATTGTCATAGGTGACCCTAAATCTTGAAGTATTGACATTTATGGACCTAGTATCTCCACTCTGTCATGGCATAGTAGAATTTGTCTTGCACTCAAATCATGAAGACCTCACTGTCACTAGAATGTCACATGAACACCTCACTGTCTGTGAATGTTAATAAATGATTTTCCTCTGATGGTGGTCGCTTTAATGTATCCTAGGTTGGTGATGTTTAACATTACCTTATTTTTCAGTGCTTAAATGTGCTTGCCAAGAAGCAGGTAATGCTAATTAACTTTATATGAATGTGCAGTACCTACACAAGCTGTGATATTTCAGGCCATGACTTGTGTGTGCCACGTTTGTCACACATTTGGACCTCGACTGCATGCATGTCTCAGCTGCATCTACTTTGGATGCCTGAAGCCGAGGCACATCCAGAAGCACGCCAGCGAGAACAATCATCCGCTGGGTAAGTACTGTATCAAAATTATATGTTGCCACTTGAGCAGTGGTTGATGGAGGGATGGAATACTTTGATGCATGCATGCATGCTTTGATTTTCTGTCAAAACGTGAGAAATAGAGGTTAACAGTGAGATGCAGTCCTTTCCTAGACACACAATCAAAGGTCAAAATCTAAAGAAAATTATATTTTCCATTGTTATCAAATTTAAAACATGAACATTGTCCTTCTCCATTTTCAACACTTGCATGTCTGGAAATTGATGTTTACAGCACGCTTTGTTTGTAGCTTTTCTTTCCAAAAGAGCTTTTGCTTGAAAAAATACTTGGTGGGTTTGTGCGAAAATTTACTTAAGTGGTCTGCTAAAGCGCCCCGGCGCCATGCTTGCTCGCATTCGTTGCTCATGAACTAAAGGTGCAGAGCTCAGCCCTGTAATATGATAATGAAACTGGAAGTGTATTTATTCCTTTTGTGAAATATATCATTGTCTGCGGAATGCCAGCATCAGTCTTGGCTGCTGTTCCTTTCGTTTTTCTATTAGTAGTATTTTCTATTTTCTAAGTATTAGCATTTTGAGAGTATTTTCTAATCGTTACTCGTAGCTTTTGAAAAGTGGCGCCGCTGGTATTGAAATGTTGTATGTCTTCCTTCAAGGCTGCAAATTAAACACTTCACGCTATAAATGCTTTCAAAGCCTAAAACTAAAGCAGAACATATCCAGTCACCCTATTCACCCGGAAAGGCATCCCACCAGCAGTCGCTGACCAGTGCCCGCCGTCGGCAGCTCTGGACCTGACCCACGGCTACGTGTACTGCTTCGAGTGCAACGACTACACCTACAACTGGACCTTGCGAAAGATCTGCCGCCGCAACAAGGTCCTTGTGGCCAAGTCTCTTGGTGAGTGTGAAGACTTCTGTGGAAGTGCTGTTATGTGATGCACTGAGGGACTGGCGGGAACGTTGTCATGCGCAGGAGGAGTTGGATGCGGACAAGGCTGGAGATCTCTTCTCGACCCAGGGGGGTCCTGGATGGGTTAATGCTGGCATGGCAATTCAAGCCCTATACAAGCCTATAGGAGACTCAAAATCCATGGGGTCCTGACCTCCCAAACCCCTGGCATCTCCACCCATGGATTCTGGCGTGACCGTGTCGCCAGAGGAAACTGTTAGTGAGCCTCAAAAGACTTGGCAACCGGTAAATATTTAACAACTGAAAACAGACTGCGGTGTACACTGGCTCTACACTGGCCGATGCGGCTTAATGCAGTACAGCATGGATGCCAGGGTCGGACTAAGTACGGGAGAGGATTAGCGCATCAATGAACAGGTGTTAGACTTCTCGCTCGTTGTGCATAGATTCTTGCTGCGAAACCAAACGTCCGCAGGCTCAATCTTATGAATGGATTACGTTGGTGATCCCAGCAGAAGGTTGAGCATTGCTCGTCAAACATGTTAATGAAAAGTGGGTATATAGAAGCCCGCTGCACCCCACACCCTTCTGTGTTGGCCCTCCTTCGGGGCGTCTCTCGACTCAGTTATTTCGTGCGTCGACGAAAAACGATAGACTGCTACTCCATTCAACTAGGGGCGTGACACGAGTCTTGCCGATCCCCTCGAAATGCTTCCAACAGAGTGAGAGTTGGCGATGCCGTATGAGCTCTGTAGTCGCTGTTTTGTTAAGCCCCAGAAGCAGTGCACTCCTCTAAGGTGCGACCCCTCTGCCTCGGCCCTCAACATTCCGATGGCTGTGTTCTTGGGATGAAACCTAAACTCGCGTCAGCTGCTTGCCTAGCCGTTTAAGATACAACCATATAGTTGTAGGAACGTCACAAACATCGATAGGGCCAGGGTGTATTTGAAGTTTATTTACAGTCAACGCCATGGGATCAATGGTTAAGAACTTGAACTGGGGGGGGTGGAGGACAATGACCCCGTGGCCCCTATTCCTACGCCTGTGGGCAATCGTCCACGCCCCTCCCCTGCCACCTCCCCGCTCCTTACGGCACCTGTAGACTATTCGCCACACCATTTACCCCCCTCCCCCCGACCGTACATCCCCGCGCCACGCCTGTTGTACATCGAACTCAGCTGACGCGGTCGGCGCGCGCGCGCAGCCGTCTCGGGCGGGGCTGGCGCGGGAGCGCTGACGTCACGCGGCGGGAAGGTCGTGGCGCGATCGATCAGCTGATTGGTCAGCTGATGCGCCGGATGTGACGTAGTGGCGCGGCCGGGGCGGCGTCCAGCCGCGCAGGTGTGGGTCTGGTACGCTTTGGGGATGGGGATTACGCCCGGAGGGCTGAAGGATGCGCTGTTCGGTTGTAGTGGCACTCTTGAAGGTGCTCCCTGTTCTATATTTAGGATGTACTCGTGCAATAAGCACGACGTATGGTCGAAAATACGTGACGGGTGTCGTTCCTGCTGAACATTTGGAGTGCCCTTAAACGAAGGGATGCAATGATTATGAACAATGTATGCGCAGCGTTGTAGCGGGCTAGTGATGGGGGAGAATTGGAGCATGACCCTCTTGGTCTATTTTTTCTGTACATACGAAGTACCAACTAGCTAACTTCATCTGCCCTGCCCCTCCCCTCCATTGGCGACTTGGTGAACGCCTGGCTACGCCACTGACTACACACATTATTAGGGCTATAATATTCAGTATGTTGTCGGTCACGATTTGAACGACGGCATCCATGATTAAATGGGGGACTGGGGAATACTATTGAGATATTTGCTTCCATTCCTCGTGCCATGCGCCCCCTGGCGAATGTCTGGCTACGCCACTGACTACACAAATCTCAGACGCGGACTATACTGTATAGTAGTGCGCTATATGGCCTTACCAGGTTGGTGGTATGTACAATGTACCAAAGATCTTTTGTTTCCGCTACGACCAGACGATTGAATATGCTACCAGATTATGTAAAAAATGAACCTACATGCAATATTTCAAAATCGAATTAGTCAAACAATTTAACGCGACACCTCCCCTGAATTTTTTTCGTACGAGACCAAAATAAGGAATGTTCTTCACACTAAGCTACGACTAGGTGTATTAGATTTAAACGCCTACCTTTTTACAATTCTAAAGACCGAAACCCCCATGTGCCATTGTGGCGCAGCAGAAGAAACTGTTAAGCATTTTACCCTTTACTGCAGACTTCACACTGAGGCCAGACTTAAGCTGTTTAGAACTCTTTCTTATGTAAACATTGATGTGTTGTCCCTCTCTCCATACAGTAAAATGGACTTATTTATGAATGGATGCGAATCGAGTTCTGAAACCAATTTCCTAGTTGTAAAAGCATAGCAACAATTTATATTCAATTCAAAGCGATTTAATATGCAATCCAATATTGGAGGACATGCGGATGACTGGTTTTCCTTTACTGATGGCTCGGGAGCGGCGGGTTGGGCGGGGAGGGCTCGGTGCGGCTGGGATCATGCTCACAACATAATGCACACACGAGAGGTACCTAGATTCATGCCACCATTTTGTGGCATCGGTACCAATCGTGAGTGTTCATATTCGGTTGTATGTGTAGAAATGGAAAATAAATGGTTGATGGTTTATGGTTTATGTTGCGTCCCCTAATCCCAAATAACTAACTAACTATACCGTATAGTTGTGTTCTTCGTCATGCTTTGAAAGGCGGCATTCATTATTAAATGCCACTTGCCTTTCTAATAGCTATGGTCGCTGGCTGGCTGTTTTTTTGTGGTAAAATGCGGGAGGGGGGATACTGGGGAATACTATTGAGATGTTCGTTTCCGTTCCTCGTCGCAGATAAGAAACTTCTGAGAACTATGCAGCTGTCGGCCCCAGTCGGGGACGGATCCGTGGGGGAAGAGCGCGGGGGACGGTAGCCCTCTGAGTTCCGTTTAGTCTCCCCTTGAAAACTTGGGCGTCTATGCCGGTCGCCGAATGCACCCTAAACGCCCGTAAAATATGAGAATCGTGTGGAACAAGTGCCTTAGAATTGACTGTAGAGGGTGACACTGACAGAGGCGTCCCGTTTCTGGCGTCTTGCATTGTTTTCCGCCCGTCCGCTGCCAGCCGTTGGCACTGGCGGATCCAGGGGGCGGGGGGGCAAAAGGGCCGTGACCCCTTCCAAAACCTAAAATAGTATCTTTCGGCTCCTCAAAAGACCCAAATTTTAGCCTTTTTTGTTGAAAAATACTGTTTTCGTAATTTTTTTTACAATTTAGCTCCCCCAAAACGTTTGTTTTGCCCTCTCGAAGAGTTGCTCGTGGATCCGCCAATGGCAGTAGGACTCTGTTCGACTATTTGGCTGCCCCTCCCTGGACAGCGGCGCTCCCCGGGGCCAAATTTCCGCCTGCTTCTTCCCGGCAACTTTTACTCATGCCTTACAAAACACCAACGATAACCAAGGTCGAGATACGCCGTTTGGAATGCACAAATGACGCTCCCCAGGTGGCATATGGCGCTGTTGGAGGCTTCCCAATTACCGAAATCCCAGATGCGTCACTGGCCACGGTACAACAGTGGTTGACTCTGTCGACTGATCCATAGTTTGAGTCATTGGTCAGCTGTTGGGGGCTGATAGCCAATCAGCAGGCCCCACGTACGCCGACTGCGTGGCGTGATGGCCTCATCCCGCGAATTACTCGGGCCGCTATACGCCAGAAAACACATGGTGTTAGGACGCAAAACGGCCCTAGCCGCTGGAAAACCCGAAAATCACATCACGTGCCAGTGATGGATATCGAATTTTGGTGTGTGGGGGAGGGTCCTGAGAGCGGCATCTAGAACCTGAGAGATGCTTTTCTTAGATTCGGAGGGTTGTCCTCCGAAAGCGGTTTTTGTGTTTTTTTAGGAGTGAGTTTTAACACGCGCATTGACGGGGGTTTGAGCCATCTTCCCTTTGACGGGGAGGGGCGGGTACCCGCCCCCCTAAGATCTCGAGAACCATGGTAGGTAGCGAAAAATGGTAAACGGCGTTGGGTAGCCCATCCACTTTGAACCATTTTTTCTCAGGTCACATTTAAGGCCACGAGAGGTCAAAACATGCCGTCATAGGGATAACATGTAAATGAAGGTTTTCGGTCATTTCATCTGAACAAGTAAAGATAAAGCAAAACGACTTAAACGATATGAATCCTCGCAGCAAGCCGAATCGAATGATATATAATTTGACCTTGCTAGGTCAAATCAAGGATTTGACCTGACCTGAGGTCAGGTCAAGGTCAAATTATATAAAATGCGTATCATTAGAACTGCAAAGACAAGGTGAGTCTAATGCAGCTAAAATAAACGCTCTGTCACCATCCGTTACTGAGTTATTCAGTAAAAACCATTTTTCCCATGTTTTTCCAATGGAGAGGCCATGCCTCGTACCTGACCTTAGGTCATCGATATCCAAAATACCGGAACATATTTGAGAGAACTCGGTGGGCCTATTATGTGATATAAGTTTCAATCGGATACGCTCACCTTGCTCCGACTTATGCTATCTTAAACTTTTTTTGAGGTCAGGTCACTTGACCTGTACTGGTGACCTGACCTGAGATGACCTAACCTTAAAATTGTCACAGAAGTTGTCAAAAATAATGAGGAAAAAGGTATGATAAGTACGGCGGCGCTGCGCGCCTCCGTTTTTTCTGCTGTCTCCGAAAAACCCGAGGGGGATGGGTACCCGCCCCCCCGTCAATACGCGTGTTAAAAGTCACCGGGAAGAAGTGGAGCGAATTTGGCAAAATGGGCGCCGTTGTCTGGAAGGAGGCAGTAAAGAAGTGTAGCGGAAATCCGCAGGTGCGAATGTATGCGCGGCAAACAGTGAAAACAGAAAACAGGCGCCTCTGCCAGGCTCACCCTCTCAAATCAGTTTTGAAGCGCTTGTACCGCACAGTGCTCGTTTTTCAAGGGCATTCATGATTCATTCGGCACCTGACATGGGCGCTTGGCGTCCACAGGGCGGTGCCGTACTTGAGGGGCGCCTCCCCCTTCGACCCCCCCCCTGGGTCGGCCCTAACACACAACGCGTGGCACGCAGAGGGAGTGTCCCCCATAATAAGGTTTGCATCTGGATGGAAAATTCCCGGCAAAATGTGCAGTGGTTGAGTGGAAAGTCCAAGCTCACTGAGAGCAGTTGAAGATAAACAATTGGGATTTTGTGCTCTTTGAAGCACATTTATCATTTCACTTTTTGATTTTTGGAGGAAAAAATATTCTTCGGCATTGATACTGAGCTTTTGTGTACTTTTGTGCTTATTTGATCCCGCTTATGTGAGGAAAGGTGTTCATGCAATGAAGGAAGGAAGTATGAACGTCGGGTATTCGAGTGAGTGGAGAGTTGAGCCATCAGCCATAGCGGGAGAGTGAAGATTTAATCTCTCCTGGGTGTGGATCTCCGCCCAAAACCCTGAATTTTGGGTGACGCGCAGAGGAGGATTTGGGGAGCAGAAACGGACGTTGTTGTACGACCGAGCACTAATAACCAGGGTTGGCAAATTTAAGCCACGTTCTGGTTTTAACCGGTTTAAACCATGGATTAAACCGGGTGGCATAAATTAAGTTATGCCACCCTGGTTTAAACCACTTATCACGACAATAATAAAAGCCGCTCACGTTTAGTTCTCGCGAGAACTGTTTTTCATATTTTCAAAAATATTATGGAACCCTTCGCCGGGGGGGGGTTTTTTACCCCCCCCCCCCGTGTTTACTAAAAAAAAAAAAAACGGGCGCCCCCCCAAAAAAACTGTTTATAAAAATTTTGAGAAAAAGGAGGGAGGGGGGAGAAAAAAAAAAAAAAAAAAAAAAAAAAAAAAAAAAGGAAAAAAAAAAAAAAAAAAAAAAAACCCCCCCTATATTTGGAAGGAAGGGGAACCAAAAAAAAAAAAAAAAAAAAAAAAAAAGAAAAAAAAAAAAAAAAAAAAAAAAAAAAAAAACAAAAAAAAAAAAAAAAAAAAAAAAAAAAAAAAAAAAAAATTTATTAAAAAAAAAAAAAAAAAAAAAAAAAAAAAAAAAAAAAAAAAAAAAAAAAAAAAAAAAAAAAAAAAAAAAAAAAAAAAAAAAAAGGAGAAAAAAAAAAAAAAAAAAAAAAAAAAAAGGAAAGAAAAAAAAAAAAAAAAATTTTTTTTGGGAAAAAAAAAAAAAAAAAAAAAAAAAGAAAAAGGGGAAAAAGAAAAAAAAAAAAAAAAAAAAAAAAAAAAAAAAAACCAGACCCAACCCCAAAACAAAAAAAAAAAAAAAAAAAAAAAAAAAAAAAAAAAAAAAAAAAAAAAAAAAAAAAAAAAAAAAAAAAAAAAAAAAAAAAAAAAAAAAGAAGAAGAGAAAAAAAAAAAAAAAAAAAAAAAAACAAAAAAAAAAAAAAAAAAAAAAAAAAAAAAAAAAAAAAAAAAAAAAAAAAAAAAAATTTTAGAGTTTGGGGGGGGGGGGGAGGCCAACCACAAACATTAAAGTATAAATACCATATTCATGTTCATAATTGCTTACTGATCTTAAACATATATTTTTGGAGTGTCACAAACGCTAACAAAAACCCTAGCACAAGCTAACCTATCATTAACATTTTAACAAATACCTTTGCATTCCAATAACCAAGCACCAAATGATATTGGCCAACATCCACTAAAAGACCACCAAAAAAGCACGATATAGTAAATGGCCCAAGTTTGAACATTGCCAAAATTCTAACCACCAACTTTCAAATGCAAAGCTGTCTTTCTGGCACAGGGCCCTGCGCGGCCGTCATTAAGCCGACATGATGCAGTCGAGCAATGTGATATGTTGCTGCTCAATGAATGTTTTTTTGTATAGTGATTTGTCACGCTTTGTGTGAGACCAATACAGTTTTGCCTTGTTTTGGAATTGTTTTAATGAATACGTAAAGTCCATATACCAAACCAATCATAATAGCGAAATAATATGTGACCAATCTCCACATCCAGGTAAAGCGCTGTGATTACGTGAACTGTTGAAACAGTATCACATTCACCTGTTCGCAACAGTATGCTCCAGCTTGCCATTATTAATCAACATTGACTTTGTGCTCAGCCAACTTGATGGATGACATTCTCAACTCAAATTCTTCAAACAATATGCAACTTGATAGTATTGTGCAGTTCTCATCTATCTATCTTTGATATGAAAGGGTGTTCTTGGATTGAATGGGTCTTTCATTGATTCTGAATTTAAGCCGGCTTTTATTAATTTAAGCCGGCTTTTATTAATTTAAGCCGGTTTAAACCGGCTTAAATTAATAAAAGCCACTAGCTGGCATAAATTCAATTTAAGCCGGCTTTTTCCCAACCCTGCTAATAACCCAGTCATGCTCGCCGAGTCGTAGCTTTTTGAGGACATGTAAGCTGAACGTTCTCTCCACTCACCTCGATTTGTGGGTGGCACTGCCACCTTTTTGTTGGAAACTGAACAATATTTTTGTATTTTAGTTGTAACCGTGATGTAGCCAACAGCGGATTCCGTTCACTGAAGGAGATGTTCACCGTTCACCTATATTTTCGTCTATTCCGTTTATCCTTATATGGTGCAGTTCGTTCTTTTGCCGTTTTCTGCAAGAATTGCCTTCTCTTATTGTATTTGTATTTGTATTTGTATCATTCTTGAGCACATCCAATCAATTTTGGTTTTTCATGGCTCGTGTCACAGTAGATAGATGTGAATAAAGTGGGAAAAATACACACCCACACACCCACAGACACATCTTTCACACATTTACATATACAATAATCGATACAAGTGGTCACTGGTTAGGGGTTGTGCATGTGTGCCTGCAGTCGTCGCTTAAATGAGCCTGCACGGCCACCAAGCACACGTCCGGGAAGTCGGTTGTAGTACTTTACAACGCGGTAAAAGAACTGCCTCCTCCCTGCCTCTGTTCTGATTCGTGGCAGGTTGTAGGCGCTATCCTGACGCGTAACGGTTTGTCGCACATCACGCCTCTTAGTCAGCCTTCGAGAGATGACGCGTGGTTTGCCGCTTTCAATCGCACGTCTCAAAAGGCCCACCGCGTGGTACATGCCGAGATCTCGCGCAGACAGCCAACCCAGCTCATGTATAACACTGCTTATGTGGTCTCGTCTCCTCTTTCCAGAAATGACTCTCGCGCAAAAGTTAAGAATCTTCTGGACACGGTACATGCGCTGCATAGAGCAGCTGCCGTACACACTGATACAGTACCGCACATGGGACACGACCAGACCGTTAACTATTGCTGCTATCAGCTGGCGTGGCAAACAATGTCTCGCGTGGCTCAGTCCAACAAGCCTGTTTCCTGTACACCTCCCATCTGTCTTCCCTACATTGGCAAGCGAATGCATCCATGATGATTGGGAAATAGTTTAGAGAAATAGTGAAAAGACGAGAGCCTTGTTGTGGGTGGTTAGGATGGGTTTTAGCGGCGGTTAGCCCTGGTGGTTTGAGTGGCCTGGATTTTCAGGCCAGGGCGATGGGGGCACCTTGAGATGTATCCTTCATTCGTATCTATTTTTTCATTCGTATTCTCTGATAGCTGAGCCGGATTAAGACCCAACTCCCAACTGAAGCCTCAGCTTCAGTAGTTGATACAGGATTTCTCTCGTTTTTTTTGTTCTAACGGTGATACCACTGGCCGCTAGGCTCTTTCAGTGTCAACTTCAGATCGGTTGGTTTGGGCCGAGTCGGCCAGTGCTAAATTATTGAAAACGGGTAATATGTCTCAAGAAAAGCCCTGTTCCAGCTGTCAGCACAGTTTTGTCAGCACCAATCAGCGGGCCGCGTTGCGCCTACGTCACAGGATTGTAGCCTCTCCCCGGCAACTAGTTCTTGAGGTTTTACGGGCTGATGGCCTGCTGTTTGCGCTGATGAAAAATAGTAAGTGCACGAAGCGGCAGACTAATATTTTTTAATGGAATAAAGGATTAAGTTCCCTTTGCTTAGCACAAACAAGAGGCGATTATGGCACTGATGTTACTTTTCTGGAGGAGAGGTTAGAGGTGCTGCTGACAAAACTGGGCTGACAGGTGGAACAGGGCTAAAGTTTGCCGTTTAGGCGAGCGGATGCCGTTGCCGTCTGGGTTTGCCGCTGCACCAGTTACCCAGCCGCCCGTGTGACCGCTCCGGCTCTGGTTGAAAACCCAGCAGTCTGCTGGGAAAATATGACACTTTCGCGGCATCGGCGTCACGTCTGCACGCCCCCTCTCCCGCCAGCCCCCTGGGGGCGGCGCCGGGTCAGCTGATCGCGGCCGTGTACTACTTCTGTACGCCACGGCGAGGTTGCAGCGATTCCGCCCAGTCAGCTGATTCCACCCAAGGCCAGTCAGCTGTCAGCTGAGTGGTGACGTCACTGGAGCCGGCACGCGTGTCCGCGGTTGTCGCAAACCGGGCCTGTGTCCTCGGAGCATGATATGTCAGACACTGTATTGGCAGTGGCGTGCCCGAGGCGTGGGTTTAAGGGGGTGAAGTTTGGCGGTCAGAGTTGGGGCTCGTTTGGCGGAGTGAAGAAGGGTTTGGTGTAAGGAGAGACGTGTTCCACTACGTAGACACGCCGCTGCGTCAGCTGAGGCTATGTTTCCCTCCAAATGACCTAAATTGGACGCTAAATGGTTAGGTACACTCGCACTGACCGTGGAAAGGGGCAGTGAACGAGTGGCGTAGGGGAAAGGGGCAACGTGGCATAGTGGCAATAATGGCACTTCCGCACCCATGACCCTAGCGCATGTCCATACAGTGGCGGATCCAGAAATTCATTTCGGTGGGGGGGGGTAGGGGGCTCGAGTCTCACTCGCCAGTACCTCGGGCAGCCCCTCGCGTATGGATTAACTACAGAGACTAAAGGAGGCTAACTACAGATGGATTAACTACAGGACATTTGGGGGGCTTAAGCCCTCTAGTCCCCAGCCCCCTTGGATCCGCCACTTTGCCCATACCCCGTCCTACCTTTGCCACGCATACCAAGGTTGTTACCCGGCCCCCTCTGTCCCAATATTGTCATGTAGTCTCTATTGTTCGCCGTTTTGAGGGATTTACCATCCGTGACGCTCTTCAGCAGCGGTAGTATGGTACCACAATCGGTACGATGGAGGGGATCCTAGTAAGGCGGCTGGTGAGGCCATTTGGCAGTGGTGGTGTTGCTTTGCCGTCCCACTTGTCCAGTCTTCGAGTCTTTGTCGCGCCACGCCGCGGCGTTTTATGGCCTGTCTTCCCGTTTCCTCCGGGTGTGAGATCTGTAAGGCGGCTTAGGCCGTGATCCCTGTCACAGATTCTGTCTCTGTGCCGGGCGGAATAGCTGTGCTGTGCACACTGTTACTCCATCCCGTTTGTTCTCCCGTAAGTTCGTGTCAGACAGTGTTGGGCGCTGTAAGCAAGCATTGGTCTGAGAACTTGTAGCGTCTATGCTGCACCAGTCCGTATTTGGGACGGTCAAGCCCAGACATTAAAAGCACCTGAAATGGCAATGTTAACACGCGCCCCGCTGGGGGGAAATTCGCCTCCCCTCCTGGTTTTTCCCAGATAGCTCAAAAACGAAGAGACGCAGAACAACGAAACTTACGATACCTTATCCCTGATCAATTTTACACATCTGACCAAATTGTTAAGTTAAGGTCATGTCAGGTCAAGGAGCTATCAGGGTCAAGTGACCCGACCTCAAAACCTAAAATTACGAGTTTGAAGCAGCGCCCAGGGAACATTATCAAACCGATCAGTTTGAAACTTTCACAATATGATAAGGTCATTAGTGTCTACAAATTTGCTATCTCGGAATTTTGATATTCGTGACCTAAGGTGGGGTCAATTTTTTTGGTCACCCCATTATAAGTCTATGGTGAAAAATAGAATGGACTCGTTTTCAGGAAATACTGGATAGATAAGGCTGAATATCTTCAAACTGTCTATTCTTACCACGACCTTGACCATAAAGTTGAAATTTTGAGCATCTGACCTCTCAAAGGTCATATCAGGTCACGGGAGCAGAGAGTGATTGTTTTGCCAATAACTTCTCACTGAATTGAGATAAAGCTCCCATTTTGCTTGCAATGTGTTTATATTGTCACGGGGAGTCGATTGATATGCAACATGACCATACCAGGTCACTCTGTGACCCTGACCTAGGTCGAGGTCAGGTCATTTTGACTATTTGACCTAGCAAGGTCATATTAGACATCATTCGATTCGCGGCGATGAGAGGAATCCAGTGATGCATGAAGATTTGCTCTAGCTCCACTGAGTGCAGATCTAGAGAGGGAAACGTACACTGCTCTGTTGTAAGCCTATGGAGCATTCTTTGACCTATGCTGACCTCAATGTTGACCTGACATAAAAATTATTTTTTATAAATTCTCTTCGTCTTGTCAAGAGCTTTCTAACGCTGCCCGTAATTTTCCTTTAGTTTTCGTGGGGAACGAGATACGGGGGGGAAACGCCCCCTGGCGGGGCGCGTCATGCAAGGCACCCCAGCGGGGCGCGTGTTAATCCACGAACACATCCTATCGAACGAATAAGTGTCCAAAGAGATTAAGACCACACCTCTAGACTTTTGAAAAGGTAGTTTATGAATTCAGAAAATCAAGAAGAATACATTTTTGATGAAACATGTTATTGATTTTGAGAAGCGAAACAAATAAGCGGACAGACTTAAACAAAGACATTGGCGAGGATGGACACTAACCGTTTACCCCCCCCTCCCCCGGCAAGCAAATTACACTGCCTTTCCGGTGATCTAGTGAAGGGTTGAATTATCCGGTGATCTAGTGAGAGGTTGAATTATCCGGTGATGTAGTGAGAGGTTGAATTATCCGGTGATCTAGTGAGAGGTTGAATTATCCGGTGATCTAGTGAGAGGTTGAATTATCCGGTGATCTAGTGAGAGGTTGAATTATCCGGTGATGTAGTGAGAGGTTGAATAATCTAGTGACCTAGTGAGGGATTGAATAATCCGGTGACCCAGTGAATGAATGTCCCACATCCTAAAAAAAGTTGAGAAGAACCTTGAATTGTTATCATGCCTTAGTGGTCGTCCATGTGTTATGTTGCTGTATTTTAAGTCCCATATTTCACTCTTATCTATGTCCATGTGCGCCGAAAGCGAGGGGGGACGGGGGGACGTCCCCCTGACTACTCGTGCGTCAGGGGACGTCCCCCAAATTTTTTAACTCTACGTAATTTTTGGGCATTTTCTCCCTATTACCTGCGTGAATCTACATACATGTATTGTTAGTGTATCGCCATTAATGTTTCATATGCAACACTAATACACATGCAGCCAAAATTCTCAGAACTCCCCCCCACCGCCTCCCCCTTCTCCGGTTATCGCCAGTCCTTGGTCCGTCCCCTCCCCTCCGTGAGAATTCCGTGGCGACGCCTCTGCCACCGAGCGGAATCTTCGGCTGGGCGTCCGTCTGTAGTTGTTGTGGAATTGTCCAACTTGCTCCGGACACTGCTGTGTGTGGCGCGGTCTGCCCGGCCGCAGCTGATCCCGATGTAGGTCAAGATGCGTGCACTAGACAACAATACTGTGGCATTAAATCATGGGTGGAAATCCCGGGGGTTGGGGGGGTGAGGACCCCCCTGGATTTTGGGTCTCCAATAGGCTTTGTATGGGGCTTGTATGACCGTACCAGCGTTAACCCACCCAGGACCCCCCTGGATCGAGGAGATTTCCAGTCATGGTAGAAATGACAAAAATAATATAATTACATGAATCTAATGTGATTCATTTAATGATATCCGTACTGGTTTGGAATTTGAAGTCTTGTTATTTTAGCTATATCACTACATTGATAAAGTTTCACTTTTTTCATTTTCCGCCCCAACATTTAATTTTGGGCTGCTGTTCCGTAGGTAGCTTGCGGTTCCCGCTGAATGTGGCATAAGTTCTAGACTCCTAGTTGTCGAATGATACATTATATATTGGTTATGGGGAAATCCATGGTTTGTCGTCAAAGATCAAATTTGAGGTGAACGCTATTAAAAAACGATCTTTGTGAACATTGATTTCTTTTCTTTTAATGGATCATTCACCTAAAATTGAACTACCCAGACCCTAGCCCATTCAAATTTGTATCGATTGACACGAATTTGTATTTGTTGTATCGAATTTGTATCCCCGTTTAGCTTCAGATCACACCCAGCCGCATTGCCACGTGTTTGAATGACAAACTAATGGATCAGTGGCGGATCCAGGGGGCCAAGCCCCCCCAAATGTCCGAGCCACTATAGTTAATGCATAGGCGAGGGGCTGCCCGAGGTACTGGTGGGTGAGACTCGAGCACCTCAGGCCCACCTGCGCCCCTCGAAATGAATTTCAGGGTCCGCCACTGGGAAGGATAAAGCTCGTTCGGACACACTCTACAAGGTGTTCCACATGTAGTTTCAGAAGCTAAGTGAGAGTCGCTTAGGGGGAAGTGTGACCCAATTTATATTTGCCACGTTGCTTTGTGATATTGGTGAATATAATTAAGATAACCTAAGTTGTCAGACTTAAACTAGCCTCATTATGTGTTTTATTAAAATACAGCCATCAAACATGATCATCGAGTTGATTTACGCGAAATGTTGATGCGCGAGTAGGCAAGACTCATCTGCCGAAAGCATTATGCTTCTTCGTTAAATATCACTGTCACAGCTGCATGACGAAATCCATGGAGCAAAGCGGATTGAAATTTCTCAAGAGGCTCTATTCTGGCCGCTTGGCGGTTCTGACAGTTGATGCCAGGGCTCTGCAATTGTGTAGGCTGATAGCCCTTTTACGCTAGACGCCTAAACTAAGGGCCCCGAATCTAAATTCGAAATAGTTTTTGAGAAATTTTGGAATCGATGTTTTCAATTTTGTATTTTTTCTCCTTTTTATTCCTTAAGCGACGAACATGAAATTTGCCTCCTTTTGAATAAGCAACAGGGGCCACCTAAGAAAAAAATCGAACTGGTTCGACAATATTTGTTACGCCAAAACACAGTATTTCTAACACAAGGAAAAAAGCTATTGAAATTTGACGGCCGACTTATAAGCTCGAAATGCCAGCAGGCACGCTTCAGTTAGTTTAAAGACAGCCACCTGGAGGCAGCTAGGTCAATTTTCTTGTGCTTAGGCATAGTTTCCAGTGAAAAATGTACAATTCTCACCTAGTTTTTGCCATTCTGCCGGAAGACTGCATTTTTGCTCATTTCATTTAAATCTTAACATCTCGCGATCTAATGCGCCGATTTGACTTTTCATTTCAAATAATGAAGAACGGCTGATAATATTTGGAGATGGAAATTGTAAACTTGAAATTCTTTGTTTTATAGGCATAAATCGAATTTGAGTAAAAAACCCTTTATTTGTAGCTTCTTTGTTCCGAGCACATGTCATTCACAAGCTCAGAATTGACATGGCTGAATAGGAAAACTAATTGCAGTCATTTCATTCATGTACACTACCCACTTATCTCCAACGGCTTTCGAGTAATTTGTCCGAAAGGTACTTCAAGGAGCTAAATTTCTCGGAACATTTTTGCTTCTCGCTTTGGTTTGAAGTCCTTAAAATGAATGGAAGTGGATAAAGTTTGGAATAAACTAGCTTAGGGTTCTGGGTCGCCGATACAAGTGATTCTAGGCCAAAATAATGTTTCGTTCGTCTTCTAGAAATAGCTTTATATCATGCCTTTTCTGTACGAACACAGCACCCGGCGCCACGATCACGACATCGTTTTGATTGAGTGATACCGTCCAGTGACCTCCTGACGGGTCACAGGTTTAGGGCTAATGGGAGTCGGTGCAGTGTGGCGCAGTGGTCTAGTGGTTAGAGGACCTGTCTCGTGATCAAGGGTGCCCGGTTGGAATCTGGGGTTGACTACGAGCTATTTATTGTTAGTTATTCAAAGAAAAGAATGGTAACACTGACCTACAGGCTTATGGATAGCCACATTAAGTACGAAATATGGTTTGCTTTCAGCACATTGTCATGCGGCTCTCCTGCGCCGGTGGGGCGTTAGCCCAGGTCGCAGACCGGCGTTTTGTATGTGCGCTTCCGAAATATGTTTTTGAAACCATGGTTTTTTCGTGTTGAGGGTTATGTTGGGTTATTGTCCCGATATAGATACATATTTTATTGTTTACCCAAGAAAGCAGTTGCGGACTTATTTGTAGCTCGCCCATGTGCTGCCCACCGATGCTGAGTTTTGGTGCTCTGGGAGTCTCACATGTTCGATGTGCATCATATTGCGTTATGCCGCCCTGCTTTGGGTTTTTACGTTGAGTTCAAGGTGCCAGGGGAAGACTATATCGTTGGTGTCTGGATCTTGAATCCTATGCGGCGAACGGTGTGGGCCAACTTTGAAAAGATAAACGACACCAACGTGTGTTTTTTTCTAGACAAACCTTTCTTCTGTGTGCTTTGAGTCCACATCAGAATTTTCAGCGCCGGAAAAATAACCTTCCAGGCATGTGATCTCGTGACCTGAGCTGCCCGGCTCTTCTCTCGGCAGGAATCCCAGCCGACAACTCGTGGGAGCCGTGCCCGGAGGAGATTGAACTGCTCAAGTACCACACGGACCGCCGCCGAGTCACCGCCAACTCCACCATAGGTCAGTGCGGGGCCGCCAGGGTCCGAGAGCTGGGGGGTAAAATAAACGCGATGGGTTATTTGTTCTTGATCGGTTGGATCCGGCAGATTTTGTGTCTTATTATAGAGGTATGTATGTGGCTCTATCTTCCAGCTCGTCCAGGGGCTGCACTAGGGGGTTCGGGGAGGGGAAGGTGAATTCAAGGAGGGAATCCATTTTGATAGAGCCTTCAGTGACATGTGTAGGGCTTAAGCTTCGCGCCGCTCAATTCTGCTTCAATGCCTTTATGCCTATGTATTTCATCGACCTGTTGTACTGATTTCGCTCGCACCTCCCCTAAAACCTCGATGGGTGTTTGTACCGGCTTTAACTCTTCCACTGTCTTCTGGCTCTCGTTTACGATCTCCGGGGCATCCCATGCTGTTGAAGCCCCTGGACATGGCAGTAACTGCCCGCCTGTAAACTTTGTTTGCTTGTAGGCTTTGGAGCCTTCCCTGCTTTTTCAAAGGGATCTTTGATCGGGCATCTAGTGGGTCTCAAGCTCTGACTTGTGGACCTGAAGCGATTTTGCACCCTCCAGAACATCTCGAAAGTTATCTACACTGATCGGCTCCAATATCGTCACCGGCGCCTTCTTGCTATACTCGTGACCTCCTATACCGTTTGGACGGTTTCTGTGCATACCGCGGAACTAATCCACAATCTACAAAACATGATATGGTGGCTGCAAGGTCCATTCTACGGTTATTATTACCTCCTTTGCAATTTCGGGGTCACTACTGCCCATTTATTGATGTCGTGCTCCGGTTTAAGGACCTCTTATTTGCATTGGTCATTCTTTACCATTTCTGAAATATTCAAAACTGCGAAATACGCCAGGTTGTTTCGTGAAACCTGGAGAATTTGCTATCATCTGGAAAGGCTTCCACTTGGAATGTCACCGACGTGCAGCGGTGGGTACGGTATAGCCAAGCGCCCTTACACCTCCGACCCACTAGCGGATATATTGGACAGGGGAGGCGCTCGGCTCCAACCCACTACCCGTCCCCTCCCCCGTGGAGGGGATTGAGCACGGGCGCTTGCAGCCCCGGTACGATTTTTCCCCTACGCCGACAAATGTCTGCTACCCTCCCTGTTAGTTGGTTTTGACAATGGGGCGCTGCCGTCACAGGGTTAGTCAACTATTTGTTTAGGCTGACGGCTTGTTTTGTGGTAAACTAATGAAGTGGCGGTAATATTTTTAATGGTATAAAGGTTTAATTTCTCTTCGCTTACAACAGGCGGTTAGGCGTGATGTTACTTTTCTGAGGAGAGGCTAGAGTCCGGACAAACTTGACAGTAACGGCTCTTGTGTTGCATATAGTACAGCCTACGGGCATGCCTCACTTTAGAAAGCATTGAATCGGGCTATGCGTTTACAGTCATTCTACTGCTTGTCTATCCATCCTGGTAGCACGTGGCAGGTGTGTTGGAGCAGTCTCCTGAATAGGAAGAAGAGTGCTTCATGGATGGGATATTTCAACAGATATCTGATTCAATCCAATCCATTGGCGGATTGAATCGGATTAGCCAGAGTCCGGACAGCTTTGGGTCTTCGGATATGGATAGGCGCTGGATTGATAATTACGTCCAAGTGGATTCGCTTAAATTTGTTGGAGAAAGTTTGGATTTGGTTGGGATTTGCCTATCCCTGCATAAATACCAGCTTGCTGTTAATTAAGGCTGAGATCGGCGATTGGCAGGCAGGCTGGAGCCGACTTGGGGAAGGGAGACTAGACCGACTTTGCGCTGGTCTCCTACCGGTAAATGTTGTGAAGGACCGGAGACCGCTTACGGCTCGGTTCGAAACGCACTAGTCTTGTGTTCAGGATGCGCGAGGGACGGAACATTCTCCTTTAGGGAGTGGCAGCCAAACCTACACTTATGGAGTTGATGGGTCGTGAGTGGGAGGGGGCCCAGCCGATGTTGAACTTTCTCAGAGCTGTTGAGTTCGTGATTATATTTGAGCCAGATTGAGCACAGGATGTGGTCGTCACTCGGCAAGTACTGTAACAGACGATGCTCTTTGGGGTGTGGACCCAGTTTCCCACCGGATCGAGTTTACGACAACCTATAGACAGTAGAAAGCAAAGTGTTAGCCATAAGACCTGTTGTTGTTGTTGTCCCTCCCGCCTCCTGCGGAGGTGTAGCCATCCGGCTCTGGGGGGGGGCATCAGACCTCGGAGAGCGGCGCGCCCTGAAGCCCTCATCATCAACCAGTCCACGCGTCTCGGCAGGTCTGCGGGGGATGATCAACCTCGGCAACACCTGCTTCATGTCCACCATCCTGCAGGCCCTCACGCACACCCCGATGCTGCGCGACTACTTCCTCAGCGACAAGCACCTGTGTCTGGCGCCCGACCCCGACCGCTGCCTGGCCTGCCAGGTCAACAGTCTCTTCCAACAGGTGAGTGGTTCTGAGCGCCGGGGCACTGGGTTCAAATCCCGGCGGGATCATGAATCAGGGGGGTGGTGTCGCCGCAAACTTTTCCAGTGGAATGCGAGTTTATTTGTTTATTGGTTTATTTATTGAGGGCTTATGAGCAATAGGTATACAGGACCCAATGACAGCTCAAGTCAAATGAGATAAAAAATGTTGACGAATACAATGCACAGAATGATCATGTTCACGGTACATGATCCTAACTAAGTAAGGTGTATAGAAAAACACTGCTAAAACACAACGAGGCGCGCATAAAACCCTTTAAAACACGCAGTCATTGTTAGGAACGCTCCGGGACATGGATGGGATAATATTGTGTTGCCAATTATATTATAGATGGGACGGTGCTTTGTGTGGGTATGGACTTCAACCACGGGTGATGTGGGAAGGTGGAAGAGGCCTGGATTCCCGTGGACTTTATCCATCTCATATAATTTCCCATCAACGTTGATCCGTACACGATCCCTCTGGGCTCAAGAGATCTCCAGATATGGTTAGAGCACCGCAAATCGGCGCGGCTATCCAATAGGGCTAATATTGGAATCCTTTCTTCTGCAGGTTTGCACTCTTATAACGTGTGAGAAGGATCAGAATATGCCTGTATGTACATTTTCCCAGTATCTCGTTGTACCTCATCCATCTTCAGAGAGAAGGTCGCAAACAATCTTTCCTAAAATTGTTGAGGTCCAGGCCATTCAAGATCATTGGCCTATGACGTTACAATATGGTATTCACCTTATAACGTACACTGTAACTAGCACTATAGCAACTGTTGGGCGGGAAATGAGGATTGACCTTTACCCATCTCTCATTGCACGTAATGTAGTTTTGTAATTTTGAGCATCGCTTTATTTTGCTCCCCTCACGAATGATCACTGGAAGTTCAAACTTTTGGGAGTCAGACCACTCTCGGGAGTGGCGGGTTGTTACCCAGTTTCCTTGGTGTGGAACCTTTCATAGTCAGCCGCTATTACGGGCGCGATATAGCCGAGATGCTGAAGCGCCCTAAAACCCCAACACACACAAACACGGCTGGTATTAACCCCACCTCGTGGGGACGCGGTGGTGGAGTGGTCAGCGCAGCTGGCTTCCACGCAGCCGACCCGGGTTCAAGGCCCAGCAGCTTTCCTGAACAAGCAGCAATCTGGCTCCCGAGAAACCCCTCCAACGCGATAAAGAGTTCGCGACACCACATGATCTGTGCGTCGAGAGCCCTCCTCCCCTAAAAAATACACCTCGTGACAAGAGCTTAATGTTTAATGGGCTTGAGCATCTTGACACTCTGAACCCAGACCTACACAGGATCACAGCACAAATGAGATGTGTCGTTGTATCTGAAACGGTACGATGTACGTGTTGGCAGCTATACGGGGGACAGCGTACAGCGCTGGCTCCTACCCGGCTCCTGCATATGATCTGGACCAGCGCCAAACACCTCGCCGGATACGAACAGCAGGTCAGCGCCTCCAGGGAAACCTGCACTGCAATAGGGTAACATTCAGGTCCGTTCAGTTGTGCAGGTGCATATCGTGGAGGTAGCTTGGGAGACACTGGCGCCACCTTGATTCAATGTGTTACTTGATATTTGCTGATTTCTGCTCAGTCGCGTTTGCTATGTTTCAATAAGCAATATCTGTTTTGTTTAGCTTTCGGGTGTGCAGTGAATGGACAGCGTGTTGGGCGTGGCTGTATGATTCACAGTCTCTGATTGGCTGCTATCGAACGTCCACCCCTGTGATTGGTCCAGCCAATCAACACGTCGTCTGATTGGTCAGACTGCAGTGAGCTGTAACGCGATTGGTTCAACTACGTGACCTGCGTCTTCTCCGGCAGGACGCGCACGAGTTCTTCATGGCGATCCTGGACCTGTTGCACCAGCAGATGAAGCCGTTTCAGAAGCAGAGCTCGCCCTCTGTGGAGGAGAGCAACGGCGCGGAGCCCTGCCGGTGCATCATCGACACCATATTCACCGGCGGCCTGCAGTCGGACGTCGTCTGCCTCAGTTGCAAGTGGGTCTGCCGCTGTTGTAAGTGGTCTGACACAGTTGTGAGTGGTCTGACACAGTTGTGAGAGGGGTTGCTCCTGTAATGAGTGGATCTGCCCCAGTTGCAAGAAGTCTGCCTCTGTTGTAAGTGGTCTGACACAGTTGTGAGTGGTCTGACACAGTTTTGAGTGGTCTGCCCAGTTTTGAGTGGGTTTGCTCCTGTAATGAGTGGGTCTGCCTCTGTTGTAAGTGGTCTGTGATAGTTGTGAGCGGGTTTGCTCCTGTACTAAGTGGATCTGCCTCAGTTATAGGTAACTTGCCTCAGTTGTGAGTGGTCTGCCTCGGTTGCGAGTGTGTCTGCCCCAGTTGTGAGTGTGTCTGCCCCAGTTGTGAGTGGTCTGCCCCGGTTGTGAGTGTGTCTGCCCTAGTTGTGAGTAGTCTGCCCAAGTTGTGAGTGGGTTGGATTACTTTTTGTGGGTCTGTCCCTTTTGAGTGGGTTTGTCCTTGTAATGGGGGTTTGTCAGTTGTAAGTGGTCTGCCGCTTATGGGTGTGTAGGCCCCAGTTGTGAATGAATACCTCTCTGCGCGTTGGATCTCACTGTGCGTTAATTTCAGTTCTTAACTTTTCTTAACAAACCCACCCAATATATGCTAAGTGTTGAAACTATGTAAAGATTAGTCCTTGTAAGAGGTTGTATCGTAAAACTTGTCATCAAACCTGTCTAAACGCGGTTCGTCGTAAACCTGAGACACCGAATATGTCTTATTTGGGGCGGAAAACGGCGCTGGAGGTATGAAATGGGATTCCATCGGATGACAGAGGCCCAAAGGAGGGCCCAGGCAAGGGTGTGAATTTATTTTTCTTTAAAGGGTCCTCGGACTCCGACAGTCATTAAAAATCCATGCCTCTGGATTCAGGGTTTCCTATAGGAAGGGGTTTTTTGTTGAGGAGATACCATGCCATTGGGGTCTGGAGAGGGGGTGCCTTTCGAGCCTGGGGAAGGGGGGTGCCATTTGAGCCAGAGGCGCCAATTCTTGAGGTGTGGCCCATCAGAAGGGCGCCAAGTTGCACTGTGGGGCAGCCAATACTTGCACCCTGGGGAGAACCGACATCCCACGGGGGGGCGGGGTGGTGGGGATTGGAGGCACCTGCCCCGACGCCACCTGGAACCGCCTATGCTGGGACCACATTTTGCCGACTTCGTTCAAGGTGGGACGTAGCAGGAAGGGAAATTTTACTGAAAACTTTTGGGGAAACCTGAATGGGTTACTTTTGGACACACACTCCTGAATGAAATGGGGTGGATATAGGCTTACGAGATAATAGTGATGACAATACAACGTAGTCCCATACAGCTGACCTTTAGCACACAAACGTGTATGTTGGCCACCATTGACAGTTCGCACGGCCCCACAGTAACGTGTCGACCACGATCGACCCGTTCTGGGACATCTCGCTGGACCTGGCGCCGCTGGAGCTGAACCAGTCGCAGCCCACCACTCTGGAGGACTGCCTGGAACAGTTCACCCGACAGGAACACCTCGGTACGGAGAGAGAGAGAGAGAGAGAGAGAGAGAGAGAGAGAGAGAGAGAGAGAGAGAGAGAGAGAGAGAGAGAGAGAGAGAGAGAGAGAGAGAGAGAGAGAGAGAGAGAGAGAGAGAGAGAGAGAGAGAGAGAGAGAGAGAGAGAGAGAGAGAGAGAGAGAGAGAGAGAGAGAGAGAGAGAGAGAGAGAGAGAGAGAGAGAGAGAGAGAGAGAGAGAGAGAGAGAGAGAGAGAGAGAGAGAGAGAGAGAGAGAGAGAGAGAGAGAGAGAGAGAGAGAGAGAGAGAGAGAGAGAGAGAGAGAGAGAGAGAGAGAGAGAGAGAGAGAGAGAGAGAGAGAGAGAGAGAGAGAGAGAGAGAGAGAGAGGGAGAGAGGGCGAGAGGGCGAGAGGGCGAGAGGGCGAGAGGGCGAGAGGGAGAGAGAGAGAGAGAGAGAGAGAGAGAGAGAGAGAGAGAGAGAGAGAGGAGATTTGTCGCTGGCTTCTCCCAAACCTGCGTGTTCTGACTTTCAGGTAGCGCCGCAAAGATCAAGTGTACCACGTGCGATAGTTACCAGGAGTCCACCAAACAGCTCACTATGAAGGAGCTGCCCATTGTCGCCAGCTTTCATCTGAAGGTAAGCTACCGGGTTTGTTTTTATAAATAGGCACGCCCCTATCAGGGGGCTATTTGTGAGATGTGGGCGTGATTACAGACAGGAACGCAAGAATCCATCTTATGAGATATGTGTAGGACTTCAATGTGCAAAAGATCTTGACCAGTTGTCCTTGTCATCCTATCATCCACTTCCGTGAGCTTGAGGAATGCTTGGAACGTATAACGCACAGGATCAATTAGCAATGATGGAACACCGCCCGACGATTGAGGCCAGTTAATCAGAAGCTACCATGTAACTAATCTCACTGTGTTATCTCATTCTGCAAGTTAATCAAGTACCCGCAATGCTTAATGACGTTCACTGTGAGGGAAAGCTCATCCACCACGCCGCGTCCACATGTGCTGACGGGAGTGCGATTCCCTGCAGCGTTTCGAGCACACGTCACGCCTGCGCAAGAAGATCTCGACGGTGGTGAAGTTCCCGGAAGAGCTGGACATGACGCCCTACCTGAGCCGTTGTCGCAACAACAACAGTCACCGCCCAGAGCGCGCCTTCAACAACAACCTGTGAGTGACATCTACCGGGAGTGGGGCTAACTATCGTCAGGTCTGACATTATGTCGGGAGGTGCAAACTGTTGACCCTTGAAGTAAAGTATGCCCCATACTCTTCCATCCACGGTCAGAAATCCTGAATTCCCATGCAAAATTATTTTAATGAAAGTTCAATGTGGACAAAATAAATTATTTGTAGGTATTTTTCGCGGAGATATTGTAAAATGTCTCACTTTGTCCGCCTTAGGCTTCGGTTTTCTTCAACACGTGCTCCCCATGGTGGATACAGGATTTTTATGGGGCTTGGGGTATTTTTTTGTTGTGGGGGTGCCATTTGAGCCAAAGGCGTTAGTAGAGAGACATTAATCTCTGGAACGAAACGTCCCAGCTTGCACTGTCGAAATCGAGAGAAATCCTTTGTAACAGTGTATTTTTTCACCTAAAATTGTTCTTAAACGTATGTATTTTTCTACTCAAAACAGCGGAGGCAACTTGGATCTGCATTTTTCCTTGACCTCTACTTTCGTGCTGTATGTATACATGACCTTCAGCTCTATCGTGCTAGGTACTCTCTGTACGCGGTGGTGAACCACATCGGTACTCTGGAGGCGGGCCACTACATCGTCTACATACGTCAGCACCGGGACAACTGGTTCAAGTGTGATGACCACATCATCAGCCAGGCCACGCTCAGGGATGTCCTCAACAGCGAGGGGTTAGTGCTGAGAACTCCGAGTGTTAGGTGTCGGAGCAACAAGTACCGGGAAATTGTAGGAGACAGAGACAGAAAAGACCTCCGTAAGATTAGATCGCTCGTTCAGCTTCTTGGTTGAGTACTGGGACCTGTATTGACTATACAACCACTCTTTGTTTAGAAACATTGGAAAAAAATGGCCAGGCTTTTCATTGATGCACTTAAAAGCTGAGATAACTTCCTTTCATATGAGCGTTTCTCTACAGTTAAGTCAGGTAGCTAACAAACGGTATGAGTGTACAATATGTTTTGCAGGGTTTGATTGATTGATTGGCAAGTGTTTTTGCTTTTCGAACTCCTACTGGTGTATGTTAAGGGTTGTCTCAATCAAATTATGCATGATGTTCGACAGATTGCTCTTGCGTTCGCAACAAAATCAGCACTTAAAATAGCATCTTATTCGACTGTTACGAAATTATAGCCGGGGCTATAATTTCGAAGCAGCCCTACCATAGATGACTGGTAAATGTAGAAATTAAATGGCCGGAAAAGTAGAATGAGTCAACTGTAAAAGTTGATGGTTAGTGAATCCCCTGAATGTGACAGACGTGCACAGGAATATCAACAACCCTGGATACAAAGCTTGGTAAAGTTTCTCGACCGTAGGGTGTAATCAGTTTGTCAGAATACCCGGAAATGTCCTATTTAGGTATAATATTTACCCCTGTTTGTATTCCCTGGCAGGTACCTGCTATTTTACCACAAACACCGCCTCGAATACAGCTACGAGTAGCTGGGCGGGACGGCACCTCTGCCATTGGAGACGGCGGGATCCCTGCCGCTGCCTGCCAGCTCTTGGTCAAGATCATTGACTTCGGCGGTCGGATGCTGAAGGCACAGTCACCAGTTCTGCAGGTTTGAACTGGCGGCCTAGCTTCTCGAGCGGGACGCTTCCAGGTCCTGCGGAACAGCGTCAGAGCTCCACCGTACTGCTTTCTCATGGAGTAGCTGATCCGCCACCGGCATAATGTACTTTACAACGTAGTTATTTAGGAGCTTTTCAATGACACGTTTTGGAAACATGCATACAACTCCTCGCAGTATCGATGTCTTCGTGTTCTGTGGAGGCGGGAGACTAATCCAGGCCTTCATGTGTCTGATGTTTTGTTTTCGGAACAGCAGGGACTAACCCCTTTCAGGAGCGTTTTCTCCTTGTCACCGCGTGAAAAGCTCCCCTGTTTTTGCGAGAGTGTCCAGCTCAGTGCCGGTTGGCAGAGATTTGTGTTCTGTAGTGGCAGTTCTCAGGTGAAAGTGCGGATTGGAATGCTGCTGTCGATGCCGGAACGCGGACCAACTCGGGGAAACATTTGAAACCTGGTGGCCACTCCTTTAGCGTTGGTAGCTGTAACCAACAGCCCTAGAGAGGGAAAGAGAAAAAGGAAAGGGTATTGACGAGTTTATACCAATTTTGTGTGTGGCGAAACAATCAAAAATCGTGAGTGATGATTGAAGAGGATTTCCGCCGCCTCGGAGGAAGAGCTGAACCTCGTGAGGGCCCGCCCGCGCATGTTGTGATCTATTTTTTGTGATATGGAGCGAGACCGAAGTTGCGAAGCGAAGCTTGCACGGTGCATTGGCATCTATGACAATCAGGTGTTCTGTTTGGGAACCGCAGTTTTTTCCTCGGATTTCTCTTCAACCGCTTGGACAGGGTATTAGTCGTTTCCCGAAATTGTTCATAGTCATCAACATGTGTTGAGAAACATGTAAAAGAAAACTAGGACGTGGCAATGGACAGTTGATGTTTCTGAAAAGGCAGATTTGCATGATTGGGTGCTGTGTGTCTAACGTGGACACCTGTGGACAAATTGCGTAGGATTTCTGTGACCTCTGGGAAAAATTATGTTTCAGCTCAAATCTTACTGTGATGTAGAATAATTCGGCTTGCTCGTGCTTGCCGCTCGTGCTTGGTGTGTGTCTTGCTGTAGATGGCGCAGGTGCGCCGTCAGATGGCAGTGTACTCTTGGCCATGCTGCCGCCTGGTGGCATGTCGCGAAACTTGTGATGAAAAGGTCTGCCACTAGATGACTGTGGCCCATGTAGAAACCAAGTTCCGAATGTGGGGCGGAGATGGCCTCACACTTGCGAACAAATGTGTGCATCTCTACCTTGCCGTCTGCCCGTTCCATATTTGATACTTGCTCCGCGGTTTGGCCTGGCGCTGGATCTGTCACGCGGGATTTGTGATCAAGGTGTGTGTAGCCCTTCTCCAAGTTTATCTTTCTGGCAGTCTTTCAGTGTGATGTTGGGTTAACTGCGAGTGGCCTAGGTTTCATGTGCCAACCCGGCCGGTTTTTCTCTCCTGCTCCCTTTGAAAAGTGCAGTAAATCAGCTAAAGAATGATTGCTAGCAACGATAATGCATGTTTGCGTTGTAAACATATGAAAAGGAACTGACCCTTCATTTAGCCAGGTGAGGATACTGGTAAAATTTGTACTGCATACCCTTCAAAATATGCAGTATCTTGGATAATATTAAATACCTCATTTGTTGGGTAGCAGTGGCCTCATTGCTCTCAGAAACATGAATTTTCCCAACTGCTGGTCGCCGATTTTTTCCCAGCCCAAGGATGTCAATTTGCTTTCGGGTGTTCTTAGAATACTATATTTGGAAAGGGCCCTAAAAAAATTGTTAACTGGGACCACTATTGATGAAAATTCTGGTTATTTCGCACTCCATTGGTTTGATTATATGCACATATAGTGCATGTTATGGGTCGTGATAAGCCGTCTATTATGGTTCTAAGCCGTCACCTATCCATAGTTTACGCTTCATCCTTTCCTCTGCTATGCTGCAACAGAAAAATATTTGATGCAATGCATTGTCAGTTAAAAATGTCTCCCCTTGCACGGCAGTTGCTCGCTAAATGTTTCACATTGTATTCCATTTTCAGCTGTAGCATTTGTTCCTGGATTATCCTAGCACACCTTTAACTCGGCATGATACTCAATCCCCAGTTTTTCCCTCTCCCCAGCAATCTGCTCTCCCAATCTTTAATGTATCAAATTTGTATTTGTGTCCACGCCAGCTCCATCTGTCGTGCACGATTCATGACAGCGTCCAAAGTAGTTGTGTGACTGGTTAGGCACTGATGGCGGCTTCCAGCTGAGACTCTTTCTGCTTGAGATTAGCTGGTTAGCTAAAGTCGTTCGTCGAAATTGTGAGGGAATGGTGCTTACTTTTCAGTCCGGCATTTCATAAGCAAAATCAGCACGTCTTGACAACAGTGAACCTCTTGTTTGTTGTAGGTGGCACCGAAGTTCGTATTTAGGCCAGTGTGCGTGATAAATGACGTGTGGTGTAATTTTTGGTCATCACTCCGCAAAACTGTTCTGTGACCAGTCGCGCTTATCCGTACGTGATGAGTGCTTTCTAGCCCGCTAAACTGGACCATAGGCCTAATGTGCTGCAAAGTGAGATCGAATGCTTCCCCGGTATGGTTCTAGTTCCTAGCACAGGACCCGGAAGCAGGTGCTGTGGGTTTTTGCGGCTCCGCTGTGCTTTAAGACGTATTTGTAGGCCATGCTTACTGGTGTCGCCTAGCCGTCAGGGATTTCGCGGCACCAGGGTGAAGCTGTACACCGTGACTCCTTATATCGGTGTAACCGAACACCGTGGCTCCTTGTAGTGGTGCAACCGAACACCGTGACTCCCTTTATAGGTGTAATCGGACAATGCGACTCCCTTTAGTAGTGTAGCAGTGTGCGGTAACACCCCTGGTCTAGTGTCTGTCGGTTGTAACATTACACGCAGGCGCGGTGTTTTTGCCGAGTCTCCGCTCGCAAATGTCTTGTTCATTCCCTATGTTGATAAGCGTGATGCGTCGATTATACCAAATACAGAAGTGAAACTGTTATTGTATTTAGAAGTATTGACCCAAGTCGTAAAACCTGCTAAGTAGTCCCGGATGGACCCGCACGAGGTCATCGGTCAAAACTCACAACATAGCCCTAGGGGGTGGCATAACATACCACGATTTGGATGATAGGAAGTTGTTCTAAGCTTATTTGCAGAAAAAACTGGTCATTTTTTATTTTAAGTCCAAACTTGTTTATCGCAGCAATAAAAAAAAACAAAGCAAAGGCCACAAATTCGTACAGTGTACGCGCAGAAGTGCCTCCTAATGCACAAGACAAAACGAAGGGATGATACTTAAACAGTAAATTTAGTGCCGAAAACACTACGTAAGACATAAAACTGCAAATGAGAGAGAAAGTGAGACCAGCGCTCGATCGCCTGAGAATAAATAATCAAGCCGACGGCGTTGGCGACGCGCACCCTGGGCGCATCCGCAACGTGTGAGTAGTGGAGTGCGTGGGCACGAGTGAGGTGTTCGAGAGCGGCGCTCCACCGCATCCGTGACAGCCAAATGACGCGCTTTTTTGCTCATACATTTCCTATGGAGAGGTCATGGCCCGCATACCTTATATAGGCCGTTGATACAAAATTTATCTGGCCTGTTACAATCCGCCTGGCCTGTTGCCTTACTTCGCACTGTCCCTCAAAGCCCAAAGAAGTGTCTTTCGCCCCCCGGAAAACGGCTGAAAGAAATACATTTTGTCAAGCTTCCGTTCAATTGTTTGTTCAGCGTTTTAGCCCCCCAAACCCGACCTGCTGCCAAAAAGTGGGGAAGACGGAGAAAACGAGAAGCTTTAGGATTTAAACCGCTCAATAAGGTTTTGGGATTTCGTTTGGGATTCAGGGTTTTGTCTTGGGATCTGGGGCACAAGTCTTGGGATTTTTGTCTAACTCTTGGGACCCCAGAAAATATCGCTGGTGACTAGTCATTAGCCGTCTTATTCTGCAGGCAGAATGCTGACTAGTGTGCCGCACGCATGCGTAGTACGGTATCTTGTACTCATGATACCGTACTGTGCATGCGTGCAGCATACTAGTATGCGTTCTGCCGGCCGAATAACACGGCCAAGGAACACGGTTATTGAGTGAGTAAAATCAGTGTAACAGACACGGTTCCTTGTAACAGAAAACTAAAAAAGAGTAAAATAGAGTAAGTAGAGTAAACGTAGTAAAATTGAGTGAGTGGTGCCGAGTTACCAGGACTACAAATATATTGTATGTATAGCACAACACCACGGTGTTTGAACGAACGGATATATCATTTCTGTTTCTACTAGGAATATGTATTTTCTTTCACATCATCACCATCCTTATCGGGTTTGTTGATAGTCAAAAGTGTTTTGAGTGTTTTTTATTCTAACTTCCTCCCTGCTCTTCCTCCCTCGCATAGGTACCATTCCAGGAAGCTAAGTACTGAATTTGCTTCACAAGATTGTGACCATGGAGCTGGCAAGGGAGAGTATTGACATGTACCTGAATAATCGTGTGGTGGAGGCTGAAGAGCTCTTTCACTATCATGGAGACAATCGCCACATGAGGATGGCCCACTGTTATGCAACATTGCTGGTGAGACGAATAATGACACATACATGTTTGCTCTCTGTTTTATAAATCTGTCAAATTCTTCAATTTTTCCAGCTCATTAACATGCTGCAAAGCAGCTTTGGGCCCTTACAATATAGACTGTAGAGTGCTGTTTGCATAGTTTGCATTAGAGTCTTATTCTATTTTTGCTGAGAATCAAGTTCTTATTTATATGCCTCTGTTTTTCTGGTATCATTTAGTCGATTGTGTGCTCAGTGTTTGGTTCTCATGAAGGAGGCATGTAATCCATTCTTTCAATTCATTGTCATTGCATATTCTGTCCCCTTCTCCTTATTTTGATGTGAATTTGGGTGGGCCTGCCTGGTAATGGTTGGAATTAGGGAAGGTCCAAAGGGAAAGTTGGCAGTTAAGGATTGAATATCACCCCACCACACTAATATGATGCTGTTTGTATTGCCTGGAATAACAATATTCTGGTGTCAGTTCCCCACTCTCCCAAATGATGGATATGCCAGTCTGTGGGTCATAGCTTTTAACTGAATTGGTTATGAATTACTGAATTGCTGATTCAATGAATTACTCTTGTAATGGTCTTATGGATCTTTCAAACTTGTATGTGAGGATCATTAAATGTGACTATTGGTCATGTTGGGGCTCCAATTTCAGACAAAGAGTCTGCTAAACCCTGGTCAAATGTCTGATAGCCTGGGTTAAAGGGACCCAAAATCTGCACAGAGGGTCTCTAGCTGCTGGTTGACTGTTCCCATGTTGATACTGGACTTAATGTTAATCTCTCTGACATTTGTGAGGTCTTTCTAAGTGGGTGTACTAGCTGGGTTAGTGGGGTGCCCCTGGTAGAGATCAGGGGTGTGTTCCAGCGCCTCCTCTAACTTCCTCCAGCCTCCTCCCAGAAGAGTAGAATACCTTGATCTAGTTTTCTATTGGATGGTAGGGTCTAGTAGAGACTTCTACCTCTTCTTGATCAGTTTGGATGAAGTTGGAGGAGGCGCTGGAACAAGCCCCAGATTGGTTCCCTGTAGCTAATGCAAGGGACACCTAGAAATTGATCCAAGGTTCCACCCCAAGTGCCTTTCCAGGGGTCTCAAAAACTGGCATGAAGGATTTTCAGCACTGATCTGAGGCCCCCAATTGTTTTTTAGACCCCCAAGTGTTGGTTAGATGGGTCTCTCATACAGATCTTAGTCTGATGTGGTATCACCAAGGCTCCCAAATGCATATCCAAGCAGGTTCCCTGTGATGCTGAAATGGGCACCCCCCAGTATAATTTGTGGGCACTCTTAATTACATTGAGTGCCATTTTGAATGATGTTATCCTCTGATTGAGAAAATTTGAAGCTAGAGAAGTACATAGAAAACGTTGAAATATGTTTAGTACTGGATGCATTAATAAACAAAATTGGTAAAGGATTTGGGGTAGACCCCATCAGCCCTTAAAGGGAGCCATGGCTGGAGCTCCATGTTGATACAAACGAACATTCTGATAAATCAGAGAAGGGATTGTCAATGTTCAAAACAGCCCCTGAGCTGCCTCTCAAAACCCATATGCTCCCTTTGGGAAATCAATCATCGTATGTGGCGAGATTTTCGTCGAGTAACTGGTGGGTTTGTTTCTTTATTTTATCTAGTCAACTCGTGAGAAGTGCATCAGGAGCATGGGATTGCTCTACTATTCCTTTTTTTTTTTTTTTTTTTTTTTTTTTTAAATTTTTTACTAGAGACAGTTTTTTTTTTAAATACATCTCACACATCTTATACATCACAGAGGGTCTAGATATTATGGATCAGAGCCAGGAGCGTAAAGGTGAACAAGACCTTGTCTCTAACCCCCCAGCCCGTCTATTTTTGCATGTTATTCCCCTCAATAATTATGTGTAACCTATTCATTATCAAGAAAAAACAGATACAATATTTCTAGCATATTGCAAAAATGTGTCAGGTGATTATTCTTGCAGCGAGAGGAATCTAGCACACTGATGCATTGCGCTTTTACTAAAGCATATGTTGGAGAAACCACAAACAAAATTTGCACAATTCCTAATAGTCCTGGATCAAGATTTGCTTGATAGTGTTTTTTGAAGCCTTCCTTTGACGATGGGACCTCATGCAGCAGTGGTATGTGAGGGACTACAATGTCATTCCAGGTTTTCGGTATTGTAATTGAGAAAGCGAACGTCCTATAGAGTGTTTCAGCCTGTTGTTGTTGAAAGTGTCGGTTCTGTCTTGTTAGTCTGTGGCGCTCATGATAGTGGAAGTGCCTTGCATACACGTCTGGTAGCGTTTTGTTTATGAAATTGTGTAAGATTATTAATTTCTGCTCTTTAATTATGTCTTGTAATTTGAGCAGGTTCAATCTCTTGAAAATCGGGGAACTTGGGGTCATGTAATGCACTCCTTCAATGAGTCTCACAACTCTCTTTTGCATTTTGAATAACTTTGCTATGTTTCCGTCAGAGTTGCTTCCATAGAGTGGTCAGCACAAATGAAGTCTCAACAAACAAACAAACAAGTCCCACATCTAATGCCAGCAATGTTTTTACAGGGCGCGTTGGTGACTTTCGCGCCTCCCCAGCTTGAACAGGCGGTCAGGTTGCTGAAGAGCACGGAGAAGGCGATAGCTCCCGACCTCAGCCTTCTCAGCCAGCTTCGAGGCAAACTGCGCGGCGCCCAGGCTCTACAGGTGGCTAAAGTGTGGCGTAAAGGTCATTGTGGGACACTGTTTAGCATTTATACCATTGTTCCATCTAAGCCTGTTGCATCCAGGAGTATGCACGCAGTAGGCAGTCCCCCATGTGACATATCCACTGAGAAATGTTCCTGCCCCATCCGGAATGAAACCTGTAGTATGTCACCCCATCCTGTCCCATTTTCATCGCATTGCCTAGCTGGCCCGAATATCTGCTGCTGCCCGGTAGGCATGGTAGGCCACCGAGACCTCTCGAGACCAGCAACCCTGCCATGAACGCTGTGCCCCCTGGTTCGGCAGGAGGCTGAGGTCGTTGACCTCTTGGAGCGCCAGATACTGGTGGCGGACTGTCAGGTGTGTGCAGCGGTCATCAACTTCCTTCAGCAGGTGGGATATCACTAGCACTGCTGGAGCTAGGTAGTGATGTAAGCTCCCGCTTCCTAAAGGTCATGTCGAAGTGTTGTCGCTTGTTTTTCCGCTGCTACTGCATAAATAGTTGTATATTTGTAATACCGACTTTTTACTGCTCCCACTTGGTAACCCCCCGCTTGTAAGGATTATCAGAAATGGTGGCGTTGATGTTGAGTGTTGACTGGTGAAAATTTTAATGTAGTAGTGATGTGTTCCCTTCTGGTACTGCGAAATATCAATCATCTTTTCGGAACCATCATACAGACGAATATTTTCCGTTCCGAAATATAAATTTTGGACCTAGAAAAAGGTCTTTTTTAAGAGATGGAGAAGACAGCAGTTAGGGCTTTGGATTTGTTTATGGTAACAGTGTCAGCGTCTTCTCATGGCTGCTTTCTGCGTTGGCCCATGTGCCAATGTCCCAACAAGTCATATCTATACAATGCCAAGGCACTGGTTGTAGGGGACGGGATTGATACGGGAGTGTTATTCTCTCGTTGCTGTCAGTCCTCGGCACGAAAGAGACGTTTCTTTTAAATTTGTTCAGCATCTGGCCTGCATGATTTTTCTACTCACAAACTCCGCTAAACCCCGGGGCCAGTACACCCTGCATCTTCTCGTGACCTCGGTCTCTCCTCTCGCCTCCGCCAGGACCTGGGCAGCTGCTTCCGCGGTAGTCTGAGTCTCCGCCGTGCATGGAAGACGTACGACAGGATCTACGGCAGGATCAGTGGCACCTACTGCCAAATGCACCCGACTGATGGCGGTAAGGACTGAAGTCGGCTCGCACGATCTGACGACCAAGGACTCGCTTGGTTGGAAGTGTACAGTGTTGAATGATTCAAGCATTCCTACAACCGCTTCCTCACTCGTTCTTTCAGGGTCGTCAGTATTAGCATAAGGTGACTAGAGACTATGGAGGGATGAAAGAAAGCAAATGATGGATGAGGAGAGGAAGGTGCGATGTATGTTCCTAGTTCAAGTTTGATAACAGAAAATTTCGCCTCAGAAATATTCCTAAAGGTGTGCAAGAAATGATACGAAAGAAACGTTCACTTTCGAGCCAAATAGCTGTCATTCTCTGTTTCAAGATGTCGATTAAGTCGGAAGTATGCGCATGACGGCTCAACATCGCCAATGAACATCTAAGTCTGATTTTCTACAATTTCGGGAAAGTCGTCGCGGAGGAGAGGTGGACCAGAAGGTCGCGGGTTCAGATCCCGTCGCATGCTGCCTCTGAAGGTTCGGTCGTGCCCTTAGTGGTGGTGCCTAAGAATGCCAGAGCGCTCTACGACGGGAAAAGTAGGTCATTGCCGTAGTAACACTGCTTCTGCTTGATAAAAGCGGGATTCGAACTGAAAGGTCCGGCCTTTTGCTAATGGGAAATTCATAAAAGCTCTGAAGTATATCTGTTTGTCCCGCTGAATCTTAATACCTGTTTTTGGACTTTGTTCAACTGCGGCCTAATGCTGCTGCCTGCAGTCAGTACATGTTCATATGGAAGGCGACGGGATCTCGCGTGTTTGGCGCGGAATTGTCCCATACTAGGGAGGCAAAGTCTCTTTGTTAATGCTGTGCGTGCAGACGCCGCAAGGAAGCTGCGAGTACTGTTCGAGGTGTTACGCGAAAACCCTGAGGGCCCGAGTGCGGAACGATAACGCTGTGCCATTATTTGAGGTTCCCGCCCCATTTACTTATCATACAGCCATTAACCTTCAGCATTTGCGAGAGCTTCCAAATGCTGTAGACTGTTATAATAGTGCAAAATCAGGACTGATATTTGGGCAATTGGGGATACAGATATGCGCTCTTTTCCCTTATATGGAGTCTTGTGGACACACACACGCTGTGTTCACCAAAGGCTCTTGAGACCTGTGTGAGACTGGAAACCTTACCAATCACTGTTCAGAAATCAACTGCCATGGAGAAAGGCTTAAGGCCGAGTGATCAGTTTGCCACCAGTGAACATAAATTACAGGTTTACAGACTGTTACTCCGTATATGACAATGCCCACCTAATGCTGTCACCACGGTCGCACTAACACCTCCCTCCCCCGATCGTGCATCAGCTGATGCGGGTCCGGCGCCGACGCTGCTGCCCCCTCGGCCCCTCCTCCCCTCTGCCTCCTCCTCCCCCAACCTGGCCACCATGGGCGAGCAGGACGGAAACGGCTCCTCGGAGCCGGAGGCTCGCGCGCGGGCGCCGACTCGAACTAAACAAGAGTCTGGCCTGACGCTTGGTGATAGCTATTCAGAGATTTGGATGAATGCGGATAATGGTAGTGAAGAGAGTACCGCTCGGAAGCGGTCGGGCTCCTTATTTCCGAGCCTGGTGGTGTCCGATCCTAATCCGGGGGTCACGGGTTCGATTCCCGGCGTGGGCAGTATGCGTCGGTCCGCCACCGGTGTCTTTCAGGAGGACAGGAAGTAAGTGACGAGGTAGTTTGACAATATACCTGTTCCGGCCCCTCCTCCAACTTCCTCCAGAATCGGTAGAAGACTACTTAACTCTACCGTCGAATAGGAAAGCGAGATCAGAGCATTCTACTCTTTTGAAGGAGGTTGGAGAGGGCGTGAGAACAGAGCCTATGTGAAGAGTGGGCATGTTAGGCTCTCGGGTTTCAGGGACAAAGCGTATGAGTTTTTTATTGCGTCGGTTGTTACGCATGAAGGGTTTTGTTCTCAGAAATTTCTTTCAGCGTTACCGGCACAAAGCGGCTTTGCTACAGCTGATTATTATACTAAGTGTAATGAAGCTCATCTGGAGCATGTTTCCGGTTAGTCGGAGGAACCGAACTGAGAGGACATTTGTTGATTTTTTTCGTATTTATGGTTTTGTTACCATGTTATCAAAGTAGCTTGTGACGCAACAAGCCATAGGTGGATCCAGGGTGTAAGGGAGCGCGCACTCCCCTATCCCCGATCGACCCACCCTGCGCCCCTTTACTGCACCCGCTGCCCTCATACGTCGCCCTACATCCCCTTCCCCCAGGGTGCAGTATTGGGGTTCCTCACGATACAGTGTGGTGCCCTCTGTAGATTATACTTTAAGAATTATCGCCCCTGGCATAACATGGTGCCCCAGGACCAAAGTGCCCCTCCCATTGGAAATCCTGGATCTGTCTATGGGGAAAGCTGTCGTAGCATCAGAAAAAGCTCCGTTTGGCCGGCGTATTTACCAAGGGTGCAGCACTTAAGATAGTTACGGGTTATCGGTTGTGTACTTTTTACGTTTGCATGTCCAGTTGATTTGGTGGTGCATTTAAAGGGAATGTGGCACCTTCATAACGTGATTTTAACTGAGATAGCCAAGCTGTAAAGTATGCCGGAAAACCCGGTACTCAATATCTCATTTGTCTTGAAACTCAAAAATTTTCCGTACAGAAAAGCTAAAAGCCTACCTAAAATGTACCCAAAATGTACCCAAGCAGCCGCCCACAGTTGCCAGCTGTTGGCGTGACGACATGCTGATGTCACGATGAGTAATCAGCCAATTGAAGCACTTGGAGCCTATTGAATATGGTAGAAGTTGTCAGATCATGACGTAATCTACAGCCAGAGGTTTTTTCTTACCTTAGAGGAGCATTTTAGAAAAAAAATATTGAGCTTATGGTACATTTTTCAGAGAAATCATGGACGTTTTCATGATTTTCGGCTAAAAATGCCCCTAATTACGCTAAATTCCGGGATTCGACAAAGGTGCCACATTCCCTTTAATTGGGGCTCCCAGCGACTCAGGAGCTATATATTCCTTACACATTATTGATTTGAACCGGGTGATGTGTTCATTCGTATTGCCCTAATTATTTTTTTCTGTTCAAGGTAGGACTTTCGTATTGTTTTTTTGTGGCTTGCAACTAACTATATGAAATTAAATCATACGTCCTGTTACTTTCACAGCTCTCCCATTTCTGATGTATTAATATTCAAATGATATTAAATATTTTGGGGTTTTGGTATATTGTTCGCTGCCAAAAACGTTCGATTATGGTTCCTGAACCAGGCCAGGGACTGACTCGTTATTTTGCGTTTTCGGCCCAACTTATGCGGGTTCAGGGTAACCCGCGGGGTTTCGTTTCCTAAACAAAGCTACACGCTGACGCAAATTGAGTGGGTGGTAAAGCGCACGGGTGGATTTCAAACCCCGACCTTTCGTAACGTCATGACTTAAATCGTACAGAACTTCACGCAACGACGACTTGGCGTTGGAAATGTGATCATTTGTTTCCAGTAGAATAGGGGAGGAAGGGCGATATCTAGTCCCACACTTTTTAAGCCATTGTAGTGCGCTTGTTTTCTTCAGAAAACATCGAAGGTGCCACCTAACCGTGATCTGGGGGCTCAATTTGAGGCAAATTCTCCTGTTCGTGAAATTCTGAGCGCTTTAGGAACAAAATCACAACATTGAAGAGGCTTCCAAAAAGCTCGATTAGAATCCTCTGACTCTTCGTTGAATAAGAAAAAAACTCCAGACACTGCTACTTGCCAAATACCAAATCCCTGTGCTAAAGCACGTGAAGATTTACTTGGTGATGTCGCCTTCTACCGTTGCTATGTCCCCAATGCCTGCGTGTTCCCGCTGTTGGTACGGATTTCAACAATGAGGGTCTGGGTGTCCAGTGCGCTGTCCGCCGACTCAGTGGGCGGTCTAATGGCCTCCGTCTCGCTCGGCTACGGTCTCTTCCAACTGGCCGTCTCTCTGCTGCCCTCCAAGTTTGTGAAGGTTAGTCTCAGCAGCAAGTGGGTGCGCCCTTTCTCACATATAACGGGATGGCTTGTCGTTGGGAACTGGTGAAAGTCAGAGAGGCATGGCATGCCAAGTTTGAGATTTGTAAGCAATTTTGCTGCAGGGCAGCGATTGACAAAAATAATATTGATAGAGGATAGCAGCTGCCCTCCTGTGCCCCGTTCCTCATGCATACACCTCAGGGCATGTTTTAAGCTACAAAGTGGGGGGCGTTTTTCCCACCAGTTCCCCATGCTATGTCCGCCAGTGAACGGCTCTGAACAGCCCAGTGCCCACCAGTCACCAGTGGTTTGATGCTCTAGAAGTGCCCTTTTGGTAGGATTTCGTGCCCTTTTCAGCCGAATGCCCAACAGTCCCAATTTCTTAGGGGAGTGTGGCACCTTTATAACGTGATTTAAACTGAGATAGCCAAGTTGTAAAGCATGCTGGGAAACCCGGTACTCAAAATTTCCGTGGAGAAAAGCTAAAAACCTACCTTAAATGTACCCCAAATCTACCCCAGCCAGGCAGCCACAGTTGCCAGCTGTTGGTGTGACGACAGCGCTGACGTCACGGTGAGTAATCAGCCAATTGAATATGGTAGTAGTTGCCAGATCATGACGTCATCCTCAGTCAGATGTTTATTTTTCACCCTTTTTTAAAATCAAAATGTTGAGCTCATTGTACATTTTTCAGAGAAATCATGGACGTTTTATGATTTTCGGCTAAAAATACCCCTAATTACACTAAATTCCTGGATTCGACCAAGGTGCAGACATCTTTATAACATATTAACAACATATAACATATTACAACAGCCAAGTTGTAAAGCATGCCGGAAAACCCGGTACTCAATATATCATTTGTCTGGAAACTCGAAATTTCCGTAAAGAAAAGCTAAAAACCTACCTGAAATGTACCCAAAATGTACCCGAGCGTCCGGCCACAGTTGTCAGCTGTTGGCATGACGACATGCTGACGTCACGGTTAGTGTCAGCCAATTGAAGCCCTTGAAGCCTATTGAATTTGGTAGTGGCTGCCAGATCATGACGTCATCCACAGGCAGAGGTTTTTTTACCCTAGAGGAGCATTTTAAAATCAAAATATTGAGCTTTTGTGCATTTTTTTAGATAAATAATGGACGTTTTCATGGTTTTCGGCTAAAAATATCCCTAATTACACTAAATTTGGAGACTCGACCAAGGTACCGCATTCCCTTTAAAATATGACCTGATACACGTCCATATTTTGTACCTCCACCTCTTTATTTTCTTCTCTTCACATATTGAGACCCATTTTCCGGCAGGTTGTGCAACTGCTGGGTTTCCAAAGCGACCGCTCGGCGGCGCTTGCGGCGCTCATGTTTTGCCGCAAGAGCAAGGACATGCGGGCTCCTCTAGCGAGGTAACCTGCCTGCAGTATTTGCAACGGGGTATTATTACTTTTGGTTTTGCAAAGGCAAAGCTTTCTCTTTCCTTAACCGATAAAGTATGATTTTTGAATATCGGTAAATACGCCAGCGAACGCACGTAGTAACATGTCGTCTTTTCCTTTTTCAACTTTACTTTAACTTCAACAACTTGTCTACTTTAATTGCGGACCATCAGCTCGCGCTTTGACGGGGTTCTGACCTACGTTCGTCTTGATGGGGGATTATTATACCCTAAGATCTAGAAAACCACGTCAGTGAAAAGCGGTAAACGGCATTAGGTAGCTTGACCTAAGCTGTAAATGAATGGCCTATGTTTCAAATGTCAAATCCGAGGTCACCAGACTCCAAAATATATCACCATAGGTATATAATGGGTTGCAATGGGAATACACGTTTTTCAGACGTAGCATCTGATATTGAAGAACTAAAATAAACTGTCTACACACTTGGAATCCTCCCAGCAAGCGCATCGAATAATGGGCAATATTGTCTTGATAGGTAAAATCTGGGATTTGCCCTGCCTTAGGGTCAAGTCAAGATCATTTTGGATCGAAACGCATATTAGAACCGCAGAGGCAGACCATCCAAATGACGTTGAAATAACTGTTTTGTCATTCCCAACGACTTTATTGAGTTTAAACCCATTTACCGATGTATTTCCAATGGTAAACCTAGGTCTTGGATATAACGAATCCCAATCTAGATTTTGTAGTACTTGGTGGGCCCATTGTGTGGTCTGAATTTCAGGTCGATAAATTAACTTTGTTTCTACTTATGCTATCTCAAAATGTCTGGAGTTGAGGTTACTTGCGAGGCAACTTTGCTGGCCACTTGAATTCAAATGATCTGGACACAGAATATTTACACAACCTGCAAAAAGGACCAGAGAAAGGGTATACCAAGTACAGCGGCGCTGCGCGCCTCCGTTTTCAGGCGATTCGCGAAAAACCCGAGGGGAGAGGCGGGCACCCAACCCCCGTCAATGAGCTTATTGGAATTAAATATATAAAAGGCAGAAATGCAGCCTGTTTTTCGTAGCACATGCCAAGCGATGTAGTTAATGAGGTCTCTCTCTCTCGCTCTCGCTCTCTCTCTCTCTCTCTCTCTCTCTCTCTCTCTCTCTCTCTCTCTCTCTCTCTCTCTCTCTCTCTCTCTCTCTCTCTCTCTCTCTCTCTCTCTCTCTCTCTCTCTCTCTCTCTCTCTCTCTCTCTCTTTTCTCTTTTTTTTTTTTTTTGTTCTCTTCCCCCCCCTCCCCCCCCCTCCTTTTTTTTTTTTTTTTTTTCTTTTTCTTTGTTTTTTTTTTTTTTTTGTTTTTCTTTTTTGTTCGTCTTGTTTTTCTTTTCTTTTTCCTTCTTCTTTTCTCTCTCTTCTTTTTCTCTTTCTCTCTCTCCTCTCTCTCTCTCGTCTACAGTCTCGCTCTGCTGTGGTACCACTCTGTGGTGCGTCCGCTCCTCTCCTTGGACGGCAGGAACGTGTCCGCGGGTGTAGCCGCTTCCCAGCAGCTCCTGGCGGAGACTCAGCGGAGGTACCCTCACTCTGCTCTCTTCCAGTTCTTCCGCGGCCGCGTACTCAGACTTCAGGTGTGTTTGAAAGGCCGGAGGACATTTGTGTACAGCAGTCGTGTTGAAGATTGGTGTTGGTTTAAACGTGATTTTATCTTAGCTCTTTGTTTTGAGCTGTTATATTTTTGTTTTGAAGTATTAGACTACAGAATATTGTTAATGGATAGAATCACAGCCCAAAATGTGCCCGGGGAGTCTGGTACTGAAAGGTGCGGCCATTGTTGGATGCCATTTTCAATTTCAGATGCCAATGTGATTGAACTGACTGAAGTGATAATAGGGCTTAAAAGATCATTTCAAAGCTCCTGACTACCCTTTCGACGACTCAGGGGTTCTCTTGGCAGGGCTAAACGTCACAAACATCTTAATTTAAAACACGTTGGTAACTGAATGAAGCTACCTGTGCGTCAAGCCCTGGTAGGAATTTAATCACAGCCTGTCTCGGGAGCATCTTTCTCTCCAACGTGTGGTAGTTCTGACTCTTCGCTGATCGCCCACAGTGTGACCTGAATGGTGCTATTGGGGCCTACGAAATGGCTGCTAACCAGGGCCAGCGCAACGAACTGAGGCTCCTCTGTCTGCACGAGATAGGTGAGGCAAAACCATCTGTTGGCACTTTTCGAAACTATGTTCGAGATTTTGGAGGCTGATGTTTGTATAGGTTTGTAAAACGGTATTGGAAAAAGTGAGGCAGGTCTGTTTGTCGCTTAGTTTTGGAACAACGTCTCTGGAGGATAAGACAGCCGTGAATGGACAGGTTTTGGAGTGATGTTCAGGATTCGTTTTTGAGTGTTGCATCTTCCCTCGCTGGTATCTTCTGAAGTGTATCATGGGCCGGCTAATCCAGGTTTTATCTTCACGTTTGTCACAGGCTGGTGTCACCTGCTGCGTCTGGATTGGACCGCTGCCCTCGCCTCGTTCGCCGAGCTTGCTGGGCAGTCCCGCTGGTGTAAACCCTTCTACCAGTACCTGGCTAACGGTGAATAGGGAGAGAGAGAGAGAGAGAGAGAGAGAGAGAGAGGAGAGAAAGAAAGAGAGAGAGAGAGAGAGAGAGAGAGAGGAGAGAGAGAGAAGAGGAAAGAAAGAAAGGAGGGGGGGGAGAGAGAGAGAGAGAGAGAGAGAGAGAGAGAGAGAGAGAGAGAGAGAGAGAGAGAGAGAGAGAGAGAGAGAGAGAGAGAGAGAGAGAGAGAGAGAGAGAGAGAGAGAGAGAGAGAGAGAGAGAGAGAGAGGAGAGAGAGAGAGAGAGGAGAGGGGAGAGGGAGAGAGAGAGAGAGAGAGAGAGAGAGAGAGAGAGAGAGAGAGAGAGAGAGAGAGAGAGAGAGAGAGAGAGAGAGAGAGAGAGAGAAGAGAGTGGGACCTGAGATGTGAGTTTATTTTTTTAAGGAGATCCTCTGAAATATTTTGGATTAAAATAAAATTACCGGAAACCATCTGTCGAGAGGCTCTTAGTATCTGTTATTGTTAAGCACATACATGGTGCAATCGTCTGAATACTTTTGGCTTTCGAACCTCGCAACTCTGATCCCTACCAAACCATGATTTCACTGAGCGTGCCCTTTGCTCTGCTGTCAGTCTGCTGCGGGGCGGCTGGCGCGGACGCTGCGTCTCCGCCCCGCCCCACCACTCCGCCCGCCACCTGTCGGGATCCCTCGGAACTGGACGTCTTCATCGAGCGCCGCAGCGTGGCGCTTCCGGTGCTGGCGGTCGGCGCGCATGCGCAGATCGTCAGTCGTCTGTTTGGCTACGAACTGCTGTTTCTGTGGAACGTGCTGCCTTCCTGCCCTCCGGAGGCGTGCGCGACGATTGTGAATGGTGAGTTCAAGCCTCAGATATGGGGAAGAAGCTGTTGGAAATGACTGTGATGGAATGTTTTGTTTAGGGGCTAGATTTGTTGGTAATCTGGTATCCGCTCCTTGTATTATCTTCAGTGGTGAGATGCTTGATTTTTGCCGCTTTATTTTGGGGATGAGAGGCTTAGTGGATAGCCTCAAAATCTCCTAAACCACCTTTCCTTAGTTAAAGTCTTGGCGTAGCCTCTGGATAAGTCGATCTGACCCCCCCATCCCTCCCAACTGGGTGAGAGTTGGTCACGCCGTATAACCAGGTCAGTTGATGTGTTGCTAAACCCCAACAATTACTGTTGTTACTATTCGCTGTTTTATATATTCTATCAATCTGGTTGGTTTGGGGGCATGGGTATTAGTCCCATTATTATATATTCTACGCTATATCTATATCTGCACCCTCTCTCCCACCTTCATCTGTCGACGTTTCTCTCTGTCAGACTGCGCCACCATCGCCACCGCCGTGCCGTCCCTCGCCGCTATGGCGCACCTCGTCTCCGGCGGTGTCTACGACAACACCAGCCTCCGCCGCGCCGAGCGCCACTACCGACGCGCTCTGCTGCTGACGTCACAGCTGCGTGACGTCGCCATGGCGTACATCGCTCCTCACGCCAGCTATGAGTTGGCCGCCATGCTCTGCGGCCATTCGGAGGTAGGCAGGTTGGATGTGGTCACGTTTGGGTGAAGACTTGTTTGGAACGGGTGCTTGTTAAGATGGTTGGAATGTGATGTAAATGACCATTATATTCTAAATGGCTGTTTTTGAAACTGAAAGAAGGCAAGAATCGTTTTTGAAACTGAAAGAAGGCAAAAGTTTAGAACATCAACAGATAGAAACGCTCAATTCTATACAGTCATCAACTATTTTTATGTATTTTCGAAATTTTTTTATCTTTTTATATTTCGCATTTGTTGTATATTTTCAGTTTTAGAAATTCAAATTATGGTATATAGTGGTCATTTATATCACACCAATAATTTTTATATCAATTTTGTTTAAGTTGTTCCTAGTACGGCTGTTGGAGTCGGAGTCTCACTAAAGTCATCAAGGGAAAGTCATCTGGGCCCATAATAGTAATGATCCTTTCAAACTCTTTCCGCCCTTGAATTACACTTTTTGAGACAAAGCAGAGGGGGAAGGAGGGGTGCAAGGGTTGCGAAGTACCCACTACTAAGGCCGTTCCGCCCGAGGTAGGCCAATTGCTTGCTTTTCATCCAGCCCTGACCAGTTGGCACTCACAAAGTCTTGTACATTCACATTCTGGTTCTTCTAATAATCCTGTGCTTGTTGCCAGTTTTTGCCAGCTTTGCGTTTGTTGTACTATGGCTATTTTTGGATTGCAGCAATGCTCTTTTCGGTATTCTCGAACTTGTTTTTAACGCAGTGCTTATGTAGTATGTAGCCATCTTCGCTCCATCAGCCAGGCTTTTGTGTAGAATTCCGGCTAGCTTAAGCGCGTATGTAGACGTCTAACTCTAGTCCTTGCGCTAGACCCGTGCAGAAGGCCGGGGTCTACTGCTGTCGGCCCGCGACGACTACAGAGACTACGACTTCGAGTCGCGTCTAGCCGTCCGCATCCACTCGGCTCTGAGGCGCCTGGAGAAGATTGCCAAGGCGGAGGATGACGCCAAGTAGTCACACCTCCTGCTGGACGTAGTCGGAAGTAGGACGGAAGCTGGCGACAGAATAGACGGAAGTAGGACGGAAGCAGGTGGTGGAATAGACGGAAGCTGGCGGAGAAATAGACGGAAGTAGGACGGAAGAAGGCGGCGGAATAGTCGGAAGTAGTACGGAAGCTGGTGGTGGAATAGTCGGAAGTAGTAAGGAAGCAGGTGGCGGAATAGTTGGAAGTAGTACGGAAGCAGGTGGCGGAATAGTTGGAAGTTGTCCACTACTTGGCGGTTATAGTGACAGTGATATTCCTAGGCCTTACTTTGTAGTTTGTTGAATAGATGTGATGAGGTAGGGTGTAATTGCTGAAGCAATTGCGTTCAAATAGGCTTGAGACAGATACTATTTTGATCTGAGCTTGTATGCCATTTTAGCGCACGCACCACACTCTGGCTGTAGAAATGCTGTTGGCCGGGGCGTGGATTGTTTAAAATGAAGGGGTGGCCAGGTCTGAAGCATTGCTATTTTTCATAATATGTAAAGGGACAGTATGCTATAAAGTGCATTTCAAGCTTTCTACAGACCTTTAGAATTTTACAAAAGCATTATGATTGTTAAAATGAAAAAAGTTGGTAGGATATTTTAACACTACTTCAGTTGATATAACACTACTTAAGGTGAAATTTTATCACTACTTCAACATTTCATGGGAATACCCTTGGCACCTCGACAGAGATAAATCCACATCCCTGACTACTGGGTACTTAACATTACAGGGGTAGACATGTCTTTGTCCAGTGTGTTCCATTGGCTAGAGCTTTACCATATGCCCTAGAGTATCAGTCAAGTAGGCTGAATGATACTCACCAGTGCACTGATATGATACTAGCTACTTTTTAGTGAACATTTTTCATTATTAGAACATTCTTAGTGTAGTTCACCGTTTGGTGGCAAGAATTGTCCAGTGGTGGATCCAGCCCAACGGTTGGAGGGGCGATACCTGGCTAAAGTCATGAGGGCAGTGTTCCGAATCTCGGTGTGCGGGGTGCAGGGTGGCACCCTAGCAAGCTGAATTTCCACCCACTTCTCTGTCATTTTTACTCAATATTCCGCTCATCAAAAGTATGGTAATAAGGAAAACTTAATTCAAGAGTTGTAACATATGAATTTTCCGCTCGCCAACCATATTTTCCAGTATGTATCTTGCACCCAGCACCCTAACGTCAAACAGGTTTGGGGCACTGCGTGATGAACGTGATTTCCTGAGAAAATCTGCCACTATCGGCCAAAAGTGACCAGTTATTCGCCCTGCCCCATGAATCCGTCCCTGACATTATCTTAGAAGTCTTCCTTATCTAATTATAGTTCAAAGCATCGACTTGTTATCTTGAAGTGAATGTGCGGCGTGGCATTGTCGGGGAATGGTTGTTTCTGGTGCCTACATAGGGCCTTATTGTTCAAGTTCGCTAACATTACAGAGGTGCATCAGGTTATAAGCCAGACGAATCGTTCGCTGCGACGTTTAGGAGAGAGCGAATAAGACGAGCGTTAAGCGTCACTCCGAGACGGGGCATGGGGAATGCCTTGTTTAGTCTTGCAGCTCGGTCGGGATAATTATTCGAGGGTCGGACTGTGGCGCGGTGGTGTAGCGGTTAGCACGCTCGCTTTCCACGCGGCCGACCCGGGTTCAAAGCCCGGTGGATTCCCTAAACAAGGAGCATCTGGTGTCGGAGAAACCCCTCCAGCAGGCAGAATAATGCCACCAACATTACAAAGTCAACCGGGATTGTGGATGCGAATGCGTCTTCGTGTCGTCACAATCCCTGTTTTTACGTTACCGGTGAGACTAAGTTTGCAGAAAATATTCAACGAGCGTGGCACATTGATAAATGCATCGCCTTATTGTTTGGTAAACTTCAGCGAAACTTTGTGCTTGGCTATGGTAATCTTTCGGGGTTTAACGAGGCACCAACTGCTCGGGTCATATGGCTTCGCCAGCTCCCATCCTGGAGTGGCCTCCTGGTGTGGGTGGCATTGAATAGGCGAAGCTGCGACCAATCTTCAATATCTAAAGTAGGGGTATAGGATGTCTCTGTCCGCCACATTAGAGATCAGCCAGCAGCGTCGCTTGGTCAGATAAGGGCACTTTTACTTTCAGCAGTGAATTATATTTATAGGGTTCATAGTGCTGGTAATAACACATGTCGTGAAATCAATAAAGACGGGTTATATGAATCATCTGTTTTCCTCTTAGGGTCGTTTTTATCATGAAAGATGGATCGAATATGGAAAAAGCGCAAAACGGCAATCGAAAGCTCTTCAAAAATGATATCGAAAAAATTTGGGTATTTTTTCTCGTCAGGTCAATATCAAGATCACCATAGATCAAAATAGGTAAAAAATCGCTAATATGGGTTGTACTACGAAAACCTCATATATCTTAGAAACTAAGATAGCTGGAAACATTCTGAGAACACCATTCGAAAGTTCTTGGGTTGCTCTTTCATTGCAGCGGCAATGATTTTTGGGTCAGGTCAAAGCCTAGGGAGCTGCAGGTCACTGAATACTGGGACTGTTCTTGGGAATGTCCATAGCCTTCTATGCATAAGGGCGTTTCATTTTTCGCTAATAACTTCCAAAAACAATATGCAGCCATAGTTGATGCACCATTGCAATCATCTCGTCAATACGAATCGAATTATATATGATATGGCTGTCAGGTCAAATTTAAAAATTGACCTGACCCAGGTCAACGGTCTGACCCAACTTGACCTGATATAGTCATGATGTATATCATTTGACTTGCAGTGACCATACAAACACTGGTGACAGAATAAAAATTATATATTTGTTTATTCAAAATTTATAGAGTCAAACACAAAAAATGCTTACTTGACCTAAGGTGACTTTTCAAAGGTCACAAGCCAAAATTTTTGGTATCAACTTCAGAAATGGGCTGAGAGCAAGTCGTAACCGATGTTTGAAGTTGATTTAATGTATACTTACTGAGTAAAGCTCATTTCGTGATTTTCCCCATGCATTTGCAATGGGGAGGTCATTCTCTGCACATGACCTTAGGTCACCAATATAAAAAATCCTGGAACATATGTTTTAGCTCCTGGTGGGCCCAATATGTGGTATGAGTTTCAACTTGATCGATTAGCCCTCCTTTTAGTCATGCAGTCCTAAGCATTTTTTGAGGTGAGGTCACTTCACCTGGCCTGATGATCTGACCTGATTTGACCTTGAGCTAAAATTTTCAGGGAAGATGTAAAAATGATGAAGGAACAGCTAGATCAAGTATGGCGGTGCTGCGCGCTGCCGTTTTTTTTTTGGTCACTTCGGAAAAAACCCGAGGGGGGCTAAAACGACCCCCACCCGGGCGAAGGGTAAAGGTGGGAATCAAAAGCACAAAAATCTGTGTGTTAAAAAGAAAGTGGGAAATAAATGCAATTTTATTCAGTTCAGGGTGTACGGCTTGCCATATCTCAACGTTGCCCATAAGATCGATTGTCGATTTGAGACCTATGTTTGTATTTTGAAAATGAAGACAGTGATGTAAGCTTAGTCTCTTTTGCGGTTGTAACGACGTCGTATCAAACACGGATGAATCGTAGCCGCGGGTCTGCGGTCTCCACCCCGCATTATGCGTCAGTGTCTTTGTGACACGTACGAGGTGTCAGATGACCAGTGCGCAGCTAATGAAGCTGGGAGCACATCCTTCACAATCGGTATTACATCGTTACTTGAGCAGTTGGGTGTCCGATGAAGATAAGGTATGGCGGAGGCTACTTCGTTTCGGACGCCAGTTTTCTGCTGTCGGTGTTGGTGTTCACACTTTTGTGTGACACTGGAGTGGTAGAATGCCACGGGAGAAGAGGGCTTATTGAGCTGACTAAAAGCTCTACTTTTCTAGATTCTTGGTTCCGGCGTCTCCAAGCCTCGACTGGTCCCGGCAAGGGCCCAGTAAGACCCAACGTGCTCCCGGCAAAAATTCAGGTTAAAAGGAAGAAGTTTTTAGCCTTGTGTTGACCGGTGGCTTCGATTTTCTGTTCAGTCCTGAATGGTTTGTAATTAGGTTTCATTCTATTTTTAAATGAGACTTCTTACAACTAAATTGTTACATTCTTGGTCTATGTACGGAACTTAGCTCAGCGCAAACTGTTGAAATTTGCTTACAGTGTACTTACAGTGTACTCTATTCGAAAAGTACAAGTTCATTGTAGAGGGAAAAGTTAACTCTAAATATTGGCATTGTTTAAATGAATTAGGGACTGTTCATAAATAACGTCACCTTTTTAAGGAGTATTTAGACTCCCTCCTTCCCTCGTTTTGCCACCGTATTCAGACATTCCGTTCTCACTTCGAATTCTAGACAGTCCCATCCTTTTCTTCAAGCTCAGGAAGAGCTTAGCACTAATAAAAACTTGGCTGCCAGACAAGGCCTACTCCATGCTATGGTCATGGGTAGAGATCTTGGGGCCTTGTGGGTCAAGGTATCCCCAGATTTTGGGTCTCCCATAGACTGTATAGATCTTGTATTGCCGTGCCAGTGTTAATTCACCAAAAACCCCCTGGATCGAGAAGAGATCTCCATCCCTGGCTATGTTATGCCACTTTTCAGCCTGACACACCCCCGTGACATCATTTATGAACAGCCCCGTATAGGTTTAAGTACTACAATTCATGTGTGCCTAGTAAGCCATATTAGGCTATTCGTCAAATGCTAAAGAAAACTAACTTAATTTGTTGAAAATCAATTAATCGCAATGCGACATTGGCTCCACAGAACACAGGTCTTAGTTAAGACTTTTACATTCTCCAATCCTCAGAGGTCCCGTCACAGACCCAGTTGATCCCGGCAAAGTCCCGGCCGGGACTCCCTCAGGGGACCGATCTTCACTTGCCGGATTCGTCCGGCAAGTAAAGATTGGAGCAACGGGGTGTGACGCGCCCGGGGCCCCAGTCAGCCTTGGGAGGCACGCCGTCGCATCGCCGCGGATTCATCATGTCTGGCCCCCGGCGGCCGCCGCCTCTTCCGACCTCGGCCGGTTAGAGTCGGCGTCTGTCGGCGGCGGCTCTGGTGACGAGGTCTGCGGTGGTGCTGATGACTGCCTTACGGCCCCATTGTTACCTGGTCGGTAACCGTATTGGATCGGGTCAGCTCTGTCCTGCACCTCCCAGTACGTAGCTTCTGTTTGTTTTTTGTTCTCTTGTTTTGTTGATTATTTTTAGTTCCTGTCATCTTGTTATGCCTTAGTTGTTGGTTTCACAGTTATTTGCCTTCTTCGGCATTTTATGGGTGTAAGGCGCCCACTCTAAGTCTATCTCGAGCCCCGGCGACGAGGTTGACGGGATCCTGGGGGTTGAGGTCCCCCTCGGGCGGGTCAGTCCCGAGGGCTCCAACTCGCCCCCTTTGGCCCAGATATCTCGATCCAACCGGGGGTAAGCCGTCCGTAGGCTGCCGCGGGCGGCCTAGCTACGCGGCAGTGTCTACGGGCACTGTCGCTCGGTCCAGCTGGGCAGGGGGGATTATGTTTCGGGCGTGCGGCGCGGCGCCCTTCGCGGCGGGGACTGTGATAGTTCTTGCCGGGCGCGACGCGGGCCGGGGTTTCGGAAACCGTCGTTTTTCGAGACCCCGGCCTGTTGCGCGCGCCTGGTGGACCGCAGTCTCCGCTGCGTGAGGGCTGCCGCGTTTTGCTTCGTCCCGACTCATGGCCCTGCCGGCACACTGGGCTGATGGCGTCAAGGGGGTGGGTGCGTTCTGATCGGAGGGGTTGTATGAGTACCTCTCGCCCCTCTGAGACGGGCGCACCTGCCCCCGTAGGCACTGTACCAGCCCCCGGGCCCAGCTATTGACAGCTGGCAACCCGGGGGGCCGAAGGTAAACTCCTCTATCATGGCGTCTTTATCTGCACCCGCTCTCTCCGATCCGACTGCACGGACTCCGACCCCTGCCATGAACCCGACTACCCCTAGCTCACCCTCTGACACCGCTGATTTGATGGACTCTCCGGACGCCAGGCCCCCGCGCGAACTCAACCAGAGCAGGCTACCCCCTTGACACTTGTCATTCGTGTAGAGGACAGGACCATGAAGTTGAACCCGTTTCAGCTTCATGGAGCTTTGGCGAAATTCCAGCCCAAGCGCACGTACCGACACCTAGATGGACGGGTAGAAGTTGAGATGGAAAGCGAATGCGCTGCGAAGAAGTTGCTGGCAACAACCTCTTTGGAAATCCGCACCCCCAAAAGATATGTGTCTGTCCCCATCAAGGTGTCTCCTCACTCAACAAAGAACAGCTGTAGAGGCGTGATTAGCTGTACCAACTTGTGTAATGTTTCGGAAGAGGAGGTCCTTGAAGGGCTTAGGTATCAAGGCGTCACGGAAGTGAAAAAGCTTCTGAGAAAGGGTGAGGGCCAGAACTCGGACACAGGAACGTTTCTCCTCCTCTTTTCAGGAACCAAGTTGCCGGGAAAAGTGAAAGTGGGATGGATGGCCATCACGGTCCGGCCGTTCGTACCAAACCCGATCCGCTGTTTCAGATGCCAGGGATTTGGCCACATTGCTAGTAGGTGCAAGGCAGAGGAACGGTGTGGGAAATGCGCAGAATCTGGCCACAAGTCCACGGCTTGTGTGGCCAGTGAGCCAAAATGTGTAGGTTGCGGGGCAGCACATGAGGCGTGGAGCAACGCCTGCCCTAAGCTGGCTGAGGCCAAAAAACAACAAAAGAAAAACTTAACAACCAAACCCCTGTCAGCCAAACCCAACATACCAACAAACACAACACACAGAACGCCCACTCTGTACCGAGACATTGTGGTTGGTAGCTCTTCTCAAGCTCCGTCAGCGGACAAAGTCAGCCATGGCCACCAACACCCAACCACGAATCAGAGCCTTCCGTCCATTAACTTGGATTCAAACATGGGCGAGTGTACGGGACTTTCGCTTCGCCAATTCCTGGCGGTGGTAGTTGACTTGCTCTCTCGGCAGGACAAAACTGTAAAACCAGCGAGCTGTACAAATAGCAGTGACAAGGGGACACAAACCTCGCTGGAATCCAGAGATGCCGTAGTAGCCGCGGGTCCTGTGGGCTCTGAGACACCCAGACCTCAGATAATCTCCCGGGCCTGCCAAACCGATAGTGACGAAACGCACAAAGAAAGCCACGGTAAGCGTGCGCGAGAGAACACACCCACTCAGTCCCCACCCCACAAAAGTCCGCAAACGTCTGAAACGACAGAGATCACACCTGCTCTCCAACTTGATGGTCCTGCCGCCACAAAGCGAGCCCGGGTTATATTACCCCGCCTAGATACTACCTTAACCAAAGCTCACAGACAAGGATCGAGGCATGAGGAACCCCCCATCAGCAATGTAGGTAGCGACACAGAGGTGCCGCAGCCCACCACCACTGAGACCACAACAGCTAATGTCCAAACGAACAATGCTGCAGCAATGCCACCGCCCCCTCCGCCTCCCGCACGCTCTCCTCCACCAGCAATCCTAGCGACCAAGCCACAGCAAATTCGTGCAGTGCCTCCGTTCCCAACCCCAGGTCCACCTCCCACGGTACCTCCTGGCTTCCCAGCCGCACTACCGCCACCTAGCCCGCAGCAGGAGGGGTTTTCGGAGCTACCTGCAGGTAGGACCTAGAACTCACCACACCGTAGCCTCAGAACAAATTCGGCAGCGAGGTCGGTCTTATTCCTTTTCTTCAGACCGAACACAGAGATACCGGTCCCACTCCCGGGAACAGGGTAGCACCAGGCGTCCACTTTCAAGGGACCGAGCACATCCAGTATGAGAGCAGAAAACAAACCAACAGTACAAGGGAATGCTCTCGGGAGGAGTACCCTTCCAGGGACCTAGTGGAGCACAATGAAGAGTCATTTTCCTATATCCAGTCTAGTTCTAACACTTCTCTTATCTCTCAATAATATGACCCACATCTTACAGTGGAATATGCGGGGTTTTAGAGCAAACCACCCGGAACTACAGACGCTGGTTGCCTCAAAATCTCCCGCAGTCATATGTCTTCAAGAAACCAAACTGAAACAAGACAACTCATGTCAATTGCACTTTTATAAAACATATCGTTACGATGTACCCTCAACAACAATAGCGCATGGCGGTGTTGCCATACTTGTACACTATAGCGTACCATCACATTCTTTCCTTCTCAGAACTAGCCTCCAAGCTGTGGCAGCAACTGTCGATCTCGGAAATACGAAAATAACCTGCGCTTCCATTTACATACCTCCCGACGAGGACCTCCCGGGGGATGCACTGCACGATCTGATCCGCCAGCTGCCAAGAAACTTCGTTTTATTAGGTGACTTCAACGCTCACAGCACAGTTTGGGGTTGTACACGCTCAGACCGACGAGGCAGGCGTCTGGAAGATCTTATATTGCGTAACGACATATGCAACTTAAATACTGGACTCCCTACACACATTGCATTACCATCAGGAAATACGTCTGCAATTGATCTTTCTTTGTGCTCTCCGACCCTGGCTGATCGTTTTAGATGGAGAACTCATTCACACCCGTGTGGTAGCGACCACTACCCTATCTGGATGTGGACTGACGCACCTCACCCAGGAAGGAGAATTCCGCACTGGAATATCCGGAAAGCCGACTGGGAAAGCTTCACAGCCGATTGCTATTTCGACTTTGAGCTAGAGGAGGGCATCAATGCAACGGAGCTTGAGGAAAAAATATGTCATCATGTAATATCATCTGCGAACTCCTACATTCCAAAGACCTCTGTCCTTCCCCGGCGCATCCCAGTCCCGTGGTGGACTGATGATTGTAAGCGCTCTATCCTTAAAAGAAGGCGCTGTTTTCATATTTTCAGTAGAAGACCGACCCTCGACAATTTGATTTTGTACCGAAAAGCAAGAGCAGAGGTTAAGCGTACTGTAAAGGAAGCCAAGCGAACGTCGTGGAAAGCATACATTAGTACCATAAACCGTTTAACACCCCTCAGCACAATATGGCGACGCATCAATAGGTTATCGGGTCGCAGTGCAGCAATGCCACTCCCTGTACTACTAGTAGGTAATTCTACTATAAGTTCTCCCATTGATGTTGCAAACACAATAGCGAGAACTTGGGCAGACCGGTGGCAATTGGGTACGAACGATATACGATTTATTAGACATAAGATAAAGAGCGAGCTGACTCCTGTGAACTTCGATTCTGCTGATGTTTATTCTTATAACGACCTTTTTACACTTGACGAGCTGAAATATGCTCTGATCCAAAGCAAAAACACATCACCTGGGCCTGACCTCATTCACAATGCCATGTTGAAAAATCTGAGCATGCACTGTCTGACATCATTGTTAAATACATACAACTACATCTGGACATCACATGATTTTCCGGAGGGATGGAGGGAAGCTGTGGTGGTCCCGATTCTGAAGCCGGGGAAAGATGGTCACGATCCTCTTCACTTCCGGCCCATTGCTCTCACATCATGCTTATGTAAGCTGTTCGAACGGATGGTGAACAAGCGGCTCGTTTGGTTCCTGGAGAGCACAGATTTCTTTTCTGAGTATCAGTGTGGTTTTAGAGCAGGACGCTGTACCACCGATCACCTTATATCGCTTGATACCGCAATTCGTCGCTCTTTCGCAGTAAAACAGCACACTGTGACAGTGTTTTTCGACGTGGAAAAGGCTTATGATACGGCATGGCGATATGCAATATTACGAAAGCTTCGAGAAGCCGGCATTGTGGGCCACATGGGACACTTCCTGAACAACTTTGTTAAGGAGCGGTTTTTTAGAGTGAGAATCGGAAACTCGCATTCCCAGAGGCTGCAACAAGTGAGTGGCACACCACAGGGTAGCATTTTAAGTGTAACCATGTTCGGTGTCCTAATCAATGACATATGCAATGTTTTACCACCCAATGTCGAGCGGTCCCTATTTGTCGACGACTTCGCGATATGGATCTCAACGTCCACTTCAATATCCGCTCAAAGACAGCTGCAACTAAGCATTGATCGCCTAACCGAGTGGAGCATACTGAATGGTTTTAAGTTTTCAACAGATAAAACCACATGTGTACACTTCTGCAGACGAAATCGATACTGTCCAGAGATCAATCTCCATCTATACGGCAAAAAGAATACCCGTGGCCACAGAGGCAAAGTTCCTAGGCGTTACATTTGACAAACGTCTTACCTACCTCCCCCACATTTGCGATGTTAGGAACAAGTGTATGAAACGCATTAACATTCTCAAAATGGTATCACGCACTTCGTATGGCGCTGACAGGTCCTCACTCTTACGCCTTTATCACGCACTCATCAGATCTGTTCTGGACTACTCATGCATTGCTTACGATGGAGCGCTAACCAGCGTCAAGCAGCCGCTGGACGCGGTACCTCATGCATGCATCCGAGTGGCGACAGGCGCATTTCGCACATCTCGTAGAGCGAGTTTACTCGTAGACGCAAATGAGCCCCCTCTGGACCTCAGACGCAAGCGACTTACATTGTTGTACGCCAGTAAAATGAAGCAGTACCCAAAACACCCCACACACAAATGGTTATTTGATCCATCCGTGACAGACCAGTTCTCATCTACCCGCCAGAGTTCCTCCCAGGCATTGTGTATGCGAGTGTTGCGGTGGTTAGACGGGTCCGGAATATCGTTAAGAAATGTCGCAAAGATACGACCACAGAAATTTGAGCCCTGGCGCAACGTATCCATTAAATGTGACCAAGAGCTTCTCGCACTAGGGAAGTCTACGACCCAACCAACGATATTGCAGCAATCCGCACTTGAAAAGATTGCATCATACACAGGTTACTCTGTCTTCTATACCGACGGCTCCAAAAGCATCTCAGGTGCTGGATGTGCCTTCGTGGGGAGAGACGTAAGTCGAAGTTTCAGCCTCCCGACATCGGTATCCGTTTTTACCACCGAACTATGTGCTATTATCCAAGTCTTACGACACATTCTCCGAGATCCTGATGGACAATTTTTAATCGTTACCGACTCCGCTAGTTCTCTAGCTGCACTCCAGTCTAGTCATCCCCCAAAATCCTGGCTGGTGCCCACCATCCGGAGGCTTCTGAATACAGCTTCTTCTACCGGGGCCAGGATACAGTTTTTATGGGTCCCTAGTCATGTGGGAATACCCGGTAACGAGAGAGCTGATTTAGCTGCCAGATCAGCGTCTGAGACTGCACGAGTTGGGGCATTTAGAGTTCCAGCATCTGACGTAAAGGCACAGATTAACAGTCTCCTCAAAACTGAGTGGCAAACCAAATGGGATAGTGAGTCGGCCTGCGCCTTAAAACAACTCAAGCCAACCATAGAACCATGGGAGTCGAGTAACAGGCGGAGTAGGAGGGAGGAGGTCTGCCTCGCACGACTTCGCATTGGTCACACATTTGCAACCCATGGACATTTCTTCTCTGCTACAGAACCAAGCCGGTGTAGCCACTGTCGAAGCAGGCTTACTGTACAGCATGTACTAACTGACATAGGATGTAACGGACTGAGAACTCTACGTGCTCGATTCTTTCCGCCGATGTCCCTTGCAAATTTGATAGGAGACAGACCAGCTGTTGAGTTCTCAATAGTCTTATTATATTTGACAGAGATCGGATTTGATATTGTATACAATCCTCACCGAGTAACACAAGTGCAACAGAACTAAGCATGTATAAATGAAGTAACTCTGCTTTTAGCTATCTTAACATAGGATAACATGGAAGACTTGGATTTTAAGGATTGATTAAATTGTATAGTCAGGCGCGCTAAATGGCCCTGGCAGCTGAAGCGCCCTTAAACTCCAACACACACACACTCCCGGCCGGGACCAGCATCCGGTCCCTGCGCCGGGACACCGGGACCAAAAGTAGAGCCTCTGGTGCTGACCCCGTCGAGCGTTCTCCGCAAAAGACGCCTACTAACAAGACAGTAAATTTGAGTGTGGAAAACGTCATAGTTGCTCAAGAAGAACCAGACAGCAGCCGTGGGCAGTTACTGGAGAGCTGCTCGCGCTGCGGAGACACAACCATCATCGACTGACTGACAGGACGCTCCAACAGTTCCAGCCGAAGTCGATGTTTCCCATGTATTGCCGCTGCTGGACGAGACTCCCGTCAGAACAGATACGCTTTTGGTTGAATTTATCCTTTGAAGTTGGTTTATTGTTCGCTGTGTATTTTGCTTTCAATTTGTATTACCATTTTCGAAACGTAACAGGATTGGCTTGGGGTTTGCCATTTTGTTTCAGAACCGAAGTGACAAACTTCAATGGAGGAACGGTCATCCAGACTGCACCAAAGTCACTTACATGCCTCAATAGAAATTAAAGCTGTATTTTGGTACATCGATTCAGCCTCCTCTGCTGGTTATAAAGGTGAATCAAACCAGATGCCACTAAGTATAGAACACATCTGCCATAACACAGCCCTGCAGCTATGGATTCGCCTCCACCCAGGACCTGTAAAATACTTATTCCACCTTGCTTCAAAACATATGTTTTATAACGTACGTTGCTTAATCTTAATGAAGCCTTACTGAGGTTAAAGCCAAAGGATAAAAGAAAAATAAAGACAATAAAATTTGTCTTCGGCACATGCCAACCTTAGGAAAATTAGCACATTTCCATGTGCTTCTGTAGATACATGTTTTCCCTTGCAGTAAGCTGCCCACCCATAGTCTCCGCTGAGCACCACAAGCGTGCGTGTCGTCGGTTAGCAGAAGTGCCAGTCAGCTATTGATGAGGCGCGCCGGGCGGCCGATTTTCGCGCGCATGGTGTCACTATTTGGCTGATAGATAAAATCAAGAACGCAAAATATAATTGATGTTATTGGGACGCTGGGAAACATTTTTCCTGTAGGTTGTTTGTGGGTGAAGCACTGTCAAAACTTGAAAAATATTGTTAAAAAAATTTAAAGAAAATTGCAATGATAATTTTCGCGCTAATAAATCATTCTTTTTGGAAAACTGAATTCTCAAAGTTGTATAATAAAACGTTCAATAAAATCATACTCTAAATGGACCTAAACTACAAAGAACTACATAGAAAACGATTGTACGCCATCATGTTTTTTTCCAAAAACACGGATTCTCACGACTCACACTGTAACTACAAAACTCGTATTTGGAGAAATACAATATTCCCAAATCTGAGTTCTACGCCACTGCTAACCCTGTGTACGAAGTTGGAACAAAATCTGGGACAATGATATGTGAAATGCAGGTGTTGCCTCGTCGGTTTGCCCTGGAACTCCCCTCTGCTAATGAGCGCCATGTATTTTACGCCTTTCTGGGATACCCCAAAACATTTGAATTTCATTTCATGATTTATGCAGTAATATGAAGCAAAAATAAGGTGTGCGTGCCGGTAACAGTGTATCTGAGTGTTTTTTTGCACCGTTTTGACGACTGACTACCCGGCTACGTTCCCTTTCAATGTTTGTCTCTGCCTTTGGTTTCCAGGCGACAGAGCTTCCTAGAGACTAGATTGGGGCCGCAACAAGGTCACCCAGTATTATTGAAATCTAGAGTCAGATCGCGTCTTTTCTCGGCATTATTGCTGTTTTGAAGTGACTCATATCCTCGGTGGGTATGAACACAGCGTTCTACATTTCGGCCTACAAGGAAGCACCATGTGGATTCTGCACGAGCTTGGAGTTTTTGCTGGCCGTTGACATTTTTGTATGGTGTTAATCACTTTAGTAGCATATTCTAAAATTTAAGTGAAACCATTTTGGGAGAAAATCTATTCATATCTTACGTTTGGAATGACCCTATCCTTTCTCATAAATTGCAGCGTTTATAGGCAGTAGATGACACCTCCGTTTGCTTTAAAGGCTTTGGCAACTCTCGTGCTGTTTCAAATTAGTCAGGCATCCAATGCACCGGTCCAAATTCACCATAACCCGACTCCGGCTAGTTCAGTTCTTGGCGGAGAACGCGCACACCCAAATGGTAATTCGTCTCCTGCACCATCTGGAAGAAGCGGGACCGCTCCGAATACCATCGATCGAGTACTAGGTGAAGATTCCCGCAAGTCGAATCATGTACCGCATACCAAAGAAAATGTGAATTCTTCTGAGAGTGGACATCACCAAGGAGAGGGAGAACAATTTGCCACTTCTCGTTCCTCGAGTCGTTTCCTCATTGCACTAAGCAAAGCCGATTCCTCAGCTGCGAATGACGGATATGATGTGTTGCCGTACTCGGTGCGGTTTTCCGATCCGAAAGAAAGACTTGGCGAAAACAAGTCAGTGGTGGGTTCAAAATCGAGAGAAGGGCACATGCGAAGCCGTAAGGAAATGCTCCTCAAGCTAGAGTCTCTACTGCAACAAACAAATAAAACACAGAATAGCGCCATTGCGTCGATCATCACCGCAAACAATGTTACCAAAGATCTCATAGATGATGAGTCCGCGTACCAGGAGGAAATAGACGAGGAGAGGACCAAAAAGCTTGTCGCACTTATCCATACTACCGTGCTCCAGGCATTTAATCGACTACGAAAAGATTTGATGCACCGGGGTGAGGAGGTTGATGAAAATCTCTCTGTGAGTCCTCGCACTGGCGATTGGTCTTTGGCGCTCGGCATTGGTATTGCCGTCGGGGCCATCATCGGTGTGATCATTGGTACCGTTTTGCTGTCCGTGACGCTGTTCCGCAAGCATGCCAAGTATATGAACCAGCAGCAAGAGGATCGAGTAGTGCAGGATGAACCCACGAATTCTGCTGGGTTTACCGGACGACTAATTGATTTTTGAGTATGCCAGCCAAAGATAATATTATTGAGTGGCAGATTTTTGTACGGCACTTACACGAGGAGCAAGGCTCGGGTGACGGAATGGATCGACTTGTTTTGTATGACGTCTTTGAGCGCTAGAAGAAGAAAGCGAAGTGCTGCAGCGCGAATGGATTGTGAAGGGTGAAAATTAACCGAGTAATGAACTGTGATTATGGCCGATATTGGATCGTCAAATAAAAATTCACTGTAAACAGTATTACCTGTGTCTGTGGTGTAAGACAGCCAACGTTGTAACTACAATCAGAACTAGGGACCCGCAGCGGAGCATCGAGCATCAATTGAAGAACCTTTCGTGGAGGCATATGAAGCGTGCGGAGTACCCTATGTGGGCAGTTATACTAGCTTCACACCGTTCGCTAGTCTTGGCTCTACACACAATGTACCGTCGTCGTACCATACTGTCTGCTCGTAAACTACCTAACACGCGCATTGGCGGGAGTCTGAGCCACCTTCGTGTTGACGGGGGGTCCCGGTCCCCCTCGTCATTTCATCTGAACCATCGTCTCACTCATTTCATCTCACTATTAATTTCATCTCAACCAGTAGAGATAGAGCGGAACTATCTAGACCATTGGAATCCTTGCAGCAAGCCGAATCGAATAATATATAATATGAACTTGCTTGGCAAATGCTAGGATTTTGCCTGACCTGAGGTCAGGTCAAAGTCAACTTAGTTCAAAATTCATATAATAACCGCAAGGACAAGCAAGCGTAATAGCGTAATACTGTTAAAGTAAACGCTATATCGTCATTCATTAGTAAGTAATTTAGGGTAAACCATTTGTCTAATGTATTTCCAAATGAAGAGGTACCGGTACTTGTACCTGACCTTAGGTCATCGATATGAAAAATACCGGAACACGTTTTGTAGTACTCGGTGTGCCCATTATGTGACATGTGTTTCAATTCGATAGATTCACCCTATCCTTGCTTATGCTATCCGAATTTTTTTTAGGCGGTCACTTATTCTACATTGGTGGCCAGACCTAAAATAACCCAACTTTAAGATTTCTCCCTTAAGTTGTAAAATGATCAGAGAAAAGGTATACCGAGTACGGCGGCGCTACGCTCCGTCGTTTTATTCTATTTCCGAAAAAACGAGGGGCGGGTACCCGCCCACCCCCGTCAATGCGCGTTTTAAGAAAAATGAAAGCTAGCTTCAGTTTAAAGGGGACCTGTCACCTTCATGGGATACGAACTGAGTTGTCAGTCGCAAAGAGCATACCGCAAACCCCCGGTTTTATATTTCGTTTCTGTCAGAATCAAGAACGTCGACACGTGCTAAGAGAGGGCTCGTTTGAAGTTTAACACGCGCATTGACGGGGGCGGGTACCCGCCCCTCGAGTTTTTTGGAAATAGCAGAAAAACGGCGGCGCGTAGCGCCGCCGTACTTGGCATACCTTTTCCCTCATCATTTTTACAACTTCTGTGAAAATTTTAAGGTCAGGTCAACTCAGGTCAGGTCACCAGTGGAGGTCAAGTGACATGACCTAAAAGATAGTTTAAGATAGCATAAGTCGGAGCAGGGTGAACTTATCTGATTGAAACTCATATCACATAATTGGCCCACCAAGTTTTTTTAATATTTTTGCGTTCCCAACCCGGGAACATTTTGCACATTTGCACTACACACAAGCAGACACACACTATGTACACGGCAGCGGGGCTTACGCTATCGGCACCCTTGCGGGACAGTCATGTCCGCACGCTCCCTGTCACACGCCCCATTGTACCAGGCAGTGGAGCTATCCCGATTTCTCGGACCCGGCGGAACAGAGGACTGCTCCGGTGACACGCGGCGAGGCCGTGCCCTCGGGCGGTGCCACCGGACCGGTGGATCTACTTAAAAGCAGATCAAGCCCGTGCTCCCAATAACAAGGGCGCTGGTTGGTCAGCGAAAGTCCTTAGTCAAGGCGGGCACTACCCAGTGTACTGCCATCTCCTGGGTAGGAGGCGGTCGAGGAAAAGTCTGCCAGAGGTCAGCTTTGATCCAAATACCTCCCACACTGGACCGAGGCGCCTTAACCAACTGCGCCACGGCGGTGGTTGGCCCACCAAGTTATCTAAACTATGTTCCGGTATTTTTTATACCGATGACCTAAAGCCAGGTACGAGGCATGACCTCTCCATTGGAAATACATGGGAAATATGTTTTTACTGAATAACTCAGTAACGGATGGTGATAGGGCGTTTATTTTAGCTGCATTAGACTCGCTTTGTCTTTGCAGTTCTAATGATATGCATTTTATATAATTTGACCCTGACCTGACCTCAGGTCAGGTCAAATCCTGGATTTGACCTGGCAATGTCAAATTATATATCATTCGATTCGGCTTGCTGCGACCAATCATAACGTTCAAGTAGTTTTGCTCTATCTTTACTTGTTTAGATGTAATGGCCAAAAAACTTAATTTACATGGTATCCCTATGACGGCATGTTTTGACCTCTCGTGATCTTAAATGTGACCTGACAAAAAATGGTTCTAATATTTTCGATGGAAAAGTGGATGGGCTATCCAACGCCGTTTACCGTTTTTCGCTACCTACCGTGGTTCTCGAGATCTTAGGGGGGGCGGGTACCCACCCACCCCCGTCAATGCGCGTGTTAAGGTTTGTCAGTAAAAGTTAAACTTATCGATGAGAGGAACACACCCTCTCTAGATCTAAAAACTCTTCGAATTCGAGTTTCTCGTTATAGCCATCCAAGAAGACTTAACTTCTGACAGAGCTCAACTGAGAAAGGAAATTCTCCGGACAAAATCTGTCCCCCCGCCCCCGCCCCAGGGCCAGAACCAATATTTTACGATAGGATAGCTCCTCGTGAGTGTCCTTATTTTTGAAGGCGCTTTTCTCACTCTTCCCCTCCCATTCCACCACGAGCCTATCGGCGTCGCGAGCTGTTTGGTTGTAACTGGATCCGGCGCAAGACCGCTGGGGTCGCATTCCGCTCCGACCACTCCCTATTTCTCTGCAAGCTGTGAGGTCTTGGACGAATAAAAGTCTAAACAGAGGTTTTTGCAGCATGCTCTATCTCCGGGCTATTTGGGCTCAGATCACATTGTTGAGATGCCACTTGTCATTTAACCGCCCCGGTGGGGGGATGTGTGAACACTCCCCCTTGGGTTTTTCCGGTGGGACGAAAAACAGCGGCGTGAAGCGCCACCGTACTTGGCACACCTTATCCTTTATCAATTTCGAAACTTTCTCCAACAATTTTAAGGTTGGGTCATCTCAGGTCAGGTCACCAGTGCAGGTCAAGTGACCTCACCTCCAAAAATGTTTGAGGTGGCATAAGTAAGAAAAGGGTGAATATATCGAATAGAAGCTTATGCCACATAATGGGCCTCCCGAGTGTTATAAAATAAAGTCCGAGATCTTTCATGTCGAGGACCTAAGGTCACGTACGGATCTCTCCATTGGAAATGCATGGGAAAAAAAGGAACTGGGTTATATTTGTGTACATAGATACAGCTGAGCATACCTTCATATTCTCCAAATCGTAGTATCCTGGGCCCCTTTCCAGGTTCATGTTGCAATTATTTACCTGTGATCTCTGAGAGGTCATCTGGGGCTACTTAAGCAGTTTTCAGACTTACGTCAACAACTTTGCATGAAATGATGATGCAACTTTTATTTTGGCACTAGTGCGTTTGGATTGCTATTGCCAGTCGATTGGTATGCATATTGACTATGCTAAGTTAATAAGTGACCTTGATCTGACCTGAGGTCAGGTTATTTTTGTGTTTTGACCTATTATGGTCATATTATACATCATTCGATTCGCCGTGACGAGAGGAAGCGAATTGTGCCTAAAATTATTCTAGCTCAAATCTGTCAGATGCTAAGAGCTCAAAAACTCTACTGAAAATGTCACCTTCTTTGACCTGTCATGACTTCAATATTGACCTGAGCCAAAAAGTGACCCATATAGTTTCTTCATGGATTTGTATGAGCTATCCACCAGCGTTCGCGTTTTTTTCGCTATCCTGCATAGGAGCCGAGTTCGAGGGGGATGTTGAAACATCCCACCCCCACCAGGGCGAAGGTGGCTCGGAGGCCCACCGGGGCGTGGGTTAAGGATGGCGAGCTCCGAAGATTTAGTCATTGAAGATGGAACAAAGTAGCTGATGTCGCGTAACACGGAATTGGTTTTGCCAGATTTACCACCGTTAGGGGCCAGTGACAGCAAATTACCTAAATGATCAGGAAGTAGGAATCCTGGCACGCACCACTCCCTCTGCGTAAACAAGCAGCCATAATGCACAGTACGCACTGAAATTATTGGTTCCTGACACTCTGCAATTTCGCAAAGGGCAAACAACTGTGGGTGCCTTTGAAACTAGCGAAAATTTCCCGGAGTGCTACAAGTCCTATTTAGTTGAAGTGATGTAGTTTACCATTTGTGACTTGGACAAGGCTACTGATATCGATTACATCCGTTTTCTTGAGGCCGTTTCGGCAACTGAACCTATCGGCTTTCCCGCAAATTTGATGTCTGATTTTGCTTGTTCAAGGAAACTGCCTTAAAGTAGGATCTGTCGAATGGTCTTGGCGAGTGGACCTGAATAAAAATGGTATTTAGGCTCCGTTTACACGTGGTGGGTGTTGCCAGATGTGTATAGACTTTAATGTATAGTTTGACCATTGCCGGTGGTCATGGTCAAACTACGGCCAACGGCCGAACATGGCCATGGCCATTGGTCACGCACCAAAAACTGCTACTCGAAAATATTCGTGGCGTATTATAGGCATGACATACTTAAGAGGGTGCCATGGGTGACAAAGCGGTAAGATTCGTTTACATTTTTTTCGTTAGGGGTATTTTTATTGACGATATTGTTACTGGTGGTATGATTTCTCGGGGGCTTCTTAGTTCGCCTCTCTCGTATGAAGTCAGGACAGGCTTATGGCTATATAGACCAGACCGTAAAATTTGCATCATACTAACCGTAAGGAATTCAATGCTTGGTTATGGCCCCTTACATACCGAATTGTGATAATTGTTGGCGTTTCTCAACACTCCAGGTACCAGTACGAGAGTAGGGTCGGGATTTAAGGGGCGGCGAGCACCATGACCTTTTCAACCCATTCCTTTCCAGTTAACGCCATAGGGTTAGTGCCAAAATTCCATCATTGAAGAGGGAGGGTGCACGGTGCCCCCCCCAGTTCCGTCATCTATGCCAGGTGCCAAGGTTATAGGATGGCGTCCCCAACTCACCTTGTTGCATGTGATTCTGAGGATCGCGCCACACTACATATATATGGCTATATATCACATATAGCCTCTGTAGCTGCAGTGCCTTAAAACTCCAATCATCGATCGCGCCACACTGATTTAACACGCGCCCCGCTGGGGGTAGGCGAAATTCGCCCCACTCCTGGTTTTTCCCAGATAGCTCAAAAACGAAGAGACGCAGAACAACGAAACTTACAGTACCTTATCCCTGATCAATTTTACACATCTGACCAAATTTTTGAGTTAAGTTCATGTCAGGTCAAAGGGAGCTATTCAAGGTGAAGTGACCAGACCTCAAAACCTAAAATCACGAGTTTGAAGCGGCGCCCAGGGAACATCAGCAAACCGATCAGTTTGAAACTTCCACAATATAATAAGGTCATTAGAGTCTACAAATCTGCTATCTCGGAATTTTGATATTGTTGACCTAAGGTGTGGTCAATTTTTTGGTCACCCCATTATAAGTCTATGGTGAAAAATAATAAAGCTGAAAATCCTCAAACCGTCTATTCTTACCACGATATTGACCATAAAGTTGAGTTTTTGAGCATCTGACCTCTCAAAGGTCATATCAGGTCACGAGAGCATAGAGTGATTTTTTTGCCAATAACTTCTCACTGAATTGGGATAAAGCTCCCATTTTGCTTGCATTGTGCATATATTGTCACGGGGAGTAGATTGATATGCAGCATGACCATACCAGGTCACTGTGACCCTGACCTAACCCGAGGTCAGGTCATTTTCACTATTTGACCTAGCAGGGTCATATTATACATCATTCGATTCCCCGCGATGAGAGGAATCCAATGATGCATCAATTGCATCAATTTCTCCTGAGGGCAGAAACGTACACTGCTCTGTTGTAAGCCTATGGAACCTTCTTTGACCTATGCTGACCTCAATATTGACCTGACATGAAAATTCTTCATATAAAATCTCTTCGTCTTGTCAATAGCTTTCGAACGCCGCCCGTAATTTTCCTTTAGCTTTCGTGGGGAACAAGATACGGAGGGGGCGAAAAACGCCCCTAACGGGGCGCGTCATGCCAGGAACCCAGCGGGGCGCGTGTTAAAGAACCGGTTGGGACTGAACCGAAGAACCGATGACTCAGGAAGCTGTCTTCTACCGCTGAACCCACCATCCCCTCTTCCGAACAGAGTGTGGACTGGGGGTTTCCAAGACAGGCGTGGTTCTGCGGCAGAGCGCCTGCCTTCTGAGCCATAGGCATAATCCTAGGGAAGTCCAAAGCATTGGGTAGGAGAGGGGGCAAGGTGCATTTGAAGTCATTTCTTTCCAGTCAACGCCATAGTGTTAACGGTTAAGAATATTGAGTTATTGGAGGTGGGTGGCATGGCTTCCCTCCCCATAGTTCCTACGTCTATGGACACATGACCCTAGCAGTGGTGTGTCATTAAACTCCCTGCTGTTGACTAATTGTTGATACATCCCGCAGAACCGTACCGAGGAGCGCAATTATAACTTGATAAGTTGTTATTTGCCCTGTCTTCTTGAATCCTGGATGCCAATTGAACAATTACAATATGTTTATACATTCGGTTTTCTCCTTCAGATTTTTCACAATTCCAGGTCGCGGCTTACACAATGACCGATGAAGTACTGCAAATCTATAGCCTACATCAAGATTCTGATGAAATTTCGTGCCCCAATATATAATCACACTGTTTTTATACAATTTTTCTTCTAGTATTCGAGACGACAGGGCAAATAACGATGTATCAACTTATCGACAAATAGTGTCGAGTTGTGATATCCCCAAATGCATTACCCATCCGATTTTCAACATGCTGGGGACTTCGAACATTTACGCACGGAAAGAGGGGCTGCCCCTGCCACTTTTATCCAGAAATGCTCCGATTTCAGCCAAATTGGGATTAAATTGGAATGAACGGCTTTCTTTGTAACCAGGCGGTGTGGAAGGCAACAGTGCGCCCAAATCCGATGAGCTTCTGGTTCTAGAGGAGAAAGTGTGTTGCCAGCCGGAAGTTAAAGATTGACTCGCCTCTTCACTGTTTGCTGGTGGCGACGGTTAAGGGTCGAATTTCGTGTTCGAAAAATGACCGATCTCGAAAAATATCAATGTTTATTCAAGCAAGTAATGGATTATCTGTGCATTACCGGTTACGAGGAAAACCAACAATTTCAACCAGCTAAAGGTAGCTATGCACAAAATATTGGACCCGACTTCAAGACCTGATCAAAGTCATGCACTGCATCAGAAGTCAAACCGCAGGACTATTGCCGTGTCCAAAATGTGTTCGAAAATTACGGATCTGTCCGATTGTTGTCCGAATCGGACTCGGACATACTGTTCGAACCGATTACCAATCGAAACCCGAGTGTGCCGTCTCACCTCTAATGACGTGGCAAATCTCCAAGCCAGCTGATACTAACCAGACTTGTACATGTTAGAGATAAACGACCATACTGTAGCTATCTTTTTGGAAATAAGAGGAAAAATTTAAAAAAAAAAAAAAAATGTGACTTTCAACGCCAAAATGTTGGACGAAACCGCACACCCGGGTGTAAGCGCAGCGGTTGACACCAGGTGCGTTCCTAGCTAGGTATACGAAACGAACTCTCCAATCAGCTGACGCCCGGCCTCTCCTCCCCTCCCCCTTCCCCCGTCGCCCTGGCGACGGCGACTGTAACCGCCTCAGGGCTGCCGTGTGACCTTTGCCGGCTTCGCGGCGTGACCCCGTGTGCTCACCTTGATTAAATAAAACATCCAGAACGGGGCGGTAAAACTGTCAGTGAAATGTTTTCTCAACACTTATTCTAGGCTGCGTGCTTCCTTCCCCTTTTCTTGGAAGCCTTCGTAAGACATTAAGCATTTTGATCTTTGTTTGTCCGTGTATGTGCTGTTTCAACTTATCGCTGAATCATGGGTTTTCATTCCATGCAAGTTGGATAGTTGGGCAAAGGAAGATGCCAAATCGCCAGTATAAAAACGGCAATTTAATTAGGATGAAATGTTCAAATTTCAAATATTGTACAGTGCCTGGTATCTTAGACCTTAGGGTGTTTCTAGTCGCATATCAATGACATTAGGATTTATTATTGGAGCATGTGGATTCTTAAAACACCTGCACTGATTTCTAGGACGTATTTAGCGTTTGACTGTGCCCTATCCTTCTCCGGGCTGCACCTTTCTTAATCAAATCTCAGGTTTGTATTATTGCTTAGGCGATGTATTCATACGAGAGGTGTGAGCCGTCTAAGTTGAAGGTTATAGATGGTGAGCCTTGGTTTCGGAATGAGCAGTTAATTTTCCGTTCTATTGCAAGCTCAATGATCCATGAAAGCTGTAGCATGCTACCAAATATAGGTCGGATTGCAACAGGGGCGGACGCAGACCCGAGTTTTGGGGGACCAAACCCATGTCTGCCTCTTCTCCTGGGGGGGTGGGAGCAAATTTTTTCTCTACAGACCTAGTGTAAACACCTTTTTTCAAAAATTTCTCCGGCGTTTGGGGGGCCAAAGATAGTTTGGCCCCTCCAGCGCTTTGGGGGGCATGGCCGGAATGCCCCCCCCTGCGTCCGCCAATGGATTGCAACTAACTGGTGAGAGGGTCACCCGAGCGAGGCGGACGTCCCTGGACTTTGGGTGACGTTAACAGTTGGCTTGCAATCTTAATCGTCATTGCGGGAATTGCTCGTTCGGATGGCGGGGTTGGAGTCTTCGAGACAATTCCATAGAGGGACTTTAGTGAGGCTTTAATCTCGGAAGCCGAACTTGCCTTAACAAGGACAAAATGAAATAGAAAATAAAATTCAAAATAAACCGTGTAACTACTCAACCTTCACTCACTATACGATTAGTTTGTATTCACTTTGTATTGTATTGTATTCACTTATCCTTCCATAACAGCTACCCCGGTCTCGTTTCTCCAACTTGAAATACGGCAAATGGGTTTGCCTTTCCGACACTTCAGTCGTGAACCAACACCGTCAGTTAACCTTGAGCTTGTTGGGGACCTGTTTAATCCCCGAGCTTCCTCCGAGTTGGTCGGAAAATGTGCGGTTGGCATACTCAGTGCGGCTATTTCCGAGCCCATTTTGCATCTTTCCAAAAATGTCCAGTAAAGATTGTGTCAGGTCAGGTCATGAGCCTCGGGAAAGCGATCTCACCTCCAAAAAAGTTAAAACTTGTATGGCTTCTACAAAAGTTTAAACTTTCACGACTTCTACAATTTTCCACCGAATGATCCCATTTAAGCCATTGTGTCTCATGATGGTACCAAGGCTGCAATTATTCTATTCGAGATTTTTCATATATACGACCTGAGTTCAGATAAAATCCGTAACCTTCCTATGGTCAGACTATGGACAATTTGTGAAATATCCGTTTTTCAGTGGCATGGGTTCAGGCCTGAGTTCCGAGGTTCAGGTTGACGAAATAACGACCTGTAACCCCTGACAGATTATCTGAGTCAAGTAAGTGATTTGCGATACTAAGTCAATAGTTTGTGATTGGAGGAGCAGAGGTGCAGAAAGTATGCTGGCTGTCACAAACTCAATGCGACGTTTGCCTCCTCTGTCACACATAGCTGGAAATCATAACTGTATACTTGAATACTATTTCCAATATGCTGAATGTCATCTACCTGTATCTTACTTTTGCAGCAGACAAGGTTCAAGCACCAAGCCATTACACCATGAAAGTAGTAAACTGTGTTTTAATTTTTAGATCATGTTTTTGTTTTTGGAATGAAAATTTCCCATTATGGATCGTTGTTTCCAGTATTGGGATCATAACTATTATTGGCAACTCCGACTGCAGTTTCCCCAATGACATGCATTTCCTTTTGAAGAAGTTTCCATTTTTGAAGGAGTATTTCCAATTATGGTACATTTCCTCATGATTAAATGTGGCAATTATCATGAAAATAATTATTATTGGGAATTAATAATAAATGGGAGCATGCACCTACACACAATTGGGAACCCTGATCACAGCTTCCCCCCACCACCACTGAACTTCTATCTCACATATCAACAAAAGGGACAAAAATGTCAATGTCAACATAGGATTTGGATCTACCTAAAATGTGTTGGCAAGTGGACCTAGGTAGCATTTTTATAGACAGATCAAATGCTTAAAATTTGCCTCCCACCCCAATTATCACCTGCCTGGTCATTCCTTCTTCCAGTAAAAGCTCTGAGGCAACTACCCTGCATAGATGTAAAATTACGTTTATTGGCCTAATAGGTACAGAGGTATTGGAAGTCTCATACCAAAGAAAGATCCAGTGTAGTCAAATCATGCTTTAACTCTATGCAGTTCAGGTCCTGTGTGTTGCTTACTACCACTGGTAGTAAGGAACACACCCCCAACCGCGTTTTTCGAAGTCTCTTTTTCAAGATTTTCTGAGATGAGAAGGGGGTCTACTAGGCCCCCTCCACTGCACGTTAGTGCCGGGCCCTCTTCAGTGTGTGTTTTAACACTTTGTGGATTGCATTGGCACACATTTGCCATCTGTACAGTATTGACATGACAATTTGATCATGAAATCTCACCTGAATTATGTTTTGGCAGTCTGTTGCTGGCGCCAACTCTCCCACTTCCTCCAGCTCCAAATCTACCTAACCAATCTTGATCTAGGGCACAATAAGGTAAGGCACAAGCAAGCTAAGGAATGAAAATCCAAGTTTGATATGTGAGTGCATCGTCTCAAAGAAGTCTAATTCATCTTAGATTAGCCATGGGCAGCACTATTTATTCCGGCTAGTTTTAGCCTGCACTTATTTCAGATATACGTAATAAATATGCCCTCAAAAGCAGTGGCTTCCCACCTGTTTACATTTTTGGCAGGCTCTACATCTGGCTCTACATCACATAAACACTTCGAACTTTTCTTGTCGCTGTTGCGTAGCCTAAGTAAATTGCTGCCCAGCTATGTTTATTTTTTCACTCACTTAGTACTTTTCTTAGTAGCTTTTAGGCGTACTTAATACTAAATTCAAAAATAGGGACCGCTAAACCGAAGAGACTCAAACTTAACATAGAATTTAACCTGATAAAATGGACGAGAAGTACTTGATAACGTATCTGCGTTATCGTTAATGCCTTAAATATTCCCACAATTGTCTATTTCTCGAAAAATTGACTGTCACATTTCGGGCATCTAGGCGGCAACTTTCTGGCAACTACTAACAAACGGCACCATTGGGCTGCATGTTAAAATCTGGCAACTGTGACAGCGGTTTCCGGGTTTTCTGCAGCGGGGGTCCTCGTTTTAGTAGAAACTGAACACAGTACCAATATTGTATCACTGATGTACGCTGTGCAATTGAAGATCAGACTTGCTAAATTAAAATATTCCCTTCCGTTTCATTCTGTATTTGGAAAATATGTGGTTTGATATTGAAAATAGAGTCAGGATCCCTATTTTGTACATTTATGCACCTCAATTTTCGTAGATGTGTCACAAACTCCAGTAGCCGAGTTGGCAAGTTTCCACCTCTGGGAGGGAGTTAGAGTTTCTGTTTTTAGCGTGGTTGTGTTTGTCTTATGTAGCCAGTGTTTTTATGTATGTACAGCCGGTTCTACGCTGATTGGTAGGTATAAGGCTCAGTTTTAAGAAATATCTTACAAGCGATTACTCTTCGCATAAAATGTTACGTCTCTAGAAGTGTATTTTTACCTAGTCCTTAAATGTGGGCCCTGCAAACTGGATGAGACGTCAATTTGGAAAATTATGGACAAAAACTACTTTCGCATATCTCGATGATTTTTTTGTATTTTTTTCTCAATAACTTTCGAATTTTGCACCTGATTAAGTATTTTTGCACTTGAGGTCCGGTTAAAACGTATCCGGTAAAACGTATCCGGTTAAAATGTAGCAGGTGAGGCAACAATAGTTTCGGCAGGGACCATTACTTGAGAGGTATTTCGCCAAAAACCACCGCACCTAAATTCAGTTACTCTGGCCTCTTCCTGCCTTTAGTGATCTTAATATCGATCAGGTTAGAGAATGACCGAAGTCACTTCAATTGCATTTCGGACGAGCTTTTGCTATTTTTTAGTTTGCATTTTTCCCTCTTAGTTTTCGAGTGAGAGGAGGTCCTTCTTATCTACACCACCATGACAAAGGTGACTCATGCCCACCACGCGAGCGAAGTTTAACTGTCGCTTATCGCCTGTTTGCGTTTGAAGCTGGCACTGTCGAAATGCCAGGAAGTGGACACCTGGCGGCCTTCTTACGCCAGGCTTTATGCACTGATAGAGTGTTTGAGATGTCCCTCCACTTTCTTAAATGGCTACAAAACAAAATCACAAACAATATTTAGACAAGAATTTCGCGTTTATTACTGGTATGTTCGGTTAGTTAGTTCCTTGAATGTTTTCGGCCTAGTAAGTAGCTCTTGAAATATCCACGAATTTTCATCCATTTTCACTTGCTGTGCTCTCAGGTTTGGCTCGCTCGACACTCGGGCGTTAGCCGTGCTGTTTTTCTCTCGGGTGTTCTACTCTGTTTTGCCTGTGACCCGAATTCGCGGATCGATGACACAAATGTGCGTGTGCGTGTCGACCGAATATAAGCTGGATGACAGCCAGCAATAGAGATCATTTGGCGTACGAATCAGCCTGGCTATCATCCTAATGGCTTCAGGCCGGACATAGGTGATTACGATTGTGACGAGAAGAATCCTTCTTTCTTTCTTTTTTGGAACCAATTTTTAGAGCACTGTAAACGAGCACGCTCTGATAAAGAAATTCAGCCCCAAAATCTGAAACGTTTCGAATGCATCTTTTTTTTAAAATCAGCCTTTAAGCATGCAAAACTCGGACATAAGCTCTGGTTAGGACACTGCCCGTGTTAAAACTCGGTATTGCATGCCTTCTTGATAACCATCAGACATGTATGCTTTTGCTGGAGGAGAAATTGAGGATCGGCGTTGCAGGGTATTAGCCATAATCAAAGAAGTGTTTGTATTTCGTGCGATGCATTTCTGGACATATTGTAACTAAACTTATTGATGATTCGAAGAAACTCTGTTATGGTGGAGGTAGCAGGGCTCCAGCAGCATTGCCGCGGATTCTCGATGGAGAGGGGGGGCACACCGAGCGATGAGTGGCCATGTATGTACACTCGTCCATAAGTTCAATTCAATCGGCTAGGAAGGCAGTGCAAAAGTTTTTCCTCACATTTTACAAGGCTGAAACCTCACATAAATCTCTAATGTATACATTCTCTCACTTATGTTTGTAACTTTTACCAGTTGAAGATGAAAAGATCGCCTCGGAAAATAATGAAAAGATCGCCTCGGTCTGCATAGACAAGAGTGGCGGTGACACTTTTTAAGCACTTCCACCTTTCCCGGCGGTGTTTTAAGTGAAGTCTCGCCACCCCTGTGTCTTTTGGGGTCTTTAATACCCTGTAGTCTCCCCCCCTGGTATTTTTAGGGGGGTTGAGACCCCTGTAAAGTCTCGTCACCCCTGGTTCTTCTGGGGTTTTTGATCCCCTGTGAAGTCTCACCACTCGTGGGACTTTGTGGTTTTTGACATCCCTGGGTCTCTGTTGTTGGGTAAGTCCCGTTGGCAGCAGGGTGCCTCAATGTCGCCTTGTTATTTTTCTGTGCTTCTGGTGCTTCGGTGGGTTCTAAAAAGTGGGTCTAAGCCACTAGCAGCGCTTGGTATTAGAAAGCCTCGTGGTGTCTACACGCAGAATAGAAAACCATCATGGTTGGCGGCAAAGATTTCACCTTATGTTCCGATGCTTCAGCAGGATATAACTTTTAAGACAGGTCCGGGGATCCATGTGTTGAACAAATCGGTGATTTTTCATCGCCGGTGAGATTCGACGCGACTCGTCCACTTTTGAATTGATGTGTATTTAAAACTCTGCTGTATCATTATTCGTGTATCCTTATTCGTGTATCCTTATTCGTGGGGTGAGGAGCTGAAACAGTGGTTCGATGTTCCTTAATGCAGAGTGAGCAATTGGCTATTAAGGATTGAAAGCGGTCCCGATTGGATGTCACGCTTCTGTAGCTTGGTAATGTGCTTCGTACCATATTTTGAGTCCTATAGACGAGATCGCCGGTTTATTATTATTGTGGGTTCCAGATGGCTAGAGTTTCAGATCTCAGGCGTGAATTTAAGGGTGCCATGGGGGGAGGGGAGGGGGGCTCCACGTCCCCTGATTGTGCCTAACGTCCCTCCCGGGCAGTTAGATGGGGATAGAGGTCTTCTTCTCAGCCAAGCTCGCTGCCTCCCGGCCAAACTCTATATCCCTATTTCGTTCTGTCGCTGCAACAGGGACACGACATGGACTTCCGAGGGACATTCCTTACTTTCGGAAGAGCTGCTGCGAAGGAGGAGAAGATACCTGGAAACTCGATTTCAGAATAATTGGTTTTGATGAGCTGGAAAGACCATTGGAGCCCTCGATTGTAGTGTCACATAAGCGCCATAGGCAGATCAAAGGGGCACGGGCTTCTCTCTATCGACCAAACCGGCGCCCCAGTGCCGCCCTCCCCCAAATGTCGCTCCCCTGGGATGCAAGTATTGGTGCCCCCACAATGGAATTTGGAGGCCCTCTATTAGGCCACATCTCAAGACTTTGCGTCCCATGGTTCGAATAGTGCCCTTTGCATGGACCCAAACGGCACCTCCTGACCAAAGTGTCCCTTCCTATCGGAGAAGCTGGATTTAGCTGTTAGGTATAAGCACCATATGACCTGTGCTGTCGGCGCGCCCTGAAACCCCAAACAGGATGATGGTAGGTATAACATTGGTTAATTGGTAGCGAGACTGTGATGTGTGGCGGGACTTCTATGACTGCACGCAGCATTCAACTTGTCATCTACATCCGATGTCGGCATCACTCGCCTCCGATTCCGCCCAGAAAAACAACCTCGTTTCAAACCACAAACTTTTAATAAAAACTTAAAAATTGTACAATAGTATGAAAATCATACAGTCTATCCACGTAGGGCCAGAGTGGCTGTTCTAGATATATATGTAAGTCACACACTTCCATATAATATATATACATGACACCTTATTACTAAAGCGATGTTGTACCTGCCTGCCTAAGATTCAGCCACCTTTGTTACGGGTCACGTTGAGAAAAAGACACGATCTCGGGTGATCAGTGCCACCACACAGTAGTGATGACCGTGGAGGGTTTCTTGTTATCAACTCAAGCACGGGGTGCTATCGAACAGGTATTATAGCTTAGAACACACATCCTTCATACCGACCTGTTTGAACCGCTGTTTAGGCTGCATCCAAGTGTTAACATCCAACATTGAAAGCTGGCCGCTAGTATATTCCGTTAATACCGTTTATATATAACAAGGCTGTAGAAGATTCTAGATCCTAAATCCTACTAGAGTTCTTAAAATTTGGATCTTAAAACTCTTGGGTGTTCATGATGGGATTTAGGATATTATCCAACATCATTTGTAAATACTTTAGGTATAAGAACTTTCTCAGTGCTGCCAGATTCTACAGCATGAAGTGAAGTGCAAGACTCGGGGAGAATGCACAAAATGCCCACATGGGATGATCTAGGCATAGAAAGTTTTAATACGCTATATTGCTGGAGTTTTTGTCTCTTCAGTCTTTTTGAAGCCAAATGAGTTGTCAAATAAAGGCATTCCACCATAGGATTTGATTACCGCTGCACGGAGAAGGATAGAGCGGGCATATCATCATTTACCAAACGACATGACAAAATTCTGTCCGTAACGTTTTCTTATATCTTTAGAATAACACCAACTTTCTATGGCTGTAACCAAAATGATGCCTGAAAACCAGCACCTTTATTAAAGTTACAAATGGGAGCACCTGCAATTTATGGATCCCTTATCCGTCGGGAACTGTTTTATAGAATACTGCTAGCTGTGTAGAAGTCGATCCTTTCGGTATTTGAAGTGTTATGCAGGCATTGCGGTTGTGCTAAACCAAACCAGGCCCGGGGAATGCTATGCTCTGAAAAACTGGATTGAGAACAGCATGAAAATCAAAAGGCATGCAATGATTTGTCTCTGTTTTGTTTTTTTCGATCCTCTAGGGGCCACTGCGTAAATACAATTTGAGAGAAATACAAAATATTGGCTCTCTCTCTCCTCCTCTTTGACCTGACTTAACAACTAGAGCGAGGTCAAGCTACAGTCGGGACTAGATTAAGTCGTGTCATTGTCTGCCTCTCTCAGTTATACAATCATACCAATAGTATGCATATTTACGAGCGATAACTTATCCTGCCCTGTGGTACGAGCCAACACACATTATTATACAGCAGATTTAACACTGACACAGTCGAGCGCCCAGTTTCAGTCCGGTCTAGTCATTTCAACATCATCCATGCAAGCGGTAGCGCTTAGTGGACGGGGTACTCCCTTGTTCGGGGTAAAGCAAAAGTGGCGACTCTTTTGTACGGAGCTGCTATCTTCCGATTAAAACGGCTATTGCCTCGTGATGTCGGAGTGCTTCATCTCTTTGCCTGATTAGGAATATGTCGGATGGAAAATGGGATGTTCTGCACAGAGCACGATGACGCGGTGTGTTTCGCGAAAATTCGGCACAAGTGCTGGTGTCGGCATTTTGTCACGAACACTCCAATGTGAACACAGGTGTCTCCTAACTACCGTTTCGATTCAGGGCCGGCGGCTTTCCTATGCCATGATCCGACGATCGAAGCGCTATTGCTTCAGCTGCTGATACTGCTGCCTGAACATGTTGCACTATGGCTTCCAACAGTTGAACGATCTCCCTACACCGCTCGTTATCCTGATAATCCTTTACCAAGACCGAGCCGATACGCGTCTAAGATAGCGCGGTATCAATCACACAACGTTACACACTGTCTTTGCCTCACCCCAGGCCTCATCCATCTTCACCAACAGCCTTAGAACTATCTACCCAGTAAGAGCCGAGCTTTGCAACGTTCCGTCGCTACCATGTAATTAGTCCCAGCTCACACGCCACCTGAATACGTAATGTACGATTAATTGAAAGCCCGTGAAGAGAAAGTGACATTCAATGACCGGGTTGCTACCTAGTTGCTAGAAATGAGCGTCTGATTCCTAGTTTTGGTCAAGAGTGTCGTGTTGGTATGGACAGTACAGATTGTTCAACATCGATACATTAGCATGGAGGAAACATTGATTTAACGCTTCACTTCCGTGACAAGTTTCAGAGACATCGCATGCACAATAACACCGTGAAGATACCACTCAGAAGTGTCTGATTTTAGGAAAGTACTATCTAGTCAGAATGATATCCGTCAAAAGAATTCATTATCTCTTTATAAGCAAGCACAGTCTGCTGCAGAAGCGGATCCAGACTGTTAGGGGGAGCAAAGATGTTGAACGGTCTAGGCGGTGGTCGGTAATTTTTACTGACAGACGTCCTCACCATTGATCAATTATCAAACACTGGTTTTCTGGGGGTCGGGGGAGGGGCAAAAGTGGATTTCCCTTCTCTATTTCGCTTTGGGGTCATGGCATGATTGCCACCCCTGGATCCGCCCCTGCTCAGCTGCTGACTGGCTATCTTTAGTTGTAATTATGTAGGGGCTGAAGTCTTCTTACAATGTCCCCGCCATCAAATTGCAACCTCAAATGCAGCGCATTGTTTTTACACATACGCCTGAAACACTAACTTTTAGCACTAGCACGATCTCGACCGACCGTGAAAGATCAGCCGTCCGTTAGTTACAAGCATTGCTAATAGATGGCAGACGCGTCGGCGTCATTGCAAAGGTCGTGCCGCGTCGCAGATTCCGACAAGCGCAGGGCCAAAACGTCACCGGGGCACCGCGCAAACACCAAGTCACGCGTAACGCCGACGTTACATAACCGTCCGAGACACCATCACCCGTGCCAGATGACTCAGACCCAAAGGAAACACCGTCCCCCGGCACACCCCCACACACCCCACACGTAATAAGTAACGGCTGGACAATAGACTGTCCGTCAACTGCGCTCCGTCGCCGTCTAGCGATCCTCTGCATACTGTCCCTGCACCAACGTTTGCTGTGTGGTGATAGGATGGCCAGTAACTGGCGTCCACGGGGCAACTCCGACGCTAGCACCAGCTGTAATTCTTAACAGACGTCCGTGGTATAGGTCAACGGCCTGACCAGCCAACTCAAAATTATCGCATTCATCTGCACCCTATCGAGCAGGCATCGTACGTCTCCTTCCTCCGAAATAATAATAGCAGCCAAAACAACACAGCTCTCTTTCTAATCTTTCTGAAGAAAAGTGCAATGATAATTTCTTGACAATGTCCTAAAGGCTTTTTGCGAAGAAGAAAATGTTGAAATCGTTAGAATGCCAACAGCTGGACGCTATTTTTGTATACGTTCCAAAAATTTTCCATTTCTATAATTATTTCAAAACTTGCACTGCGGGCCGTGCCGAATAATGAAGTCATACTATGTCGACTACAAAATAATGACACTACATGCATCATGAAGCCATCCTGTTTTATCGGCGCTTTTTGCCTCGCAGTTACCTGTGGCGTGAGGTACTCATCTCTCTGCTGAGGTCGTCACCACAAGTTTGCTACGGTCGCCCGGCCCGGTCACACGCGTCTGCCATGTGATGGCCCTTATCGCTCTGTGTGAGAGCACACCTGTGAACCGCAGTTTAACGCCCTTGAATCGGATGGCCGACCTCGCGTGCTCAACTGGTAATCTTATCAGTAACAGGTACGGCTGCCGCGACCCAATATAGCGCTCATGAGACTTGACAGCGGTTGGGGTACCTCTTGGACGTGACGGTGTTCGACGAATGGGAACATCATTGTCCAGCTTATGTTTGTGAGCAGAAAAATGGGAAGCATTTTTATGAATTGGTGTTGCTAGGGACTGTTCCTGCAGTCACTTAGACCAGCTCAGTGGGTATCGTTCAATAAAATTTAAAAGATGCAACGATCAGTGAGCGATTAAGTCTGACAATTTTTGCATAGCTAGAATAGTTGTAACATTTATGTAAACATTTTATTTAAAACCGTTAACACGAAATAAATACATATTCATCGCGTAACAGCACTGCAAACGTTCTCCCCACATATATCTAACGGAGCTTCATCTGCTCGTAAATCTAGAGGGAAAAGAGAGGTGACGCCCCTCCCCTAGAGTACCCTGAGATAGGTTAAAAACAGTTTTCGTGTAAGCTTTCGCTCAAAATCTATGTTTCCTTTCTCTCTGTTCCTCACTATCCAAATTATCGATTTGTGGGCTTAGAACAGGAAGTAGTAAAAGAGTAGTAGTATATTTCCGAGGAGCCATCCAGCTTTAACAACACTATGCATTATATAAATACCACTGGGAATATTTAGAGCTGGGGAAAAACGGGTTTTCTGCTCCGTTATATCAATTTCCTCAATTTGTATTTCCAGTAACACCAGTTCTGGAGAGGTTTGGATCCTGATACTCCTCACGCACCATCCTCTTGACCTTTATCAAAGCACCTGCTTACAAGCTGTAAACATACTCACCCAAAGCCCCCGTGGAGGTACGTATCTATCCTATAGTGGAAAGAAGCGAGACTACCGTTCCAGGACGGATGAGACCTGAACGGTACTCTCAGGCCGCCCTCTTGCATTCTGTCGCCTGAACTACATATGCATGTACTGGCTGCCTTGACTACATGCATGCGTACATGCATAATGCTACATGCAACCTTCTTTTCGGGCCCTAGTCGCCTATAAAAGAAATGGCACGCCACCCACCGTACATGAACCGTGTGAGAGAACATCTTAGGATAGGGTCAGACAGTCTCCCTAGGCTCAATATGTATACAAAATGGTCGCTTGGCAACCAGTGCCAAGACGCTGGCGATGTTGCGGAGGCGCATTCTCATGCGGCTCTGACAGCCACAGCTGCTTACTTGGAGTTCTTCGCTCCAAATGAGATCTCTGTCGAGCCTCCATGATAGGTATTCCCGGTTACAGACAGCCTGTTAGCCTCGGGAGGTATCGAACGGGAATTCAGAGAAAGATGATCACACTTGGTGCCGACCAGCGGCAAAGTCAGACAACGGTAGTTTCCACGGTTGCCAAAAGATGTCGCAGCTCTCAGTTGGCCACCAACAGGTGTTGGAGGTGTGGGGTTTGCCGCGTACGTTAGGCTCTCCAGTAACTGTTGATTTTCCGGAGAAAGTGCGGCAAACATCGCGCTAGCCTGCTGCGTCACATTTGCCGGCGGTGCACCTCTCTGCGCCGCGAATGCTGCATCATACATGGGGGCGGCCATGTTGGACCCTGCAGCAGAAAACAGTGCCGCCATCTCTTGAGAGGGTGGCGGCGCTGGAGACAGCGTTCGCTGAGCGAACGGCTGCTGCAGCATCGCCCTCTGTTTGATGTACTGACTGAACTCAGTCGGACTCATCCTGCTGCCTCGCTTGCCGGACGTTTTCAGTTTTGTACTGCCGAACTTGGTCTGCGCAAAGGCAGCTGTGGTGAACGTCACCGGTTGGCGAGGTCGAGGAGGCGGAAACTGCACGGGAGACGGAGCGACCCCGGCTGAGTACACACTGGAGACGGTGGGCGGCGAGGAGGCGGCCGCGGAGACACTCTGAGGAGACGGGAACGGACTGCCAGCCGCCTGCTGAGAGGGCACCACATTACTGACTGGCGGCAAGGTGACGGGCGAGGTCAGAGAGAGACCTGTCATGGACGCCTGCATGACGTCAATCGGACGGAAGCCGTACTGCTCCGCCGGAGAGAGTGATGCGGTCACCTCTCTATCACAGGATTCCTCGGTGGAGCATCGCTCCCGCGGCGGCGGCCGCCTCCGAGTACAGCAGCTTCACCTGCCCTCTCTCCCCAATCCTGTAGCTGACCTCACCGGGGTCGATCCAGACGCTGAGGTCTTCAGGAAGTGTCTGCTTGATCTCTGTCACCGCCAGGCCCGACTCTCTGGCGGCGATCTCTAGCACGGGGTCAACAGGCTCTGCTGTCTTCAGGCATCTGTAGGCGGACCCTTTGTAGGGCCGGTCGGGGTACCAGTGACTTGCGAACTTGCAGCGCAGGGCCCGCTCTAGCTCATCAGCGAATATGTTCACCCTCCGGCGCGGGAGCTTGTTGTACATGAAACTGATGAAGAAGCTGAGTGCTACCTGGATCTCCAGCTGCATGGTGGCTCTGTTTATGCTCTTGCTGCAGAGATAGCGTTCGTTGTTGGTATAGCAGCTCAGGAGAGTGACGGCCTTTGGTTCCGGTATACAGAGACCTCAGCGTCTGAAATAAAAGATATTATCTTTGTCAGTACACATGAAGGCATAATGAACAGTTTTAGATTAGGGAATTGAGTGGAAAGTTTAAGGCAGGTGACCATTATCTTTCTACTGACATTTACTGAGAAAGCTGACAATTTCCGCGTCTTAACGATTTGGCTCTATCTTCCCCCTTATCCTCCACCAGCGCCACCACCACGTCGTTTCCCTGTTCTTCTCCTACTCCTGTGTGTGCTGGTTTCGTCCGCCGTCAAAACAACATTCCGCTATATGCGCAGCGGATGTGCAACTGCTTGACCGCTGGCAGCTAGGGCTTGCAGATGTTTTGCAACATTGCAAACAGCCAAGGGCTGCCAAATGGCCGGCACAGCTGCCTCACAGGCCGCATGCGAGCTGCAGCAGCTAAAGTCAGTCATCTGTGGTAATCAACGGTCCGGTTTGGTGACTCAATATTTTTCAGTCGACTAAGCTATGACTCATTGTGTAGGAGCAGATTGGTTTTGACTCGACTCATCAAGTTAAGCCGGTGAATCGACTCGGACTCGATCAAAAATCAAAAGTGAGCCCCCAATAAAATCTGACGTAAGTAGATTGTAAGTGAGGGTCGACTCTCTCCCTCAGACGAGAGAGAGAGGGAGAGAGGGGAAGAGAAAGAGAGAGGGAGAGAGGAATACAACTGTTTTGGTCTGTGCACGTCCGAACAATATTTGTTTGAGGCAAATATCTCTAGCGATCTAAAGGTGGCCACTGGGCGGTGATATCTTTCTGTAGCGAAAGTAAAATGATTACGAGGTGGCTTCAGCTTTTTTGGGGTACAATGATTCGCATAGATGACGCATACACCCTGAATTATTTATTTTCCCATAATTTCAAACCCAATACTTATAAGCCACTTTGTGTCTTTATACTATCAACTCGCCCAAATTATGCCTATTTGTCGTCAGCTGTGAACCACATTATCCATCTCACGACGAAACCACTCCTGTGTTAGCATTCCTCGCCCCTATTTGCAGTGCCCCCTCCCATCCCCTGAGTCACGCCCCCCCCGGTTATTTACGCACAGAACACTGATCACGTGCGGCGATTTTGGCGCAGTGCCAGCGCTCGTGACGCGGCGGCGGCAGACCTGGCGCGGGACCTTGGCAGTGGCAGTCGTGGTTTCGCGCTGGCGGCGCTGCCGCTGGAATGTCCCGTAACGCTGGACGAGGCAGTTCACAGTGGCAGGGCTCAACCGACCGAGCCGAAATTGTTGTGCTGAACTCGCTGCCAAAGTGCAGAATTTTGAATGAATCAACTGTTGATGGCTCTCCGCACGGGCGTCGGAGCCGGAAAATGCACGTATATGCACGTTTGTGGGTGGGAGGGTAGAGAACCTAGCCGGATCGGTGGACAGGTGTCTTGGCTTTCTTCTCTTGCATTCGCCATTGACCGAAAGCTACAGCATCTAAGAGCAAGAAAATCCAGACATATTTTCTTTCTGTTTGGCTGAAATTGCATTTCTCTGGTGAAGACCAGACAGACCCCGTTCGCCTCTGCCTCTCGCTGAAAGCACGTCCAATCCCGTCCAGAAGCCACTATTTCCGAACACACAATGACTGTTCGTCGCTGGAAAACACGCATTTCAACTACGCATTCACCATGTGGCTAGACGAAGGCAGTGGGGTTCTCAAATACGTTTCAGATATTAATAGCATGCTATTATACAGTGGCGGATCCCGGGGCAAAAAAGGCATTTGTCCCTCCTCTCCCATACGGAAAAGCTCAGGGCAAAACTATGTTTTTGCTTCCGCCACCCCCTTTCAAAGTGGAAGACCTCCTTTTTGCTCCGACTTTTTTAGTTTATAATCAAGATTGTTGTGCCTGAACTCTCAATTTCAAACGGAACCAGTCAACTTCAGTGTAAACATTTGGCCTTGGATAACAAAAACAAGCATGTTGTGCCCATATCTTTCACGATGTTTTTTTCTTCTTTTAATTTTTTGTTTTTCGACTTAGGTACCCCCAAAACCTACCGTCAAGTGATATTGTGGCCAAATCGTTAACCGCGTGACTTGTTTTTTGCTTTTCGACTTTGGCTGCCCCCAAACCGACCGGCTAGATCCGCCACTGCCATCACGCACCATGCTGACATCATGGACAAGAACTTGCTCTTCAATGGCCCCTCGAATATCAACGAATTGGAAGTAAAAGGAACATAAAACTGGATATGTGTTTCCCGTTTTCATGTGGATTGTGGGAAGGAACCGTGGGGGGATTGAACTGGTTGATCGTAGGGGAGACCGGGGCTAGTTGAACATGATTTTTGTTTTGGTCGCATATCTCAGAGATGGATAAAGGTATAGACTTCGTTCTGCCATTGCTGGAAAGCCTATTCTTTTGGTTCTCAAGTGATGCGTGTACCAACGTTTGAATGTTGTCGCCGAGTGAGATATTTGATCATGAATAGGTCAAAGTCAAATGGCTCAACTCGCCCCGTGTCGGGGTAAGTTGAGCCACGCTCCGGGGTACGTTGAGCCGCTTAACGAGAGTATGTCCTCATTTTCCATGTTTATTACCAAAACACCAAATATTCTCAATTTCAGTCACTGGTACTGTTTTTACACCCAAACGTTGAGGAATCACCCGTACAAAGACGGTAGGCCCATCCACGGCACTCCTAGTACCTACTGTACCCATTGCTCAACCGGGCGGCTGTTTGAGAAAGTGTCGCAGCACACCAGGCATAGGGTCTCGTTTTCATCGCTGAACTCCTCAACATCTTTGTAAAGCTTCCTCCTAACATTTCTTTGCTTCCTTGTGTTGTTATTGCACCCGTCTTGCATTTGCGTCTTGCCTTTGCCATCTGTTGTACCTCTGTTCTTTGCTGGTATTCTTTTTTACATTTTTTCCGCCTCCTCTTCCAGCAAGCTGTTTTTTGGTATATCCGTCAACACTGCTGCTTTCTTGTGATGCGAGGCTCTCTTCCTCGGCCTCAGCTCTTTAGGCAACGGGCAGACTGCTGCAGGCGAGAATGCATCAGGACAGTAGGGCAAGATTAGGACAGGATCAGTATCACCGTCAGGGTCAGAGCAGACTGCTGCTCATTGAATAGTCCGGGAAAATTCTGCTGCGTATACAGCTCAGACCATCTGCGGGGAGGTCCAGCTCTGCTATTGATGGTGCAGGAAGGCTCTGCTGAAGATCCAGTCCAGGACTAGGGGCATTCGTTGGTCTTCCAGGCAGGCTGAACTCTGCTGGATTTTCAGGCGCTGAGATGTTCAGTAGACTTCCTGACATTTCAAGGACCTACTGAGGGCTTTTCACAAGTCGATCCGTCAGTAGGGCCGGTGTCCGCTGGGGATCGGCCATTGGCCCAGAGGCACCACCTGACGTTCCAGGCATGCTGGACAAACCTAGCGGATCCAGAGCGGGGGGGAGGGCAAGGGGCCATGTCCCCCCAAATAGCGAAACTTTGGCCGATTTTCCTTGAAAAACTATATTTTTACTATTTTCCCGAGTTGCCTCCCCCAAACGGGGCTCCCGCGTCCGCCAGTGGCTGGGACCTGCTGAAAGTATGGGCGGAATCACGGAACAGTGTTTGTTTGAGAAAACGGGAAAATCGGCACAAAGAGGGTACAATTTGAACTTGCGGGAAAGGCCAATGGCCCTGCATCCCCTAGAGTTGGAGGGGCTTTAAAGGAAGAGGAGGGCCCAAGACCAGCGCTGGAAGCTCTTCTCCATTATTGGTCGGCCTAATAGCAGGTCAGGCGGCAGGTAATGGGACATTAAATCGCTTAAGTGTTTTGAAAATAAACGGAAAAAATCAGAAGCTGGTGGTAAATGCCTTTCCCCCTTCGCCAATGAGTCGACCCGATAGCAGACATTTTAGGAGACAACTGCCCGGGCCGAATAGCGTCGCCAACTTTATCCCTGTTGAAAGGTTTCTCGGAAGCCAGCTTGCTCTTTCTTTGATCAGGGAAGCCGCCCAGTCCTGAACACGAGTTAGCCGCATGGAAAGTGTGCGTGCTTTCCGCTACACCACCGTGTCCTATTAGTCCAGGGGAATTGAGGTATTCCATTTTTTCTCCGGGGCGCGTTGATCATGGCTCAACCTACCCCAACACCCTCGTGGTTAAACTTACCCCGAGACCCCGCCGCAACTCCGGAGGCAGCTAACGCAGAAAGCGGGTGATCAGTTCTCATAGTTTTCGGCCCAAATAAGGCGTAAATATCTGCATTCAATTCATTTAGTACGGCTAATCTTTATCTCTAATATCAACACTGCTATTACAAAATGTTTGACAAAATTAAAATTCACTTTTGCTATGAAAAAAAACAGGTTTTTCTGTCTCAAAACCGCTACCGACCAGATACCACGACGGTTTCCTGCTGAAAGACGGAAAGCGGTTGCGCGCATGCCCTGTCATGATTACAGCGCAATATCTTCAGAAACAGCGGAGTTATCGCGAGTGGCTCAACATGCCCCTGGCTGCAACTAGCCCCGGTCTCCCCTATCGTTAAGGGAATGGTTCGTTATTATAATGGGTTTTTGAACTGAGATAGCAATTTTGTAGAGCGTGTCGAGAAACCACTATGGGCATATTTAACTTCACTCAAAGCTCTCTGTACAACATCCCCGCACGTTTTAAAGTTCAAAGCAGGGAGGGGGGCTTACTACCTTATTTCAAATCATGAAATATCCCTTTCCGTCTGGGAGCGAAAGTCATGTGATCAATGTTAGCAAATTGCAAGGCCACGTCAGTTTCAATGTAGCAAGCCGCCACAAGCTGCTAGATTTGTGATTATACGCGATGCCTGGGCCAACCCAGTGTTGTAAGACAATAGGCGATATCTTTTTTTGAGCGATTTGAGGTTAAAACAAAATGTGGCTTCCTGATTTTTATATCTATTTTGTCCATATATTGTCCTTCTTAGAATTTCAACAAAGTTATATGTTCCCTTTCACTGTTACAACCACTGGATAGGAAAGTGTGTGTCCCCACTAGAAATGATTTGTATCTCCGCACTCCAAAGAAGCCCTGGAGGCACCCATATATAGAAGAGATTGCTGGCTTAGAAACATTGGATACAATTTGCTCAGTTATCGATCTTAATTTGAAACTTTCTCACACAACAAAGCGGTATGATATTTATATATCGCTTTACTAATGATACAACATCACCAGATATGTGATTGTAGGTCCTTGGTTCTCATTCCTCCACATAAATGAGTTTTCCAGCTTGAAATAAGCGCACGATTTTGAGTGAAACCGTAATTGAACGGGAATTGGGTCACGGCCCTGCCGGCTCCTCTTCGCCCGCTCCTCTGAGTCACAAGCTACTAGTTCATGCAGTAACAACTGAATCTGGCAGACAAAAGCCCCGGCTAATCGCCTCGCGGCTGTATGCCCGTCTCTGCTGAATTGTTGCTGTGAAGTCCAAGGCTATGCTTCATCACTGCTTCTTTTGCTTCTGTTATTTTCGCCCCAGTTGGCTCGAAATAAGTCCCGCGCGGAAAGCCGCCACGGAGTTAGCGCTACGAACATTGCAACATCAGTGTTTAGACTTTAATACTTGCTCGTTCTTTCCGCGCAAGCCTTACATCATTTCCACGTTTAAAACTTTTTCACGTGGGCTCTCGGGAAAGAGAGACGGTCGAAAGCAGCGGAAAACAACGCAAGATTGTGCTACGGGTAATCAGGAATAGTAGAGGGAGCAGAGTGGCATCCCCTTTCAATTTGGGGCCTCGCCCACTCAACTATGAAATTCAGACCAGCCAACTATCGTTCAAAATCATGCTCTTTTAGCTACTTTGGCGGTTTTATCCCGCAGAGATATCTAACTGCCTCCGTTCTTGGTCATACGTTGGCTTTTAAGTGTTATAGAGCTTCTGAAAGACGGTTATGTACTGTTTATCCAGTCTGCATCGGAAGTAAGGTACTGACCGCCATGGGTGAACCGCTAACTTGAACTTGTTTCCTTTCCACCGCCTTTGATATATCGCGTTGTGCACCTGCGGCCGTTGGATATGAGCTGCCTCGGGCTCAGAGTCTCGTCTTTGCTCCCTAGGTTCCCGCAGTCATTTGAACCCAGGAGCGGATCTGAACTAACGGCTTAGGGGGAGACGGCTGGAGTCTTACTGTGTCTTATATGTGGGGTAATTGGCAAACACTTCCCCATAGTGGTAACGATTTGGTCACTTTGATGACAATGACTGGACTAACCCCCGCCCCCCTCCTTCACCCCGCCCTAGATCCGTGTCAGTGTAAACTCTGAGCTGGTAACTGGCACCATTATTACTGGGCTCGATGTATGTCTAAAGCTGACGTATTTTTGTGCTGGGTCCGCTCCTACACACCAGACCGCCTAAGCATTCACAGCAGTGACTTCCAAACGGAGGATCATGTCCCGTTTGGTGTCACGGGGTCTGATCTACGGGAATGACGAAGTCATTAGAAGTTGAACTTTAAATTTTATGCTAAGACAACATTGACACAGTCATCGCAGCTAAGACTGATCATCCGTGGAATTCAGTAAGCATACTGTTTGGAACCTGCCATTATTTTGTACGGTGAAGATGTTGCTGCAACACTGGCGGATCCAAGGGGGCGAAAGAAGTTGTTGCCCCTTCCAAAGCCTAGAATAGTATCTTTTGCCCCCCAAAGGACCAAATTTCAGTCGTTGTTTTCGCGATTTTTTCTCAATTTAGCCCCCCTCCAAACGTTGGTTTGGCTCCCTCCAAAAGATGTTCCTGGATGCGCCAATGCGCGACAAAGATATAATTCATAAGCTTGACCTTATGCCCGGTATTGGCAAACAATACAAAAAATTGACATTATTTTCAGCACGACATCGAGTGATTTATGGATTTCAATCTACACACGATATTGGGCGATTTCAAGAGATTTCCATTTTTCCGGCCATGTTCTATATAAGCGGCGGTCTATCCCTGCAACGTATCTGTGTGAAGCTGGTTTTCGATTGCGGTCGTCTTCAAAATAAGGTTGGGGAAACATATGAACATTGGCACGGTTTTCGGTTGGAAAGCAACAAAGCCCATAATTGTGATTTTAAGCAAAGGGCGAACATACATGTTCGCTTTCAATGGCTATACTGCGGATCGCGTGCTCAAGAATAGTTGTAAATAGATGCAGCCAACACATGGTGAAACTATAAACATCGCATTTTAATAGATCGGAATTCATTTCTAGGAACTGGGTAATGAAGTCCTCTCGCTGCTCAGAGGGGTACATCATGTCGAGAAGGCTGGAAACTACTGCTATAAGCCGCCACCAACTTCCTCACCACTACACAAGTATGTAATAGCCGGTATACTACCCCTCTCCAACAACGCTTCAACTCGGCATCAGCGCGGCGGCCGTTGCTCGGCGACCGTGACCTCTCACCTCTGTGCCCCGCGGGCATGCGTGACTGGCGGACCGCGGCCGCTGATTGGTGGATATGCGTTCACATCTCTTGCAAGAAATTTAACGGAAATTTATCGATAAAAAGTGTATTTCCGTAAGCTATGCATCTGACAAAATCTAGGCTATATTTTCTTCTGTATCAGCGTGATTATCTGCTTGGCTATTCAATGCATTACAAGTTGGTTGATGTGAATAGCGCCAGCGCGGGTTTCTGCTGACTGGAGGGGAACGGGGCCCTGGTCCGGCAGAAATCGATAGAGGGAGCAGCGAGGCAAAGGCTGCAACAAAATACCTTCTTATAATGGTCCTAAAAGGCACAACCAAGCTGCTAACGAAATAGTATCCGATACGGAAGCACGAGGCACATTGCTCCGTACTGAACGGCAAAGGTCATATAGTTTTAAATGGGGCCCAAAACTCTGCTGGTGTTATACGATGTTTTACTTTCCTGTGCTCTATCACGAACACTGCAGCTGCAAACTCCTAAAACTATTGTGTATCACGGGAGCCAATACTTTGGGTGAACATCGCTTTGTTTTGGCAATCTAGGGGTGCATCCTCTCGCTTCCTTCCCTTCTTAGTTCGGAAATGGTTGGGAGAGGAAGTTAGTTTATAACGTCGTGGAAATAGCGAGAAGTGAGGCAGTCGCCTAGTTGTCTGAAAATATCGGTGCTCGAGTGAAAAATAAGATAAAGCGCGGACGTGTTTTGGCTTAAAAACGAGTAGCTTTTCCAGAAAAGGACAAATTAATATTTTTAACGGATACTGTTTCCCCAACTGGTAGGTCACGGAACAATTTTGGGACACGGAACAATTTTGGGACACGGAACAATTTTGGGACACGGAACAATTTTGGGACACGGAACAATTTTGGGACACGGAACAATTTTGGGACACGGAACAATTTTGGGACACGGAACAATTTTGTGAAAGCCACGAAAACGAAAGCCTGTGAATTTTAAACAATAAATGTTAAGCTAAGAAAGCTTTGAGACATATATTACCCCATTTATAGATATATTCATGGCACCTACCTTCAACACAAGATATATTTATTTCACCTACTTCCAGTGGCGGATCCAGGGGGGGAAAAAGGCAATTGCCCCAAACGGAAAGCTCGGGGCAAAACTATGTTTTGCCCCCAAGCGATCGACCTCCTTTTCCCGACTCCTTTTAGCTTGTAAGCAAATTTTGGTGCTTCAACTCTCAACTTTAAACAGAATTAGAAGTTCAGTGTAAATATTGGGGCTTGGATAGGAAAAAATGTATCTTGAGCCCAATTTTTCCCCCGTGACGTTTTTGTTTTCGTTCGAGTCCCAAATCCTACCAAAAGCCATATTGTGGCAATTTTCACTACGCGACGTTTTTTTTACTTTGGTTTGCCTCCCAAACCAACCGGCTAGTCCACTGCCTACTTCAATATACTTTCTGAGATTGAATATACTTTGAACGACGGATATATTGCCGCGAAGACAAAGTTCTTCAGTTTGAGAATGTAGTCCTCAGGGTGGATCTAAAGAGTACATTTTTGCCAGACTTCCAGCAACTTCCATTTGTTTTCGCCATACCCTAGAAAATGAGATAACATCTCCGACAATGGACTTTTAAGAAACCTGCTTTTTGACGATGACACCGATCAATGCAGGATTGAGGAACCATAGGGTAACATAGAAAAACTGGCAGTGCACCTCTCCGAAAAAGCGCGTATAGTTATACAAACAATGATTAATCATGATCAAGTTTTCTTTTAAAGTACGCAGCAAACAAGGCAGAACCTCGGGAGTCTCAAAACCAGTCTACCCTTGCTTTTCTTTCTCCTGCATTTACAGTTTTCAGGCAGTATAAAAGCCGGAAATAACTCTGCAGTTATGAAACTTGACAAACTATTTTTCCCTTGATAATCACCCAAGAGAGAGACTTCTGGCCACAGTGCATTGACCTCTGTCCCTGTGGCAACGCCAACTGTTTTTCTGCGCTGATGCAGGCGCTCTCTTGTTCGTATGCATACTTATCGCGCGACTGTTTGGCGCGCTTTTTCTGACGCCTGCTCAGACGGTGGCGCTGCGCTTTTTGAGCGAGGTGGCTGTCATTAAGGGCGTTTTTTGCCCACATGACATCGACATTGGCGCCACAGCTGAGCAAAACACAATTTGCGCTCGCTGCAATACGGTTTTTCTGTGGGGTCAGTGAACGGAGGGTCGGCATTACTGGGTTTCTTATTCCGCACGCTCTCTCCGTCTTGGTATTCGCTTTATCCCCACAGAGGAGAAACGAGGAGCTGCAGTTTTTCTTGGTCTTGTTTTTAGCCAGTGCTGTCACCATGCATCAGTGCTGAGCGACGACCCTCCTGATTGGTCAGCCTATTTGATGAAACGCTTCTGATTGGTCAGCTTATCTGGTGACGTGCTTTTGATTGCTCAGCTTATTTGATGGCACGCTTCTCATTGGTCAGACTGTTTCGTGACACGCCTTTGATTGGTCAGATTATTTGGTGACACGCTTCTGATTCGTCAGTGCGGAGTCAGTTCGAGAGTTTGTGCCAGTGAGGCTTATCATAATATTCATGACATTAGCCTGCGAATTTCCAGAGGCTGCCTCTATAATTCGACGAAGCTTTATTAGTCACGCCATCAATAATAAAAACAAAGAGGCTTGAAAAATTTCCAAAATTCCGTTAGAAATTATGTATCTCTAGATACATCATTGTGTGTTGTTTATCTCCAGGTATTTTCTTAGCAAACGGGTAAAAAAACCAATTACCTATAGAAGTCGATTTAAGATAAAAACTCATTTACAAGAGCATACATAGACATACCTAGCCAGAAAAAGCGTCACTAGACTGGCGCTATCGGTGTAATAAATCATTCCGCGGTCCTCCGCGTTATCGTATAAAATACGAGCTGTTTTTAACCGTCGTATGGGGGTTGTCGAATGGGTCGCCTTTCGAGAACACAAGGCAGCCGTTCGGTTTTCTACATAAAAATGAGTATAAATAAAGCTACCTCAATGGTGTGTACTTTCCTAAAAAGTATGTTAAAAGTGTTATCAAAGCATTCCTAGAAAATATCGATGGTATATGGGTGAGGAAACAGTTTAAAGAGAACAGACCACCTTCTCGAAAGTCTTAAAAGAACAATTTATGGACAAGATAGGTCTGAAAGGAAACCATATTTTTCCACCTCCCATCGCTCAAAACAAAGATATCGCTTGCGGCTTTCGACATGTCAGGTTGCGTGGCCATGCTATTTGTTAACATTTATCACGTGACATACGCTTCCAAATGGAAAGGGTTTATTTCAGAATTTTAATTAAGGCAGTAGGTCCTCCCTAGTTTGAACTTTCAAACTTGCATACATTTTATACAAAGAGCTGGCGACATTTTATACAGAGAGCTTTGGTTTAAATTAAATATGCTAATATTGCTTTCTCGACACCCTCTACAAAACTGTTATCTCAGTTCAAAACTAATTTTCAAAGAGGGGCACTCCCTTTAATAGCTAAGCTAATAAAATAAGACCTTTAAAAAGCTTATCCAAGAAGAAAACATTAGCAAGTTTGTGCCAACCCTGCACCGGCAGAACATCGTAGAACATCAGCACCTAGTCATATTCCGGGAAATGACTGTGTGGTTTTGCATGATGAGAAAATCGCACAAGCAGCTTATGTTGGGCGCTCGCTACCGGCGCAAGATGGCGCTAGGCTAGTCCGGCCCAAATAGTCGAACGATATTCCAGAACAGATCTGCTATTTGCGTTATAAGCATTGAGCAGTGACTGCAGCCTGCCTGTTCAGCTTGTAGTCAGGGTCAGGAACTGCTGATTGGGTGGTTCGGATCACATCCCTACTATTATATACATCTTCGGATGAGCAATCTGAGAGCTTTGGCTGAACGAACGAGAAAGTTGAGCGCTCTGAGAAAGTGACATTTTGATTAAGAAGGATCTCCCATTGTTTTAAGGTTTTCCATTGTTGTCCCATTGATGTTGCACGTGAAATCAATGGTATTCCGTTTTAATGTGATTTTGAAGCTTTTGCATTTTAATGAATTCAGTGCCAACTTCCATTCGACAGCACGATGCATCTTTGAATTACGGTAAGTTTATGGTTTAAGGAAGCCATTTTGAGAATAACCACCGATCAATCCGTACGGTATCGTAAAAAATAGGCCGTAATGGTATATTTTGGCTACTATTTTTCCTTGTTTCTGTCATCAGATACGGGGCAAGAGTCCAGGAAGTGGGGAAAGAAAGGAAAATATTTTCCTGACCAAGATATCACCGGTTTTGTGTTTCTTGATTATACATCCCGAGTCTCACCAGCCTCTTCTATATGCGTGATGGGATTTACGCATACTGTCCGGCTCAGTACAGACTTTTACCTAGTATGTGTATTTATTAACAAGGAATTTGACACCAGGACTCAGGCTGACGGGTCAGGAACGCGCTGTACGTCTGTCCTGGTGAACGCTGTTTTCGCCGCGCCGGGGAAACATTGCGAGTCGCCGCGTCTGCTCACTAATTACGCAATTTTCGGCCGGCTGTTTCGCAGGAAAAATGGTCGCTAGCTGCCGTTGAGGAGGGATAGTTGCTGTGTTTTCGTGAATCTGCCCCTGTCTGCCTTCGGCCGCTGTAGCGTCGGTTCCGATCCTGTTTACGTGGCGACGGCTCTGACCTTGTCTGTCCTTGGCCGTCGCATTGACGTGGCCGACACGACGCTGCCAGCTCGTATCCACCGCGGACGACCACAAGCGGTGCCGGTACAAAAACGCACAGCGGTACCGCGCAGATATTCAGCACAGCGTAGCTATTACTGTGTCCAAATTATGCACAGTTGAAACGCGCTAGTTTAACAGGCGGGTCTACGCTAGGTTTGATGCCGATTGCTCCATAAGCGTCGGACAAGGGGGCAGGGGCATGACCCACACTTTTGATTCAAGAATATTTTGATTTTCTGCTTGGGCCAAATTGGGAAGAGATGGGCAAATTCTGCAGTTAGCAAGTGCAGAAAGCAGTGTAGAAACAAAATCCAATGAGTTTTCGATTCTAGAGTGGGGAGTATCTTTTCAGCATCAGGTTGAAGATTGACTGGCCCCCTCACATTTTGCCGGTGGCGACGCTTGTGAATGGCTCAGCAATTGCTATGTTGTAAAGACACATCAACTGTGAAGGTTATGTGGCTCGGTCACCCTGTGCCCTTCAGGTGGAAACTACCAGCAGCGAGCGGCAACGGTTTAATCCCTCTTAAATGACACGTAATGCCCATTTAAGCCTCCCAAACGATCCGGCAAAAGCAAAAATTTGTGTGATTGTACCAATCTGTCACGCTGTAGCTTCCCTGGAATGCTTCCTTCCACACTGTGTCGGTTTCCAGCAATGAAAAAATCAGCAGCGCAACGGACGGGCGTAGGGAAAGAAGGAATTTGATACAGAGGAAGGTAATGGTCAGGTGGAGGGGCATCCCCCCGAAATCTTGAGGGTCTTCCTCGTTCATACGTGAACAAGGACTTGGGTACAGGGGGAAACTGGGGTTCGGATACTCAACCTCACAGGTGGGGGCCCTCGCTCCCTCGTCCTTGGGACATAAAGTAACCGAACTTATTCAAACCTGGTACGTTTTGTTAACCCTTTGGCCGTTCCTCTTCCTCTCTATGTCTTGCCTCATCCAACTTTGCGCACAACCCTAAATCATTTTCGAGTCTACGCAAAACTTGTTCACATTTTTATGCATCCAGCCTAGAAGTCAAGGTTCGGGCTCTGTATGCGCCCCCCCTTACAACCTCGAAAGTAGCCCTTACCATTGGTGTTGAAAGCGGGGGAGACAGGGGACGCCTCCATCCAACTAATGAACCGGGGGACGTCCCCACAAAGATTTCAGAGCTCCAACCATATTTTTATTGTTGAGGTAAATGTCCCAAATTTTATTTTCGGCAAATTGCATTGGCATCGCTCTCGGAAGCAGAGAATACTGTTTAAGCTTCACCTCCCATAGCCCCTCCCGGTCAAAACCGGGCCAGCGTCTATACCTTGCTGTAAAAGTCTTCAGGTGCGACCTCGCACCTGAACATCACTAGTTCTCACCCGCAAAACATGAATAGCTCCGTTTTAGATCAGTTACGCTCACTGATGGTTCCAAGGTGGTGACTTTGTTCGCACAAAGGTCAGTGACGGGCTCATGGAGAAAAGGAACATGCCCCTCACCGTAAAGGAGATATTGGAGCCAACACACTGAGCCCCGGCGACTCCCTGAAAAGGTACATCCCACCTTCCTCCAGGACGGGTGTCATCCGTGTGATATAGCTCGAGGACTTCCAGCAGGCCACGTCACGAAGAACGGGAGCCCCTCTGGTCTAAAGGCCCCCCCTCAGTCAAGTATCCCTCCCTCTCCCTGTTCGGACACTTCAAGTCTGTAAATCGAAAAAAATCAAAGAATTCGTACAAAAGTGTAACACAAAAAAACTTGCGGAAAATGTTGATATGAAAGTTGTGTTTGAAAAAGTAGGTCACATGCGGTGATGAAACGAACGAAAATTGTAAAGAAGTATACGGAAACGGGAAGTATACGTGAAGTGAATATGAAAAATAAAAAGTCCACACAAAAAGGTGTACATGAAACAAATTGTTTGTGAACGTTGATGTGCGCAAAACGTGCGTGTCTTTGTGTTGTGGTTTTAAGACGCCTCCGCTTCAAAGAAATGTGTTACAAATATTTGCCTGAGCATACAAAAAATTTGATGCAGAAATTCGCGCATATAAATTTACCTATGTATGCGAGAAAATTTTGATTGAAAAATTAGAAACGGAAATTTACGATCTACTTATAAATGCACTGTAAAAACGTGCTAGGAAAAGTTTTTTTCAAGAAGAAATAGTTAACAACGAAAACATTATAACTATAAGATGGTGAAAATCCCGAATTTTGAAAATGATATGATCTTTTAGGAAGGAAATCAGCGAAATTCGAAGGGTTTGGGGTCAAATAACGTTTTTGTCCTCCCGTCGGATCCGGCCCAGCTAGGGACAAAGTCTTTCTGGATAGAATATAAACACATCCATTAAAAACAAAACTATGCATTTATGAAAAATACAAGAAAAATGCTTGCTTGACAGCAAAAACAGAAGTAATTTGGGGTTTACCAGCCTAGAAGGACGAGTTGTTTATTGAAATAAACAGCTGAATAATACCACATGAACAAAAGTGGGCGATTCCACAGCTGTATGCCCAGATGTCTAAGCCAAGAGAAATCGCGTAATGAACGGAAGGTGTTAAAACTGGCAACAACTGTTTGGCATGGGGGTTTAATCAGCCTGTTAAAACTGGAACAGAGCACGGGGTAAAAACTACCAACCATGATCTACATACCATCTCAATCCGAGACACGCAACTAAATGGACAAACATGGAATCTGAATCCATACCTAGGTTCGGAACTACCCCAATTATGTGATCAACCCAATCCAATACCCTGATGGTCGAGACGTACATTCTAATATCCAATCGAAGTCACACTCTTGCTTGTGCTCTGCACTATGCAAATATAAGACACGTGCAGTGCCAAGAAAAAATGTCTACAAAATCTTCTCAGTTTTCTTCGGAGTTTCCTTTGTTATAATTTCAGTTTTCTTTGTCTTTGTATTTCAGTTTTCTTTGAAATAATTTTTGTATCCTTCCTCAACAAATTAGAAAGATTCTATACATCCGACTATTTTTACCGTAGTCACTAACCTGTGTAGGCACACTTCTAGATGAGATCTCCAGCTAACTCTTTCACGGAGTAAATACAACCCTCCCGAGAGCTCCGACGAGCCCGCCCCCAGTTGTTCGCACTTTCCTTCCTCCCACTCCGCGACTCGCACACTAACAACAGCAGAAGAGCCACCTCCGGTCCAAGCTGGCTACTGTTTACAGCCAATGCCTGACGTCACTCACGGTCGACGCTCCCATTGGTTGACGTCAGTGATGACGTCACGACCGATCGACCGCCGAATACGCAGGGCTGTATCGAAGGTCGGGGCCACTGAATCCAGTGCCGGAGGCGGGAGGGGGGCGGTGTCACACACATGATACCGTTTTCATGGGTTGGTAGCTTTCGGGCCAATACGGAGGGGCGTCGAAAGCGGGGGGGAGACGCGTCCCCGTGGACTGGCGAACCCGTGGGGACGGCCTCCCTCCCCAAATTTGGATATCCGACCCAGTAACGGGTCCAGCACTGGCGGCGGAACTGGGGGGGCACCGGGGCACGGTGCCTCTCCTTAACTAAAAATTTTTAACACTAACCCTATGGCGTTGACTGGAAAGAAATGGGTTGTAAAGCCCATGGTGCCCCCTTAAATTCGGACGTTCCACCGTCACTGGGGTCCAGGTCGGTCTTTATTTGGTCGGGGGGGAGGTAGGGACTCAAGCGTCCCTACATTCATCTCGTACAACCCCCAGCTATGCAGTTAATATGGGGCACTCTGAATTTTCGGGGCCCCCCATTCCATCCGCCACTGACTCGACCAATATAATCAAGCCTTTTCTCCTATCAATGTGGACCTTCGCAAATGTTTCAGAGACGGTTACAGTTGAACTGCATCTATACCGTGCTCCTACAACGTTGTCTCGCCTTCCATCGGATAATCGCCAGTTTCGCCCCTCCCCCTCTCCCTCCACCCAGGTAAAACCGTAACGACGCCCCTGCCAATATGGCTCCCAATAACCCGGTGTTTTTTATGACGAGCTGATGTAACCATGATGTAGGCGGACAAGCTACCGGCAAAGCTGGTTATTCGGCAAGAGGTCATATTGTGCTTATTAGCCAAAAGTGCTTGGAAAGGTTTCTGAGTGTTTTAGTAGTGATCAATCTATTATTTTATTTCATTTCGCAGCACAAACTCGCCTTTATTGAAATCGTGTCTGCGGGAGCATTGATTGTTAACACGAGTACGGGATACACCGGATGCTTTTTCACGTGCACGGAATCAAAATATTATACAGAGCTTATAACCGAAAATTTTTAGCCTAAAGCGTGATATATATTTGCAATGTTCCTATAGCTGTGTCTGCAGTACGCAGGGGGTGGACATGAGATACCTCTCTAGAATTCTGGAGGTTTTGAAGGTTCCATTTCTGGTTCTAACAGTTTTTTGCAGAAAAATTTAACATGTAATTCCAATGGGACTGTTTGCAGGGGTTTGGGGCACGGGCCAGTGGGAAAATTTAAGTGGTGCTTAAAGGTATATTTTTATGTTTGGTATGTAAAATTGATCAGACTATCTTCTAGGTGCAGTTTTTAGTCTCTAAAGCGCTTTTATAACAAGGAAAATCCACCATGAACTTCATGCTCATTCCTTCAGAATTCTGTTTCAAACGTTTCCTTAAACAATCAAAATGCTATATTCTACCTTTTGCTAGCAAAACTAAAGTTATCTTGAACAAAACCCTTCAAAATACCACCATATCCTCAACGTGCTGCCAAATCAGGCGTCGCTGGCTGTCATGTCCGAACCGTATCTATAGGAACCGTGGCAGTACGTAAATCCAAACGGGAAATTAAAACTGGACCCTCAATCTTTAGGCACCGGGAATATTTGGACTGAAATAGGCCTACACCAGCCCAAAATCAGTACTCAACGCCTTGAAAATGCTAACTTTGTTCCAACGGAGTTACACGGGGATGCTGAGCTTATGCGCAAAATAGAGCCAGGACCACAGACGCTTATTTATTGGCACCTGTGTGGCGCAGTTGGCTAGGGCGTGCACTTAGTTTGGGCCTCATGGCCTCCTTTGGAAGCCCATGAGGCCCAAAATTTTCAACCCCACAGGAACAGGGGTAGACGCAGGAGCGCCGTTTGGGGAGCATCGCAGGAGAAATTCTTAAAAACAGTGTTTTTTTAGAAAATCGACCAAACTTTTGTCATTTGGGGAGGTATGGCCCCTTGACCCCACCCTCTGCATCCATCAGTGCACAGGCATATGAATCGGCAGCTGTACCTTTCCTTTTTCCGGGTGCAACCTGATCCGTGCGCCCAAATTTTTATATTTTTTTTTTTTTATATATATATATATATATCCATAGAAAATTAAAATAAATACACCGAGACTGGAGCGAGCAATGACGAAGACAATTTATCTGCCATGCTATCCATAACGGAAGTTTCCACCACCAATGCGGAACAATCCGTTTGAAAACCAAGATTATCAATACAAACCCCATCCATATCTGGAATGAGTTTGGCCAAAGTGAAAAAAATTGGATTCCAAATATAACTCCAAACCAGAATCTGCCCAAACTATCTGGCATGCCAAACCAATCCGGTCAAATCAAACCCAATCCAGTCAAATTAAAATCAAAACAATCAAACTAAATCCATGTCAGTCTGGGACAGTTTGGGGATCCACTCGGCAATCCAGTTCGCGACACAATGCTACCGTTGTCGCTGTGCCGACCGCCCAGCGGAATGAATGGCCGGACAGAAGCAGGGTGGCTGCGGACAATTCGTGACAGCCTTACAGGGTCTGAACCTGGGACTAGTTCTGGCCGTCAGCTGATCTAAAAGACACATTCTAATCGGTCGGCTGATCCAGGCTTTCTAATGGATGGTGCACTTTGGCCTGAGGGCACCAGTTGAAACCGAAGCGGGCTCCCATATAGCCTGGAGAGGGCGCCATTTCGACCGCGGCCGTCAATTCTTAACACGCGCATTGACGGCGGTACCGCCCCCTCGGGTTTTTCGAGATAGTAGAAATGGGGCGCGTAGCGCCGCGTATTTGTATACCTTTTCCTCATCATTTTTACAACTTCTGTGAAAATTTTAAGGTTAGGTCATCACAGGTCAGGTCACCAGTACAGGTCAAGTGACCCGACCTCAAAAAAGTTTAAGATAGCATAAGTCGGAGCAGGGTGAACTTATCCGATTGAAACTCATATCACATAATGGCCCCACTGAGTTCTCTAACATATGTTCCGGTATTTTGATATCGATGACCTAAGTCAGGTACGAGGCATGACCTCTCCATTGGAAATACATGGAAAATGTTTTTTAGGAATAACTCAGTAACGGATGGTGATAGAGCATTTATTTTAGCTGCATTAAACTCGCCTGGGCTTTGCGTTGTAATTATATGCATTTTATATAATTTGACCTGACCTGACCTCAGGTCAGTCAATTTGATTTGATAGCAAGGTCAAATTATATATCATTCGATTCGGCTTCTAAGAGGATTTATAGTTAAGTCGTTTTGTCTATCTTTACTTGTTCAGATGTAATGCCCGAAAAACTGAATTTTACATGTTATCCCTATGACGGGCATGTTTTGACCTCTCGGACCTTAAATGTGACCTGACAAAAAATGGTTCAAATGTTTTCGATGGAGAAGTGGATGCAGCCCAACGCCTTTACCGTTTTTTACCTACCGTGGTTCTCAGATCTTAGGGGGCGGGTACCGCCCGTCAATGCGAAGTGGCTGCCCCTAATGCGCGTGTTAAGGTACGATCTATCAGAGGGGCGCAAATTGGCATCGCAGGGGCGCCAATACTTTCATCCTGTGGAGAAGGGGAGTGGGAAGGGTGCAGAGAAACGCGGGTGCGGGCGGTGGGTAGGTCGATAGCGGGGGGGCCTGCCCTTACCCCTGGATCCGCCTATGTTCTAAACGACACACTCCCATTATACTAAGCCATCCATCGGCTAGCGCTTTCGAGCCAGTTCCGGACGAAGGTGGCGGTGTTGGTGGTGGTGTTGGTGGTGGTGTTGGTGGCAGCGGGGGTGTCGTTCCCACTGCTGTGACAGTGCACACCTGGCTAGGCTCGACATGTGCACCCCGTGACACCTCCGCACGTCACACCAGCAGCCAGCCGGGGTCACCTTGACGGTCGGACACAACAGCAGCGCGCCCATACAGCCCACTGCGCCCTGTTGATGCATAGGATTTTCGACTGTATTGAGAGGCTCGGAAATGACATTTCGCTTACAAGTCATGCGCTGGTTTAACTGAACAATGGTGTTCATTTCGTACAGTTTGAATGTGTCTTGTTCCATCACCTCGTTGTCTAAGGCATGTATGTTGCCACTGATATCACACTGTTGATGGGACTAACTATCGAATTAACTACTTCGAAGGACTGCCGCTCTTCATATTTTATATATTTCACATTTTATCGAAATAGGTCCAGACATTCCATGAAAAATCCATATTTTAAGCAGAATTAGGAAGAAACTGAACCATTGCGTAACCAACCTGTGCGTAAACCAGCAGCGGCCTACATCCAATTATATTTTCATTCTAGAGAGGAAATTTTGTTGTCAACTGTGGACTGAAAGTTCTTTAGCCTCCTCTCTTTTTGCCATTGGCTGCGCTTATAAATGCAGCCGTGACCTACCAAAATTTGTTGAGCCTTACATATTCTTGACTAAATTTAAAACAGGCAATGGCTGTAAAATCAAACGAGAGCTAGACCGGCCATAACGAACCGATTTGTAGAAATCTTTTGTTATTTTCTCTGTTTCAATATTACGGATCAGCCATAAATATCGCAGTAAGGGAAGGGAGTCAGAGGGCCTCTATTTTCTTCCAAGAATTTCCAAATCTTAGGTAATTTAGGAATAAATCAGAAAATGTCGTCAGAAAATGTCGTAACAAGCCAGTGTGGAAGGTAACAGTGAACCTAAATTCGATTAGTTTTTCATGCTAGCGTGGAAAGTTTTTGTCAGCAGCATTTTGAAAGCTGGCTGGCCCTCTCGCTTGTTTTGCTGGTGGCGCCGGTTATTGCATCTGCGGTTACGTTGTGCTTAAAGCCAAAGTCGACTCAACCTAACCTAATCTAACCTTACCTAACCTGCCTGCTGGGGACACCTCCACAGAGAATCCTCTGAGGAGGAGGTGGAGGAACGCCGGACTGGCGAAAGCGGGAGGGGGAGGTAGAGGGTCTTTGTTCAAACATGGTGGTTCTCTTTCAAACAGTTCAGGCGCACTTCACTAGCAATGAAATTTGAAAGATTTGCGCAGGCCCAAATGGGGCCTGCAGAAAATATAAAGCTATGAAAGTGGGTGAAAAAGTAAAAACATTGTTCGAATCTTATTTGAGGGGAAGGTACCCCTGATTCTGCATTAGGCGCATGACACAACTGCATTTTGCATGAATCAGGCAGCGTTCTGTCTTCGCGTGTCAAATTTTGCTGGTTACGACATTTCGGGCAATTCACTCGATGACGGGGTGACTGCCTGATCCACATGGTGGCTCAAGACTCAACTTGACTGCCAGTGGTCACCATACTTTTTATTAGAAAGCTCGGCAGAAGGTTCAGTTACAGTCGGGTTCGCTTCAGTCCTGTAAGCAGTCAGTCACGGTTCAGTTGCCCCCTGACGGCGGGACTGTTGGTACCCGCGCTGCTGCGCATGACCGCTCGCGTGGGCGTGAGGCGCAGCAGCCGCCTGATAGATTTCAGGTAGAGTGTGCCGCACGACAGGGGGCCGGAGCCTCGCGTGACGTGAATGCTGGTAGTATGTCGTATGGTAACGGTCTCGTCGTAACGGTAGTAGCACCTCTACACGTTGGTAATTATTATATATATATATATATATATATATATATATACAGATCCGGCATGGTGGGTCAGAATATGTTCCGTCACACTTCTGGTCCGAAATGTGTCTTTAAGTGCGCAGTACCCAACATGTGTATTTTTCTCAAAATTGCAGTGGGAACCCAGGAAGACAACGAACCCTTTGAGGGTTCAATGGGATGCACTTCAATATTTTTATTGACACTCTTGTTTTTGTTATCGGGCGCTCTTATTTCCTGCTTCGCACAATAATCCTGGTTTGCGAGCTGCACCGGAATTCAGCAAAAGGCACAATAGCGGTTGCAAAACAAGGAACACGTCTTTAGTTTAGATATCCGGGAGGCGTTATTACCTAGCGGATGGAAATCTGAAGGGCTAGATTCCATTGACAGGGGATGGGAAAAGGCCCCAGTGTGTAAATAAAGCCGTCTCAATTTGCAGGATCATGATGCACCTAATATGTAACATTTGTGTTTTGTTATACCTTAAGTCTGTGCTATGGCTGCAGAGCTTCAAATGTTTTGATTTAAACCTATCACCTAACGGTATCGAGAATGTGAAGAGGCAGCGTATAAGGGGACACACCGAGGTAGCTACTGGTTGAATGCAGTATTTGGTCTTTTCCATTAAGCTTACCTACAACCAAACCATATTTTATCAGCGCGGTGATTCTTGAACTATGATACATATGCGTGCAATTATCACAATTTCAGTTTTATTTATAACTGTACTGTGTCAGTTCAACAGGTTGGTGTAACAAAAAAGACAATGGAAGTACAGGTGCCAGATATCCGCAGACTTTTAGAATTATAAAGCACGTTCAATAATCACCAGGATACGGCCTTACCGTTCAGTGACTGGGATTATGGACCGCAGCGAGAGACTTCCGAGGGCCGCGACCAGCCATAAGACTGTTGATATCAGCTAGCAGAAAAGAAACTAGTCCCAGCCTGTCGTGTTCGGCTCCCACGAATCACCTACGGCCTTATTTTCACGTTTGTTTGGCTGGACGTTTGTACTCAGCAGCTCAGCGCCCTCACCACCATCGCCCAAGCTCCACTGGTCGACCCCTGCTCTTTCATCTGGTGAAACCTTGCTGGCGCAATGCCGCCCGCAACGCTAGCGACAAGACTCTGCTGCGGCCGACGCCGGAACCAGCGGTGCGAGCTGCCCCGGGCTATAGATTTGTCGGTGGGTGGGGGGTCGTCGAGGGTCAAAGCTACAGCATGTTAGGAAACTAGCCTCACCAGAGGGATTTTATTTGTCTGGACCGAGGGAAGTGTTGCCGTTTGGAACAGTTTTCCAAAGGTTTTGAAAGCATTAACATATATCTGATCATCATAACAATACACTGCACAATGCACATTGTAAAAACGACCTGGGATAAAATGAGATGCGCAGGGGGCGTGCTCGCCAACAGGGACCTAGACGACACCACACAAGGAAGAACGGCGTTAGATTTTTTGGCGGGCGGGGAGGCGACGTGATTCGGCATAATTTGTACTATGATACGTGATACGTGTGTACGTGATACGTGTGTATGGTACGTGATACGTGTGCACGTGATACGTGTGTATGATACGTATGTATGTCATGTGGTGGTGAGTAGGGTGACAGATTCGGGCCTCCGCAGGCTGCCTAAATCCCGTAGTTTACTAATCTAACTATAGAAAACATTGCATATTTGTCTAAACAGTCAAGGGCCGTGCTCCAAGCTTAAGTTGAGAACTATAGACGTGATCAAAGCTCTTCTGTTACACCTGTTTTTGTGATCAAATGAAATATGTAAGTGATTTAAAATCAGCTGCTTGTGAATCAAGCTAGCCGCTTTAAATATAATAGTAGTCGCTTTTGCTTCGAAATTAGCTGATTGTAATTCAACAGTAACTGCTCCTGATTCGAAATCGGCCCCCTGTGATTCCAGTTTGTCGCTCGATTCGAAATTAGTCACCGCTCGTACAAAATTACCTGTTTGTGGCTTAAAATGAGTCGCCTTTGATGCAAAATTAACCGCTTGCGATTCGAAATTAGCCGTTTGCGTTTTCTTTTGCACACCGTCAATACAAGGTCCTTACCTGCTGAGTCGTGAGCTAAATCCCTCCCCAAGTCTTTGAAATCAAGCTGACAAACTAATGATGACGTCAGATTAGTCCACCAACGGTGACTTGTCGAGGGTGTTTGTATCTATGACGTTGGAATGAAATTAGCCAAAACAATGATTTTGATTAAGCAGTGACATTTCATTATTGTCGTTACGTTTCAAACGATAAATGATTCAGCTTCACTGGCTTAATTTTTGACCTCAATCTGAGATCAAGCTCGCCATTAGAATAAACCTTTACGTGTCAAGAAAACATGTTGAACCCCATCATTTTGTTTTCACTTGGTTTATAACTCATGTTGGATTTTTTACATTGCTGTAACTTTGAGCTGTTTCAACATCGGCTGCGTCAAATGCGAATGTATTTGTAACGCCATATGTCCAAATTGAGTGCAAAGCCGAAACGCGATGATGAAGTTTTAGCCTCGTTCAGTAACTCGTACCATCCAAAATTGGTTCTGGAGCAAGCAGAGGCCCGATCGAACTCCTGAGTGGTGTTGGGTGCAGGTAGAGCGCGGATAGTGCCGTATTTGATTGGTTCATTTGTTTTATTTTATTAGGTCCACTCCCAACAGGCACACTTGCCCAATTATAGGGAGCATGGGCGTGGTTGTTTAACACGCGCATTGACGGGGGTCTGAGCCACCTTCGCATTGACGGGGGTCTGAGCCACCTTCGCATTGACGGGGGCGGGTACCCGCCCCCCTAAGATCTCAAGAACCACGGTAGGTAGCGAAAAACGGTAAACGGCGTTGGGCTGCCCATCCACTTCTCTATCAAAAACATTTGTACCATTTTTTGTTAGGTCACATTTAAGGTCACAAGAGGTCAAAACATGCCGTCATAGGGATAACATGTAAATTTAGTTTTTTTCGGCCATTTCATCTGAACAAGTCAAGATAGAGCAAAACGATTTGAACCGTATGGATCCTCTTAGCAAGACAAATCGAATGATATATAATTTGACCTTGCTAGGTCATATCAAGGATTTGACCTGACCTGAGGTCAGGTCAGGGTCAAATTATATAAAATGCATATCATTAGAACCACAAAGCCCAGGCGAGTCTAATGCAGCTAAAATAAATGCTCCATCACCATCCGTTACGGAGTTATTCTGTAAAAAACCCTTTTTCCCATGTATTTCCAATGGAGAGGTCATGCCTCGTACCTGACCTTAGGTCATCGATATCAAAAATACCGGAACATATTTTAGAGAACTCGGTGGGGCCATTATGTGCTATGAGTTTCAATCGGATAAGTTCACCCTGCTCCGACTTATGCTATCTTAAACTTTTTTAAGGTTGGGTCACTTGACTTGTACTGGTGACCTGATCTGAGGTGACCTAACCTTAAAATTTTCACAGAAATTGTAGAAATGATGAGGGAAAAGGTATGCCAAGTACGGCGGCGCTACGCGCCGCCGTTATTCTGCTATCTCTGAAAAACCCGAGGCAGGCGGGTACCCGCCCCCGTCAATGCGCGTGTTAAGGATCCTCTCCACCGGGTCAGAGCGGACAAGGAAGGCGGTTTCCCGCCGTGGGGATTGAACCCACTTTAATCTATGTTGTCCGATCTGAAGACGGACAATGAAGCCACTAGGCCACTCGGCCCCCTACATAAAAAGAAAAAGACGTTTAGTGAAAAATAGGACGTTTAGTGAAACAAAACACGTTCCTTTTAACATCCGCTCATTTTTTCATTTAAATGAATTCATGACAACTGCATGCCAAGCAAACGCCACGCATAAAGATGGGAATAGAACAGCAGTCTGGCCATTTCATCTTAAAAGGAGATCGAGGTATATACTGGCCTGTCTCCTCTAATCCTGGATATAAAATGAATTGATATTATATATTCGGGCACAGCCCTTCGTCAAAGTCAGGTTAATAAAATCTAAAATTATCAGTCATAGTGTAGCCAGACCTCGAATTCGAGGTTTGGCTCCGCTATGACTGGGAATTTGAGATTTGACTAAGCTGATACTGACAGAGAGCTGTGCCCGAATATACACACAATTTAAGTGCATTTTGTTTCCAAGATTCAAGGCGACAGACCAGTATATATCTTGTCAACTTATAACCATGCTCCTCGTATCGCCACTCCAAAACCTACCAACGTTAAAAAGGGATCTGCTGTCTACGGAAGAGTCTATATCTGTATCACTTGGATAAGGGTACAATTGCTTGTATGTTGAGACTAGCTTTGACGTTATGATGCTAATAATGTAAAAATATTGAATCCAGCAATCCATAACTTACGACCTTTCTCTCCGGCGGAAGCAATCGGATGCGGTGTTACCATGACAACGTCAGCAGTACAGTTACATTGGACTATCGAACCAGCGCAAAAGCTACAGGCGCAGCGCTGATGGGGCGCAGCTTGCAGTTTTGCTGCGATCGACGTTTCTTCTTCAAACGAACTGATTCTTTGGAACGCGAGTGATTCGGTGGTGGCCACCTAAAGTGATTTGGAGCAAACATCTTTGAAGCCTTCAACTTCTGTTTAGAAGCTGTAATATGTGTCTACCGTCTTCTGCGTTTTAACTTTTTGGAAGAGGCATCAAGCTTTTGGTTCAAACTTTTACCTTCAGTATTTAACAACTCCAGTGATTGGCCAAGTATGGGAGTCCAAAAGACACTACGAATTGAAAATAATCCTACCATCGAAGGCAAACAAGATGATGCAGACACCACTGTCATCATGAAACCTTGCAACGCCGTGATGGGGTTCGCGCTTAATATGAAATGTGATGCGGATTTTGAAGAGGAAGTGCAATCCGAACACGAACTGACGAACAAACGAAAGGAAAAACCAAATATACGAAGAGCGATAAAAAAGAACACTACACACATGCGCCTTCAGAACCGCAACCTACGTTCGATTCCTAGTTTTGCCACATGCCGTAACCTCGTGGTGCTCTATCTCTACAATAACCGCATCGAAAAAATCGAGAACTTAGAGGGACTCTCTCAACTGACTCATCTATATCTGAGTCGCAATAATATTCGCCATCTGGCGCATCTGTCTCAGCTGCACAGTCTTCAAAAACTCTACATCACTCACAACAAGATTTCAGTTGTTGAAGGCCTGGAAGACCTAAAAGAGCTTCGGGAATTGCACATGGGGTCTCAGCGTCTACCGCCAGAAGATGGCCTGACATTTGATCCCCGTTCCATCGCAGCGGTGCGGGACTCACTCCGTGTCTTAGACATTGGAAACTGTGGTGTCACTTCCATCAGTGCTTTAAGACCGCTCATATTCCTCACCAATCTCGTAGCGAACGACAATCAGATGGAGAGCTTAGTAGACGTCAAGGAGACGTTGTCAGAGCTTCCATCGCTAACCCATCTAACTCTGAAAGGAAACCCACTATGTGAAATGCAACGACACAAGGACTGCTTGGTCGAAGAAGCACCGTTTCTACGTGTGTTGGATGGAGTGGAGATCACGCCCGCCTACAGACACTTCCTAGCTGGCAGAGGCGCTGCCGTAGCTGCAGTCGCCAGAAGACGAAGCATAGCATCTCAACAGCAGCAGGTCCAACAACAGCATCAGCCACTCCCCGCTGGTGCTTCAGCTTCTGCCGACGTCATTCACAGCCCGGTCGATTCCGTCACGCGCAAGCCTCGCTCCGTGCTCAGTCAGGGCAGCGTTCTTCCGATGTCGAGTCAAGACCTTGTTCATAGCACACCGCCCGGCCCGAAGCCCTCCAGGACACCACTCCGATCTCGTCAAACTTCCAGTACCCACGTCCGAGTCGGAAACATGCTCACGTTGACGCCGCAGCAGCGCGCGCTCGTGCGGGCGGCAGCATCAGAGCCTGAGGTGTTAGCAAGCCCATCTAGCGGTGACCTAGAGAACCAGTCTACGCCAGTTCCGATGCCATCGCTGCCGCACTGTCCGGCACGAGTGCCGATCAGGAGCACGGTTTCTGAAGAGATTCCTGGTAGGATTGCGATGCTAAGTATTGTTCCCTGGTAAGAAGAAATAGGGGTTAATAGTTTCAAGGCTGGGTGTTGCTTAACTTGAAGCCTTCAGAATAGCGACGTGGAGAGCAGACACAGGTGCGATTTTGTGCATCAAATGATTTTTACTTTAGGATACTAGTACTGGTGTACTGCCAGTGTGAAGCTCTGGTATCATAGTATGCAACCAAATTCTCTTATAAGTGAGACATTAAAAATCGATTGTTGGAGTATACAAGCGGTTTTGTTTTAAGAGGTTTTTTTGTTCCTCCAGGAATGAATCATGAATGATGATTGAAGAAATGCAAAAGTTTCATAGTCATTAAATGAAAATAGTTTGGAAAATACGGGAGCCTCCAAATAAGTAAAATAAGAAACAAGCCAATTCTAATTCGCATCCTGTTGTCAGGCTGTTGTGGATATCGCATTTTCCACCATTTATTTACATAACCCTCGATTCCCTTCAAGTCAAACACAATAGCCAACTTACATAAATGCTCAGTTTGAGCTCTGCTTTGTCTCCGGCTCTTTCTCCACCCACTCAGTGTTTATTTCGGCCCAACACCGACTACTTTGCGTTCATTCATCCCGGAGTCTCTATTGATCGGCGCCGCTGCGTGCGCGTCTTCGCTGACCTTGACAAAGAAACCGCCGTAGGGGAGGACGGGGGCAGTCGGTGGAGCTTGTTGACCCCAGGGAACCAACGAGCTAGCGAAGATATTCAAGGAGTCAAGTAGCAAGTCCTTCTTGGCCAGGGCTTTGACAACCATTTGCGAAAATTTAGACCAAAACTGAAATTAGCTCGTGTCTTTCTTCTCTTTTGAATAACTTAACAAGACTTCTCGAAATGACATGATAAGTGGATGTGAATGAATTACATAAATATAAAGGACTTTTCCACTAGTGAAAATGAAAAACGTTGATAACTGTGAACCTTTTGTTGGTAACTGTCGCCACAATCTGCGTTAGTAGCTCCGAACGTTTTTCATTTTCACTAGTTGAGAAGTCCTTTATATTTATGTTTTACAAGACTTGGTCTGCATGTATGCATGAACCGGTGGCATAGCATGAGGGAAGCGAACCTGATCTTTTAACGCGCATTGAGGGGGGGGGGGGCCCCCCCCCCCCCGTTTTTTGGGAAAAAAAAAAAAGGGGGGGGGGGGGCCCCCCCTTATTTACCCCTTTTCTCCTCATTTTTAAAAAAATAAAAAAAAAAAAAAATTAAGGGCCCGGGCAAGGCAAAAAAAAAAAGAAAAAAAACACAAAAAAAAAAAAAAAAAAAAAAAAAAAAAAAAGGAGAAAAAAAAAAAAAAAAAAAAAAAAAAAAAAAAAAAAACCCCCCAACCTAAAAAAAAATATACAAATTTTTAAAAAAAAAAAAAAAAAAGAAAAAAAGGGGAAAAAAAAAAAAAAAAAAAAAAAAAAAAAAAAAAAAAAAAAAAAAAAAAAAAAAAAGAGAAAAAAAAAAAAAAAAAAATTAAAAAAATAATGGGGTTTAAATTATAAAAATTAAAAAAAAAAAAAAAAAAAAACCAAAAAAAAACAAAAAAAAAAAAAAAAAAAAAAAAAAAAAAAAAAAAAAAAAAAAAAAAAAAAAAAAAAAAAAAAAAAATTAATTTTTTAATTAAAAAAAAAAAAAAAAAAAAAAAAAAAAAAAAAATTAAAACAAGAAGGGAAAAAAAAAATAAAAAAAAAAAAAAAAAAAAAAAAATATAAAAAAAAAAAAAAAAGAAAAAACAACGCCCTCCTTTCCTCTTCCCCTCGGTAGGTGGGGGGGGGGGGGGGGGGTACCCGGGGGAAGGGGTTAATCACCCTTCTAGTAAGACATGAGAATGGGATTTTCATCTATTTTTTACCAAGCTGTGATGATTTTGAACAAAAAATATTTTTGCTGACCTGTCAGCCACCTCTTCATTGATGCCTGAAGGTTCAAGCATCTATTGATTATTTTTAATCAAATGAATACCTATTTATGACATATATTGGTTGCCATACAGTTTCTCAGCCGGTTTTGCTCAATATTTGCGCGCGAGATTTGACGTGAATAGAATAAAGCAGAGAATTTCAATAGCTCTCCTTCACTGTAGGAGAAGCGTAGCCAAACCAGCAAGTTCTATGCTGAACAATTGTTTCACACCCAATCAAGAACTGCTCGATACCGAAGCGAGTGAGGCGCACGGCGCATCAGTGATGGTATGAAAACTTTTTGATTTCTTTTTGGAGTTGGGCCCATTGTCGCCAGTATTGATTGGCGTGGGCCGCGGAGCCCGGCCGGTGCGTACCGGGTTATGTAACGGCCTCGTCTTAGCTCGATGTGGCCGACAGTGGCGGGTGCAGGCGGCGAAAATCACGAGGCAATAAATTATCCAAACGCGACGGTGTTGTATTTGTTGTCAATTTTCGAGTATTCACCTTTGTTCCCAGAAATGGCACGCGGCTGTCGTTGGGTTGTTGGATGTGCCTCTGACGTGTTGTTGGAGTTGACGGAGGCCGGCGCTCTCACGTGTCGTCGACCGGAGCCGAGCGAAGCCCTTGCAAGTTCAAGGTCGTCCAAGGGCGTTGCTGCCAGGTCGACTGGACGACAGATCAATGCGAAGGCGGTCAAACACCCCCTCCCCCCCGAGTGGAGAAATCCCGGGATACTCGCAGCTTTTTGAGCACATAAGAGTACGCCCTACTTCTGAACGTAACAAGTTAAAAGGAATGCTAGACATTTCAGGAGTGCTTGATTTCAGCGGAAAAGTGGATTGTGCACGTGAAGATTTCCGTAGCAAAGTTCTTGAGAAACGTGGTCAGTTTCTGTCTTTGTGCGCTCACTGCTGGGCGAAATGAACAAAAGTTAAGCTCATGAACATACTTGACTCACTTCGAGACCAATAGCGACTGTATTAGTCAATCTTAATGAGAGTGAATCACCGTGTCCAAATTCCAGAAAGGCATATTTATTGACACCTTAGGTCTGTAAATTTGTAAACAAAATTTTTCCCATCCTTACTTGCTTATAACAAAAATATCGCATTTTTAAAAAAATGGTGTCATCAAAACAGAACGCGGCTCACTTGGGGTGCAGTTACGAGGCTGGCCGGTAATGTGCTACTCACAGCATGACGACGTTGTAACAGCATGGCCGTTGTTAACACTTATCAATTGACATATGTGGCAGTCAGGCAGTTGGGATTTAGGCCACTCAAATTTTCGCGCAACCAGATAGAAATGATTTCGTTCATGGTTTGAACTAGGATCTTAGGCCCTTTATTGTGAACTTTAAACAGTGTTGAAATTCAATGCAGAAAGCTTTGCGTAAAATGAAACATGGTAACACTGGTTTCTCGACACACCCCACAAAACTGTTAATTTAGTTCAAAAGCCGTTATAAAGATAGGAAACTCCTTTTAAGTCGCCCACCTCTCGCGTGCCAGAAAGCTAAAAACACGGGACTAGGATAGGGACATCTCCGAGTCAGGACGTTTTAGCCACCAAGCTAGGGACGACTTGTATACCCAGTCTCTCACATTGGTCTACGGTCCTTTCCTTTGCGGGAACCATTTCCCTTTTTAGTCCAAAAAACCCATGCTCGTTCGAAACCCAGTCCATAGTGTCTTTTCAGGAAGCTGTTATTATTATCCCTAGCTTGGCATTCTACACCATAAAGCTACATAGAGCACTAAAGGGAAAAAACAGGGGTGGCATTCCAAGTATTGAAATTCTCTCTCTGATTGCCATGCAGTGCCCTATATTTCCATGGGTCCCCAGTAAGAATTGGGAGAAGTGTACTGGTTTAGATAGGTTTTGCTTTGCCCGAACACTGCAATGCTTGAGAATGAGAAATAGGCCTCAGGGCATAAAATTTTACATATAATGAAATTAAAAATTATGTGGAACTTCTACGGGAAGTTCTTAGCTTTTATTTCAGCATGCTATTCAACTTGCTTAAAATTATAACCAAAGATAAACTTTGTTGAAATTAAAAGCAAGAAGCCAAAGCCTGGGGCTTATTTGCTTTCCCCTAACCTTACTAATTTCTTAAGGCGTTTTGAAGACAGCAAATTGCGTTTACCTATCTGATATCGAAGAAAAGTTTTTGGCATAAGTGTCGCCACCGGCAAAAAGTGGGGGCCGCCAACTTCAACCTGATGCTGACAAAAACTTTCAACATCAGGACCAAAAGTGTTCAATTTGGGTTCGCTGCATTCCGCAGCGGCTGAATTAGAATGTCCGGTTGTCTCTCATTTTGACTGAGATCGGAATTTTTGGAGTGGGGGCCAGGCCCCCTCCTTTTCACGTATGGTTTTTGGCCTAAGTGAAAAATATTTTCTGGAAATCACGTGGAGAGTTTGAGTGCCTTACTCTGCTCAGCAGACGAATTAGCTGGCGAGAGAGCTGTCACTAGACTAGAAGTGCCTCCGACACCAAAGTGGAGAAATCACGGCAAATGGAAACCTCCCATTCCTCTTCAAATTTTTCCAGATGTCACTCGCTCCGCAGCCGCGAAATCTTCAAGTTGTTGAGTACTTCCACAACACAGTGAAAATAGGGACGATCATGTGACCCAGGGGCGCCCTGATGGCGTCGGGAAGTATAGGAGAGTGACTTTTAATTTATGAAAAGATCTCAGATATTTCTTGAAAAAATAGAAGCCTCTCGAACACAGACCACAAGCCGCTTTCTTAACCATGCTGTCCTCATAAAACTCAGCCTTGGCCCGGTGGGCCTCAGATCAATGTTTACCTCAGGGTGGAGCGAGGGGTTCGAAAAAAACCCGGTCTTTCCTCCTACGCGGAAATGAAAGTTAACGTGATGGCAGCTAGCTCATAAAACATGATGAAAATATAATCACCAGTTTTGGGTTCAGGTCAGTATTGAGATCATACCAGGTAAAAATGTGACAGATAAGGAAATGTGTTCTTTTGGCTCCCAAGTCTCAGTGCGTTGAGCTACAGCCAATGTTTAGGCTGCGTTCTAATGCTCTCGTAACGGAAAATCGAATAATGTACAACTCGACCATACGAGGCCAAAATTTAGAAAGACATGACCTAAGGTCAGGTCAAGGTCACCATGTGACCTACCTGACGTAGCATGGTCAATATGCCTGTAACTAGATTGAAAATGAGCTCTTTCGCCATTTCGAGCGAAGTTATTCACCCTCCTCTGGAAGCCAGTCTAGTCTCAGAAGCCTGCCTAGTCCCAGAAGCCAGCCTAGTCCCAGAAGCCTGCCTAGTCCCAGAAGCCTGCCTAGTCCCAGAAGCCAGCATAACCCCAGAAGCCTACCTAGTCCCAGAAGCCAGCCTAGTCCCAGAAGCCAGCCTAGTCCCAGATGCGTACCTAGTCCCAGAAGCCTGCCTAGTCCCAAAAGCCTGCCTAGTCCCAGAAGCCTGCCTAGTCCCAGAAGCCTGCCTAGTCCCAGAAGCCTGCCTAGTCCCAGAAGCCTGCCTATTCCCAGAAGCCTGCGTAGCTTCTCAGGAGACACAGGTTCAAACTTCTACCGTGACCCTGGAGAATGGCCTAAGATACTACGATCTTGAGGGTAGAAAGTAACCTTCAGCTGTATCTAAAAGAAATAGATCCATTGTTTGGTCAGTTTCTGTTTTCCCCGGTGTATTTCCAATGGAGAGATCGTCGCCCGTTCATGACCCCAGGAAGTCGATGTAGAAGATCCCGTTACCATTACATTTGACACTGAATGGGCCTATTATGATATATGAATAATAGATCAATAGCTTGAACCTGTTTTTAATGATGTCACTTGGAACATTTCTGGAGGAGAAGTCTTGGCCTGATGACCTGACCTGAGATGACCCAAGCTTACAATTTTTGGAAAATTTGGTAATCGATGAAGGATGAGTTGCGCCAAGTTTGGCAGTGCAGGGTCCGCTGTTTTTTCTCTTATTTGCACCGTCGGAAAAATAAAAATGAGGAACTCAAACATCCGTCGCTTGGGCGAGATTCATGTATCTTACCGTTCGGGATTACGCACGATTTTCAAGTTAGGGTAGGGGTAGCAAGTTCGAGAGGCCCCCTCTTGGGAGGTTCTCTGGCCTTCGGGGGACTTCTTTCAATGTTCGACACAGGGTTAGAGTTTTGGGACAATTTAGATTTCGGATTACTCTAAGACCATTCCAGCTACCCTTTTTCTGACCCTGGATGTGAATCTGCCGATAGATTTCATTGTGGGCTCCTACAGCAGCACAATGACTATTCAAGCTTGCACGGACGCCTCTTAATCCGCAACGACGGTCTTCTTGGTGTCCTCGAGACCTTTTATACTTCTTAAAGCTCTCAAGTGTCACACGCGTCGAAATAGGGAGGGCCAGGGTGGGCTTAACCCCCCCTTGTCTGGCCTCCTCAGCTTTTGCGGGCGGCCACACTTACGTCATGTGCGATATAGGAGGCCCCATGTAGAACATATTTCGAACACTCTTTCTAGGCGAATTGGGACTCCGTTCCGTTTTCAAGGGCATTCATGATTTCGTTATATTGTTGACGTTGAGCTCTGATTCACGGACTTACGGTACTTTTGGTGCCTTCCAGGACAGCTCATATACAGATACAGACAGATACAGGCATATACAGATTCAGGGGATGAGGAGGCAAGAGAGTCAGGTACCCACTCCGTTCGTCCCGCCTTGCGCCCCCGTTGAAACATCGCTTCCCATCCCCAAGGATGTAAAATTGGCCCCACACTCCACGATACATTTAGCGCCCATCTGATGGACCGCACCAAGAACTAGCGCTTCTGGCTCAGATGTCGCCCTCTCTGAACCCCAACGGCGTCTGTCCGGTTCAAAGTGTCCCCTACCATCAGAAGTCCTGAATCCGCTTATGTCTGAACCGCTTATATCTCCCACTACACCTTGAGGGTCTACGTAGAGTATTACTCCGGAGGCCTGAATGAAAGATAGGGGAACTGTCCCCAGCCCCTGTGTCAATGCTGGTGGGATACTTACCCTGGAATAGTCCCTGTAGCCCAGCGTCATCTGTTGCAGAGATGGTGTACCCTAAGTTCTCGTTTCAGCCACCGCCGCCGCCCAGTACCATATTTCGATGCAAACCTGCCGGCTGGGCCTGCTGCTAGACAGACACAATTCAGCTCCGATATCACCACCCCCCATACCTCACCCCGTGAGGTGAGCTGAGGGGGTGCAAAAGCTAAGGGTTAGGGATGGATTCATAGGCTTTAGGCAACAGAGGAGTGACTGAGGGACCGGTAGCTACTGTTTACTCTACCTCACGCTGAAAACATGCTCTGAAACCCTGTGATCTTTTTAGGTCAGAAGCGGGGGTGGAGATCTCTTTTCAAACTGGGGGGGTCCCGGACTGGTCGGGGCCGCAGGAGTGAATGTTTTTCGTAAGAAAAATAAGAAACTTAAGTTAAAAAATGCCTATAAATACCGTATAAAACCTTATGATAGTATGATTTTTACACGAGCGGGATCATGACTTCCTTGGGGGGTAAAACCGACATGCGCATTTCAACACATTTCGAGCATTTAATTCGGAAACTCAAAATGAGATACGGGTCGAAACCTCTGCCGTTGACTCGGTCTTTGAAAGGACAGAGATTATACCGTACCGTGCGCTTTTAATCTATTCCTCGATGAAAACTTGTCAGCAGTACGCAACATTAGCGTGTGAATTCAAAATACATTTCAATTCTCAAGTGTAGCGTAATTCCCTTCTGAGAAGTCTTATGGCCCAGCAGTTGGCGCATCATTATAGCCCAAAACGACCATTACAATATAAATATTTTGAGGATATAAATAAATGAGCAAAAAATTATGACACATGCTACAGTATCGCGATAGCTAGGCCTAGTATGCTGTTTCCGTAAAATTGGCTCATTGCCTAAGCTCTCTCTCTCTCTCTCTCTCTCTCTCTCTCTCTCTCTCTCTCTCTTTCTTTTTCTTATACTATACTTATACTTTTTCGTGTATAGAATCATGGATCCCGCCACTGAGGGGGGAGGGGAGACGCATCCCCCACTTTTGAGAGTGGCAGAGGACGGAGTATGTTTTATCCCCCCTCCTCCCGCCACTTTTCACGCAGGGTGCCATAACGTTTTCCCGAGTACTGAAACCAGAGCGAATAACAAAGAGCGGGCCTTCTGGAAACACACCAATTACAGCCACGATTTCTTTCCGATACATGGCTGTGGATACAGACGCCAATTTTGTCTCTCAGGGTCCCTCACTGGCTCAGGGATCCAGAGATCAAGTCAAAAACCTTCTGCAAAATATATTTTCAGTAGGCCCTAGGTTAGCTAAATGGGCCCAGCACCAATCCAGGGTGCCAGCTACGAGCTAAGGGCTCTAAAAAGCTCAAGGGGGGCCGAAATCAGCATAATGTGCCCAGACAAACTAGTTGGATCCATACTAGTTAAACAAGCCCAATGCCACTTCAATGGACACCAATCCAGCTATGGGCCCTCCAACTAAGTCAGGAACCTCTTACATAATTCCTCTCAGGGGCCCTAGAGTAGCTCAGAACTTCCTTTGACATTCTACCTCGGTGGCCCTTTTTAGCTCAGGGGCCCCAAACTAGCTTGATCCCCAATATCACTCCAGTTAAATCCTGTGCAATACCCTCCCAAGGACCCAGAACATTCCATAGGCCTTTTGCGAAACTCTCTCCAGAGGTCCAGTGTCAATTCAGGAGGCCCAGGCCAACACACTCAACTCAGGAGGCCCATACACACTAAGAGGGCCAGACCAGCTGGGTGCCTCGACGAACTCACGAAGCTTCAAATAAGCACAAGGGGCCCATACGTTAAACGGACCCGATATCAACCCAGAGGCACTTGCAAGCTCAAGAGACACTAGTCCAGCTATGGGACATAGGACCGAGTCAAAAACCTCTTATGTAGCTCCTCTCAGGGGCCCTTACCAGCTAAGGTGGCCCCAAACCAAGTTGTGCCCCAAGACAAAGTCATTAAGCTCCTGTATAATACCCTCTCAGAGTACCAGATCAGCCCAGTGACCCCTTGTAAAACTCCCTCTCAGGAGGCCCAAACCCAACTTAGGGGAACCCAAGATTAGCCGAGAGGGGTCATGCCAGTTAAGAGGTTCCAGACCAGATAAAGGGCCCCTGACGGCTAAAAAAGTGCCAGTGCCAGCACCGGGGTTTCAAGATCAGCGAGGGGACCCTGACCATCTGAAAGGGCCTCAGATCAGCTCAGGGGGCCAGACCCGCTGTGAGGGCCCTAAATCGGCACAGCATGCCCACAAAAACTCAGGGGGCCAGACCAGTTGGCCCCCGACGATTTCAAGGGACCTAAATGAGCCTAATAGGACACGGACAAGCCAAAAGACCCATACCCATTTAAAGTGCCCAATACCAGCTCAGGGGCCATTATCAGCTCAAGGGACACCAATCCAGATAGGAGCCTTATAACTAAGCCAGGGACCTCTTAAATAAATCATTTCAGGGGCCCTAGACCAGTTCATGACCCCTGAGCCAGCTCAGGGTCTAAGGCCGAGCCCGTAAGCTCATGTGCAATATCCTCTCACGGCCCCTAGAACAGTCCAGGGGCTACTTGCAATACTCCCCTCTGCTCTGAGACCCAAAAGCCGTTCAGGGGGTCAGAAAAACTCAGAGGACGATACCGAGGGGCCTCAACCTCAAGTCTAGAACCTCCTGTGCCAGAGTTTCTCAAGAGCCCCCAGAACAGCTCAGGGGCCCCTAGTAAAGCTCCATCTCGGTAGGCATAAGGCCAACCCATGAGTTCCAGAATATCTCATGGGTTCCAGAACATCTCAGGAGTCCCAAAAACATCTGAAGGAGGACCCATATCAATTCAGGAGGGTAAGACAAGATAAAATACCCCAAAGAGCTGAGGGGTCCTAGTGTCGACTCACGGGTCCATATCAGCCCATATGTCTCAAGATAAGCGAGCCCCTGAACAGCCCCAGGGCCCCTGCGAAACTTTGATCTCAAGAGGCACAAATTCAACTCAGGGGTGCAGACCAGCTTAGTTGTCCAAAGATCACCTGGCAGGCCCCATAAAAGATCAGGGGCCACGGACCAGATAAGCGACCCACGATGAGCTCAGGGACTCATGTCCCAACCCTTAGGGGTCCAGTTTAGCTCAGGGTTCTCAAGATCATCACTGCAGGGGACCCGGCCATGTAAAAGGCCCAGCCCAGCTCAAGGGCTAACACCATCCCGGGAGTCCAAACCAGTCGCAGGCCTTAGTCTATTTCAGGGACCGAGGACTAGGACTTTACAGGATCCCAAAACTGCTAAATGAGGGGAGAGGGGCAACACCAACGCGGGAGCTCCACGACAATTCAGAGGCCCAGTCAAACTAAGAGGCTCTGAATCACCTCAGGGAGCACCAAATCAACTCAGGGGGCCACACCAGCTCAGGGGTCCTAAGACCGGTCAGAGACTGTAACACGCGAAGTTCAGGGGTTCTGAAAGTGCCCTCACCTATTTGCCAAGGTGCCCGGAGAACCGTTGCCGCCAGAATACGTTACTCGGCCATGTTTGAGATAGCGCATGAGTGCGTCGATTGGTGAACAAATTTTAAAAAATGGTTCAACTGTCTTACTTAAAGACAATTGAAATTCAGACTTATATTTTGAGACCGTCATAATCGCGCAGTGGCACCAGTTCGCCTGCACTGTAGATCGAGTGGTGACGTCATAACGCCATATCATATTGCTAACAAATAGGCTAAAACTGCTCCACTAGATTAAGGATGACCAGGCTCTAAATGTTTCGCTTTTCACTAAAATTGTTTCGAATTTAAATTATCCCGCGATGCTTTAGAGGTGGACATAAGAGCTAAGCTCAGAACGCCTATTATAGAACCATAAGTAATAAATCAATAAATTCATATAATCAAGTTATATGTCGAAGTCACTCGAAATAAAGGCCGGGGTCACATGACAAGAATATTTACCCCGGTGTTCTGGACAGATGACATTACTCAGCATAACGTATGCGATGCTATGACTTCAAAGTTTTGGTTACTCACTGTCAAGGTCAATGTCACTGGTCATGGCCAAAAGCTTTTTCAAGATCAAATCCTCAGTTCTGCCCAAAAGCTGCTACAGTGCCAGTCACATTGTATGTACATGATTGGGAATATGTCTTGTTGATCGTAAGTCATCAACCTTGAATGACCTTGACCTCACACTTTCTGAGGACATTAAGGGGACCTTCCCTGTATGAACTTAATTCACTTTCAGTGTATTACCGTTTTTTGCATAATCATGGCATTTCCCAATGCTTTCCCAGCCGGTCCATATCTTTTGTGAAAGACCGACTTAGGGTGCTGCTTAGTTCAGCCGAGAGACCTTTACAGCCTCCTTTGACCTTGAAGATACTGAGCTAGGGCAAGGAAGCTTAGCCAATAATGTAGATCACCATCGCCATTACGCACCTCTCAACGGGTGATTTCTCACCCTCTTAGTTTCCAAGATCTCGGGGGGGGCACTTTAGGACCCTCCACTGCACGTTGACGGCAGACCCGTCTCCACTGTGCGTGTTAAGGTCAGAGCATTGCCTAACGCTAATACACGTATCCTCTGTGAAAGACGACTTAGGGTGCTGCATAGTTCAGCTGAGGTACCTTAATTTTCCTGACGCATAGCCGTGACGGGAAGCCGTGGCGCCGCCCCTGGTCTCTAGCACCCCTCTACAAAGAAGATGCAAAAGGACAGATAGGTCAAATTATGACTCAGCCGATCACACAAATGCCACGAATTTAATCATTACTTAAGGGCCAGAAAATGTTTTGTGAGAGCAGAAGGTGTAGGACCCGGGCTGAACCTCCCAGGCTCTCTCGATTTCCAACTCAGGGAGATCCTGACTCAAGGAACAAGATTCCCTGAACAAGGAACAGTATGGCTCCTGAGCAACCTTTTCAACAGAGAACGAGTTAGCTACACCATAAAACCTTGGTAGTTGTTGTGGTGCGTCGATGATACCCCACAAAGAAAAGTCTGGAAGCATTTGCACCCTTGACGATCGTATAATAGATGATGAAGGGTTCGGAGTAGTCCGCGGTAGTTTATCACGATGGTAGATCAAATACCCAGGGGGTATATCGCTCTCTCTGTTTAGGTGTCACTATAGAGGGAAAGTATCACGTCTTCTTGATTTTTTTGTTGCCTAGGCAGATCAGAGACGACCTCGAATCCCTGAGGATTATCATCTTTAACGTCCTGAGCGGTTGACATCCTTTAGTCCAAGATTAGCTTTGTGACGACGGACGCAACCTCCCACAATCTGCTGGTGGGGAGCCACCTGAAGAGCGAGAACCTGTCGGAGTACCTGCTGTGCCAGGTGCACCTCGCCCTGAACTTGAACCAAAAGCTCCAGGACCTCTGGACAGAAGTATATGGGTCATAGTATACAGTCCACTACCAATTGACTGGAATGTATTTTTGGTGGCTTTACAGTCTCCGTCTTTGACCAGCATACACAGCACGAATCCATCACTCAGCAGTGGATGGACTGTGCCCGAGGCGGCATACTGGACTACGACCAAAAGCCGTGGAACAAGGCCGAAGAGTTCATCATGTTCATCTTCACACAGGTAATATCTGGCAGGCGTCTGAAAAAAGTTGCGGTGTTACAGCCTTCCCTACATCGGCTTGATTACGAACTGGCTTGACCTTCACGTCCAGTGTTCCTCTCCTAGTACAACAACGTGACCTCGGCCTTGCCTGTATCATCAGGAGCTTCAAAGATATCGAGTACCGGCATGTCTTTTATCTACTGCCGGTGTCATCTTGGGTGATCACCTGATTGAAAGGTACCTCGACCTCTCCTCTTCCAGTAAAACAATGTGGGAGAAGCTGGTGTTGGCCTGCCCCCGGCTTTACGCTGACCTAACAACGGTCAAGTTAGAGCTTCTACTGGACCTGAATAGCTTAGTCTTCACGTTCATATCCAAAAGATTCAAGGCCTGCCTCTACTCAGCCAAATGCTTGGAGCTTACTCTGCTCTTTATTGAGGGGAACATGAGCGATCTGGTCACAACCCTCAAGGTCCTGCTTCCCAAACCTGCCAACGGCTGGACCCTGCGGCGGGTAACATGTTCCATTTCAGAAGCAATTTATATGCCAGCTGTAATACCAAGGTTACCGAAAATGTTCAGAAGTCAATGTCTCTGCCGATTTCAATGTCAGTTGGCTGTGCGCGGCGCCGGCGGCCGGACGCGTGCGAGTGGCTGTCCTCACCTCACCACGAGTGACTGTGACCTTCCTTTGTGCGGGTGTGCATGGAGCGCGTTTTGTGACGAGTGATTGGGAAGTTTACCGAGTGTAACTAAGCCTGGAGTTAATGGAGCTTCATCGCCTTCTACTGTTTCTTATATTTCTCCGGCTGTTGGTACTCGCCGCGGCTCCGGCGCCCGTCCCTTCATACGCCTGGGGCCGGCGCTCGGCTGCCCGGGCGGGCTCTGCGGCTGCCGACCCGTCCGGGGTCTCTGCTGACGGTGGCGGCTCCAGGACTTCGCGGAGGGAGGCGCGCGGACGCAGGTGGGGATCCAGAGGAGGGCAGATCTGGAGAACGCGGCCTCAACAAGACCAACTTTACGTAGCCCAACTGAACATCAAGTCTCTAAAACCAAAACTGTTATCGCTACGACACGATCTCGACGTCCACGGCCCAGACATAGTGTTTCTCAACGAGACATGGCTGCGGCCGTCCCTGCAGAGCCGCCTGCTCCCGATGCCCGGGTATCAGCTGATCAGACGGGACCGGCCGGACGGCAGGGGATACGGTGGGGTGGCGGTGCTGTTTGCGACTTGGTAGAGGTGAAAACCCTCAACCGACCTAATCGGCCCGCAGACGGCTCCTAAGCTGGAGTCTCTTTGGCTAGAACTGAAGGTAGGAGCACATAACGTTTTGTTCTGCTCCCTGTATCGACCACCTAATCAGAGCCTGGCCCAGGTGACATCAGATATGGATGATCTGGAAGAGCAGCTCCAGCACATATCGACGCTACACAATGGACCTATCATATTGGCTGGTGACGTGAATATCAATATGAAACTTGGCAGTCAGGTTACACTGAAATTCAAACAGCTTCTTAACACGTTCTCGCTTCGGCATCACAACACGGGACCCACCTTCCGTTCCTCGGGCTCAGTCATCGATATCGTCTGCAGTAACTGCGGTCCGGAGCAGACATTCATACTGGAGCGTGCCGGAACTTTTCACTCAGACTATATTCCACACAACTGGACGCGTGTATAATAATTTTTGGGGCTTTTCGACGCACCAACTGCCAGGGTCATATGGCGTCGCCAACTCTTTCCCTGTTGGAAGGGTTTCTCGGGAGCCAGCTTGCTCCTTGTTCAGGGAAACTGGACGCGTGCGAGCTTCCGTTTCCCAGGTTTTCGACCGGCGGCACGAAAAGTTGCATCTCGGAACTGGAGACGAGTGGATGTGAGTGTGCTGAATCAGCGCCTCAGTGATGTGTACTGGAGTCCATTATACTTCAGTCAGTGCCCAGCCGAGCAGTGGGACTATTTCCTAACCGTAACGAGACCAATACTGGATGCAGTTGCCCCAGAGAGGCGGCGTCTCGAGCGTAACCCGACTGCCCCGCCCATCACCGACGCCACAAAGGACCTGATGGCGCAGCGCCGGGCAGCTCTCCGCAATGGAAACCGTGACAATTACAAGGACTTGAACCGGCGTGTGCAGTCGGCGATCAGGGCTGTTACTCGCAGTGCGATACACACGCATCTCACTGAGCACGGCCTGACGCCTTCTGGCGGAGTGGGCGTCCAGTTGTGGGTTCCAAGCGAAGTGCTGCGTCGACTCCTAGTGTAGATGCCGATGCACTTAATAAGTACTTTGTAGAGGCCGGTGTCAGAACTGCTAGGACTATCGACCGCTCAGGGCCCCCACTTCCGGTGCGATTGCCGCGTGTGTTTACTGGCTCTTAACCTGTGTCCGATAACACCTGATGGGCTTAGGCGTGTTGTATCTAGGATGCGCAACAGTACGACTACCGGATCAGACGGACTATGTATGCGTTTTATTAAGATGTGCTTTAATTCTCTGTGTCCCGTCATCACTCACATAGTGAACACCAGTCTAGTCACTCACACCGTACCTGATTCATGGAAACTCACTATAGTCCATCCGATCCAAAAGTCTCCAAAATCGACGGAGGCCTCCAACTTTCGACCTATCTCAATTCTCACCACTATTGCCAAAATCACCGAGCGTGTTGTTTTTGAGCAGCTCTTCCATTATTTTACCGTTCATGACTTGTTCTCGACTTCTCAACACGGTTTTAGATCAAATCACTCTACAGAGACCGCTCTTTTAACTGTCACTGACAACATTTTCACCGCAATTGACCACCACCATGTCACGCTCTTATGCCTCTTGGACTGCTCCAAGGGATTCGATTTAGTGCCTTATGACAAGCTTATCGCGAACCTGCAGATGTACGGCATTAACACACCTTGGTTTGAAAACTACTTGACTAATCATTACCAGCAAGTTCAAATTCCAAATTTCTTCGGTTCTTCAGATTTATCTCTTCACAACGGTTCTCACATTCGGTCTCGGCCACTTCTGAACCCCATGGGCACATTCCAGGGGTCTGCCCTTGGACCCTTGCTCTTTTCGATTTACGCCAATGACCTTTCATTGTATGAAGACAACAGTAAAATAGTACAATACGCCGACGACACTCAAATTCTACTCTCCGGGCCACCTCGCGATCTCGGCAATCTCATTCTTACCATGGAAAACGACCTGGCACAACTATCACACTGGTTCAGGCGTAATGGCATGAAAATCAACGCATCAAAAACACAGTTCATTGTGTTAGGTTCCCAGCAGATCATTCGACGACTCTCTCCTATCACTTTAAACTTCATGAACACGGCTATGTCAGGGTCATCATCAGTGAAAAACCTGGGGGTAGTCTTTGACCAGTGTATGACTTTCACTGACCACGTGGATGACGTCACGCGGCGCTGCACGGGAATGATGCGCGGACTGAGCCACATACGGCACTCTGTCACAGAGCCGATAATGGTAACGCTGCTGCAGGGTCTGGTGCTCTCCATTATTCGTTACTGCATAAGTGTTTATGGCGCGTGTTCGGCAACACAGATCCATAGATTGCAGAAACTGATCAACTTTGCCGCAAGAGTCATCTCTGGTAGACGGAGGTTTGATCACATTAGCGATGTTATCACGACACTAGGCTGGTTGAGGGCAGAGCAGCTGTATAATTATCACTGTTTGACCACACTGAAAAAAGATTTTAATGACAGGAGAGCCTCAGGTGATTGCAAGCGCCTTAACATCCAGGCATTCAGTGCATGGCTGCAATACGCGGCAGTTCTGCCAACTACAAACGCCCATGATTAGAACGGAGGCAGGTAGGAAACGATTTTTTTATATTTGACCGTGTCTACTTTTAATGGCCTACCATATAGTGTTCGAGATGCGCCAACCATTGGTGCATTCAAAGTCAGGTTGAAACAACACCTTCTTGAACAACAGGCAGATGAGCGATAGTGATTTGTCAATGGCGGTGTCCCAGGCGAATCTATGTTTAACGTGCAGTGTACGATGTAATTAATTTATATGAAGGATGTATGTGGTGGTGCTGTGAATGTGATGCGATGTATGAGTGTCTTTTATGTCCTTTACAACGTTTTAAATGTCTGACTCGAGATGAAGAATAACCGTCAAATGATGGAATCATCTCATGACGTAAAATAAGAATAAGAATAAGATTTACAATTTGGATCCTGAAAGTAGTGTATATGCGATTATTTTGAGCTGAAGAGCGGGGGAGCAGGCATTCGAAGGCGGCGAGCACTTAGCATGCGAAGAGAAGGCGGGGAGGCTAATTGAAGGCGGGAAAATGGGTAGGCGGTTCATGAGGCTGATCATGAAGGCGAGGGGTGAGCTACCCCAAAGAGTGAAACGTTGGAAAAAGGAACAGAAGAAGCTCAAGAAGGAGAGGCTGGAGGCAAAGGAGGTATAGAACATAGGTCCTGACTAGCAAAGAATATCTAAACTGACCAAGCTCAAACAGCAAGATGTACCGTTCTCCAGTTCTGAGGCTGTTGATGAATATCGTGCGCAAGATGATGTCACTGATGATGGAAACAAGACATAGTGTACCTTGAGATTTGCCCCGCCAAATATGTTTTCTCTTTTTCAAAGAAGTAATTTGGGCTGTTCAAAATGGAGAAAGGAGGGAAGAGCCGGAGCACCAACACTTACGGCAGGATCCTGACGACTCATTTGAGACGAGTCACTTGCTAGGTCAAGTTCAGCTCAGGCGACTTAAGAGAGGCCCCGCTTGAGCTTTCCAACAAAATATGTTTAAGCGAGCTGGTATTTGTAAACTTTAATACATAGATCTGACAAAACTGAAATGTTTTTCAAGCACATGCTGAAATAAAATTACAATGCAAGATTCCTGTAGTACTGCAGCATAGCGACACATGCCTGTTACATACACATTTTGAAGTGCCCGGTAGCAGGGGTAACACGCCAGTTTCTACTAAAATCAATGGTATATTCCATTCATTTAGAGGTCATAGCATGGAAATCAGGGCGAAAACCAATGCTTTTAGGAATGGTCCCACTCCTAATACTGTGCCGCATGACGTCAGCGGGCTGATGTACTGCCCCGCACGATATCAACTGGCTGGTATACTGTGCCGCACATTAAGTCACCCGTGTTTTCTGCACCATGGCTGGTATACTGAACCGCACAACATCAACTAGCTGGTATACTGTGCCGCATGACATCAAATTACCCGTGTACTATAAATTACACGGGTAAATATACTATCAAATTACCCGTGTTCCACCCTGGCTGGTAAACTGAGCCGCACAACACCAACTAGCTGGTATACTGTGCCGCACATCACATTACCCGTGTACTATATTCCACCCTGACTGGTAAACTGAGCCGCACAACATCAACTAGCTGGTATACTGTGCCGCACGACATCAAATTACCCGTGTACTATATTCCACCCTGACTGGTAAACTGAGCCGCACAACATCAACTAGCTGTAAGCTGTGCCGCACATCGACTGGCTGTTATACTGTACCGCACGACACCAGCAGGCTTGGGGACACTGGCCGACATGTTAACTGCTTGGTGTACTGTGCCGCATGACATAAACTGGGTAGTATGCTGTGTCGCATGACTGAGACTGCAGGATAGTCTGTACCGCACAACGCCTTCTGGTGGATTCACTGCACGGGTGACTCATAGGCGGATCTAGGGGTCAAAGGGGGGCACCTGCCCCCAGCGACCCTCGTCGCCCCCTGAAATGGTCACGGCGCCCCCTGAAAGGTCGATGGAGCCCCCCTGAAATGTCGCTTCCCACCCCCGCCCCCATCATGCGAAAATTGGCGACTACTGATAGGATTTTGCGCCAATCTGATAGGTTTTGCCGGTCAAAAGTGGCGCTCCCTGGTCCGGATGGCACCCCCCTCCGGAAGGTCCCCGATCGGCAATCCTGGATCCGCCTATGGGGCGACTAGTGAGCAGAGGAAGAGAAAGCTTTACGAATGGAAGTCAGAATTTTTGTCGTGACCCCTGTTTAACTTCTGCACTTAATGAGTACCAGAAAATTTTAATAGCTGCAATACATTATTTTACCGTTTTAACATCTCGTATATGCACACCGAAAGTTTTGCGCCCTGGTTGAACCAGTGACATATTCAGAACATTATTTCAGGGAAGGTACAGGGAGGGCTACGGGACTGGAGTCTATCTCGCCATCGCCTCGGAACAGCCTTCGGCTATGCATTAACTATATGCACCTTGGCATTTGGGGGGGTCATGGGGCCCTGGTCCACCTTCTATCCGTCAATTGATTGTAACGATTCGAAACGTCAGGTCAGGTACTGGTTGTGGCGCTACCAGTCGCCATTCGCACGGTCAATCTCTGTGCTAAGCCCTTGCCAACACCCTTGTAGTGGGGAGTATGGTAAACCCCTATGGTTTTCGGGAATGACCCGGAAACGGCTGCAGTGCTGATCCGCATAGCTTGCGGGGCATTTCTGCGCATATTTGTAAAAATCGAGCGATGAGGGCCAGTGCACGTCCATTAGGGTGTCCCAAAATACCACTTTTTCGTCGGTGCAAGCTTGCCGGTTGACATCGCATTCTCCTTTGAGTTAATAATGAGCATGCAAAATTTGGATTCGATCCTTTGAGGTTTGGTCCCCCCCGCCCCCCAAAACTGGTGAAAATCGAAAATCGTTGAATCGGCTCAAAAATGGGTTTATTCGAAAGCTTATGACAGAGGAAAACATATTTCCCTCATACAAATTGATGTAAAACCACTTCTTCAACGTTTTAGAGAGCTAAGAAGTTCCGAATTGTGGTATCACTGGCCAGAGGCGGATCTAATAAACTTTTTTGGGGGTAACATGAGCAAAATGGGAAAACAGTGTCTTGTTTTCAAGAAAATAGACCTCAATTGGCCAAAGCGAGTAGAGTTTATCACTTTTAAGGGGATGGCTGGATTGGTTTTCCTTGCATCCGCCACTGGTATGGACATGACAAATTATATATTGTACTTCGCCTGATTTCGGGAAACAAAGCCATTTGCTGCATCACTACGGATATAAGTGCATGGTACCATTGCGACCGTTAGAATGAATATTCCATGTTTTCGTTCCTTTACAGAGTTGTCGTGTCATGACTAATTTGCATTTAATGTTAAAGCAGTCTACCTGAAGCAAATTGTACGATGACTTCAGCATACTCGAAGAAAAGAACAATGATGAAGAAGGGAGAAGTCAGCGACGGAAAAAAACATGCGGACTGACCTCTGAAGTAGTCCAGGCATCAATTGAAACGATGAGATGACCTTGTTGGTAAATCCCTTCAGCTGCCTGCCAATCAGCTACCGACCAAGCGTAAAATCCTCCAAAGGTACCGAGCCCTCCCCATACAAGAGCCTAGTGCAACAAAGCACTAACTAGCTGGATAGATCGCTTTAGAGGTCCAGGTGATATAAGGCACCGTTCGAGTGCCCTGCAATACTGTTTACAGCAGCTGTAAAAATGTGTCATGCATACTCTAGGCGTGTGGTTAAAGTAATACAGAAATCTGAATCGAGAAACACTTTCATTTCAGCGTCAGCTCTATTAACTTCATCGCCAGCTCATGGCAGTCGGTTATTATTTTCATGGTAACAGTGACAAGTTCTTAAGAAACCTGCAAATGATCATGAGGTCTAACAACAATCCTTCTTCGCAAGAGGACTTCAGTTTCTTCATGAATCAACACCAGGTGCCTAATCCTGGAATTAGATAAAATATTTTCTGCTCACGCTGTTCTTTGTTGTTGTTTTTCTGGCGATACTCTTCGACAAGCTCTCCATGGCCCCCGCCGAGCACCTTCAAGTCAAGCAGATTGCAGAGCTAATCACCCTCTTTCATGACCCATACTTCTTGCACGCCCTACTGACTGCGGGAACTCCACGGCTTGACCTCCGGCTGTTCCAGGACATGAAGACCTATTCAGGGCAGCTACCAAGTGCTGCGAAAGCCACACAGTGCTCTATCATGCGTCAACCCTGGCATCTCACGGGGGAAAACGCCTTCCTCTGGTTGTTTGGTGAGGGTGTGTCAACAGATGAAAATGCAGAGGTAGCAGCTGCACTCCCTGACAGTCACATAGCCAGGAACATTGGCACAGGGAAAGCCGATGTTGTCAGGAGCAGATAAGCTGAGGCTCTGTGACTTCGTCCGACCGCACTCCTGGCTGGCATTCAGGTGGATGAACGTCAGCAACCAGTGCTTACCACCCAGGAATCGGCGAGTGATACAGACTTCATCTGTATGAAAGCTTTCATGGAAAATCTAGCAGTCACAAACGACAGCGCGGAACGATCGGTGAAATACATCATGGACTACACCGACGTTGCCCGTGAAGGTGACATGAGGGCTCGGAACTGACAGTAGTCTGCGCACACCGTCTCCAAGCGCCGAATCTCGAAAAAGAGCTGGATGGCGTGCACGTGTAAAAATATTAATATAGAACTAGAAAGAGCAGTCTAACAACATTTTGTCTGAGAACAAGTTTCCTTTCCCATTCATGGGCTTCCGAATAAACACGTTAAAGCCATTGGCTTAATGATATGGTGTGTCGTTTTGACTGCACCAATCGGTTGCGAAAAAATGAAACAATCATATTTGTGCAATGAACGCCCACTTTCCATGCCATTCACAGTCCCAGGGAAAAGAAATCTAGCTATGCCCTTGAAAGCGGTTAAATTGTACAGACTGTGATGATTCTGGTCCATTTTCTTGAAAAAAATTTTCCCCACATTTCCCGCGATACCCCCAAAAAAGTTTATAAGATCCGCTTCTGGCCAGTGATCTCGCAATTCGAAACTTCTTAGCTCCATAAAAGCATCAAGAAGTGGTTTTACATCAATTTGGATGAGGGAAATAGGTTTTTCTGTCATAAGCTTTCATATAAACCAATTTTCAAGCCAATACAACGGTTTTCCATTTTCATCAGTTAAAGGGGGGCGGGGAGACCAAACCTCAAAGCATCGATTCAAAATTTTGCATGCTCATTATTAACTCAAAGGAGAATGCGGTGTCAACTGGCAAGCTTGCACAGACGAAAAAGTGGTATTTTGGGACACCTTAATTACTCCTGACATGACAATTCTGTAAAGGAACAAAAACATGGTATATTTCTTCTAACGGTCACAACGGTGTAAAGGAGTACTTCAGAGGTTGGCCTGTATGTTTTTCCCGTTGCTGACTTGTCTCTCCTTCATCATTGTATCTTTTCTTCGAGTATGCTGAAGGCATCGTACAATTTGCTTCGGGAAGACCGCTTCAACATTAAATGCAAATTACTCTTGACACGACAACTCTGTAAAGGAACGAACACATGGAATATTCATTCCAACGGTCACAATGGTACCATGCACTTATATCCGTAGTGAGGCCGCAAATGGCTTTGTTTCCCGAAATCAGGCGAAGTACAATATATAATTTGTCATGTCCATACCAGTAGCGGATGCAAGGAAAACCAATCCAGTCATCCCCTTAAAAGTGATAAAACTCTACTCGCTTTGGCCAATTGTGGTCTATTTTCTTGAAAAAAGACACTGTTTTCCCATTTTGCTCATGTTACCCCACAAAAAAAAGTTTATTAGATCCGCCTCTGGCCAGTGATACCACAATTCGGAACTTCTTAGCTCTCTAAAACGTTGAAGAAGTGGTTTTACATCAATTTGTATGAGGGAAATATGTTTTCCTCTGTCATAAGCTTTCGAATAAACCCATTTTTGAGCCGATTCAACGATTTTCGATTTTCACCAGTTTTGGGGGGCGGGGGGGACCAAACCTCAAAGGATCGAATCCAAATTTTGCATGCTCATTATTAACTCAAAGGAGAATGCGATGTCAACCGGCAAGCTTGCACAGACGAAAAAGTGGTATTTTGGGACACCCTAACGTCCATGCGGCAAGCTATGAAGTAAGTTCCGGGAGCATGTAAGACGCATTTCGGCTTCTTGTTGCGCTCCCTCCGTTGTAGCCTAGATGTAACGCTTACCATCACTTCAGCTTACTGTGGACCGCTACCAACTTGTACCACGTCGGTTGGCCTTTGATAACAACTCAGAGTTTACCAACTACAGGCTACAGTGTTGTGTGTTTTTGTAATATGAATTTGGATCAATAATAAATTCTTAGGTAATTTTCAGAGCTGAGTTGTAATTTAGCATTCACCGTCACCTCTCGGTAGTTATTTTGTTCTATTCAGACAATTTGAGTTAAGGGCAGAAGTGTAGGTGCAAACTCAATTTTGAAGTTACAAAAATTCTAATTACGGCCATGGAAAACGAGACTAACTCTCGCCCCGCCAGTCGGCGCCTGACCTTGACCGGGGCAGGACGTGTCACGCTCCGCAGGCATGGTGGTGTGAGCGGACGGCTGGTGCGAGGCTCCGGATGAAACGAGAAGCAGATTATGTGAGTCTAAAGTGATATGACTAAAGCCAGTGGAATGCTACAGTGACTTGTGCAATATTCAGTGTGCAGGAGAGCTTCGATTACTGCAGGTGAACCACGATTACTGATATTGTGAGTTTCGAATATGTCCGATACAGACAGTGAGCAAGAAAGGGACTCAGTTTTCACGGACGCGGCCTCCGGCTCGGACACTAGACGTAAGAGACAGCTATCTGTGGCAGAGATGACCAAAAATCTGGAAAAGAAGAGGATGAAAAACCAGAAGGGGCCTGGTTCGGCCAAAAAGCGACAAAGCCCCAAAAACCGCAGCAACGAGTCGGCGGCAGTAACTCTCGACGCAATTGAGCGTTTGACAGAAGCCGGAAACCGTCGGGTAATTACCGCGTTTGAGACCAAATTCACACAAATGGAGAAAAGACTTGACATTTTGGAGGCGGAGAGCTTCGAAAAAGATTGTAAAATTCAGGAATTGGAACGAGAAATTGCGCAGCAAAAGTCAGTAAACAGTGACTTAAAGGGACGCCTCGATAGCATAGATGCTAACCGGCGGCTATCGTCACTCATTTTGACGAGCGACGAGTTCGGCGAGAGAACTTCAGGCGAAAACATTCCGGAGAAAATAGTGCGCGTTCTCAACCGCCAGTTTCCTGAGTTAGGTCTGGTGTTTGACGACATTCAAGTTGCCCATCGCCTACAAGGCGATAACAAGGTGATCGTGAAGTTTTTGCGGCGCAAGACCCGAGACGACGTGTTCGAACGTAGGTTCGAATTATTTAAACGGGGGAAGCGGAGCAGTCTTTACATCGCAGAATCACTGACTCCAGAAAGGCAGCACCTCTTCCAGCTGCTTTTGGCTGCTCGGCGACCTGAAAATGGCTCGAAGATAAAGTCAGTGTTCAGTCGTCGCGGCCATGTGTACTGTAAGACTACCATAGGAGGCAACAACATACCCATTCCCGACATAGATCGTCTGCAGCGCCTGCTGAATGGACGGTTACCGCCGCTGCCCTATGCCCAGACATCGGAAGCCGAGAGGAGGGGAAGCGCAGCGGTACGGCCGGCGGCTGGACCTGCTGCCCAACGAGACAGCGGACGGGCTGCAGAGGTGGCGGCGACAGGGCCTGAGGCGAGTCAGCTGGACACGGGGATGGCAGGTGTGGCATAGTCTACGAGGTAGATGACTGGTCGGCTCGCCAAGGCGCTTCGAAGTTCCATTGTTTCCGCTTTAAATGCGTTGGCCTTTGTTGGGGTTTGCTATTATTACAGTGTATGTTCAACGCTGGAAATGTTGCGCCAAGTGTTGTACGTACGTGCGCACGTGTCTCCACATTTTGATTTGCAAAAGTATTCTTAGAGCCGTCAGTCACACATTAATGAACGGAGAAACGTTGAAGAGTGCTCAGAGATCGTGTAGCTCAGAGATCGTGTTAATGATGGCCATCAAAATTACTGGTAATGCCATGGCGAGAGTTTTTACGGTAATGTCAGTTCAGAAAGGTTCAAGTTAGAACTATCTAAGTTTTTTTCGTCTGCCATGTATCAGGTGAGTATGGACAAGATCGTTAGTTCGGAGACCGGGGCCTCGCACTGGGCGACAGCTGGGCTCCGGACCTTGCGGCTCGGTGCCGGTATGTGGCAGCGCATAGGGAGGGGGAGGGCTGGAGGGCGGTGTATGAAGGGGGGAGCAAAGCATTTGTTCCAGGTTGTTACATTGGGGAGTAGGACTATTGGAGCCGGAAATGGCAAATGGGCAATTTCAGAAAAGAAGTTCTCGAACAAAGATCAAAATGCGAGACCTTAAGCTTCTAACGCTCAATACCCGCGGAATGCGATCTGCGTCCAAAAGGCGTGCGCTATTTAGATTTCTACACCTCCATTATCCCAACCACATTGCAGTTCTCCAGGAGACACATTCATGTCCCAGTGATGTTAAGTATTGGCAAACAGAATGGGGTTCCAAAATACTCTTCTCTCATGGGAAAACCATAAATGAATGTGGTGTCGCAATTCTGATGCCAAAGTCATTGGACGGAAATTATGAAATTTACGTTTCTTACCTAGCCGATGACGGAAGGATGCTAATAACAGACCTATCTTTCGACATATGCTGCATTAAGTTGATTGCAGCATATGCACCTACCCAGGGACAAAGGAAAGAACAATTGATATTCTTTCAATATTTACAAGCAAAACTCGAATCTATGTCTGACTTTGAAAAGTCTCATCTCTTGATATGTGGAGACCTAAACATACACTTAACCCGGAGAGACACATCAAGTGCCAGATTCCGTCTATCACCAGCCGCAAAGATCTTACTCGATATGATGAATCAACATAAATTATTTGATCTATGGCGTAATAAGAACCCTGAATTAACTCAGTTCACATGGCGTCGAGTAGCACCAGAGTTGCAGCAGTCTAGACTAGACTACATAATTGCTGGTGAACAAATAGTACACAATCACATCATAAACAAGGCTGACATCATGCCAAGCATTTTAAGTGACCATAGCATAGTATCCACGGAGATATGTATGTTTTCATCGAACCGGGGGCCTGGACTTTTTCGGTTTCGTAACGAACTGTTACAGGACAACACTTTTGTGGAGAAGGCTAGATCAGAAATTGATAAAGCAAGGCGAGGTTCTGAAATTTACCAGGATATAAGTGACTGGGGTGTAAAGTTAGAGCTGCTATCCAGTCAAATACGAGTGCTAAGCATAAAACACTGGAAGGAGAAAGAGCTAAGAAGACGCGAGGAAAATACCAGCCTTCTTCGAGCACTCGAGAGGTGCGAGGCTGAGTTGAGTTTAGGGCCTGACCACGCCCTGCTTGAAAGATACCAGGAATTGAGGAACCGTGTCAACATAATTGAGGAAGAGAAGGGCATAAGGGCAATGACTTAATCTGGAGCTAGGTGGATGGAAGAGGGAGAGAGGCCGACCAAATATTTTTTGAACTTGCACAAAAGTAGAAACGCAAAAAAGCAAATTGAAGTTCTTTAATTTGAACATGATGAATTGATCACTGGTAGCTCTGAAATTTTGAGTCATTGTAAAGATTACTTCGAAAAATTGCATACAACCAGCAAACTACACCCCGGAAATGAATTTTTGTGCGATGACTTCTTAGGTTCAATAAACTGTCCCCAACTTAGCGCAGAGGATAGAGATATGTGTGACGCACCGTTAACCAAAGACGAATGTAAAATTGCCCTCGAGGGAATGATGGATAACAAATCACCTTCCTTATCGGGTTTCTCCAAAGAATTTTTCTGATATTTTTGGAATGATGTAGAAGATATTGTTATGAACTGCCTAACGCAGGCTAAAGAAAAGGGACAACTCTTTGTTACTCAACGCAGAGGAGTAATTACCTTAATCCCAAAACGCGGCGACCAAAGGCTGTTGAAAAACAAACGCGCTATTTGTCTACTCGACATTGTATATAAAATCACAGCAAAGGTCCTAGCCAACAGAATGATTTGCGTGGTACAGAAGTTGATTTCTCCCGATCAAACGGGAGCTATTCTCGGCAGAAACATTGGGTCAAATTTGCGCACTGTGGCCGACGCAATACAATATTGCGACAGCAACAAGTTACAAGGAATACTTATGACATTAGATTTTCGAAACGCCTTTAATACCGTGGAACATGCGTTCATTTATGACACATTACGGAAGTTCAATTTAGGACAAAACTTCATCCAATGGATCAAAATACTGCACAAAGATTCAGAACTTGCCATCATAAATAATGGATACACTTCTCAGTGGTTTAAACCCTCACGTGGATTACAACAGGGGTGCTTAGCATCTGCACTGATTTTTTGTTTGGTAGTCGAAATTTTAGCAATCAAGCTTTGCGCAACGCGTGACATTGGAGGTATAAAGATTTCAGGAGAGGAAATAATAGTTTCTCAATATATTGATGATACAACTCTTTTTCTGAACAATTCCAGCTCAGCACAACATGCCTTAAATGTAGTTCGGGACTTCGGATGGAAGTCTGGATTGCAGTTGAATATAGAGAAATGCCACTTTACCTGGTTGGGAACTAAGAAGCTCTCACGAGAACTCATCTGCGGACAGGAACCGAGTGAGTATTTTAAAATACGGGGCATACATTTTAGTACTCGGCACAACTGTGACAGAGCCAATATCGAACCAGCTATAGTAAGAGTAAATAATACCCTCAACCTGTGGTCACAGCGCGACCTAACGATCAAAGGAAGAATCACAATTGCAAAATCTTTAATCGTTTCCCGGTTTATTTCCATGATGTCTGTGGTCGACTTCGATAAAAAGCAATTAGAGAGTATACAGAGCAAGATAATGAAATTCATATGGAGAGGTCGTCCCCCGAAGGTGGCCAGAAACACACTGTACCAGGAAATAAAAAATGGAGGACTGAACGCGCCAAATATACATGGAATATACAAAGGGATAAGGGCATCGTGGCTGGGCAAAATATTGTGTAATAAAAAATCATCATTCGCGAAAATATTTCTTACCAGAATACAGATTAAGTATAACGATATTCTACACATGAACTGCGGAAAACATTGGATTGATTCGAGATGCATTGCAACATTCTACAAAGAAGTGCTGAAACTATTTAGGGAAACTGTGCCTATTCCAGAACCAAGCAATGGTACAGACGTAAGGAATCAGTTGATTTGGAATAACACGGCAATACGCGTGAGAGGAACTGGATTCTTCTACCGCGAAGTTTACGATGGTGGCATTAAATTTGTTGACGATTTTTCGATAACCAGGGGAGAATTTATAACTTTGAAACATTTCAACAAAAACATCCTCAAATTACGATTAACCCTCTCACATATATCGGATGGTGTTGTGCAATACCAGCAGAATGGAAGCGCCGAGTTATTGGGAGCAAAAAACTAACAGAGGAGGAAAAAACTTTGAAACCAGTTATAGAGATTAAAGGGAAGCAAATTCCGATATATTTAGTCAAGTCAAAATACTTTCGGAATCAGTGGCTTTCGGATATCTCCCCCAGCTCAAAAGACAAATGGATAGTGTAATAGCAGCGGTGCGGTGGCCGTACATTTAGCGCACGAGGAAATACTATTTTTGCTGTGAAATGAAGTTATTGGATGTTGGGGGACGGGGAGTGAATTGGCTGGTGGAATGGGAGAAAGAATGATGGTGTAGGACAAAGTGTTGTAGTAACTTGTGGGAATCCGACGTCCGACTCAAATACGATTTTCCTTTTATACTCTTTATCTTTTTCGTATATTCTCAGCGACTTACAAGCTATTTCGGCAAAAAAGAATGGCCTCCCCGTCTTTTGATGTAAAGCTCATCCCAGAGTACGATGGCGCTGGCGATGTGGTAGATTGGCTGGAGAAAGTGGAAATGGCATGTGAACTGCAGTCTCCTGCAGCAGACCAGCTCATCGTCATACCTTTGAGGTTGAAGGGGGCGCATCAGCGGTGTATCGGCAGCTCTCGGTCGAAATCAGGAAGGACATAAGCCAGTTGAAATCTGCGTTGCGACGCGCTTTCGCTGCTGATAGGTTTATCGCCTATGAAGATTTCATTCACCGTAAGCTTCAAGATAATGAATCCGTAGATGTGTACCTTGCTCATTTGAAGCACACATCATCTCTTTTTGGTGGGCTCACAGAAGAAGGATTGGCATGCGCATTGGTCTCAGGCTTGCCAGATACGGTCAAACAGATTCTTCGAGCGGGGGCTCGGATGGAAACGCTCTCACTCTCTGAACTTGTAGACAGAGCCAGAGCCATTTTGCGTGAGGAAGGTGCCACGACCGTTGTGTCGGCAGCGTTAAGACACACTGGACTCACGAAGTGCGTTTCGTGCAAAAACGCCCGTCAGAAAACGAAGCAGCCGCTTAACAGAGGTGTTGGCGGTATACCATTTTCCAGGCATTCGAATAAGGAAGGGCAAACAATTCGCTGCTACTGCTGCAGTGGATGGGGTCACATCGCTGCACAGTGTCCCAGCAAGCGAGACTCGGGAAACGAGAGCCGAGAAGAGGGACATGCGCCGGCCTCTTCTCGGGACTAAGGTGGAATGGCGCGCTGCCTGTGAGGCGGTTAGAGGTACAGGGGCTTGAATCAGAAGTCTTGATAGACACAGGATGCACACGAAGTCTAGTTCACACTTCTTTGTGCACGGAGTGGAAAAGCTGTGCTATAAACATGGTGACAGTCAGTGGCCAGTATATGGACTGCGTAGGAACGGCAAGGGTGCAGCTGTCCATTCCCAGGGGTCAATCAGTGGTTTTGAACGCCGTTGTAGTGAGGGAGAAACCTTTGGGGTTTTCAATGATTCTGGGTATGGATGGCCTGCAGGCTTTTGGAGGAGTCACGGTGCGCTCGCCCACCGATGTTTGCTTCTTCAGCGAAATAGACACATGTACTGGCATGGGTGCCGGACAGGAAGATCAAACAAGCACAGAAACGGAAGCGAGACAAGAGCTCGCAGTAGAAAAAAGAAGATTTCTGCGCTAAGTTTGATCAAGACCAGAATTGCTGGGTCGTTAGCTGGAAGTGGGCGGAAGGGTCAGCACCGGCTGCCCTGAAGAATAATGTACCGCAATATGCAGTGCCGGCCAATGTCAAGGCGGAATACCGGCGAGAAATTGATCTTTGGATTCAAAATGGATGGCTTCTACCATATGAAGAGGGGAAATATGGACCGCCGAAAGGGCTCATCCCGATGATGGCTGTCGTACAGCACAACAAGAATAAGGTGCGACCTGTGCTCGACTTTCGTGAGATGAACAGTCACGTGGAAACTTTCACTGCAGATATGGACGTTTGCAGCGAAAAAGTTCGGGAGTGGCGGAAGATGGGGAGGCAAGTTGCACTGCTAGATCTTCATAAAGCCTATCTGCAGATACGCGTGGACGAGGCACTGTGGCCGTATCAAACAGTGATGCTTGACGGGAAAAGATATTGTTTGACAAGGTTAGGATTTGGTCTCAACGTGGCGCCTCGCATCATGAAAACCATCTTAGAGACGGCCATTAGACAAGACCCAGTAGTGGAGAAGGCTGTGTCTTCCTATATCGACGATGTCTCGGTTGACGAGACAATCACGTCTGCAGAGGCTGTAGCTGCCCATCTCAAAAGCCTTGGCCTAGAATGTAAGCCTCCTGTTAGACTTACCGAGGGAGGAAGAGCTCTGGGCCTCAGGGTGTCAGGAGGGAAAGATTACCTGAGGTGGACCAGAGACAACAACATTGGCGAAGTCAAACAGCCGTTGACAAGACGAAACGTGTTTTCCCTCTGCGGTCGTCTTACAGGCCATCTTCCTGCTTGTGGTTGGTTACGGCCAGCAGCAGTGCTTTGCTGCCAGAGCGACCACGGACATTGTCGGACATGCCACTGACGACCCCACTGAAGATGCTCACGACCACCAGTCTCAGCAGGAAAAAGTCGTTCGTATTCATGAAGCGGCTGGTCATCCAGGAATCAGACGAACACACTTTTTCTCAAAGCGTGCTGACCCTTCAGTGACGAAGAGTCTGGCAAGGCGTGTCGTTCAGAGCTGTCAGATATGCCAGTCAATAGATCCCGCGCCAGTCAAATGGAAGCAGGGCCAGCTGAGTGTCGAGGGAATATGGCAGCGTCTGGGGATAGATATCACCCAATACAGAGGTCGGTCATTCTTGACACTCATTGACTGTGGGCCGAGCCGGTTTGCGATTTGGCGTCCGCTCAGGCTGAAAACCACTGCTTTCGTTGTTGAGCAGCTACATCAGATCTTTCTGGAGAGAGGCGCTCCACAGGAACTTTTGGTCGATAACGACCCCGCCTTTCGGAGCCGCCGGTTTGAAGTATTTGCTGCTGAGTGGGACCTGCAAGTGAGGTTTCGGTGTGCCCACCTTCCATCGGGAAATGGAATCGTCGAGAGAAGTCATCGCACCATAAAGACAATCGCTGCAAGAAAAAACTGCTCTCTTGGAGAGGCAGTTTTTCTCTATAATAATGCTCCTCAGGACAACAAAAACGAGGAATCAACCCCAGCTAATCAACTATACAAGTACAGGCTGAGAGCACATCCATTGGAGAAAAATGCCGCAGGATCACAAGGATCACACAGATCGGACGCTCGGCCTCCCAGACGCGGTTCCTATGAGGTGGGTGACACTGTCTGGGTGCGGCCCCCCGGAGCGAGGTGCCACACACAGTATGCCAGAGGAGTTGTCACTGGCCGCATCTCTGAACAAGCTGTGGAGGTGAACGGAATACCACGACATGTGCGCGAGCTGCGCCATCGAACTACTGCGGATGAAGAGGAGAGAAATGGTAGTGCAGAAGACGATGGCCCCCTTCTTGTTTCGCTGCAAGCATCCGAGCCAATCATCGAGACCACGGACAGTGCTGCGGGCGGAGATGCGACAACGCAGCTGAGGCGATCCGAAAGAATACGCAACCGCGTTCACCGGTGAGGTCCAAGCTTCCCTCTGCGACGGAATCTAAGGAGCGCAGCGGCATGAAGAGAAAACAGTGATATGAGGTGTCTCAAAAGACAGGGTGGGGTGTAATAGCAGCGGTGCGGTGGCCGTACATTTAGCGCACGAGGAAATACTATTTTTGTGTAGGACAAAGTGTTGTAGTAACTTGTGGGAATCCGACGTCCGACTCAAATACGATTTTCCTTTTATACTCTTTATCTTTTTCGTATATTCTCAGCGACTTACAGATAGACTACGGTTCCGATTTTGAAGATATGTGGGGCAAAATATATTCATTGTCGTTTCAAATATCTACCTCGACAAAACTTCAAAGCCTGCAATACAGAATCAATCATCGGTACTTCCCAACAAGGCGCTTCCTTTGCCTCAGAAACGTTGTTGATGATCCCTTTTGTGATTTGTGCGGAATGGTCAAAACGATTCAACACTTTTTGGCTGAATGTGAGATTGTGCGGTCATTTTGGAATGCCCTAGCAACTAGAATAAACGAAAAACTAATCGCCTCTCAAAAATTCATTCCAAACAACAAAAACATAATCTTCGGATCGCTTTCAACGGTCGATGCAGTAAATTTAATCGCATTATGCGCAAACCAGTTCATTATTAAGCAGCCGTTCAAACAACAACAGCTGCGGCTAACGGATTTTATTCGGTTTGTTACGAAAATCTTCAAAATGGAAAAAATTAACGCAACAAAGAATGGGAAGATCAGTAAATTCCAGAACAAATGGGCTCTTTACATTGACAACGATATAAATCTAGCATTGTAAACCCTGTGTGACAACCTGGAATCTTTGAGTAATGAAGTTAGCAAGAAGCGTGAGTGGGAAGGGAAGGGTTGGATAGGGAGTGGAACATTCGACCAAATGGAATGATGTGATGAAGAATGTCTATGGAAGGAATGTCCTCGTAACTACATTATTCGACTGTATACAATAGGGGTTCGCATAGTTTTGCATTTGTGTCTGTGTATGTCCAATGCGTGAATTGTGATATCCCTGTTAATTCATGTGAGATAAACGGAAAAAACAATAATAAAAAAGTCCACTGTGGCAAAAAAACTCTCGCCCCACCGGGCATGGATGGTCCCCCATAGGTACTTTTTAGGAATAACAGAATAACGACGAGGCGAAGCACCGTGTTTGGGGCCCTCATCTTACGCCATCATTTTCCCACCATCCCTGAAATTTTTTACCCTGGGTTACGCAAGGTCAGGTCACCAGGCGAGGTCAACCAAGGTCACCTCACTTCAACTCTTGAGCTCTACCATAGTTACATTTCTGGGCTGATCAATTTGAAACTTTTACACTTCATAACCCCTCCATGGTCTGCAAACTATATATCCGGATTTTTCGTGTAATCAATTTTTTTCAGATATTCGTGACCTGAGGTCAGGTCGCGAGGTGATCTCTCCCATTAAGAAGTATGGGAAAAGCTGTCTTATGATCTAAAAGTCACAAAAATGATTGCAAATGCTCAGATTGCTCAGAGAAACGTTCTTGGGCACCCTTTCACAGATCCCAGGGGCGATGTTTTCTCTTTGACCTCTTTGAGGTCATCACAGGTCACCAGTGGTCAAAAACAGTATCGTGGCTATAACTTTTGACTTAATCAAGCTAGAGCGCTGAATCACACGTCTCCGTGTATGTCTCGTCACTGGCTTTCATTTGATTTACGACAATGTCACTTTCTGACCTTTCGTGACCTCAGGTCATATTAGGGCACGGGGTGACCTCTGCAGGTCAAACCACTGGCGGGAGGTCATTACGTTCAAGACAGCGCAAAAAGGTATGGTAATTTCCTATCAAATTTATTTTACCAGATCTCAATAGCTCTAATGGCATAAGAGTTATGTCCAATTTTCTTAACACGCGCATTGACGGGGGGCGGGTACCCGCCCCTCCTCGGGTTTTTCGACGACAGCAGAAAAACGCCGGCGCGTAGCGCCGCCTTACTTGGCATACCTTTTTACTCATCATTTTTACAACTTCTGTAAAAATTTGAAGGTTAGGTCATCTCAGGTCAGGTCACCAGTACAGGTCAAGTGACCCGACCTAAAAAAAGTTTAAGATAGCATAAGTCGGAGCAGGGTGAACTAAACCGATTGAAACTCATATCACATAATGGGCCTACAGATTTCTCTAAAATATATTCCGGTATTTTTTATATCGATGACCTAAGTTCAGGTACGAGACATGAACTCTCTATTGGAAATACATGGGAAAAATGGTTTTTACTGAATAACTCAGTAACGGATGGTGATAGAGCGTTTATTTTAGTAACATTAGACTTGCCTTGTCTTTGCGGTTCTAATGATGTGCATTTTATATAATTTGACCTTGACCTGACCTCAGGTCAGGTCAAATCCTTGATTTGACCTAGCAAGGTCAAATTATGAATCCTTCGATTTGGCTTGCTGCGAGGATTCATATAGTTTAAGTCGTTTTGCTCTATCTTTACTTGTTCAGATGAAATGGCCGAAAATCTTAATTTACATGTTATCCCTATGACGGCATGTTTTGACCTCTCGTGACTTTAAATGTGACCTGACAAAAAAGTGGTTAACATATTTTCGATGGAGAAGTGGATGGGCTACCCAGCACCGTTTACCGTTTTTCATTACCTACCGTGGATCCCGAGATCTAAGGGGGTGGGTACCGGCCCCCCTCGTCAAAGCGAAGGTGGCTCAGACCCCCGTCAATGCATGTGTTAAGCATTGCATATTTTAGTGGAAATAGCCTATCGTGACCTAACTGGACCTTTGGAAGTCAAACCATTGACCTGAGTGCTTAAAAATGCTAAGTAAAAGTCTTACTGAATGAACACGAGCTTTCTTAAACACTGCAGATTTGCGCTAACCCCATATTTTCGGAGTTAGAAGGGGGCATTGATGCTTCCAGTGGGGCGAAGGTGGCGCCGGACCCCGGTAGGGCGTGGGTTAATTTTACGAAGAGAACTGTCCGCGATGCTAGTTTTGATTCAAATGCACCATTGAAGTTTCAAGATTGGACAAATGCTTAACACTCGCATTGACGGGGATCTGAGCCACCTCTGCTTTGACGGGGGGGGACAGGTACCCGCCCCCCTAAGATCTCAAGAACCACGCTAGGTAGCGAAAATGGTAAACGGCGTTGAGTAGCCCATCCACTTTTCCATCTAAAATATTGGAACCATTCTTTCAGGTCACATTTAAGGTCAGTAGAGGTCAGAACATACCGTTATAGGTATAACATGTAAATGAAGGTTTTCGAGCATAACATCTGAACAAGTAAAGATAGAGCAAAACAACTATAACTGTATGAATCCCCGCAGTAAGCCGAATCGAATGATATATAACATGACCTTGCTAGTTTAAATCAAGGATTTGACATGACCTAAGGTCAGGTCAAGGTCAAATTATATAAAATGCATATCATTAGAACGCAAAAGCAAGGAAAATCTAATGCAGTTCAAATAAACGTTCTATCGCCATCCGTTACTAAGTTATTCAGTTAAAACCATTTTTCCCATGTATTGCCAATAGAGAGGTCATGGCTCATACCTGACCTTAGGCCATTGATATAAAAAATACCGGAACATTTTTTAGAGAACGCAGTGGGCCCATTATCACGCGCCCCGCTGGGGGGTGAAATTCGCCCCCTCCTGGTTTTTCCCACATAACGCAAAAACAAAAAGACGCAGAAACACGAAACTTACAGTACCTTATCCCTGATCAATTTGACACATCTGATCGAATTTTTAGGCAAGGTCGTGTCAGGTCAAGGAGCTATTCAAGGCCAAGTGACCCAACCTCAAAACCTAAAATCACGAGTTTGAAGCGGCGCCTAGGGAACATCAGCGCACCGATCAGTTTGAAACTTTCACAATATGATCAGGTCATTAAGGTCTACAAATTTGCTATCTCGGAATTTCGATACTGTTGACCTAAGGTGGGGTCAAACTTTTGGTCGCCCCATTATAAGTCTATGGTGAAAAATAGGATGGGCTCATTTTCAGTAAATACTGGATAGATAAAGCTGAAAAACCTCAAACCGTCTATTTTTATCTCGATCTTGACCATTAACTTGAGTTTTTCAGCATCTGACATCTCAAAGGTCATGTCAGGTCACGTGAGCATAGAGTGATTGTTTTGCCAATAACTTCTCACTGAATTGAGATAAAGCTCCCATTTTGCTTGCATTGTGCTTTCGTGACCTAACTGGACCTCTGGAGGTCAAAGCATTGACCTGAGCGCTGAAACATGTCAAGTAATTTCTAATTGAGTTCTCGCGAGCTTTAAAATGCACTTTACAGATTTGCACTAACCCTCATTTTTTAGCTAGAGGGGGTATCGATGGCTCCCCCGGTGGGTCGAAGGTGGCGCCGGACCCCCGGTAGGGCGCGGGTTAGGGGATCGAGACAGATAAATATGGTTCCGGTTTGATTTTCTCATAACAGCTTTTTGCAACATGGGGAGAGGGCTCAGCAAAGCGAGCTGGGCAGTGGCGGATCTAGCCGGATGGTTTGGGAGGGGCAAACCAAAGTCGAAAAGCAAAAAACGTCGCGTAGTGGAAAATTGCGTTACAATAAGCCTTTTCGGTAGGATTTTGGGAGGGGGCGCGGTAGTGGAGTGGTCAGCGTAGCTGTCTGCCACGCAGCCGACCCGGGTTCAAGGCCCGGCGGCTTCCCTGAACAAGGAGCAAGCTGGCTCCCGAGAAACCCTTCCAACAGGGAAAGAGTTGGCGACGCCATATGACCCTGGCAGTTGGTGCGTCGATAAGCCCCAAAAATTATTATTATTATTAGGATTTTGGGAACTGGAGACAAATAGCAAAAAAAACGCCACGGAGTGAAACATATGGTCTGAAGATACTTTTTTCCTATCCAAGCCCCAATATTTACACTGAACTTCACTAATTCTGTTTGAAGTTGAGAGTTGAAGCACCAAAATCTTGCTTACAAGCTAAAAAAGAGTCGGGGAAAAAGGAGGTCGATCGCTTTGGGAGGGGCAAAAAATAGTTTTGCCCCCAGCTTTTCCGTTTGGGGGCAATTGCCTTTTTGCCCCTCCCCCCCTGGATCCGCCACTGGAGCTGGGGCGCTAGTTTTCATGTATTTTTCTGACGACCCTTGGCGCTTTTCAAATTTGGAGGTAAATCCGGAGGGTTTGTGGTTAATTAAGGGGAAACTGGAGGGTTTAAAGTAAAAGTTTTGAGGTTTTTTGGCATTAAGTATCTGGTAGCACTGCGGCGAGCAGTGGCGAGCTGTTATATCTTTATTGTTACTTGAGCATAGGTCCTAGATAGATCCATGCCTAGATTTTCGATTTTCATTTACTTACTTATTTTAAAAGTTTTCAGAAGGAAGACGGTCACGGGTAGTGCTAGTAGGAGGTAAGGGGCTGTTTGTTATTTTTTGGGAGGTATATATGTAGTGTATCATAATTTGTTAAGCTAAGATTCGATACAGGATGCTCAAACCATCGGAGGGTATGAAGTGTCAAAAAACTTAAGATTACTTTTCTCTAGTAAAATATTGATTTCTATGCTACCTGACAGCCCAGTCTGCAAAGTGTGGCAGCAGGCCAGATGAGGCATCAGGCATATACAATTTTCGCACAAATTCACAGTACCTGCCACCTAAAATATGCACCAATTTCCAATATACCTACCAGGTAGAAAAACACTCATCGACCCACATGGTGCAATGCTACCTCTCTTAGTATTTAGTTTTGTAAGGCCCCCTTTTGTGTCTTTATAACCATACATCCATCATTTTCTGGCTTTCATTGTCACTTCCATCACACCAGTCTTGCAAATATACACTAGGTTGATAGAATTTGCACCATTTACTCCTCTCTCCAAGGTCACTCACACTGACAAGATCTTGTGATCACAATGACAAGTTCCATACTTAACACAGTGGCTGACAGTGGCACACTGGCTGACATTTTTTGTTTGAAACTGCTTATCCCACCAATTCTGATTTAATTCATGACTTAGCATTCTTCCTTTAAGGGTAGCCTTATAATGGGATTTGAACTGGGTTATGAGACTATGTGTGTTAAATAGTTAACCCTATTTCCGTCAGGCTCCCGGCTACCCCTATTTCCGGCAGGGGGCAATATCGGCCCCCTAAGATCTCGTAATCTAACCGGCCGATTTTGAAAATTCAAAGTGCCATAGATTCCTCTGCTGCTAAACTTTATTTTGAAAAAAACAAAAATTTCAAAATTTTTATTTTTTAGGAGAAGGTCGTGCAAAATATACAATTTTTGTGTATTTTTAGATTTTCCATAACCCTTGTCTCTGTTGTACGATTTTCACAAAACTAGTTCAGACTTACAAATAATTGACCCAAAATTTTCATATACTCGAGTTACGCAAAAATTCGAAATTCAATGGCAGTTCCAGGACCAGGACTATGAGGGGAAATATATACAACCTAAAAAGTTTTTGTTATGCGGATTAGAAGCCGTCATATACTGCTTGGCATCTTTGACACATAAATAAATGAGAAAAAGTGAAAAACTCATCAGGGGCAGATGCAGTAAGGTAAAACAGTGGGGTAAAATACATACCAACAATATGCGAATGGTATGCATGAGTATATTAGTCCCTCGACTAGTTGAAATTTAATTTCTGATAATTTTTACCCTCCCATGGCAGCTCTGGGAAAGGGGGTGACATAGGCGGATCAAGGACTCGTCGTGGGGGGGTGGGGGTGATTGGAAACACATTTTCAATATACAACGATATTGAGTCGCGCGGTGATACTGGCTGGGAATATACATTTTGAAAATGTGTGGTGACTGGACACGCCTCTGGTAATCTAGAATTGGGTTATAACTATTTTGAATTTTCATATACCCAATTGTATTCGCCCTGCCACGGCTGTAAGCAGTCTTCTCACTTACTAACGTTTAGTCCTTCTTGATAACATTCCCCCATTTTGAACTGCTGTAACCGCCCCTGATGAATACAAATAGTGACAATTGTGAATGCACTATCATCTCACATAAAAATGATATAATAAAACCATATAACTGGTATCAGGATCAGCAGAGACGGCTTCCTTTTACAAAAAACCCATCGCATACGATAATACTTGGTTTGTGGATAGAACCTCCCCAAAAACCCAGCCATAGCTCCGCCCCTGGTAAATATGTAATCTTGAAAATTTCAGAAAACCTGCCTGTACTAGTTTTAGGAAAAGTCAGGAAGTTTCAAAGTTCTATCGCAAGCCGTTTGGAGATATTCTCGAAAAACCTGAAGGGGGGCAATATTAGCCCCCCTGCCGGAAATAGGGTTAAGCGATGGAGTATTTCAGGAAACGATTGGATCATTATTTTTATTGCCCCATTATTCAACTTGCTGTTTGTGTAAAAAAAGTCCATTTACCCTTACAGACCCTGTTCTCCCTGGATGTTTGTGTGCAGTGAGATGATTTTAAGAAAGTGGCATCATTCTTAAGCCCCACAGTGACTTATATTTAAATTTTGAGAATTGTATGCACACATTGACACAAAAAGACAAAATAATGTTAAGGTTAAAACTATTTCATGTTTGAACACCTTTAAATCCCACTTGTTAAACATGGATTTAGTAGTCTTAAGTATAAATGTGTGATTTGTTGTATTGACTAGTTTTGTTTGTGAAATATCTTCTGATTTATCAAGAAAAATAGAAGTTGAAAAATATAACTTTGTTTTGTAATGGTAACCTGTTTTAGCTAAGAAGTGCTCAATTTGTATTTGTTCTCATTTTGGGCGCAAAACGAGCAGGTTAACACGCGCATTGACGGGGGGCGGGTACCCGCCCCCTCGGGTTTTTCGGAGACAGTAGAAAAACGGCGGCGCGTAGCGCCGCCGTACTTGGTATACCTTTTCCCTCATCATTTTTACAACTTCTGTGAAAATTTTAAGGTTAGGTCATCTCAGGTCAGGTCACCAGTACAGGTCAAGTGACCCGACCTCAAAAAAAGTTTAAGATAGCATAAGTCGGAGCAGGGTGAACTTATCCGATTGAAACTCATATCACATAATGGCCCCACCGAGTTCTCTGACATATGTTCCGGTATTTTTTATATCGATGACCTAAGGTCAGGTACGAGGCATGACCTCTCCATTGGAAATACATGGGAAAAATGGTTTTTACGAAATAACTCAGTAACGGATGGTGATAGAGCATTTATTTAAGCTGCATTAGACTCGCCTGGGCTTTGCGGTTCTAATGATATGCATTTTATATAATTTGACCCTGACCTGACCTCAGGTCAGGTCAAATCCTTTGGTTTGACCTAGCAAGGTCAAATTATATATCATTCGATTCGGCTTGCTAAGAGGATTCATACAGTTTAAGTCGTTTTGCTCTATCTTTACTTGTTCAGATGTAATGCCCGAAAAACTGAATTTTATATGTTATCCCTATGACGGGCATGTTTTGACCTCTCGTGACCTTAAATGTGACCTGACAAAAAATGGTTCAAATGTTTTCGATGGAGAAGTGGATGGGCAGCCCAACGCCGTTTACCGTTTTTCGCTACCTACCGTGGTTCTCGAGATCTTAGGGGGCGGGTACCCGCCCGTCAATGCGAAGGTGGCCCAAACCCCCGTCAATGCGCGTGTTAAATCTGGCACTGAGTGTTACCAGCTTGTATGCCTAGTTAAAGCCAGCCACATGTATTCATCTCATGCAGAAAACAGACAAAAAGTTCAAACACATATATGCATCCAGCTATTGTTGTTTCTAAATATTCTGTGATTGTGACCTCGCTACCAACTGTTTCAGTTTATTTTGGCAATATCACTTCAATTAGTGTGTAATATTGCAATGAAGTGAAATAAATACCTAGGTATCAAAAATTTATTTTCTCAATAGTGTAGCCATGGCTTGTATTGTGTCCATACATACACTGGTTAACAATGCAGCTATCTGTAAAATATTTGATTATAGTATGTATAAGCTTAGACCTTTTTTTATTCATGCTCTCCCAATGTTTGAAAATGTGCATTTTTGCCCAAAACATGCACTTGGATGTGCCTCTTTATATCTACTATTGGGAAGATTGAACTCAAAGGAGCTGAACAGCCTGGTTGTGAAGCTGTGTATCTTACATGATTTGTATTTGATCATGATCATATACCCTAGCAGGTGTATGGAAGTAAGACTGTTCCTTGTATTGGTCCTCGCCTTTCAGCCCCAGTTCCAGTCTCTGACCTGAGTCATGCTGGCAACAGGTTGGGTCTTGGGTCAGAAAGGTCACAGCTGTAGCACTAAAAAACACTAAAAAGGATGTAATGTGAACTTTTCAGCTATGAAGCACAAACAGTTTCGAGATGATTGGATGATATTTTAAATCCTTCTATTGTTTGGACAAATTTACAATATGTGTTTTCTTATTGTTACTTTTGAAACAATCTGTAACATGAGTATTTTATTTTTCCAGTGTCCAGCCAGACAGCTAAGTAATCCAGTCGTCTCACCATGGATTTCAAAGGTATTGCCCAGTGTTTACAGTTTTGGTATGCTTGTGGTTGTTAGGGTGTTGCTTGATGCAGTGCTCGCTCTTTGCCAGGTGCTGCATCAAGTCCCGTATTTTTCCTTCAGGTTTTGTAGTTAAGGATAGCTTAATTAGTACTTCCAAAAACCTCAAAGCTGTTCCAAAACCTCAATGTCTTTTCATCTTATATGCATAGCTTATTTTCCTTGAAGTGGTAAGGCAAGTTATGCAAAGTTTATCCTTTTTTCACAGAGCTTGTCCCAGCTATTCACTGAGTTTGTCACTTCTATTCACAGAGTTTGTTGTTGTTTGTCCATCACTGCTACAGTCTTCGTTTTTACGTTATTAAACGGTGTGGGGCTAGGGGTATTCTGTTTTCAATTTTATAGCTCACTTTTTCATTTTTGGTCGTGCCACCCGTTCTATCGTCTTATTATTGTCTAGTTTCCTCTTTCAGTTGTCATCGTTATTCACTTTTGTGTGGCTTATCATTGCTATGTATTTTTTCAAATATATTTCCATGCTAGCATTCGTTGTATGTCTTTCGCTCAGTTTTGGCATCTATTTTGCTGAGCTGTTCTAGAGTCCGTTCTCAGTGGCCGGTTTTATCCTTGCTTTATCACGTGTGTGCACTTGCTTGGCCCTCGTTTTGTCACTATCAGTTTCTTTTGCCCATCATTCACTTACTCCCGATTTGATTTTCTATCTTTTCTTCCACTTTTATCGTTTTTTTGTTATCCTTGCTTTTATCGGCCGGCTTTCGCTCAATATTTTACGATCCTCTTTGTTTTTTTTCCGCTGCGATCGTCAGTGCTGCCAGTGAAGATTACCGAAGACTCACAGGCAGTGCACTGCCTCTTCTACAAGCAGCACTCGGTGCGGTCGCCAGCACCGGAGAAACCTTCCGACCGCACGCTGTTTGTCATCAACGTCCCTCCAGTTGTCGACGAGGTGAGAGAACCGCCACCCGCTCACGAAATCGAGGTCTGGCCGATGGCGTCAGATGAGTAGCAGCGGCTCGACTAGTTTAGTGGCTGTTTGATGTGTCAAAGCGTGCAACTATCGGACCAGTGCTACACGTTTTCGGAATTGGGTCCTGCCCCGGAGTGCGGAATTCAACTACGGCCCTCACCTTAACATAAGAAAGAAAGATTTTACATGGGCTAAACAAAAATTAATTTCCCCTTGCGTATGCCAGCTGACCGCTTCTATGCTGATTGATTGAGCAGCGAGAACTCGATCACGTTTCAATCTCAAAGCTAGAGTAGGCATTCTCTCCCCTTCTGTCACCTGTTGTTCTTCGAGGGCTTGGCCATGCCAAGCCTTAGCCCTCTAGAGGCTCCTTGTGGCGGAAGCAATCGGCTGCCAAGGCCGTCACCACCTTCTCCCACCTTGTCGTTTGCATTTCAGGCCTGTATGAAGCGGCTGTTCAAAGACTGCGGCCGCGTGAAGCGGGTGATGTTTCACAAGAAACCAGCGCTGGAGCCGCCGGCACGGAACGAGTCACAGTTCTTCCCCACTACCGAACCCGTCCAGGTCAGTGCGTGGCATGTGTTCCGGCTGCTTCTCTAACGGCGCTGTTTCTGGGGGTTTCTGTCGCTTTTGTGCGAGGAGCGGCGCAACTAGGGGTCGGACACTAGCTGCAGTTAGAAGGCTAAAAGACAGTGTTTAATACTCGCTGTGAAAGGGGTGCTTAGGCCTTAAAAGTTAATTGAATGTTTGCTTTGTCTTAAAAATTGTTCCACATCCGCTGGATCCCACATGATTGAAACGGTTGGCGCTCCAAGCGGGGATAAAGAACAAAATAATGAGAAGTGTCATTGTCAATGAATTTTAGTGAAAAATTTACTACATTACATTATTGGTATTATAAGAAGACTACTTGGATTTTGCAATGTGATTTTACTGTCTTAGTAAAAGTCTGTGAGGTAGATTTCCAGGCCATTTCTAGTGAACAGCTTCATGTTTTTCTATTGGTATTCGACAGCATAGTCTAAATCGCCTCTGTGTCGAAATATCGAATAGGTATATGATCAATAGGTATCTGTGATATATAGGGCCCTCAACTTCATTACTTCTTAAAGCCACTACTCATGTTGCCGTAGTTACGGTTGCCTTGCATGCTCTATAGCCGATGTGTATGCAGGATTACAAATTTATGCTCTTCTTGTAAGGAGCGTGTTCAGTTCCTAAAGCCTCTTGTAGATTCAGCCCACATATAACTCGACATGAAGGAATAAAACGTTCATTAGTGTCCGTCGATAAGATGCTATTTAGCAGATCATATCTAGTCAGCAGTGACAAATCGGGTAAATTTCTGTAAATTTCCAAGTTTTACCATTAAAGAATGATCCAAAGTTTTGGCTGTGGAGCTAAGGCGATACGATTCAATATTTATTTCAGAATATCCGGGACAAGGCAAGCTTTTTGTATTTTTAATCAATCAATTTTTATTTCATTTTCCATATAGACAGGTGAAGAGAAGCAAAGGACATGAACAGCAGATAAGAAACATGAGAGAGGCAAGCAATAGTCATACAGTACAGCACAAGGTGAGTATGTTGTGATATTAGTATGTTATGAGATTAGGACAAATAATAATGCTGGTCAGTAGAAATAACACAAAAACAAAGCAGAAAAACAAAAAAGAGAAGCAATACAAAATAAAATGAGCAGACAGATCATCCAAAACGTGCCTAACAAAACAAATAAAATGACGGAAAAAAGTAACCAATTATAATTATATGTTTGATTGAAGTTGTGGGCCCACATTTGTTCTTCACGTTAGTCACAAACGAAGGAAAAGAAAACACCCAGTTTCACACACATTGTGCCGGATAAGAACAGATAATTGTGGCAATTAATGAAGCAAAAACAAATTAATGAAGCAAAGACAAAGCAACGAGCAGGAAGCCAACAGCGCAAAAGCAGGACGCAGAACATAATCAGGCGAAATGAGAGCAGAGATGACACTAAGTGCGCAAAAAGCAAACGAAAACGGATAAACAAAAGTTGAGTTAAATGTAACAGCACAAGAGCAGCGAGAAAAAGCAAAAAGAGCAATACAAGAACGAAATGAACATAGCAAAACGAAATGAGCTCACGTAATATGGCGCGACACCTGATATATGCAGACACCTCGACCATCCTCGGCGGCTGAGAGCCCATCCACCATCCGACATTATCTCCGTGAGGCCAGCGAGTGGGAGCGTAGAGAGTCTGCACCGCGCGGAGATTCAACAGACAGAATCAACGCTGCCTGATCATGCGACGAGAAGGGTCTGGGACCCGGTCATCACCGGGCCAAGCTAGCGCGGTCGGCACTGACGGCCGGCCGCATCGCACGGACCGGCTACCGACTCCACGCTTCAGGATCTCAAGTGTCTATTTCTTCTCAAGTGTTTATAGCAAGCGATTAAAAGCCAAAAAAATTACCAAAAATTCAAGTAAAAGGAAGCAGTCACTCATAATAACGCGTCTAAAACAGACGCAGTAAAAGTATCACTTGACCCCATTTCAAACAGGGTGTCTCACCATACACCTAAGACCCACCATTACTTTCGCTGATGGCTGTGCTGCTGCAATCGACTGAATTTTCCATCCTGGACTCAAGGAGACAGGCCAAATAGCATCTTATCATCTCGCTATTTTTCTTTTTGCTGCGGAACCGCAGAATCCCTCAATTCACTGGCACCGGTTAAATTACCGTTCCCAGTAGGAATATCTGCACTGGCGGACTCTGTCGGCCGATCCGTGAACTCTAATCGTTCCCAGTTTCCCGCTCATCCCAAGTTCCGCTCGGTGCAGGGCTACAAGGTGGCGTACTGCGTATTCACCAAGCCAGAGGCGGTTCAGAAGGCGCTCGGCCTGGACCTGACCATGGACTCTCCGCCCCGGCTGCTGTCGACGGAGGAGCACCCCCTGCTCATGGGCGTTCTCAGTGAGTGCCGGGGATGCGTACGCCTTTGCAGTGTGTGGATTTGCAAAGATTATACGGTATAAAATGCAGCAGACTGATAACGCCAGGTTCTGAGCTGATGTGGCGAGATCCGATGTGAACAAAATTTTTTAATCGATTGCGAAATGCCTTGGGGTTTCCCTGTTTTCCTTGGCAACAGAAGCTTCCAGATCTGGTGTCTTATGTTGGCTTTTTATACGACTTGTGACGCTTCTTGTGTTAAGATTTTCGTATTCCACACTAATGATTATTGGAGTTAAACGTAACGTGGACTGCCAAGGTTATATGGCGTCGCCAATTCCACCCTGTTGGGAGTTTTGTTTTTTTTAGTATTTAAAATCATATTCTTATTTCCATCCACCCCGCTCAATGACATGAGAACGAAACATCATTTGTTTTTTGTATATTTGTGCGTTCCCAACCCGGGAAAGTTTTTTTACAGATTTGCACCACACTCATGCAGACACACTAAGTGGGGGTTTCCACTCATCGGCACCCTTGCGGGACAGTCATGTCCGCCCGTTCCATGTCACGCGCTCCACCGTTCCAGACGGTGGGGCTATCCCGATTTCTCGGGCCCGGCGAACACAGGACTGCTCCGGTGATACGTGACGAGGCCGTGCCCTCGGGCGGCGCCACCGGACCGGTGGATCCGTTTAAATTCAGATCAAGCCCGTGCTCCCAATAACAAGGGCGCTGGTTGGTCAGCGGAAGTCCCGAGCCAAGGCGGACACTTATCAGTGCACTGCCATCTCCCGGGTAGGAGGTGGTCGAGGAGAAACAGCAACGTGTTAGCGAAATCCAGCTCTCTTCTAAGAGTGTTCAATCCCTCCTGCAGACCCGCTTGGTAGCGGTCGCTGCTGAGTAGTTGCCGGATGTGCCGCAGGGTGGCAGCAGGAGTATAACGAGTCGGTGCTGGACGAGTCGGAGCTGCAGAAGGAGGTGGACGCGTACATGGCCGAACACGACGCCCGCGTGACCGAGGTGAGACCAGGTGCAACGACATCTGCTGACGAGATCAGAGGGTCAGAGTCAAGGGAATCAGATAACCGGGGTGGATGCGTACATGGCCGAACACGACGCCCGCGTGACCGAGGTGAGACCAGGTGCAACGTCATCTGCTGACGGATCGGGGTCGGTCGGGAATCGATACCTGGGTGATGCGGCCCGCTGGGTGAGACCAGGTGCAACGTCATCTGCTGACGAGATAAGAGGATCAGGGTCAGAGAGAATCAGATAACCGGGTTGGACTTACCTGGCCGTACATAAGGCCTGCGGGAATGATGTAAATATATATATATATATATATATATATATATATATATATATATATATATATATATATATATATATATATTTATTTCTATTTGTATATTTTAGGACATGCCAATTGCATTACATGTGCGATGACGTTACTCCGACACCTCCTGGGCTTTCTTCGTAGCCACCACAGCTTGAAGGGTGGTCCGTTTGACCTCTCATGGCCGTGGCAACCGACAAAGATAGGGACTGTCGACATGGGACAGTGCTAGGGACAAGATCGGAACGCCGCTAAAGCCTTCTTTTGTTCTCTGCTGAACCAAATGTGAACCATAGCGGAATACATGTGACGGTACAGATGCGCACAATGGGTCAGTTTAGGCTGATTTGGGAAATTGCTTATAATTTGAGAACCATTTGACTCAGAAGAAAGCCAAAGGTATTGATGTGTTCGTCTTGACCCAAGGATTCCAATGGTATATGGCATGACCTTGCTAGGTTACAGTGACCTGACTAGATGCGACCTAACAAGGTCATGTTCCATATCACTGCAATCTTTAACTCGTGTTCGTCACTATACAATCATTCTTTCTGTATTTTATTTCGTGTAAAACTTATTCGTATTAAAAGCGTGGCATCTGGTGACCTCTGGTGACCTTGTTATTGATTAGACCTCAAAATGGTTAGCAACATGCCGATCTGTTTTTCCAAGAGCTTACGTGTGATGTTTAGAAACTTGATTAACTCGGCTCTTTTAGGAGCCGAGTTCCAACGCTGGTTTTGTTGGCTTCACTTTAGAAGACCAAATCTGCCCTACATGATTTTGCAAGTGACACCTTGACTCACTGACCTGACCTAACTTCGACTTCGGCCATAAGTTGTCAAATTGGTCACCTGACAAGTACGCAAAGCGATGCGTGACTCCTTCCAGTCACATTGAAATTGTACGCAAAAAGCTAGGTCCGGTTGCATCGCCCGTCATCAATACCTGCTGTATATATATATATATATATATATATATATATATATATATATATATATATATATATATATATATATATATATATATATATATATATTTGGGGCTCGTGACATGGGCGGGTGGTCCCTTCAGGGACAAAGCAGGCGTGCCGAATGGTAGAGGATACTCTTAGGTTACCAACAAGAAGAGATATCAATATTAAAGGTCGGACTACTAAAACAGGTCAAGAAAGTTCTGTCGGACCAGGTTGAGGCTCTTATTTTGGCAGAGGAACCCCCCTGGCGTCATGGATACGCCTCGATTAATGTTTGAGGCCGCATACATATATAGCAGACCCCTAACTAATAAAGTACGATTTGGTGTAATAGCTGGATCAGTTACAGTTTTGTGTATGACAAAATGGAGTGTCTGGCGAGCAACAGCCCGGGGGCCACCTAGAATCTGACTTCCATGGAAATAAGTTCATGGTGAAGTCCCTTGGCTAGCAGTGCCGTGATAACCGTACAATTGAGACTAGGAAAGCGGATATGTAAGGAGAATGTGGATCGCGCAGTTTAGTTGAGGACATGATGCTGTAATGATGCTGGCGAGTGGTGTGGAGGAGGAGGGAGCATGGAGATCGGACTTAGGGGGTGGGATGAGGGGGTAACGAATGTGCCCGCTTGAATAAGGAATACAAGGGCATGACTGCAGCGGGGGGGGGCAGAAGGGACAATTACCACGCTGCATACTTAATCCGAAAATTGTTTGATCACTGCTGAATTTTGGGAAATTTGTAGAGTTGGTTTGATGGCATGATTCAGAGGTACAATCATCCCGTACACCACCCATGGACGGCTACACCCCTGCAGGGGGTGCCGAGGGTTGTTCGGGTGGGGAGGGGGCTGTCAAGTGCCCCATTGCCTCCTGGATCTGGCTATGATACAGATTGAAATCTAGAGAGTTCCGTCTGTCGGTGTTTTGTCGGGCAAAATCTCGAAAAACATTTTGGGAGTCATCGCTAAATGCACGTCCTTGTTGTATTTCCAGACGATGCTGCAATATTTTGCTCGTGTAGAGCTTGGCCAAGGACAAATTATGTGCAACATCAAGCGCAATCGTTTCGTGACCTCATCTGCAGCCTGGCCGTTCTCCAGTGACGTCACGCGACTGTTGTCGGCAGGAGATTCGCGTGGCGCGCGAGAAGGAGGGTCAGCCCGACGAGGAGGGCTGGGTGCTGGTGACCCGCCATGGCAAACGGCCTGTCACCCGGCTTACCGACGGTCTCGACCAGCGGGTCAAGGAGAAGCTGAAGAAGAAGCGGGACAGACAGCGCGTGCTCAACCTATACAACTTCCAGCTGAAGGATACCAAAATGGAGCGTAAGCGCCCAGTTTTGTTGATGAGTTCTACGCGGCGGTTCATACAGACCTCGTCAAATCTCACTGCCGGCTTGTTTGCTTTTACGTTTCTCTTAAAGACGACTCTGATAACGAGTTTGTTTGTGGCATTTATTCGTACGAAATCTGTGTATTGGATTTTTTATTAAGTATTATTATATTGTATTTGCCTTGTGCCAAAGTTTCATGTCTCACGCCTTGTACGGACCAGCTGGTTACGAATTTGGTTGTAATATTTGAGTCCCTCATCATCATGTTTGGGGATTAGGGGCGCACTGACATGACTTCACTGATTCGGCCTATGTAAGGGAACATAAATTAACCTGTAGCAAATACGATGCAGAAATCTCCGTAAAAAGATTCCGGCACGGAGAGTTCACCTAAAAACGTGAACATTCAGAATGTGCTGGCAGTGAAATTAAATCATATTGCGTGCATACCTGTATCCTAAACAATGTGATTCGAAGAAACCCAATACGAAAATTTGTTCGGGTTGCTGCTGGCGGTTCGGACAGGAATTGGAAAATGAAAGTGTAGTCTGTGCGCTGCAGAATACAAGCAGTGGCTTTTGTTAATCCCGGTGGTGTCGAAATTCTGAAGCTTCTCCAAGCATGGAAATATCCCCTCGTGGCTGTATGCCAGGTATTGTCTCAACTTACTGCCACAGAGCAATCGGCTTCATATCATATTACCTTGTAACTCGACCCTCCCCACGTAACGTTCCAAAAGCGCATCGTGAAGCGATAACTGTCGCTTGTGGCCACCAGTGACCCAAATGCTCCCTCCTTTTTCAGAGCTAGCAAAACTGCGAGAAAAGTTCGAGGAGGACAAGCAGAAAATCTCCCAGATGCGGCTACAGCGAAAGTTTAAGCCCTATTGATTGTGTCTTCAGTGTGAAATATTTGTCAATACAAACTACAGAGGGCAGACAGTTTTCTTGATGAATCAGCCCACCAGACCAAGTCTCTCTCCAGAGAAAATAAAAGGCCTGTTGACTAAAAAGTGTACGAAATGCATTCGTGGAAATTGGAAGCATGCACGTAACACACTTATCTCATGAATACGAGAATATGGAGGCTACAAACTTTCCTCAGAAGATTGGCGAAGTGCCGTTGTTCTGCCAAGGGTTGATCGTACTAAAGTCTGCGGGGATCCCTGCCTGACCTCTGCTCAACATTCTAGCTCTAAAGATACAATGCTGCTTATCTCTGAAATTCGACTGCGTAGGAAGAACAGCTCTTGTTTAATTCTATACTGTCAGGCTTTTCTCTTAATCAGATAATTGTCCACCAGTTTCGCAATTGTAGGTCTTTGGATGAAAAGAGGAAGGAAAAGTATTAGGCCGAGTTCGAGTGCAAGTGGGGTGATTGACCCCCCACCAGGGTGAAGGTGACGCGGAGACCCACTGGGAGGGGTGTTACGAGGCCTAGGATACTATGATTTGGGGAATACAAAGGTATTCCAAGCGGTATATACAGAAATAGAGCAATTTTTTTACCAATTTCCGTTTTTGCCATGCATTTCCAATGGAGAGGTATTACCTGTACCTGACCCTGGTTCATCTACGGGAAAAATATCGGAATGTATTTAGTAGTACTCACTGGGCCCATTATGTGGTATAATTTTGAATTCGAAAGATTTACCCTCTAACTTATGTCACCTTAAATATTTTTGGATGTTAGGTTACTTGACCTGCAATGGTGACCCGACTGGAGATGACCCAAACCTAAAATATGGGAAAAGTTGCGGAATTTACCAAGGATAAGGTGTGCCAAGTATAGGCGGATCTAAGAGCGCCGATCAAGGAACGGGGAACATGATCGGTGGGCGTGCCTCCCAGACAAGGGGTACCCCTCTTGGGCGGGCGTCAAATCCTATTGCGGTGGCGCCAATGCTCGCACCTTGGGGAGGGGAGGTGAGAAAGAACATTTCCGAGGTTGCCATCATATCAACGCCATAAAAATTTCAGGGGGGGCGGGCGTGACCATTCTGGGGTCACCGGTGGTCCATTGGATGAGGGCCAAGTTATCCCCTTGTTATGCGGATCCAGGGGCAAAAGGGTAGGTGTCTCCCCGATCGACCCTCGTCGCCCCTTGAATGGTCACGGCGCCCCCTTGGAAGGTCAATGGCGCCCCCGCAATATCACTTCTCACACCCACCATCCTCCGGGATACGAAAATACGCCGCCCAACGATGGGATTTGCACGCACCTGATAGGTTTTGCCGGTTAAAAGTAGCCCCCCCTGATCGGTAATCCTGGATCCGCCAATGCCCCTTTACCCCTGGATCCACCTAGTGGAAATATGGGTTAACAGTTAACCTTCTTATCCCTTTCTGAAATCCTGCTGTGTTTGCTTATTTAAATGGTGTAGCACATCTCCAGATTGTCATCACTTCGCAGCTGTCCTCGAAGCCAAGTAAATAAAAAAAGCGCCGAAACATTTGGAGCCAGATAAACTTCCGTCACATGTGAAATTGTCATCACTAGTTGCAGGAGGATGATGCAATCACAAATTCCGAACCGGGGTTTGAAAATTGAGATTCTGGTAACAAAGCATGCGAAAGGGTTGATCTTTTTCTTTAGACATCTGGAATGATAAAATACAAATGCAAAAGACTCAAATTTGAATTTTCGTTCATGTATGCGGACCTGGGCTAGCTGAGGGCATGTTTATAAGCTGCAGTATTTTAGGCCAGTGCAATTGGAAATAGTTGCGTTAAGATTAAGGTGTGGTAGATTTCATTTTAGTGGGTCAGTTGCGTGAACGTAGATTAAGGTTTAATTTAATTTTTAATGACATTACACCAAATCTTGCAGCCTGAAATATATTTTTCCAACTGTAGAGCTAACCTAGATTTGCATCCCCTCACCCTTGAAAGGCGGCCTACAGGTATTGTGTGCCACCGCTCAACGCCATGCAATCAGGCCTTAAATGACGTCACTGGATCACTTCCTCAAGATTAGCGAGAACTGAACCAGTTCAGCACTTTTAGAAGATCGAGAGGTAGCATAGGCGGATCCAGGGGGCAAGGGGGCACGTGCCCCCCGATCGACCCTCGGCGCCCCCTGAAAGGTCGATATGGCGCCCCCTGAAATGTCGCTTCCCACCCCCCAGAATACGAAAGTTGGCGCCCACCGACAGGATTTGGCGCCCACCTGATAGGTTTTGCCGGTCATAAATGGCGCCCCCCTGGTCCGGATGGCGCCCCCCGGGAAGGTTCCCCTCCCGATCGGCAATCCTGGATCCGCCTATGAGAGGTAGGGCTTCAAGACCCTAGATTTTGGGACTGACATAGCGGTAGTCGTAAGGTTTCCGAGTCAGGTCATGCAAGGTCCCTTCTCGACTGGATCAAGCAGAAATTTCTACCTTGCCGGACTTGCACAGTAACGTTTCCGTGAACAATGGGAGCGAAAAGCATACTGAATACGCTTTGACATTCGGCAGCAGAGTGGTTTTACTAACATCTCGGTTCCTCACGGCCAGGATCCGTAGGGCCTGAAATCAACCTTCAGTTGCTCCAAGGAATTTCCTAAGACTTTAAAAGTTCCATGCTTAACACGCGCATTGACGGGGTCTGCCACTTCGCATTGACGGGGGCGGGTACCGCCCCTAAGATCTCGAGAACCACGGTAGGTAGCGAAAACAGTAAAGGGCGTTGGGCTGCCCATCCACTTCTCCATCGAAAACATTGGAACTATTTTTTTGTCAGGTTACATTTAAGGTCACGAGAGGTCAAAACATGCCCGTCATAGGGATAACATGTAAAATTCAGTTTTTGGGAATTACATCTGAACAAGTAAAGATAGAGCAAAACGACTTGAACTATATGAATCCTCGCAGCAAGCCAAATCGAATGATATATAATTTGACCTTGCTAGGTCAAATCAAGATTTGACCTGACCTGAGGTCAGGTCAGGGTCAAATTATATAAAATGCATATCATTAGAACCGCAAAGCCCAGGCGAGTCTAATGCTGCTAAAATAAATGCTCTATCACCATCCGTTACTGAGTTATTCCGTAAAAACCATATTTCCCATGTATTACCAATGGAAAGGACATGCTTCGTACCTGACCTTAGGTCATCGATATAAAAATACCGGAACATATGTTAGAGAACTCAGTGGGGCCATTATGTGATATGAGTTTCAATCGGATAAGTTCACCCTGCTCCGACTTATGCTATCTTAAACTTTTTTGAGGTCGGGTCACTTGACCTGTACTGGTGACTTGACCTGAGATGACCTAACCTTAAAATTTTCACAGAAGTTGTAAAAATGATGAGGGAAAAGGTATACCAGTAGGCGGCGCTACGCGCCGCCGTTTTTCTGCTGTCTCCGAAAACCCGAGGGGGCGGGTACCCGCCCCGTCAATGCGCGTGTTAAAGTCATCACAGTCCCAGCTACCTGCGCACAAAGACGCAGCATAGGCGGATCCAGGATTGCTTATCGGGGGTGCCATTTGGAACAGGGGAGCGCCACTTTTGACGGGCAAAACCAATGAGATGGGCGCAAAATCATATCGGTGGGTGTCAATTTGTACATCGGAGGGGAGGGGGGTGATGGGAAGCGACATTTCATGGGGGTGCCATCGACCTTTCAGGGGAGGGGCGCCGTGACTATTTTAGGGGTGCCGAGGGTCGATGAGGGGTGTTCGCTCCTGCTCCCTCACCAGCCCCTTCGCTCCCTGGATCCGTATCTGAGGCACAGGGAATTTTTCCAAGCTGGGGCTGGGGGGAAAAGTTATCACGGCTGGTGGGGTCTAATATGATTTGGCCTTTTACTTAATTTGTTAACGGAAAAGGTCTGGAATCGGCTCAAAGTTGGGGACACTACCCCCAGCCCGAAAGTTGGGGCGAAGCTGCTCCTTACCTGTCCCCATTGGTTCCTATGTCTATGCCTGCACGTCGGATCTAGCCGGTCGGTTTGGAGGCAAACCAAAGTCGAAAAGCCAAAAAACATCCGCAACGCCAAAATGCGCTAAAATATGACTTCCGGTACGGGTGTTTGGGCGAAGCAAAAAAACGTCACGGGCTGACAATATGAGCTCAAGATCCTTTTTCCTATCCAAGGGCCGATATTTTCACTGAACTTAACTGGTTCTGTTTGAAGTTGAGAGTTAAAGACCAAAATGTTGCCTATGAACTTAAAAGGAGTCGGGAAAAGGAGGTCGATGTTGGGGGCAAAAACATATTTTGCCCCGAGTTTTCCGTTTGGGGCATTGCCTTTTCCCCCTGATCCGCCACTGCCTGCACAATTTTAAAAGTGTTCAAGGCAGTTGCTACTCTCAAACATACATTTACAAAGTGGAGATGGGGCCGCAGATTATTTTATACCTGTGACGTCATATTAATGAAATGTTGCATCACCAAGGAAGTGTTACACCGAAGCATATATTTGACCAGCCTTGCTCAATTCGTTTCTTCACGAATGCGTCATTGTTGACCCGATGATAGCACAAGGAAGGAGTATAGAGTATTTGAGAGATTTTCCTGCATAAAGATGGGTCAATAGTTGTTTCCGCAACTCACCGCGCTTCGGCGCCAAGTACAACTAGCCATGATGTAAGTATTGGTCTGCTTATTCTTCACAGCTTGAATGTTTTATGCCTTGTTCAAGGGGCTTTTGAGTCTGGCGCCTGTTAGCCCATGCGTTTTGTTCTAGTTATTTTCGTGCCTCAAAAGAGGATTATTTAAAAAATGGGATGAAACTATGATATAATAGCCATGATGCTTGATAACACTCATGATGTGGGCATACTCAATGCCTGGTAAGTAATCAAATGCATTATCAGTGGGAGATGGCTACTGGGGTTGACGTAAAAATTGCTGTAAATGACCCATAGTTTGGAATACTTATCCCAAAGAAAGGAAGCTTAATCCCAGATAGAGGAATCCCCTGAAATTTTTTTAAAAATCTAATGTCACCTGTAATACAATGTACCTCAATTTGCCTGCTTGATTCTCACTCTTCACAAAGTTTTGGTAGAGCTCTAAATTGATGTGGGGAATGCACCTTTTATTTCTCTTTCATGTATTGAAATGATCATCAAAACATCAACTTAATTCTTTGATATTTTTAAGAAAAGTATTCCAAATGGTAGATGGAAACAATTTGTACTGGACAAAATATAACCAGCTTATCAATTTCGGGGGCACAAGTGCATATTATATATTATTGTTATGGTGTAAATTTGATTTACTGCCACTAGTTTGAATACTTTTTCTTAAAACATAACCCAGAATCAAATTCAAGTTTGGAAAGATTTTTAAAAAAGGTAACTCTGATAGCTTGTGTGATGGAGTTAGATTGTGAAATTTAAGTGAGTATTTAAAGTAGAATACAAAGATGGACTTACTTACTCAAAAGTGAGCAGCCTGAAAATATCTCAAATAGTATGAATCCACTGCTTTGTTTTCTGGCTGCCTGATAAATTTATGAAAAATTGTCTCAAGCTTTCAACTTTTGGGGAGAAGCATTCCAAATAATGGGTCATTGCATTTTTGTGTATTTGTAGTTTGGGAAGATGAGCCATAGGTATAGGTAGTTTGCTTATGGTATAAGGCAGCTATCTAGCCATCTATCTTACTTGACCAGTAGCATAGGTGTTGCAGTATAAACTGACAAGACCCACAGATGGAGCCTGGTTGATTATTTTGGTGGGGATGGCTCATTGACATGTATCAAAATGCCCTGTTTCTTCAGAAAATTGACAATTACCAGTTTAGGCTTCTAAACTTTGGCTGCTTCAGGTGGTGCATTCCTGGATTGCCTCCTGGGCCTTCATTTGACTTGGCCTAGCCCTTATCTGCACCTGTGTCTTTTACTTTAGCTAACCACTTCCCAGAAATGTCCAGCAATCTTGGCTCATGCTAGTTTCATTACAACACTTGAGTCATTTGCAAAAGTGATGATGTATCCAAGTAATATTTGGTCTTTTTGGCCAACTCTTGAAGTGTGTTCATCAGTCAATGGGTAATTGCATGTAATTTCCGAATTTACAACCAGGTTCGCCTCAGAGCCTGAACATATACTAGAATTGATAAGCATTGCCACCTGAAAAGGGGGGGCAGCCAAGCTTCAACCTGATGCTGACAAAAACTTTCCACAATAGGACCAAAAAGTGTTCAAATTTGGGCTCCTCCTTGCCTTCTGCATCAGCTTGTTATGAAAATTTTGGGTTTTTCTCCCATTTTGACTGGAATAAGGAATTTTTGGCCCTAAAGTGGGGGGCCAGCCCCCTACGCCCCTTTTCTGATGCCTGTGCAGAATTTATGGAATTTTTCAGTACCTTATGGTTTTTCTTATTCTTAAAAGATAATACCTTATACAGCTGTAACAGTTACAGAAAGTAGTAATGTTGCATATTATTTAAAAGGGTGATTATTGATTATAATGCTTTAATATCATTTTTGCTTGGTTCCATCTCGTTTTTGCAGATGCATGGTTTAAATCAATTATGTTCATTTGCAGTGTTCAAGCCTGTCGTGATATCTACAAAAATGTGTGTTTGTGTGTGCACCAGGTCTCAACACCTACTCCAAGAACGCCAATTGGCACAACACAGGCAAGAAGCACAAATAGGAACACAACATGATGAGTGTTACCAGCTCCTCACAACTCAGTGGGGCCCCAGTGGGGCTCAGCTCAACCTGGCTTGCTAAGACAGAGGCTCAGGTGAGACCTGATGATTGTGTCGTTCAGAGATCAGGGGCAAAACAATATATCCTGCAATGGTAGGTATGAAATGTTAAAAACATGTACCTATGTTGCACAAAGTGAATTACCTATTGATGGCAGAATGTAGAATTTTCGTACCATTAGGAAGAAGAACGAGGTTAGTGAATATTATCGTCTGAGAATGACTCCATTTGCTGTGTCTGTCAGTGTTTGTTCTCTTATACAGAATTAAACCAATCATTTCCACTTCCTGATGCTGTTGATCACACACCTCTAGGTGCCCGACATTCCAAACTAGCACTGGCACTGGTATCTAGCACTGGCAATGCTTCTGACATGGATAAAAGTACTTGGAAGTGTGAGATGGATTTCGCTTTGTGAGACATATCTAATTGTGACACTTGTAAGACATCTGCGACTGCGTGAGACGCGCGCTGTGCGTGAGTACTGCGACTGAGGCTGACCACCGCCCTGCTATTCACAGGAGGCGGAATGGACTGCCGACGCCCCCTCCGTCTTCACCTGGCAGGAGCCGGCCGGGATCGACTTCGAGACAGAAATCGAGTCCGTGTCCCGGTTGTTCCCGGTGGTGGACGGAGGCGCAGGGCCGCCACAGCAGCAGCAGACTTCAGAGGATGCCCTGCTGGCGGCAGCTCTGTCCCAGGAGATGCTGGCCTTCGGGCAGGACGAGGATGCTCTGATACAGCAGCAGACCATGGTCTGTGGGGGGACACTGCTGACTCTGCAGGAGGAGATCGCCTCCTCCCCGGAGCAGTGTCTGATGTCGCCCTCGGACATGTGTCTGGCCTCGCCACCCAGCCTGATGTCGCCGGAGCCTGTCCAGTTCAAACCTGCCACTGTCGCCGCTTTGGAAGAAGCCAGCTCCCCGGCTCTCAAACTCGCCCCAAGCGTCGCTCGGTCAGCTCACGAGCGAGCTCGCTCGTCATCTGCGGAGGAAGTCGCCCCATCGCCATCACCCACCCACATTCAGACCATCATCGAGCACGTTACACCACAGGAGGCTTTCGCACAAGCCGTCTCCGAGGCACTCTCTTTCACGGAGAAGTCTTCTGCTGCCGTGGAAGCCACTGTGGGACAAGATGACGAACATACGAAGATGATCGATCAGGCGTTGGAGGATTTGAAAACACTGGAGAGTATGTGTGGCATAACCTCACCGGCGCCCGAGCCGATGCAGGCTGCCCCTTCTCTGCCCGTGTTGAAGACCTCGGTGCCCACATCGCCATCCACCTCCAGATCATGTCTTTTTTCACCAGCAAAGAGGTCTCTTGCAGTTGCACCTCAGAAATTACCCAAAGTCAGGAAGTCATCTGTTTCGGAGACGGTCACCAGTCAGACAGTTCACGTCTCAGCTGCCATCAAACCGGAGCCCGTCGAAGAAGACGACATCCAGATAGTGGATGAGGTAGCGCCACCCCTGCCTGCTACACCGCCTAAGGCAGCGCGTCGCCGCGGGCCGAAGGTGGCCGTCACTCCCCGCCGGGTGGAGCCCGCACCGCCCGCCCCACAACCGACACAGATCGTCATCGTTCTCACCGGAGAGCAGCTGGCCAGCATTCAGAAGTCGGGACAGCTGGTGCTGAACGCCTCCAGTCTGCAGGCGGCTTCATCAGCAACATCAGCTGAGGTCAAGACAGCGCCGAGCGCGCCCAAGAAGGTGGCTGCCGTGAAAGGACGCGTGCGGCCGTCTGGAGTGGGGCCGATGAAGAAGCCTCGTCAGGCGCGCCCCGCACCCACTTCTACTGTCACGTCGTCCCAACGGATGTCGAGGAAAACCAGCAGTAAAGGTTAGTCCCTGGGCGAGAGGAACCAAGCAGAGGGGTGATTTCCGCGCGGGAAGGGCAGGGCATAAGCCTGGGGGCCAGTGATAAGCCCCCTCAGTGCATAAGCCGGGGGGGGCACTGCTTTGACCCGCGATTGGTTCTTCAAATATGGTTGGAGACAGTTTTCGATACAGATATGTTTATAGGCAGGGAAGTGACCGAGAAATTCGCTGCACGCGGGTCCAAGAAATTAGGCTTAAGTTGCGCAACGATAGACGGAAGAGGTCTGGCATATTGCGACGTACTTTTCGCAATGGTCCAAGATACGCCTCCAGATGATTTGCTTTCACATGAAGCATTTGCAAATGACGTCATTGTGTCGCAGTACTTGACGGTATGTCACTGCTGCAGGAGCGTAATGCTAGGGTAATGCAAATCAGATGTCCCAAGTCGGCGGGATGGGTGTCACGGTGACTAGCATAATCTAAGGATTCGAATAATGTGCACCATGACATTAACACGCGCACTGGAGGAGGGGGCCTCAGAGGCCCCCCCACCTGTTTTTCCAAGGTGGCCGGAGGACCGCTTGTAGCGGAAAAACGACACGTGGCCACATTTAACAGAATTTAATAGCGCGTCGATTGGTGAAGACTTTTTGAAAATCGGCCGAAAATTTGTTGACTTATAGGCTTTCAAAGTCAGACCTGCATTTTGAGATCGCCGTAAACGCGCGGTCGGACCAGTTAGCTTGCATTGAGGACCGAGTTGTGACGTCATAACGTCATATAAGCGGGACTATATGTCAAGGTCACTTCACATGAAAGTCAAGGTCAAGGTCAAAGGTCACAGGTCAAGGTCATATCTGCACTTTCAAGGTCACTGACCACTGTGCGTCCGGCCAAATGACGTTACCCGGTCTGACATATGTTATGACGTCATCGGTAGGGTACCCCAATACAAAGGTCAAGGTCAAAGGTCATTGGGAAAGGTCAATCCTCATTTCTCGCCAAACAGTGACTACAGTGTTAGTCAAAGTGTAAATAATAAGTAGTATACCATATGGTGACCTTAATGGTCAATGACCTTGAATGACCTTGACCCAAAAGTTGTGGGGAAGCCTCTTTGAGACCTCTTCTCTATGAACCTTGTCCGCTTTTAGCTTATTCCCGCCATTTTCCCCGCATAATCATAGCATTTACCAATCGATCCCCAGCATGGCCAATATTTGACCTTAACGACCTCGTTTGACCTTGAAGATATTGACCTAGGTCAATGAAAATCGGTCATCATGTAGATCACCATAGCCCCCACCCACCTACCAAGTGGCGTTTTTCTAACCCTCTTAGTTTCCGAGATTTTAGGGGGCCTGCCAGGCCCCTCCAGTGCGCGTTAGTGCCAGACCCCCTCCAGTGCGGGTGTTAAACATGTCATTATTGACCTTTACCAAGGTCAATAGCGCAAGGTCTTGCACAAGGTCACAATAAGACCGTAAAAGGTCATGGCGGATATGATTTGAATCCTTTGTTCGAGACGGACACTTTGATGCCTTTGCCTTTGTTCTGGACCTAATTTGTCCCGAGTTAGAAGAGAGTTCGTAAGTGAGCCTAACATTAGGTCATTTTGACCCAATGTAACGTTCCGGGTCACCGGATATGGTTCAAACTTACAAGCAAGATAGAAAATATCGTAAGATCGGTCAGCGCCTTTTCAGTTCAGTTTTTTTGGATCACCACTGGTGCCGAGATTGTAGGGGTCCGATCGGACCCTCCAGGCGGTGTTGGGCACAAACCGGCCCGTGCGTCGTCGGGTTGAAGTCAGGCTTATAGCTGCTGAAAGCGCCCTAAAACACCAATACACACGAAGTCAGACTTATGTCTCACGTGACCTGACGGCCAAAATATTAAAGGAATATGTGGATTTTGTTCAGGTGGCTGGTTTGAGAAGTGCATTTTGCGCTCTCCCTTTCCGTTATCGTGCGCGGCCCTGTACGTGAACGCTCCATACTTCGGACGCCCCATATCCACACGTGTGCTCCGGGCGATTGTCGTCGGCGAAAACGCTGGTTTTGCAACTGCAGGTTTCGCAACAGCAGCCTGATCGATGATTAATTCGACCAATACTCATCAATGGATGAACGCTGGGTACAATGCGAATATCTTGTTTTCTAAGCTAATTATTGTGGTTTCGATATCCATGTTGTATCAGCCGTGAACTCAGTCCTAACAGAATGGGAGTTGGCGCCATGGGCGCCGAAAGCGGGGACGGGGGACGTGTCCCCCCTGTTGGCCAACCAAGGGGACGTCTCCCCAAATTTTTGGATCCATCGTCATTAATGCTGTCAGGTACCGAATATGCACAAAATTCGCCTCCCCTTGATCAGCACCAGCCCGAGTCCGTCCTCCCCCCCTTGTAAAAATTCCGTGGCGGCGCCCCTGGCTGGTGCCATTACATAGCCTGAGCGGTGGGTGTATATTTAACTCCAAAGTTGCCGTCTGCGCTCCATGGCGTTGCCACCTGGTGAAAGCGGGGTTTTCCCTGCCAACTCGGCGTGGGGGATGGAGAGTAGCAGAAGGCCAGAGATGACGTCATCACTACCAGTCGGCGGTGTTAAGCGGCTCAAGATTTCTTCGCGAGTCTGCGTACTAATGGGCACGATATTTGGTTTTTCAGAGGTGAACGGTTTTATTGGGCATTCGTTGGTGAATTTGTAAAATTGTCTGGAATTGTTGCCAAATACTTACAAACCGGGCAAAAACAGAATACAGGAAATGGCTTTCTCGCTTCAATTAGCACCTTGAATATTTCATAAACTCTATTTATAAGTCGACCATCATTTTATTTGCCGAACTTGCTGATAGATTATGGCGTCCTATAATCCCAGAAGTCATTGGTTAGGAACCTACGATAATTTATGTGCAATTGTACATGCAGTGGCTGTAATGCTTTTTTACCGGCTGCTGTGTTTTTTGGAGCTTGATCAGCTTCGAACTTTAAGGCTGGAAATTTTTGGTGGCATTACGAGGTAAATATCTCATAGAATATGTTCGATGTGTAATTCTGCTGTTTTCGAAGGATAAAGTCGAGTATATGTTTTTCTTGGAAACGCAAATTTACATTATTAGTTTAGTGTAGTGCCAGTATTAACGGCATTTCGCACGGCGTTTCTGTCACAGGATCATGTATGAGTAAAATTGGATAATGGGCGTAGTCTCCCTTCGTTGAGAGTTCGGTCTTTGTTCATTAGCGTTTCTCTCTCCTGAAGATGCACAAAGAAGCCACCCGAGCCACGTTGCGGCGTAAATCCCGGTAAATCTCCCGGGCGGAGCGGCCGACTCCCAACCTCGATCGAAAGCCGGGACTAAGCCTGTTGTTGCCGCTGTGTTGCCCGACTTCTCGAAACCGCTACAGAGAGTCACGTTCGTGCTGAGTGGGAATTCCTTACGGTATGAATCACGCGGAGAGCTATTCCGAATCGTTGACGGACATAGTCACAACAGTCCCTGGACTTAACGTTGACGTAATGTCGTAATGTCACTTGACGTTGACGGTCTTAAAGCCACCACAGAAAACAACTTTGTTTTCGACTTAAGTCATGACATACTAGCGTGTACAATTTGCCGGTCGTGATTGGCGCCCGGCTGACTCATTCCTGCGGCGCGGTGGAAGCGATCGATGTCCGCCGTCCGCCGGGTTGTGCCGTCGCCAGCAGCGACAGCGGTAGCAGCAGCTGTCAGAGGGTTGCGCGTGCCCGGCTGGCACGGCGTGGGCTCGACCTTGACGCAGTTCTGTCTCAGGCCGCTGAGATAGCCGACGAAGTTGCAGGTTATGACTGGCCTGGTAGAATGGTGACGCTACCACGTCGGCCTTGACGAGGCGACTTCCTCGTGTTAGTTAGTTCCTCTGAGCCGTAAGATGCGGGAAGCGTTTCAGCCTTGTTTGTTGTTACGATGAACACTTTCAATCGTCTGACGTAAACGGATTTTTTGCCCGTGTTTCGCAGGCCTTGTTTTCAGTTGCTGGAGGAATTTCGTCGAAGTTATGATTTCATTACTCTACGTTCAGAGGCGCAAAATGTCCTACAAACATATGTGTAATCGTTTTCTTTTTAAAAGTGAGTGAGCTCAAAACCGAAAATTGTGTTGGCACTTTGCATTGAGCTGTGGGTTATTCAAAGCTAAGCATTTGCATGAAATTACCACGTACTACACTTACGACGTGAATTTAAGTGAATAATTCGCGGCCCGCTTGGAGTCAGCTTTGTCGTTAGAGCCTAACAGTCCGAGGATCTGACTGTGCCCGGCAGAAGCACTGGTGCAGTGGGTGTCTGGCAAAACACTGGTGCGGGGGGGGTTGTCTGGTAGAAACATTGCTGCGGAGGGAGGGGGGGCTGTGTTTAGCAGGCTCGTCGCCGCGGCGGTCGATGTGCGTTGTGCCGGCGGTCCTTGTTGTCGCCCGGGGGCGCCGCCGTCGCTGCTCGGCGACCTTCGACCGGTGTGGGTAGACGTCAGCAGCGAAAACACACTGTAGCATCCATCGGCTGCACCCTGCTCAGTCTGTTCCCTGAAAAATGTATTCGTTAAGTGATCCTGCCACACTCCATTCCGGGTTTTTCTGTATGCTTTCCGAAAAGTTTTGCCGTTCTGGCCTGTTCGTGCCTGGACATGTCGTTCCATTAAAGGGAATGTGGCACCTTGGTCGAATCCTGGAATTTAGTGTAATTAGGCGTACAGATACTGAATTAGCCAAAGATAATGAAACCACTCATAATTTCCCTGAAACATGTACAATAAGCTCAATATTTTGATTTTTAAAATGCTCCTCTAGGAAAAGAAATAAATATCTGCCTGTGGATGATGTCATGATCTGGCAACCACTACCATACTCGAAACGCTTCAAGGGCTTCGATTGACTGATGCTCATCGTGATGTCACCATATGTCGTCCCAACAACATGGCTGTCAACTGTGGCCTGCTGCTAAGGGTACATGAGGGGTACATAGCAGGTAGGTTTTAGTTTTTTTTCTACGGAAATATTGAGTTCCAAGACAAATAATATATTGAGTACCGGGTTTTCCGACTTGCCTTACAGCTTGGCTATCTCAGTTAAAATCACATTATGAAGGTGCCACCTTCCCTGTAAGTCCCGTTCCATGGCGTTGGTAATGGTCATCCGGTTCCATACTTGTCACCGGGTTTCCCTTGCAGACCTCCAGGTGTCACTGTTGGGCCGCTCGTGCCTGCTGTCATTGTGGCAACGCTGGAACAACGGCGGACAGCAGCCGATAGCTGAAACTTGACTGTCGTTGGAGCTGTTGTTTTCCGGAACATTGGAGGATGCAGCTGCGAATTATGTTAAAACGAGACTGCCCTTGCATTTGGCACAGCCAGCCTCGCTTTAGTGCTGTTTTTTCAACAGAATATTTGCGAATGTTACATTCATATATTCTGTGTAATCGCAAGGGAAGTGTGGACATCTGAGCCTAAAAATTGAACTGTACAAATGCTGCTTGCGTCTGTGTTTGACTGACGGCTCATATGCCTGACAACATATGCCTGGGTTTGACTGACGGCCCATCATATGCCATTCACATTTGCTGACAGTTTTGACTCCGGCTCGTCACGAGGTCCAAGGAGTTCCACGGCTGAGAAACACCCCATCCGGTGTAGAGTTACCGAGCGCTGCTGTGCGGCTCTGTTAACCAGGGCTCTCACGACCGTACCACGTGCACGGGCGTGCCAGCTCGGTCCGCTCTCAGGCAGCCGCCGACAGAGGTCGGTGCCCATGACTGGGGAGAGCTGCGCACGGGTCGCTGAACCGGTACTCACGGCAGCTCCGATTCAGATCATCTTCCTGTGAACGGTCAACCTAAATCGCTATCTGGATCAACCGTCCCCGCTGGGATACGAAGTCTGACCTGCTGTACGCAGGCACGTTTAGTGATCGGTCACGTGCCGGGCGTGTTGAAATTCGGCGAAGTCGCGCACCGTGCGGATCTCGGCGTAACTGCGCAGTTGTAGGCTTTCGGCGTACGTTGGGCCGCGCCCGTCGCTGCCGCCGCTCCGAGTAGTGGTGGTCAAACGCGGGCGCCCACCAAACACACCCGCCAGCCATTTGCAATAGAGGTGAAATATGATGTTTTAATTGTCATTGCGTTGGCGTCGGAAGTAGGGGGGTGGGGGGATGAGGCGTTGTGCGAAGGCATGTGGATTCACCCTAGGTTTTTTTTTGCATTTCATCCCTAGTAGCTGCGTGGATGCCCCTTCAATGTCGCCAACTTTTGTGTTGGAAGTACATCGGAAGCGTCTTCAAAGACAGTTTATATGCTCCCTGGTTACTACCACTCCGGGTTCTGTCCCCCCCTCCGTTAAAATTTCACGACTGTGCTGTTACTTTCCGGGGTTGTTGAGTCATGTCGTCTGCGGGAGATGTTTACAAATTGCGTTGCGCTATTCTGATAATTTGAGGTCTTCTCCCCCATTTGACTCGGGAATAGGTCGACCCTGGCGTGCTGGATGAACGGACCTGCAGCACTTCTAGCGCCTCCTTTCCCCTTGAAATGAATTGCTTTATGAAGGGTCTCTGGTCATTGAGCCGAATTCTATGCTGTGCGATGTGGGCTCGATTGTACCTTTTGCAACTTTTATTTTGGGAATCTTCACACACGTTAAGGGAAACTCATAGGAGTCAATAAATTATATTGTAGTAACGCATCCACAATGATATTGGGAACGTAAGACAGTCTGACTTCCATTTCTCCTCATTATTTCAGTTCATACGTCCATGCTGGTATGAGACAGTATGTAAATGCCATTGGCTGACAATCTTGGACGTAAGGTCTCTCCATCCCCTGCGGTCATAGAACTCCGTTTCGTTCCTTTTTATCTCAACTCTGTGGTCAGGTCTGCCTGCTGAGAGAAACGCATTTGTACCAATGTGCTGAGAAGGTGACGGCGACCTCTATTCAGAAAATTCAACTGTGGAAAACTCATGCATGTTCGGTGTTCGAAAAGGTTCTACGGTAGAGCATATTTTAAGCTACAAAGTGCTGGGTATTTTGCCCATCAGATCCCCATTATGTGTTTGTCAGTGAACGGCATTGAATGGTCCTGTGCCCGTATATCACTAGTCATGTGATGCACGAAGAGTGCCCTGAGGTGGAAATTCCTGCCCCTTTCCAGCCGAACGCCCACCAGTCCCAATTCCTTAAAATTAACATGTTTTCTGTGGAGTCTTCAGACTGCGACCACCGACGCCTGCAGCGTCGAAGCCCCATTAGGCTCTGGCTGACACCGGGATGGACGGGCTCAGTTTTACGCCTCCTGACTGGAGGTTGCGCAATATGTCGAGGCTGCCTCGTGGGCATGACGTCATGAGACTTACGTCAGGAGAACGTGGTCGCCGCTCGAGCTTGTGAATCACGGAGCTTCGTAAGCCATACAGTAGCGACATCTAACGGACGAGTAGTGAAGCTGTGTTGTATGCGACTGTCGATAGGTGCCGGAGTTCGCACTGCTGGTCGCGAGTCGACGCTGTCTGGTAGGATTTTATGGTTAGTAAACTACTGAATTGATTACAGCTACCACAAGGTCGTCTGAACTGTCTATTGGAGTGCCAGCCAAGAGGGAAGCGTTTAAGTACCTGAAGACGGCCTTCTTCGCGGTCAGGCTCGAAGCAGACGCGAAATGGGTGATTGATTCCGGGCTGTTGCTTGCTGAGGTCCCGGGTTCAAGTGCCGATGTGCCTTCTGAATAAGGTGTGAGCTGGTTGCCAGTATCTGTGCTAACAAGGCGCCAGTTGGCCATGCCTAGTAGGGTTCTTGAAATCCTGCAGCTAAGTGCTCAAATTGGCCACTTGGGACGCGTCGGTTTTCTACAATTGTGGATGGATTATTTTTATCAACTATATTACTGGTTTCGTCGGCGAAATATGTTGGTGCACCAACCGGGTTTCGGGGTCCGACCCATAGGATGTTAGCAGTGTACGGAGGATGGCTTGACTACAAGTCTTCTATATACATGGTCAAGTCTCTAGAATGTTCCAGTGCCTAACCATATATCACCTTTCGAAATACGAAGAATTTACTCATTTGAAGGATGTGCTTCCTCCCCTTCCCCGAACCATTTCTCCCGTGCTGGATACCACCATGTCACATAGTCACCGCAGCTGGAGCGCCCGTCACCGGTGTTGTTCCAGACAATCAGGTGTCTGTGGCCTGCAGCAGTGCTACAGGCTGCTACTGCGGGTCTGTAGGCCTCCACAGACAGGCTGGTGTCTTGGCCTCAGGTTATTCCCTCCGGGCTCTCTCCCCCATCTGTGGCCTGCAGCAGTACTACATGCTGCTACTGCGGGTCTGTAGGCCTCCACAGACAGGCTGGTGTCTGTGGCCTGCAGCAGTACTACATGCTGCTACTGCGGGTCTGTAGGCCTCCACAGACAGGCTGGTGTCTGTGGCCTGCAGCAGTGCTACATGCTGCTACTGCGGGTCTGTAGGCCTCCACAGACAGGCTGGTGTCTGTGGCCTGCAGCAGTGCTGATTCTGTGGGCTGTAGGCCTCCACAGACAGGGCGGTGTCTGTGGCCTGCAGCAAACTTGCTGCTTCTTTGGGCCAGTTGGACATCTCAGTCTGGCTGGTGTCTGTGGCCTGCAGCAGTACTACATGCTAATACTGCAGGTCTGTAGGCCTCCACAGACAGGCTGGTGTCCGCGGACCAGACCACCTCCGGCTGGTACGTATGCCGCTGCTCGCAATAGCCTGCACGTGACCCACTTATATTCGGTATCTCCTGAAACAACACGATCAAACTTAGAACAGGTTCCAGTTTCATTTACTGTTTTTGGGGCTTGTGCTGGGCCTTGCGTGTGAGCAGAGCCGTCCATTGAGCTCGGCTGTGTTTGTAAGCTCGGGTGGAGCTGCGGTTGATGTTTGTCATCTCTGGTGTTTGAGGCACGTGGGAGTGGCGTGACTGCCATGAAGCAACCACCCCCGTTTTACGGCGCAGCACACGGAACAACGTGGTGCCCAACACCGTGTGATCATCAGTATCCCAACACAGAACTGACCAGCGGCCAGGGATACTGTCCCCGTTTTGTGCGATTCAACCGGCTTAAACACCCTCATTTTCTGTGGAAAAAAACCATAGTGATTTCCGGTGGCGGTTTTAGTTTCTGTTTTGAATCATGACACAAGCAGGGCACCTTTTTGCCATCACTACCACGCCGGCTGTGTCTCAAAAGGTCATGTTTACAGGCTGGTGATCTGTGGAGCAGCATGTCGGCCACGTGGAAACTCTCCACGTATTGTGCTCGTGGGATGCTGAGTTGTACAACGTGATACAGCGCCTGGCACAGAAGCAAAGGGGAGAGGTCGTTGAGTTGAGCACTAGCTGAATGGCTGGCTCATCAGTGTGATCTGTTTCGTTGACAAATCTAAACGTAGGCTCTCTTTAGATACTGTGCGGGGTTCGGATGACGTAACCAGAAAACCGACCCTGTTGGACGCTGTAAGGCGTGGGTTCGAACCGCATGCTGAACAAACCACTAGCGCTACAGCAGGACGGACCATGTGATGGCTTCAGCAGCGGGTGCTTCAGCACACTTTATCTCACGGAACCAGTCTTCGAGTTCCTTAGAGTCCACCCTTTCACACCCCGCGGGCTTCGCGTGCAAACGGCTCCCAACCGCAACCGTCGGCCTCCGGCTCACTGCCACTCTGTAGTTGCCGAGAGGCCTCCGTGTTGTGGCGCCCCACCCGGAAGGAGAGTCCGCGAGGCCGGCGGGGCCAGTCCGCGCTGTCCTGACTTCCCGTGTCCTGTGGTGTTTGCGGCTGCGCCAGGGATGCCCGGGCCTTGGTCGTTGGACCCGGAATGCCGGCGTTAGGGCGGTGGTGGTGGCACAGAGGTGCCGGACGCCATGGACACCTCGAGAAACAGCTTCAGAGCGGGAGAAAAGCACGTGGGGGTGGTGAAAAGTGAACTGTCAATGATTCAAGGAACTTTTATCGAAACGATGTTAAGGGGTTCCCTCCACAAGAAATACAAGTATATAAAGGTTGCGTTTGCCTGCCTGGGTGAGGAGGAGCAGGGATTAAATTTACATTTTTTAGTTGTTGATGGGCGTGCTGCCTTCTCTTCCGATTGATGGACGGCTGATACGATAATGAGCTATTTGTGCAGTGTTTGTTTTCCCTGTCGCTTTGTATTGTCAATGGACGAGGCATGGTACACAACGTCTGTTGTGACGATAAACCTTGTTTATTGTTTTTGTATCATCGTGCGAGTGATCACTCGGATATCACGATGTCATTTCGTGCAAATAGGCAGTATCGAGGTCAGTAAGGGAGCTGAAAAGGAGGTGCTGCTGAAACCCAGATAACGTCCAGGTCGGCTGCCGTTGTTCGTTACAGGGAATGTGGCAACTTGGTCGAATCCCGGAATTTAGTGTAATTAGGGGTATTTTTAGCCGAAAATCATGAAAGAGTCCATTATTTAACTGAAAAATGTACGATGAGCTCAATATTTTGATAATTAAAATACCCCTCTATGGTAAGAAACAAACCTCTACCTGTGCATGACGTTATGATCCGGCAACTACTACCATATTCAATAGGCTTCAATGGGCTGACTACTCCACGCCAACAGCTAACAACTGTGGCCGGCCGCTTGGGTACGTTTTGGGTACATTTCAGGTAGGTTTTTAGCTTTTCTCTACGGAAATTTCGAGTTCCAAGACAAATAATATGTTGAGTACCGGGTTTTCCGGCATGCTTAATAACTTGACTATCTCAGTTAAAATCACTTTATAAAGCTGCCACATTCCATTTAAGGAGACTTAGACTGAAGACATGTGAAGCTTATGCATATTCGGGGCAAAATTCTTGTTTTGAAATCTCTATACCCAGTGACTTTTTCCCAATTCACATGTGGGAATGCCCTAATGTCGAAGGCATGATGCGGGTTGAAGTTTGTGTATCGAGATAGTTTGTAACACCGGCCATGGTATCTGCTAGGTGATGAACTCCAAGGCCGAAGTACAGTTACTCAGATGTATCCAGTTGTACCGAGAAGGGCTACAGCACAGCATCACGTTAGGCAGAGGCGGGGCGGCGGTTCCGGCATTGGCGTCGCCCGCCGGGGCAGAGGCGCTGGAACAGCCTTGAGTGTCGGGAGTGGCGATGGAGGCGTGCTGCTGGATGCTGGAAGTGAGGGGCGCGCACAGCGGGGCCGAGTCCAGAGTCGAGCGCCCGCAGCCTGAGCCTTAAGTCTGAGAGCCCAGCCTGAGTCCGTTGGGTTTTACTGGATGTAAGTGCCGCAACATTATCGTGCCTGAGTGCTGCAGAATCCTGAGACTGTCGTCTCTTTTGAAGTAAAAACTTGATGAAATTTTCCCAAATTGCCGCCCCAGTACCTCAGTTGATAGAGCGTTGAGCTCCGGCCCGCAGCTCAGTAACATGCTGTGGCAGTGCACCGATGAAAGCTTGGATCGATTCCTGTGAGACGCTCCGGCGCTCAATATTTACCTGACGTAGGTCGGCTGGTAACTAACGGGGAAAGGTTGACCTGAGCGGGGTGGCCGTCCCTGCACTTTGTGGGACGTTACACTGTGGGTCCCAAGTTACCCGTCATGGCGGTAACTCCTCGTTCAGATGGTGGGGTCGTGGTCTCAGACAAGTCCTTTATGATTTTGGTGAAACTTTAATCCCTGAAGATGAACTTGTACAAAGTTTATAAAACATCAAACCTGCCAAGAATGAAGAAAGTAACTGATTTCATCTTACGCGTCTGGATAGGGTGGGAGTAGGAGGGGGCTGAACCTCCATTTTTTCATCCAGAAATCTCCCAATTTCAGTCAACTAAGGAAAAAAATATATCAATGTTTCGAAGCCGCCGTTACGGAAGGTAACAACGAGTCCAAATCCGATGAGCTTGTGGTTCTAGAGGGGAACGCTTCTTGTCAGCAGCAGGTTGAAGATTGACTGTCCCCTACTTTTTTACCTCTGGTGATGCTTCTGGATATCAGACCATTCTCTCGCCCAGCACTAACCAGGCGTAATCTGGACCTGGTCTGCTCGAAATCGAGTGTCTGGAAGCGCTGTCTGGAACAGTGCAGGCGCCAAGCGTGCCTCCACGCCGGCGGCTGCCTGGGGTCGCCTCTGGAGTCGAGCCGACGCGGGCCTTGCACAGCCCTGACCTGGGAGGCGGCGATGGCTTCAGACGGTGCCTCAACATTTTTGAACTGTGTTAGTCGGTTTGTTTCAGCACCTGGATAACATGACCTGGCTGGTAGCTGGTAATGCGTATGTTAGGCTGCATTTTTTTACTTCTCGATTGGGAATTCCTGGAATTGTGACGTCTCTTGGGAAAATTGCCCTCATTCCAATATTCCGGCTTATTCCCCTCTGAACGTCTGGAACGAAAAAAGCAGTCGGGTAAGATTCCGCAAGATGGAGGCCGCCAAGATCGTTAGGTGACGGCGCACATGCTCAGATTTGTTTTGCTGCACATATTCAATTAAAGGAGTCAGTCGATTACTGTTTTCCTCGTGAAATAACGTTTTTTCGTTATTTGCCGAAATTCTTTCAAAGACGGCATAAATGGCGCACATCACACAATTGTCACGCGACGTCATTGAGAACGTTCCGCCCCCGGAATAGAGCGGAGTAGTGACGTCGCCAACCTGGAATCCCGAATGGAAATGTTTCAAAGAACGCCGTCTTAGAACCGAGAAGTTCACTGTCGGGACACAGTGGTGCATTGTTATTGGGCTTGCTGATGCATTCTGTAGGAATAATGGTCGGATGGGAAGGACACGAACCTCCAAGCTTTAGATTTTAAACCATTAAGCCAATGGACATGGCGAAAGTGGGGGGCGGGACGAGGGGACGCCCAAACTGACGAATCAGGGGTACGTCCCCCCAAAATTTTGGGACTCGACCTAAGTTTTTTAATTTTCTCCCTATTACCTATCTGAACTTACGTAAATGTGTTTGTAGTGTACCGTGGTTAGCGTTTTCAGAGACAGCCAACATACTTGAGTTCGCATCCAAACCCCACCCCTTCCTCCCACGGTATAGCCTTTGTACCCCAATATTCAGAATGTTTCTTAGCCTGTGCCCAGGGCCACGCGTCTGTTGTCCTCATTTTTTTAAAGCGAATTTTCACCACCTCAGCTGTGCAGATCTTTGAACTGATGTTATTGTTTACAGCTAACCCTGCAGCTCGTGGCTGACAAGGCAGAGCTTCTTCACTTGCGCCGACGCTCGATTTTGATTACGTGTGTTCCTCTCACTTATTTTGCAGCTGCATTATCTTACGGCTTTCGTCCGACCACTCCCTGCTCATTGCAATGGACTCAGTGATGTACTACCGATTACATTGATGATTATACCCCATTATGTTAGGGTTAAGATGATTAAATTTGCGATATATGGAAGGTGATCGTTCTCTGATGTCCATGATATTTAAGCAAACAAAGGGACATCCTGGAGAGTATCATAAATTTATGCCTCGAGTCCTTGCTTCCGGACTGTATAAAGACTGAAGGGGCTCTAGCTTAAAACTAAAAAACCTCGATAAGTTTTATAGTGGTGAGTTCCACTCATTTTTTATCCAGTGTCCAGTATCTATTAAGGGCGTGGTCTCAACGTTATCTCTTTTCGCTATAGGCACCCGGATAAGACTATCGGTTGTTGGCCGCCCGTCTGGCGGCCCGCCTCCTCTCCAACCGGCCTCCCATCCCAGGAACCTATCGTCCCTTTTCCGAGCTATTTGACGCAAAAAATGGGCGTAGTTTAATAGTTGTGCCGCAATTTCTTCTCCAGCTTCACAGATTGGCTTCAGCTATTAGATTGTTTTACGACATAATGGTTTGACGTATAGAAAGGAATCTCTTGTGTGATCTTTTTTTACCTTGAACAAGTATTTTTTATTGATTTCATAATTAAATTCTGAAGATTTCCTGATCCGATATCATCTTTAAGAGATCATACTGTCTCTGTCATGCCGTGATTACACTTAAAACTCTACCTTTTACTAAACATTCTTCTATTGATCGGCGTCCTTTGCTTTAGATAGTTTTGTTGGAAAGGTATAAAACAAGCTTCCTGGGCATGTACGAAACGTAATCCCGCACCCATAACCTGGGTAGCTATTTTGAAGGTAATGTTTTTCCAATACAGGTGCTAGAATACTGTGTTATATCAAATACTTACAGCACCTTGGTAAGAGTTAGAAATTGTGTTTTTTCAAATACCAATTTCGCCACGATGGATGTTAGAACAATCGACTATAAATTCTTACAGGCAAGAGGATCCAATATTCTCACTTTATGAACCTGTGGGCGGATTTTGCTAAGGCACGTGCCTAACTGGCGGATAAACTCACGGTTGACGCGCCACAGACCACAAAATGAGTCTCGTTTCGAACAGTTTTACCTTGGCTGGTGAGGTCAGTGTTAACCGGAAAGTTTCGGGTTTGATGATTGTATTAGTGACGCAGAGATAACGCTTAGGCACACAGTGCGTAATCGAGGACAGGCGGCTCCAGACGTTCCCTGTAAACCCTGGAAATCAGACTGGAACCCCACGTAAGAGGTTTGATTTTTGGCCGGGATATGTTACGTTGCATGCTGTCATAGCGCGTCGTTAACCTTTTTTACAATTTACAATGCCTTTTCCCAATGCTTCGGTGCCACAACTTCATCAGGATCGAAGGATTTATGAATAGAAACACAAAACACTGTTCACTATTCGCGATGCTGGATTGAACCAGCACAAAGAAATAGACACCAAGCTGATACAGCCCCCGCCGTTTCTGTGTTTGGGAAACAGTGTCTGACTGATGGTTCATGATACGGCTCCTGACCCAAGGTCTTGCCTGTCGTTAGACTGGTCTGGTTCTTCGGAGAAGAAAGGGTTGGCGATGGTCGTCCTTGGGTGTCTGACCTGGCCCCGACGCCAGACATAATACGGTGAAGGGACATCGCCCCGCCCGAGTTTGAACTGTGATAAGAATGTTATGAAACTATTTTTTTGTGTTCAACTCCTGCTTTTTTGTCCGATGTTATCGGGCCATCGCGGAGCTATATTTAGGACGGTCTAGTTAGAGCGTTTCGCCGAAAAAACCTAGACTGGTCTCGGCGTTCTGGCTGTTCGTGGCCGGGAGAGGGCCCACCTTGCGTGCTATCGGCGGGACAAGCTCTGTGGAGTGCAGAGGGCAGATCTAAATTTGTCGACATTTAAATCGAGCTCCGTTGTAGTTTGACGTGTTCACTTCTCAAATGATTATCTTTGACGTCTTGTTCACTCTTAAAACCCAGTTTCCTCCTGCCTGCTTCTCTTGAATAGTTTCAAGGCGATAGCTGGGTCGGTGAAATCGGGCAGGTTTTATCATACTTGAGAGACGTACGGTTTAACTGTGTTTAGCCCCAGCGGAGTCCTCAGACCTGACACTCCAAAGTAGAGTTATAGATCCTGGAACTGAATAGGATGATTGAGAATTGAATTGGTTTGATAACGTTGGACACTATATAGCCTTTACAGTTTCCGTGCCCTAAAACTCCAATCATCATCACCTTAAAACCCAATTTATTTCCGTTTTTGATGCCGGTTTTCTGCGTTGAGCAAGGTGTGGTCGTTTATACTGCGCCGGATGATATCCATAGCATTCAGAAGTGCAGCGTGTTTCGGTCCGCCTCGGACCGCCGCGTACTCTTCTCGGCCTGTGGCATTCAAATAGTTAAACCATCTATAAACAGGTCAGTCTGTGTGGTATCGGACAGCCCTCCAGTGAACTTGGTGTCCCGTGCCTTTTTTAGACACATTCGAGGTACCTGGTATTCATCGGGGTGAGTTTGTTTTTCATGTTAGCTCTTGAAACTAGTCCAGCACAAATAAAATAGAGGAATGCTCCTGATTTTTGCCCTTAATGTTATGATAACTTGTATGTTGTTACTGCCTAGCTTATTTTTGCTTATAGAGGTCGTACGGTTTGGTCCACTTTCTCAAAGGCCGCACAAACTAATGCTCTAGAATTCCTGAGAATTCTGTGAAGATGTGAATGTATTCCCTGTAAAATGGAACGTAATACCCAAGTATTATTTTCTTTATTCTTGAGGCCTTAATATTTCGCCATGTACTTTCATATCGTCACCCCCCCTTCACTACATAACATTGTTGTTTAACATTGTTCACTACGTAACATTGAGCATTGTTAACACGCGCATTGACGGAGGGGGCGGGTACCCGCCCCTCTAGGGTTTTTCGGAGGGAGCATAAAAACGGTGGCGCGTAGCGCCGCCGTACTTATGCTCTCTTTCCTTCATATATTATACTATATATGCTCTTCTTACATTCATATATTTCAAATTGTTTTTGCTCTATCTTTACTTGGAATACCTTTTCTCTCATTATTTTTACAACTTTGGCCAAAAATTTTAAGGTTAGGTCATTTTAGGTCAGGTCACCAGTACAGGTCAAGTGGCCTGACCTCAAAAAAGTTTGAGATAGCATAAGTCAGAACAGGGTGAACTTATCCGATTGAAACTCATATCACACAATGGCCCCACCGAGTTCTCTAAAATATGTTCCGGTAGGTCAGGTACGAACCACAGCCTCTGCACTGGAAATACATGGGAAAAATGGTTTTAACTGAATAACTCAGTAATGAATAGAGATAGATAATTTATTTTAACTGCATTAAATTTGCCTCGTCATTGCCGTTCTAATGATTGCATTTTACCCAATTTGACCTTGACCTGACCGGAGGTCAGGTCAAATTCTTGATTTGACCTAGCAAGGTCATATTATTTATCATTCGATTCCGCTTGCTGCGAGGATTCATATATTTCAAATCGTTTTTGCTCTATCTTTACTTGTTCAGATGTAATGGCCAAAAAACTTAATTTACATGTAATCCCTATGACGGCGTGTCTTGACCTCTAGTGACCTTAAATGTGACCTGACAAAAATGGTTCAAATATTTTTGATGGAGAAGTGGATGGGTTATCCAACCGTTTTTACCGTCTACCGTTTTTCGCTACCTAGCGCGGTTCTCGGATCTTAGGGGGGGTGGGTACCCCCGTCAGGGTGAAGGTGGTTCAGACCCCCGTCAATGCGCATGTTAAGAGTGTATTTTTGAAACACATTATATTTTTATCACGTTGATCAGTCAATGGTCTCTACAAATAACAAAAAAACTTACACTTTTAAAGGGGATACGACCCATTGTTGGGTTTTGAACTGAGCTGGGTACGAAGAGCCGTACCCAATAACCCGGCGGCATATTCCGTTTGTCTCGGAGCGCACATTTTACGAGTCAGCGACGCCCGCGGCGTGCCTGTTCTGGACGCAGTTCTTACGTCTCTTACCAGTTCATTTTTTAATGAGGACCAGAGGAAAAAGTACGCGATCGGAGATGATGAGGGTCATTTTTGGGATGACCAGATCATTTTATCCGTCGAATGGACACGTGTTTTCTTTATTGGGCGCTTTTGGTTTCTGCCTTGCACGAAGAGCCTACTTGGGAGGTCCATAACGGCCTTCAGCAAAGAGCACTCACGCCATTTCCGAGCGGAGAGAGCGGACCTTGGGTGTTGGGAAGTAGAAGGACACCGATCTCCAGCCAGGAAAAATCCAAAGGATAGGATCACAGCCATGCATTGGGAGGGACGGGGACCAAAGTGATATCCAGATTGTGTACAAACGTGTCCTGTTCTCTCTCCTACTCCCTACGGGTCGGACGGCTGTGCGCAGCCGTGGGTTGGTAACTTCGGCCGGCGTGTGGCCAGGTGGGACAGAGTCTGTTGTAAGCACCTCCCATTTCTCCGCAAATAACGAGTTCTCCGGCGAATGAAGTCCTAAACCGGCGGTTTCTCGGTGTCATTTGTCACTTGGCTATCTCAGCTCGAATTCCGTTATGAATGTGTCACACGCCCACGCGTAAGGGGTGTCCTTGTCGTAAGGTGTAGTTGCCAGTTTCCGAACTTGGCGTGGGCCCGGTGGACCGGTGATCCCATCGACCCGCTCTTCCTGACTTTGCAGTGCGCTGCTGGTGAGGTCGTTTGAGGTGCGGTTGGGGAATCTCTCGTTTGACCTACAAACACAGCCGTTTTTTGCACTGGAAGTATAAACATGCTGTTGAGCGGACACTGCATTTACTAGCCAACCAGGAAACCGATACTGGACCCAGCTCTGGCGAGCATCCAATGCAAAAGCGATAGGGCTGTGTGTAAATAACCAGAAATTATTTCTGTAAAGAATGCTTGACATGAACTATCCAATGGTAGAGTCATTACTAAGATAATTCCGCCAATGCTCATGAAAAGCATCATTTGGCTCAATGCACTCAGATAAATACAAATATATGATCTCGCAGGTTGGCGCGCCCCTAAGACCCAAATAATCAGTCAACAAATGACATAAAACCCACTGCGTTTTTTACATTTAGCCAGTGCTGCTCACATCCTTCGTTCGTACGACTCTGGTGCTTTAATCTGTAGGCATCACATCTCCACCATCCTCAGACGTCCTGCTCCACTCAGATGTCCGGTACGATGCGTTCCGCTCCCTTTCTTCTGACCTCGCTCCGATCCTTTTGGTCATCAGCTGTAAGGGCAGTCCGGGCGTGTTACTTAAGCTGGTGTCCAGCGGGTTGTTACTACGTGTGGAAACGTCTGCTTACTACGTGTGGAAACGTTTGCCTTCGAAATAAGTGTGAGACGAAATATCTGATATTAGCCATTAGCCATAGGGTGGGAGTTTCTCGTTCGGGTGGTGGGGTCGGGTCTCCGTGACAAGTCCCTTGACTACTTTAGTGACACTGACTGAACCGAGTAATACCACGATGTGTATTTCTTAATTCATTGTTATGGGCGCCGTATGACATATGATGTCGGTGCGCCCCTAAGCCCCAAGAATGATGATGATGACTTTAGTGAGACTCGGACTCCAACAGTCGTAATAGGAATATCTTGGAAAAAATTTATAAATAAATAAAAATGTTGCGATAGGAGCGCACGCGCAAGGTGAGTGCGGTGCCTGCGATGTTGAAATGTTGTGGTATCCTATACGCTGACAGATTTCTGAGTGCTGAGCCGAGGAACATGATCATAAATTGACAACATGTTTAATGGCCTGCCCGGGGATGAGGTGGCTTAGTGGATAGCACCCTTGTCTTCTAAGCCACTGGTCCTGGGTTCAAGTCCTGGCGGAGCTTCTGTATAAGTTGATCTGATCCCAAAGATCCCTTCCAACAGGGTGAGAGTTGGCGACGCCGTATGACCCTGGCAGTTGGTGCCTCGTTAAACCCCAACAATTATTATTAATGGCCTGCCTCCTCGAATCGTGCATGCAAAATAGATATAATACACTGGAATTATATAGTCATCAGAATCAACATAATTCAAAATGCAAATTCACATCTCTTTTGTCATAGCGTAGCAAGACCTCGAGGACTTGCTACGCTATGACGTTCGAAGTATTGCTACACTATGAATAAGTGTCTGTGATTAACATATCGTATTATGCTGATTCTGAGCGGTGTCTTAATATATAATCCCTGTCCTAATATATAGTCCCAGTCTATTAGCTCCATTTTGCATCCAGGATTCGAGGGGGCAGGTCATTAAACATCTGGTCAACTGGATTCGCCTGGAGTTTTTTATCTGTTGTATAATTATTGATGCCGGGCGAATCGGTAATTGATCTACGAGCACTTTGTTTATGACGCAGAAACGAAGGAGCTGTATTTTACACATGATCCGTCTCACATTATTTCAGTGCCGCTGATTAGCTAAATCTGGCTGCATATTGGGCCCGTTCCAGCGCCTTCTCAAACCTGCCATAACTTCCTCATAGCTCCTCAAACTTCATCAAAGCTCTTCTAAGTTCATCTCAAACCTACTTCAATCTCCTCTCAAACGAAAGGTAGTTTTTTGGGAGGAGATTAGAGGAGCACAATTCTGGCGCATGAATTTCAATTGATTTACAGCCAAACAATAGTTTTACTGTGAGAAGTGAACGTTTGTGGGTAGTTCGTGGTTGTGATTTCGCTGCTTTTCTGTGTGCCACTTCTGCTAAAGTCATGAAATCGCTACGGCGGCCATGTTGGGACTCAGCACTCGCAATCGCCGATATCTCCTAGTCGGCTCCAGCGGACGCCGATTTTCGCACCTGCTCCGACGTCCACAAGTTCCGTTAATTTATCATGAGGTGCTGGAACAGACCCATTGTAATCGTCCAGAAAACAAAAAAGAAGAACTTCGCAGCCCCGTCTTAACTTGTTTTGGAGAAAATTTATTCGGTGAAATACGCAGAAAAAAGATGTATGAGGAGCTGTAGGTACTGCTCAGGCGTGAAACTGGAAGCGTCATATCAGATAAGCTGAGGGCAACTTGGGCGTAGGCCGATAGGAGCTGGTAAAAAACGGGTCCTCAGCTAGTCATTAGTGCCCTCAGTCGTTGTGAGGGCTTCAAGATCTCATCTGTAATGTCAGTTAAATTATTGGCATGACAGCGAATTTGGATTTCGACACTTGATGCTACAATTCTTCTTAGTTTCACGTGCCTTGAGGAGCTTTTATCCTTTATCCTTTATCCTTTTTTATCTTTTATTATTGAGGAAGTTTTATCCGACTGCTCGTGATCCTCAGTGGAAACATTGCCTGGTTTATGCCTGTTTGTGGTTTGCTGGCTGTTAATATCCATCGTATTCCTCGTCCATGGGAAATTTTGAACTTGATTGCCGGGCTCGGTGAGTTCTCGGAATGTACGCCTTTGTAGCCACCTCCTTTCAAGGCTGCATAATGGAAAGGGCATGGCAGGTAATGGTGTTGCTGTAGCCACTCGCCTGCTGAGTCTCCGAGATGTGTGCCGCGGAGCGGCACTACAAAATCGAACTCAGTATGCAGGCTGCGAGGGGCAAGGAGTCTTGTAACTCGGGCCTTCTGATCATGAGTCCATTGTTCTGCTCAAGTTGATAGTGTTTGGAAATCGGTATAAATTTTCTCAAACGTTTTAACTTAGACCTTCTGGCTCATGAGTCCATTGTTCTGCTCAAGTGGATAGTGTTTGGATATCGGTATAAATTTTCTCAAACGTCGTTTTAACCCGCGCCCCACCGGGGGTCCGGCGCCACCTTCGCCTCACCGGGGGCCATCGATGGCCCCCTCTAACTCCGAAAATATGGGCGTTAGCGCAAATCTGCAAAGTGCAATAGAAAGCTCGCGTGAATTCAGTAAGAAATTACTTCGCATGTTTTAGTGCTCAGGTCAATGGTTTGACCTCCAGAGGTCAAATTAGGTCAAGATCGGCTATTTTCACTCAAATATGCAATGATTAAGCAAACTGGTCATAACTCTTATGTCATTAGAGCTACTGAGGCCTGGTAAAGTTCATTTGATAGAAATTGCCAGTACTTCTTCCGCTATGTGGAACGTAAAGACCTCCCGCCAGTGGTTTGACCTCCAGAGGTCACCTCGTGACCTAATACGACCTGAGGTCACGAAGGTCATTTTCACGAAAGGTCACAAAGTGACCTTGCTGTATATCAAATGAAAGCCAGTGACAAGACAAAAACGATGGTGTTTGTTTCACCGCTCTAGCTTAATTAAGTCAAAAGTTATTGTCAAAATACTGTTTTTGACCTCTGGTGACCTTGGATGACCTTGAAAAGTCAAAGGGTAAATATGACCCTGGGATCCGTGAAAGGGTGTCCAAAAACGCTGTTCTGAGCAGTCTGAGTATTTTCAATCATTTTTGTGGCTTTTATATCATGAAACAGGTTTTCCCATGCTTTTCCAATGGTAGAGGTCGCCTCGTGACCTGACCTCAGGGCACGAAATCGAAAAATCCCGGATATACACCTTGTAGACCCTGGAGGGTCATGAAGTGTAGGAAGTTTAAAATCGATCGACTTTGAAATGTAGCTCTTACAGGGCTCTAAATTGAAGTGAGGTGACCTTGGTTGACCTCGTCTGGTGACCTGACCTTGGGTGACCCGGGGTTAAAAATTTCAGGGATGATGGGAAAATGATGCATTAAGAGGTAGAGCCCTCAACTGCGTTGCTGCGCATCGTCGTTTTTCTGCTATTCCGAAAAACCTTAGGGGCTATCTATGCCCCTTCGTGGGGCGAGGGTTAACTTATTTCATGGATACTTTCTCAGTCAAGTTTCATTTTTACCTGAGGTTGTAATTGGTACTATCCGGACATAAAGCACTTATAAACAAGTTAACGTGCAACTGAATATAAATAATCTTCAAGTCTTGACCCTCTTATCGAACGCCTCGTGACCAGACATTTGAGAACCGCGGCGGCGTCGCCCTGTTGAGAACCTCTGGCGGGGCGGGTCGGCGGCTCGTCGCTCGGGAGCGGGTCTCGGCGGCGCGCGGAGCGGCCGCGTGTCCCTCGGCCCAGTCATACACCAGTGCCGGAGCGGTGCGCTGCGCAGTTGGGCGTCGACCGCGACGTCACGAGGCCAGGATAGCTGTGTTCGATTGTGGCGGTGCAGCATGCTTCGAAAATGAGCGGCGCAGAGTATAGGTGCCTGTGGAGGCGTGAAATTGTCGTTAACAGCGAGAAACTGACCAAGAGAAGGTGAAGCGCTCACCGGCTCGGGTTCGCAACGGGGGCACCAGACGGATTAAACCACCGTATTGACAGCTGCGTGACTCTCTGGACTGTTCGATAGCTGTTGGCTGTTGGGCAGCCGAATCCACTGACTCGTGCCCCACCCGAGTTCATTTCGTGAAATCTAAACTTGCGACTGTGTGAAAAGGTTCGGCTTCTACCGAGATTTGAACGCACGACATTTTGGCACGTTCAATGCAACGGCACTGTGATATCGCTGCTGTGAAAGAGCTTCTTTTGCTGCCTTTTGCGCTTGCTTGGCTTTGGTCGCCACCCGCCTCCCTTCTTCCGCATCAGCAAGTACTTGGCCTTCTTGCCACATCCGGACGGAAAATAGTTCGTCATGGCGATGGCCTACCTGATCATCCCAGTCAATACCGGCCTTCAGGGATTTAATGGTCTCGGTGCGCTGGGGTCCCTCGGCGGCTGCAACAACATCTCCAACAACCTCTTCACCAACAACTCCGGCAATGGACTCGACTTATCTTCCTGCATCTCTCCGACCAGCAAGGCCACCATCCCCGGACTCGCTCCCACTGATGCACGCCGCAGCCGCGGCTACACGTTTCCCAAGTCCTCCTCCTCCTCCTCTGCATGGTCGCCTCTTTTTGCTAACAAACCGACCGGTACCGCCACAAACATCCAGCCTTCCCCGCCCAAGAAGCCGTCTCCGGTGGATTTGACCTCCGTGCCCAAACTGGCGGTGGCAACTAACTCGTTAACGCCGATGCTGACGGCCCTGCCGCAGCTGTTGTTGACGGGACGTGGCTTGCCTCTGGTGGTGACACAGCCAGAGGGCATGCCGCCGCTGCTGCTGACGTCACCGCTGGTGACGTCACCGATGCAGGGTATGACGTCATTGGAGCAACAGGTGACCGGCGATGGCACGAACGTGAAGACGAACTCGCAACAACCCCCGTTTACACCCCCGACTTCTTTCAATGGTGGGTTTGCAACGCTGAAAAATCGAGTGTCTGGGTGGTTGAAGGATGCGGTTTGGTTATTTTGTCACTGCTTACCTACAACATATTTGCATAGCCGCGATGACTTCGTAGTTTCCCTGCGGTTTCTGATGGAGGAGAATTCCAAGACAACCCCTCATCATTCGATTTTTCATCCTGTTACTCCTGTACTACGCAACGCTTGTTACATCACGAATTATTGCTTAGGTACCCAGTAAGGTAGGCTTCAAGTATTTGCACTCATAGCCGGGATACCGAACCGGCGAATGCTCTTTGGGTTGTTAGGTGCTTTACTAACGCCAGATTTCAAAGTATTTGGGTTCTCACTGAGCAAAACCCTCCCGGTATGAATTTTCCCCGTATTGACTTGTTTGGTGCTTACTGCGATGGGCTTTTGATTCTAATTACTTATTTGACGGGTAACCCCCTTTGCGAGAAATGTGCCCGCCTTTGAAGCGCGCCATGGTTCCATGCAATGCAGTGCACTCCATAGCGTCCGGTTAGAAGGCTTCAGCGCCGAGATAATGCCGATTTACGGCTCTCACCGAGGGCCATGAATACTACATGAAGGCTTACTCCTCATGAGCCGGTGAATTTACGAGAGGATCGAACCTGTAACCGTATTTAGCGGGAGGGAGGTGCTCCGTTTTGGTTGCAGCGCGGACGTTGCAAAAACTGGCAGGTAGGATGCTTGCAGAACGGCTTGCTTGTTGACTGAGGGATCGACTATTTGCCTTAGGTATATAGGCAACCGCTTACCGGTGGTGACAGGCTTAATAGTTTGATTAACAGGAAAAAGGTTTTATCAATGTGAATTTGTAAAGCCTAATGGTTTGATTAATAGAAAAAGGTGTTATCAATATGAATCGCTAAAGGTTTTCAGGTACCTTGATGTATCGTGAAGTAGACTAGAGAGAGGAACTCCGCAAACTAAGCCCATATATCCTAATTAGCTGTTTTCTTTGTACTGCGTTGCTCTGTAATCAAAAAGGTATTAGGTACCATACGTGTAATTGGTATTAACATGCGTTAACTATATGGGGAGGGAACTCTGACCAGCTAATCCTTTCTGTTCTTTCCTACTCGAACTTCTACCTTATACCCTAAATCGTGTCTTTGAGAGCATAGGTGGGCCTTCAGAGTTTTTAATATTTATATACTACCTTTTTCAACGGTCGTGAATTCAAACCTAAGCAACCGCCGCCGCAAAGGCGTTTTCCTGTGGAATTGCTATGGAATTTCTCCTAGCGGAGGAGGCACAGCTTTTGGCAGGCGTGCACTGTTGGGTGTGCAGATCCGGGAGCCACGCCTGGCTATGTCTCGTGGGAAGGGCTGGGGCTGGTGCTGGTGTGAAAAGGTCGCCTGTCCGATCTGCAACAGGCGTCACACCGCGCTAATGTTGATAGTAGCTTCGGACTTCGTGAAGCTGTTTCCGGGAAATTCTGTGAGTAGTGGCCGACTTTCCGCCATTGTGTGCCTACTCCTACAAAGTCAGAATTTTCGGGGGCGCGTGAACAAGTTGGCGTTTTCTCTGCTGAATTCCCGCCATGATTTCAGTGTTGAATGCAGTTTTGACACCTTTACGGAGAGCTGTACGCGGTCAAAGTTCACGGGATCCAGCTAGCGCTCGGGAGTTGCCGAAGTGGACTGTAGTAGTAGCATCTCGTCGGCACGTCAGGAGGCTCAGTTTCGGTCGCACGTTCACGAAAATGTGCCAGATTAATGCCATAGTTTGACATCAATCGATAAGGGAATTTAAGGAGATATGGCCGCGGTGCAGTTTTAGACTGGAGTGGCGCTTGGGAGATTTTTATTTAATGGAAATACTTCGACCGTATGCATGCAAAACATGTTTAAAAGCTCGATGTTTCTTATTGTATAGTTATCCTTTGCTAGAGGTAAAAGATTCCGTACCCGCGCGCGTTATGATCTGGTAATGCTTTGTGCCGGATTGAACCTCATTGCTTTGTACCACAAATGAAGCGTTTTTAGGTAGATGAGGATGATATTAGGGCCCAAAGTGACACTCGCCAATTTAATTTTAGTGGCACTCGCCAATACCTTTATTAAAACATTTCACGTTTCAAACTAGTCATTGAAGGAATTTATACACATTATAGCTGCCAGTGCCATGGTAACGTTCAACAGGTGGGTTTTAAAGAAGTCCATGTCAGAAAAAGTGTCTGCGCCACGGGACTTGTTACGTCATGTTTGCAAGGTCAACGCATGTCACGTGACCACCTCAGGAGGGCAGTTGTCGATATGAGTGGATTCTTATCGTTTTTCTCCACGGTCGGTACATTCTGGGACGAATGAAATGCCGACCAAGCGGCTTCTGGGCATGCTGTATCACATGGCTATCTCAGTCCAGATTCCGTTATGAGGGTGCCACATTCCCTTAAAATTCGTTCATTCTAATATATTCCGTCTGTGTGATGTTCAATGGGGCCTTTATATTTACGCGCGTTTTGTATTTTACAGCTCACTGAATCTTCAGCACCTCAAAAAATGGACCAAAGGTAAGAAGGTTTTGCCAAATCGAAGTTTGCCAAATGCCAAATCATTACAATGAGTGTTGAAGTGATAACAAGTTCTGCGAGTTCAGTAAATAGAGCCAGAGACATTGCTCTACTGGCCACTGGCATTGTTGGAGCCACCCGAGGCAGGCGTCGTGACGCCTGGCATATCGTCACGTGACTAGATGCTTCGGTCTAGATGGTTGGATAACGTGGTAAAACACGAATAAAAAGGTGTTCCAACTTAGACGGCTCTGGTTCATATCTTCAAGTGGCCATTGCCCCGTCTTGACCTTCACAAATAGACGTCAGGCGGGCGCCCGGAGTCTGAGCTGTGTGTGTTGACAGTGGTTTTGAGTTCAGGACTCGTTAGATGTTATCGAGTGGTCCTCAAGGAGCCCGCATGATGCGTTTTCCCGGCAGTGGCGTCGCAAGGAAATCAAGAAGGGTGGGGGCATGGTATCTAGACCTGGCTACGAAGGACTCTTTGGGAGTACCGCTCAAACGTGAGGCGTGGCGCAGAGGGCTTCACTTGCTCCGCCGCTGAGTGAAGGACCTCAAGACCGCTCAGGAACAAGTCAGGCATTATGGTAATTATCTCATGAGGCATGGCTGGCGCGGTGTGTTAGTTCTGGGGTCCCGCGACGAGGACGGCAGGGGCGTGCCCAAGACGCAAAAAATGGGGTGGTCGACCACCAGGGGCGGGCGCAGACCCGTGTTTTTTTGGGGGGGTGGGGCAAACCCATCTCTGCCTCCCCCGCGGGGGGGATGGAGAGTTTTTTGCTCTACAGACCTAGTGTAAACACCTTTTTCAAAACTTTCTCTGGCGTTTGGGGGAGGGGGCAAAAGATAGTTTAGCCCCCTCCAGCGCTTTGAGGGGCATGGCCGGAATGCCCCCTCCCTGCGTCCGCCAATGCCGACCACTACCGATACGTTCAGGGTATGGTCCGCTGCTATGTGCTGGCTGTCCATGCACTTTTCACGCAGTGACGGATCCAGGACATCGTAGGGGCCACGGGCCTCCCCGTCATTGCCTTGGATCAGTCTCCGCCGATGCGTTTACTTTAGGCACTCGGGGGGGGGGCTTAAATCCCCTAACCCTGTTGTAACCGCCTCTGTTTTCACATCCTAGAAAATGAAATACGTCTCGCTAGCGACCCTCAGTTTTTTTGTGTTGCCTTGTTCCAGGTGATTTGCAGGATTTTAGGCTGTATACTTTGATGGGCACCCGCTCCTGGAGTGCGAAGTTTTGAGGCAAATAAAAGCAAAGTGCTATTTAAGGAAATGGACCACTGTCTAAATTCTAAAAAGGACTGTTTATGGACAAAATGTGTCTGAATGTGAGGGAACTACATTTTGTTTCCATATTCCATCGTTGAAGTAAAAATATCGCTTCTTTTCTAATTGCCTTGTCTTGACCTATTCTTGGCGTATAACTATGAAGTTCAGTTGAGTTAGCTGCCTGCGGCCTATAACGTTGTTAAAACAATGCTATCACGTTATCAGTCAAAGTCGTTAACAGTTATCGCGTGACTGCCGGATGGAAAGGGATTCCTTCATGAGTTGAATTCAGACCATAGTCCCCTTTGTTTTGAAATTTAGAGAATGCAGAAATACAATACAGAGAGCTTTGGGTGAAATAGCATATACAAATAGTGGTTTTGCGACACGATTAACATAGCTGCTCTCCCAGTTCAAAACCCATTATTAAAGTGGGACATTGCCTTTAAAAGAACCAGAGCCGAGTTCGGTTTGCCGCACAAACACAAGATCGTTTAGTGCTGCTTTGTTAAACCAGTGAGTATGCTGTGTCACTATAGGCTATTTCAGCGTTTGCGTGGCTGACCGAATCGGACTCTGGTACGTCGAGTTCCTGACTGGGGGGGGAGGTGCCCGTCCTGCCAAATCGCGAGCTAGGAGTTAGGCCCCACAAACATTTAGGCACCCGGTCGACGATTTCAATATCATCTCCCGTCTATTAACGTGAACTTTGCTCTATGTTCTGAAGTTGATTGCAGTTACACGGCCTTGCTGCTGCTCTCACCGAGGGCTTCTCGGCTCGGGTTCCCCCTCCGCCGTTCATTGCCAGATTGGAGTGGGTCCTCCCCACTAAAAGAATCCATGGTGACGCCCCCTTTCTGTAACGACATGTAGTTTTTCGTTTTTCAGTCTTAAATATTTAAGTGTTTCTTATTACCTGAAAACTGCAATCGTTGGCAACAGTTTTCAACCATCGAGATCCACCTTCTCACGTTTTCCCTTTATTCGTCTGTAAGTGTGATGTGCACGCCTGCTGGCGATGTAATGAATATTGAAATGAAATGGGTGCGGTGTTGACGTGACCGCAGCGGAAAAAGCCGGCAGCCGTCCGTTCCTGTGTTTGCCGCGGCGACAGAGCTGGGACAGCAGCCGGCCCGTTGAACCTGTAAAAACTGTCGCTGCGCCCCTCGGCTCTGTCCAGTTAGTAACAGGCTCCAGCCTGAGGTTGACTGGCCGGAGGATCAGGCCGGTGGTAAGGAGAATGTGAAGGACGGACCGGGTGCGGTGGCAGCCGCGTGTTCCGCTGAGAACTGCGGGCGGTGAAGGTGGCGATCTGTTCCGGATCAAACTGTGTTTCGGGATGGTTCATTAGTTAGCAGCTCAAAACTGATGATAAGAGATCGGTGTAAGGACGTGAATCGAGGTTCATTTCGTTGTATTTAGGAGTAGGTACTCGAGTTGCTTTGTGCATACAAACTTGTTAGCGCTTTGCCTTGTTAGGTAAAGCGCTATACTTGGATTTCTGTGAAAATAAACCTGCTTTGGCGCTCAAGACAAGTGGTTACGAAACCTGTTTGCAATGCTCATTTCAGGCAGGTATTATCCTGTTCCGTGTTATCGTTGTCCAGAATCGCTCTCGCCAGAACGTGATGACCAGACGGGGTACCAGTCGACGCGTGGCATTGTACGCTTGAGTAGCTGAGGTGAGAAAATGGTGTAGGCGCGTTCTGGCCTGCTTTTCCCTGGAAATTTCCTACAGTCTCGCTGACCTTGAGAGACGGTTTCGTAGAAATGCCGCGGGTACAGGGACGTCACCGTCGAGGACTGATAGAGGCCGCCCACATTGTCTAAAAGTGGGAAAGGCCCCCACTTTCGTTGAAGGTGTCTAATTTTAGGACGAAATTGTTTTGCTCTCTTCACGGTGCCGCACCGGAATTAAACAAGACAGAAGTGTTGCACTTCCTCATCTAGCCACGGGGTCAGATGGACATAGACTTCCATCGTTGGGTGACCCCCCGATTTATAGCCTCTGGTGACGCCCGTGCACGTGTTCATCGAGTCTGTTCTGTGTTCCGCCTTGTCGACATCGTGTTGGCAGCTGTGAGGCTCTGGTATGCTGTGGGGAAGAGCTGGCCTAGAGCCGGGAAGCTTAATGGAACTCTAGTTCCCCACTTGGACTCTGATAAAGCCACCCTGTTTTATGTTTTCCAGAGTTTTAGGAAGGGCGCTTTTATAGCGTACATTATCGGTTGGCTCTAAAACCCCAAACATGATGATTGTTTAGAGCGTTGCTCTCATCACACGGGTACACCGGATAAAATAGAAAATGGATTCATGTATTTATTTTCGTAAAGAGCGTGAGATTAGTGCATTTGGGGATTCGGAAATGTTTGCCTACAAGCTGGGTAAAAATTTCGTCTCCAGCCAACGCCAATGGTTCCAAACCCTTCGGAATTTCTTCCACCGAGGACCAATGTCTATCTAGTGCTGAGTACCTCAATACCTGTTTTCTGTTATGCAAGGTCTTGTGTTAATTGCTGAAGGTCGCTATCGCTTGTTAGCTAGTTTATTTATGCAAAACAGGGAACTTTGACACAAAAAACAAGAGTGTCCTTTCGACCGCCGAGATTTGCCTCTTTCAGCTCTCACAATGCCCTTTATTTTGTTCCGTCCCGAGCGAAAATTTGAAATGCACTGCTTTGAATTGTTTGCGTCGTCTAGCACCCTTGTCTTCTAAGCCACCGGTCGCGGGTTCAAGTCCCGGCGGAGCCTCTGAATAAGTCGATCTGATCTCCAAATCCCTTCCAACAGGGTGAGAGTTGGCGACGCCGTATGACCCTGGCAGTTGGTGCGTCGTTAAGTCCCCAACAATTATTATTTTGCGTCGTCTAGCGACCGCTTGCAGGTTTGTTTGGCAATCAGAGTTTGCAGAGTGTGTGCGAAATGGCGCCGTCGTATTTTATGCACCAATTGTGCATACACTGGGTGAGCGTCGTCCTTGGTTCTGTCAGACCCTGCCTGATTAATGATAAACGCCTGCTGTCGGAGTGACGGTGTGATTTTTTTAGCGATAAATCGGTCAAATGTCCAGATCGGCTGTTTTGCAGCTTTTGGAGTTGCAGGAGTGACGGGGCGGAACACTGGACAGATTGCGGAGGCGGCAATCTTCCGGGCCTTCTCGTCTAGATACTGGCTTTCGCCGTTTTTCGTTCTCTTCTCGTCATCAGTATTGTTCGTATGACCGCTCCCTGCGGGGCGGTCGTACGTCCCCGCCGAGCGGCGGCTGCATGGTGGCGTTGGGGAGGGGGGGGTCTTATCTGCCGTCCTATACCTGATCTCACCTCATCTCTGTAGATCATCAAAAATGGCTATGTTCTGTGTACCATGCAGATGCCATTTGCCTTGCCGAATGAGGATGTAATAAATGCCTCCGCCGCTGTGGTGTGGGGAAACTGGAAAAAATAAGAGGAGGTAGGCAACGAGACCTGTTGTTTGTGGAGGGGGGGAGGCAGGATGAAGGACGGACTCCAGTCGGGCACTGACGGGGGGGAAGCGAGCTTGGAATATGCCTTTGAGAACGCTAACGGTGCAATTCAACACAAATTGGGAACATCGGCATGGGTCCAACGTCTCAGGAAAGTTAGAGCGATCTTTCAGGAATATTAGGACGACGTTTCAGAAGAGCTAGAGAGACGTTTCAGGAGAGTTGAGCGAAGTTTCATGGGATGCCAAGGATGTTTTGGGAGGAAATTCGGTGGGAGGGGCGAGGGCGTATGCCCCGTGTATCCGCCTATGGGTCTGGCGTCACAATTTAGGGGTCGGATTCCCCTTCCCCCTCCCGTCATGTACCTCATGACCCTCAATTACTTACACCGGCCTGGGAGTCTGCATATGGTCTCATTAGAGTTTCACTTCCAGATGACCATCTCGATGAAATGTTGAGGTTGTTTTATGTTGAGTTGAGGTGCTGTTGAGAGAAAAGTTTATTGTTGACTGGGATTATTGGCAATAAACGTCATCAGCGCTGTTTTTTTATTCAAGTGTAGAAACATGCGATGAAATAGAATGGCTCGAAAATAATGCCTTCTAGACTACGTTGTCAGTTTCAGTGTCATGTTGTTTTGCAATTGATGACACTCGAATCGTGAAAATAAAGCAGTTACCGGAAATTATAATGAAGGGAAATATCCTTCGCTGGATACCGTGCGCTTAAGGTTACGTTTCAAAACAGGCCCGTATTATCGTACTCTAGAGGATCATTTAGATCTGTCCGACAGCCAGGCAGAAATGACCGGTTCTCCAGCGGGCGTGGAAAGGCTTACCTGCCTCTCTGTATTATACCCACTAATAATTCCAGGAGCATTCCCGGCGACGTTAGGATCTAAGGAATGTGGTGCGATTCCGAGAATACTCACTGGCGAGACGACGCTGAGATTGCCGATTTCTCTCCATGGCTTGTTTAATGGGTAGAGGATTTGTAGCAACGTGATACCATCACCCCCGGCACCTCCTCCTAGCGGCGCCACTGATGGCTGGGGCTCCAGTCCCTGTATCTGGCTACCCTATCGGTGTGGGCAGGGGTGTTCCCAGGAACCCGGACTCGGGGCTCTCAGATAAGCATCCCGACTCGGTCGTGGCTCTGGGGTCCTACTACGCACTGGCTGCCGAATATGATGTCATGCGAGGTCGCTAACCCCCCCCCATTGGCGGACGCAGGTGGGGTCATTCCGGCCATGGACCTTCCCAAAGCGCTGGGGGGGGTAAACTATCTTTTGCACCCCCAAACGCCAGAAAATTTCCGGAAAAAGGTGGTTACACTAGGTCTGTAGAGCAAAATATTCGCTCCCACCCCCCCCCGAGGACAGGCAGACTTGGGTTTGGCCCCCCAAACTCGGGTCTGCGTCCGCCCCTGCCCCCTCTCCCCATTCTGCGCTTGACTAGTGTCGGGTCTCGTGGCTTGAACCGAGAGCGTGCCCTTTGAAACGGGTCTAGTTGCAAACAGTCGCTAGGGTTGTATCATTTAGTAGCTGGGGCCATGGTAGTAGTTATTAATGGAAAGCCGGCTACTTTACTGCATGGTGGAAACTGCATAGGGTTTCTAAGTCGTCAGGATTAGGACACGTTGTTGACGCCAGATATCACCATGTCATGTTCAGAGCATTCACGTCGGAATAGGGGGGGTGCCTGCCCACCACCCCAACTTTTTTACCAAAATGTTTTAAATTTCAGCAAAATCAGGAATAAGTCAAAATTATGTTGCCGGTTAGTACGGAATGCAACAATGAGCCTAACTCCGACAATTGTTTCTAAAAAATGAAGTTTTTGTTAGGAGCAGGTCCAAGATGGGCACTCACCTTTCACTGGTGCCGACGCTTGCGATTGAGAGAATAAGCAGCTGATGATGTCAACATGGTGACCTAAGCCCAATCAATGACGCGCAATTGAAGGGTCCTGAGATGCCCTCCCCCTCCCCGACATGACCTAAAAAGGATTCAGTACTGAAAGGCAATGTTGCTGTTATTCCGGAAAGTTTAAGAGTAACTCAGTTGGTGAAAACTGTATGGGTTATAGGCTTGCCGAGTTTCCTTCGTATTCCGTGATGGCTTCAGCCGTTCTGTAGAATGCTTGTATATGCAGGGTGGATCTATTTAATGGTGTCAGAATGTTGGCACTGGAATTAAATATCGATGACATTTGGCGTATCACAGCTCTCAGCCTGTCACCATCGAAATCCCAATGTGGCTATAAGTATCACTATTTAATAAGTCAGTCATATTGCTGCGGAGTATTTGAGTAACTGTCACTTAAGACAAAATATGATGCAATTACGTGCAGGGTCTTCCTGATGCAATGCCAATCTGTGAATTCCGGGTCGACACAAACCATTTGCGATTGGGAGCACAACAAAAAACATTCAGCGCGCGGCAACCTTGGTCTCAGACGACCTTGTCTCCCGTGAATGCTCACTGCACCTGGCACCTGTGACGTCACGTACTGCACCAATGACGTCACTCATTGAGTCGGCGGCGTGGGCGCTAAAGCCGGCTGCAGACTGCAGCGTCGCCACGCGAGTGAGTGGCATTGTTGTTGGCGTCCGGATTGCGACTGTTGGACGCCCGGACGTGCACGGAAGTATATGCGAGAGGGCGGATGATGGTGATGGACATGTGACCCGGCAGCAGGGGTCGGCATGGTGGCCAACTACCCAGTCGATGACCGCACCGGTTGCGTGTTGGCTGGCTGCCAGAAAAACTGATGCAACCGCGGTAGTAGTAGCGGGCTCTATTTTAACCCGCACACCGGCGGATATTTAAACACGAAACTGATGCAATGTCTGCCGGCACTAGTTGGGCTTCGCTGGTGGAGATAGGCCACCAGTGTCTGTGATGCCCGGACGCTGGTCGGAGGCTGGGCGGCAGCTCGTGCGCGGTCGATTCGGTGGAGTTGGTGTTCGGCTTCGGAGTGGGTGTGTATTGTGACGTCACTGGAGACAGCTGTGCTGGTGGTGGTGGAATGCCATCGTGGGACGCACGTCGCTTTCATCAGCGGATACCGTGGTCTACGCTCGGACCGCACCGCAAAGGTCATTGTCGCGCCTTTTTTTGCCCTCGCGCCATTTTGCTGTGATGGGTGGGAAGCGGTCTACTTTGGTTGGGTATTGCGGGTTTGCGGTTGCGTTCGATTCCGGTGTTGATGTTATCTTGTGGATAGTGTTGGAGCTGTTGTACCGAGTACTGGGGTTAGATGGGGTCGCGAGATGTCACCCTACTGGAAAGGGTGGTCTGCGCGGGATTTGAACCAAACATTACCAACTCTGCATAGTATTATGTTGTCTCTAATTCTCCGCTGCTAAATCAAATGTAGGGTAGCAGTGCATTTCGCTTACAAACTGGAACAGCGCTGTGTGGTCCCCAGTCCCTTCCCATGATCGGATTGTCTTCCGCTGGGTACCTGTGTCCGTCCAGTTCGAATGCTTGACGAGCTGTTTCCCGTTCGGTAAAGGTTTTGTTTTCGTTTGCGGAAGACTTATATGGGTCCACAACAGGGCTGCCAGGTTTTTTCAGTTGAAAAGAGTCACACCGAGTCGGAAAAAACAAAAAGGCCACGCCCGTTTACTAGAAAAGTCCAATGGGCACCAAAAACGGTCAGATTTAAAGATGGAAAACCCCTTACCATATTCACCAAAGAAAAGAACACAGGAAAACATGGCTTATAGCGGTCACAATTGTTGATGATTTGGTGTTGAGTCTAAGCAACAGTGTTTGAACAGTATTGTATCCTTTGGTCACTCTGAGTATCGTCAGTTGCTGTCGCAACAGAGAACTTTGATTTTTTACTCTTGAACTGAAAATCCCTTTCTCATGTGTTTTTCACACTTTGAGCCAGGGTTTGGAAATAATTTTAATAAAACAAATGTATTGATATTCTGACATTTGCTGATTTTGAACATAAAAACGCAGAAGAAAGATGTTCAATTGCGCTCCTAGCAGTAACGGGGATAGAGTGTCGGCTCCGCTGTGTCCGGAGTTCCACTTGGACAGGGGATATCACGTTGTGGTCATCCCTCTGGAGTGGAATTGGACAACCAGGGATATTGTGCTACTTAAATAAAGGGTTAAATCACATTTGTTTGCGGTAGAATAACTCGCCATAAAAAGACCATCCAAAATCGGACATATGTTCTTAAAGTAGTTACAGAGATTTGTCGTGAATGTCGATACGTTGCTACATTTCTTCAAATGGTTGTTATCGCATGTCTAGAAAAAGGGTGGACTTTTTGCATTCCCGCCAAGAACTATGCTCCCAGCCAGGAAAAAGAAGTGCACGATAAGCAAAACAAGAGTGCCCTTTCAACTTTTGAAATTTGGCACCTTAAGTTTCGACATTGCCCTTTTCCTTCTCAGGTTTCCAGTACAATTTTGTGAAAAATGCACCGTGGGGTAAGCATATTTTCTTTGGGTACATTTTACCTGTCATATAGTGGGGTAACAAAATTATGCTCCCCAGACATCTCTGGTTACCGTACTTGTTTGTAAGGTTCAAGAAGCTCGAAGGGAAATCGTCTTCTAAACCTCCGGATGAGATTAACGACAATACATTTTACCGCCGTGCTACCTTCTACTATATAGCAGGTTTTTTGTCTTTTCGTGTCAGACTCTAAGGCTGTCATGATTTGTAATCTACTTATGATACTTATATGTGGTTTCCTCAAAATCATGTCTAATTCATCTAATGATTTTGCACCCGTCTTGTTAGTCGATCACATGTCGATTCGCTAAACTGGCAGCACCTGCACCCTTGGCATCCTTGTATCGGAGGTATGGGGTTCGAGCCGGCCAAGAAGCAAACTTTGCGCCCCTGTCCAAACCTACTGATTGTCCCCCTCGCCTTGTGCGTTGCGTGAGCTTTGCAGCGGGTGTGACTGAAATATTAAAACAATACTTTTTATACAGGTGATGTATCGAAGAGTTGGATAATATAGCGGGTGGACTCATCTGTCACATAATGCGCGACTCCGCATAGTTTGTCATACTTGATCGACTGAAAGCTGTTATTTTCCATATTTGTAAGGCTCTGAATGTTTTATTTGCATCAAATATGATACTCAGAGAGAACTCACGATAGAAGAACCTGGTTCCCTTTGTCATAAGCAAGTCTTTGGAGACTTTTTATAACGAAGAGGTGTCACTTGTTGACTGAAGGTCAACAGTGACAAAGCTTTTAATTTTGTTTTCCGCATCATCCGTTACCACGCAATCCAATCGGGTCATAAAAGCTATACATGAGTGTGGAGGTGTCTGGTGTTTGATTTTTGCTGATATGAAACTTAGTGCAAACTTAAGGTGCAAAATCTCAAAAGTTGAAAGGGTACTCTTGTTTTGCTTATCGCGCACTTCTTTTTCCTGACTGGGGAGCATGTTCTTGCCGGGAATGCAAGGAAGTTCATCCTATTCTAGATATGCGATAACAACCATTTGAAGAGATGTAGCAACGTTCACTTGGTCGTACTTGAATGAGTCAGTAAAGCCCAATGAATGGCGCTCTCCCGTTCATTCGGACAGGAGCTACGAATATATAGATGCGTTGTGGAGGGGGGCAGCAGAAAATTGTCAATAGAAAGCAATCGGTATCGCGGTAATGTGGCCACTGCAAACCTTGATGATTGTAATCTAGTTCGATGTTATCTTGTTGGCCTTGGGTTTGCCACGCACTGGGAGTCGTTCTGCAAGCTGTTCTACTCAACGCCAATGTTTGTGCTGCGCGGCGTTCAAATCCTCTCCGCAGTAAGCTTCGTCATGAAGCGGCTGAAATCCGCACCATGTCGTCTGTATCACCACCATGAATCACTGGGTCGGGGTGTCGGGTCACCCAGATGGGGTGTCGTCCATGGTGTCTGGTGCGGGGTGGGAAATTCCGACCTAGTTACTGGTGTCGCCCTTTGTCGCGGCATGTTTCTGTCTGGCCCGGCAGCATGGCTGCTTATGGGCTGTTCACAAATGGGACGCGACATGTGCGTTGTTGTTTACAAAAAAAGAGGCGCAGTTTATATCGCGACTGACCGGCGCCTGCCGTGAATTTACACACGAGAGAGCTTCGCCACTGGGTCCTCACACTGATTCCCCGTACCATGGATGGATTGGGCGGGATCGGCTAGAAAATTTGGATTATTTTGAACATGGATATAGGGTGTACCTTTTTTATCAATTTGTATTGTTCTCATCGAACGGGTTTTTAAGGTACTCCGGAATTGAAACTTCTTTCGATTGTATGTGTGTGATGTCAGCATAACTATGGAATCTGTTGTGCACTGCGTAACCATCGACGTAGGCTTAACTAAACTGAGCAAACACCACGCGTTGTGAAATCGGGAATAAGTTCAACAAAATACATTGCCCCGGATTGCAGAAGGGGACTGAGCTGGCGCAGACTTGGGCGCATAATGGCCTAGGTTTCTATTAGCTTTAAAGTGGCGGAGCACCGGGTAGCGAACTGAAAATAATTCGAAATCACTACCGCTATCGATAGCCTGTTATGGGAATCTCAAACAGGCTGAATTTAAGATTAGGAGCTGGAGATGGAGAGAAATGTTTTTCTTGACAAAAAATGAGATTTGAAGGATTGGATGAAATATTTTGTTTCTTTATTTTGTTTGCATATCCTATGATAAAACTGCTAGTATTTTATGTATTATACATATAATCAAGAGTCTTCATTGAAATTTTAAAAAGAACAATGAAAACATTTTTAGTGTCGTGCCCGTAGGGCTTTTAATAAAGAGTAGCGGTAGCCAAGTATCGGGATTTGTGACTTTGACAAGGTACGTAGCTTTAGGGTGGCGGTCATAGCTGGCCAAGGCAGCAAATATAGCGGTAGCAATTTCAAAACTTGTTAGCGGCGCACACCTCTAGTGAAGCCTCGGAAAAAGTTCAACCAACACTGACTGATTCCAAATGCGTTGCCCCAAATTGCGTAGACCTTGGACTTGGGCGCAAAGTGACCTAAACAGTCGAGGCTCCCTCAAATACCAAAAATGATGAAGGGCCCAGACAGGTGCCGAATTTTCTCGGTCGTGACTTTCTCCACTACCCACGGGCATCATGCATGCTGCCATTTTGCTGATTCATGCTCTCTTTCCAAAGTTGTTCGTACATCCGTCACTAAGGCCGTATTGCCAAGTCATGCCCTGTCCAAGGTCGTTCGTGACTGCAGTTTTCTGGTGCAATCATGGTTTCTGTCGCTCATGTTGGGATTCTTGTCATGCATTGATTGACCTAGTTCCCTGAAATTTGGTGTTGGGTTTGGGTGTGGAGAGATAGTGCATGTCAGTATCTCAAGCCTTTGGGTGAAAAGCTCTGACCTGAGGAAGAACTGATGTTTAAAAACCTGAAGGAAGAATTCCGAAATGAAATTATTTCTGTGATTCAGTCAGTCATGTGAAAAATAATATTTATGTGGGACTTCCTTCAGTGACAAAATAATTTCTGTCAAAAGTAATGCGGGGTCTGATTCATAAATGGCAAACTAACCATTCAAAGCACGGAACATACAATTTTAAAAGAAATATCTCGTTTGCTTTCTCTGAACTGATCAGGCTTGAATGTGAGTAGATTATTAGGCTCCAAACCATGATGCTTCAATTAGAAATTTAACTCGGTGTTTACGTTTATTTCCTTTCCTGCTTCTTGGAACAATAGATTCTACGAGATTTATTTTCTTCTGTGCCATACTTCCTACTGTTTTCCCGATTTTTGTACCGCATCACGGGCAAGACCCGATATGATTTCGGTGAGGTTAGCAGGTCCTGACAAAAATTTAAAACGTGAAAACAGTGGATCCAGGACTTTATTTGGGGTGGGGGGGGCTAGGGTCTGAAGTCTCCCTCGCAATTGTGTCGGATCAGCCTCCGGGCATGCATTTACTATAGGCACTCTGAAATTTCGGGGAGGAGAGTTTGAGCCCCCTAGCCCCCTTGTATTTGCTACAGCATGAAATCCACAATATAAGATAGTTTGAATATTTGTTCTGGGCGACAAAGGCTGGGGATAAGGGTGGGAACTTAAACGACGTGAAATAGGATTGCATGGGGTGGAATTTTCCAGATTTTCTTTCGGCACGTGGGAATTATTTAAGCATGCTCCAGGGAAAGCTGGAAATTAGACGGGAAGGGATCACTTGTTGGCCGTACTTTTTGTCATGGGACTGGGCTGGGAGAGACTCAGCTGGTACAAACGGAGTGGTACGGACGCTGAAATATTGTCTCATGCAGGCGTACAGTGGAAAGATCTGACGACGACGGATCAGTGAGGGAGACTGAACCTTATGGGTTGTGCGATACTCCGATGGAAACAGAGAACGAGAGGGAAACACTTGCTGATGCTGGGAAACATTTCGTTTCATCGGTCAGTGGCAGAATTCTACAGAGCCTTGGAACCCGTTTCCGATGCGTTTAAAGCGGCTAATACAGCTGAAGTGGGTACGTTTAATGCATCGAGTAATGTCATCCGACATTTGGAGGTTTCTTCATACCCTCAGTTTGGATATATCAATCATATATTGTAGTATTACAGTAGCTGCGACACCTGACGCGGGAACAGGGTCAGCTCCTGGCGCCCGGACCTCACACGGATGACCTTCAGCGGGCCCAGTGTACTGTGCACTCCATGCTGCTGCCGCCGAGCAGGGGCAGTTTTCTAACGATCAAAACCCGTTAATCACGCCGAATGCAAATGCTAAATTATATGTGCCTCCTGTGCATTACCATTGATCAAAGGACTTTTTGATCCTAGGATTGTAACTGCGTCGTTAGCGCTTTAGTTATGTGTTTGGGATTTTGTCGGGTGTTTTATTCAACTTGATAACCTGAGGTGTTCCTCCGTTCTTTTTCAGGTGAGTCCGTGGCGATGAGAGCCGACAGTGACTTCCGCTGTTTGGGCCGGGCGCGCTGACTAAACTGTGCAAGAAGGTTATTACCAGAGATAACCGGCCGCTAACGTCAAGGTCAGTGTGAAGGCTACGCTGACTGCTGAGTTCGAAATTAACGCCCCTATCTATGCATATCGATTAAATATGTACCTTGTGGTACGTTAAACGTTGGCTCCTAGCTTAACCTGTCATTGAGAGAGTTCCTTTTTCGGATGGTGAGCTCAGGGTCTACGAGACAAGTCCTGCGATGGATTATTAAGGGACTTCGATCCCAAAATCCGAACTTGCAATAACTAGTATGAAATGTACTTAAAAATCGCCGGAAATGTTAAATTAAATGTTTAAGTTTGGAAGATACTGGTACGGGAGCAATATGTTCGATGAGGTCTTTGAATCCGAGGCGAAAAATCGGCCGCCATGTTCCATTTTGGCCCGGGGTAAGTAGGCCGCGTAACGGTACCGTCGTAATCATGCTCCTCGAACACCGCCTGTCCAGCTCTGAAAACATTCCTCGGAGTAAGGTTCCACCGACAGGCGGCCCGAGGTCACCTCTCACAACCACCTCCCGGCCAGGGAGATCGGATTGTGCGGAGATGGCGCCTCGGCACGCAACCGATAGATTTGAAACAGGCCGCCCTGAGTGAGAATCGAACTTGATAACTTTGGCCTGAGCTCATGGGATGATTCTGCCGCCGTTGGTAGGCCATGCCTGAACAGAGTTGCAGGGTGTTTGTGAAGAGGCGCGTCTCGTCCGTTCGGACCCGTTCAATGTTTCACCACCGCATCCCCAGCCGAACGGTACGTGAGCTAGGTCAAGGTCGGGGTGGGGCGACCCGGCGGTGACCGGCGCAGGGACAGTTTTTATAGTCCTGATGCATGGGGTGCCCGGCGGGCGGGTCCTCGCTGGCACTGGGGCGACTTTCACCGGTGAAAATATCGCCGGCGATAGGGGTGGGTCCGGTACATACTGCGTGTTGATGGCACGCTAGTTACTAATGGCCGTGCTGGTGCCTGAGGGGCATTTTCACTGGTGGAACGACATGACCCAGGTGGAGGTGGGAGCGGCGGCGGTGTTGCGATATGTTGCCGATATTTCGCTTGTTTAACCCTGTTTATTTCACGAATGTGTCAGCAGGGTAGCTGAAACGAACTCACGATCAATTGTTTAACGCCAGCGATAAGCATGGATCTCCGACAAATTGTACAATATTGATGAGTGTCCATGTTTAGCCAGACCTGCGGGGGACGGGAGCCGGGCTCCGTGGGAAATTTTCTCCTCATCTGTGACAGGGACGTATCTCTATAGCCAAATAAGCGTCGAATTCCGACTTATACTTACCTCTGTTCTGTAGTCAGGATTGAGTTTCGCTACTGCTTTTTCGGATAACACCGGGCGGTTTTTAGAGGAAAACTCCACGTCCGCTGCGTCTCCGCTCCCTCTCCCGTGCCGCCGTCCCTGACCCGGGCTGCAAGTGTACGGACGCTGTTTACTACCTATTCTTGAATTGGTGCTGTTATCAGCCGCCATCTGAGAGCTGCAGCTGTAGAGTCTGTTTACCTCCGTCGCTAGCTTAGGCAGAACCAGCATTTCCGTTTTTTTGGAAGGGGGGCAGATATGGTCGAGGTGTCGTCACTTTTGGGTGGAAATTGACGCATCAGGTGGGCACCGAACCCTATCGGAAGCAATATTTCAGGGGGCGCCATCGGCCTTAGGGGGTGCTGTGACCATTCCAGGGGCGCTGAGGGTCGATGGGGGGACAGCTCCCTTTCTTCGTGGATCCGCCTATGGTTGTTAGGTATTGAACGTTAGGTCAGGCCAGCGTATGCAAGTTATCAAAGGGTTTTAATGGAAGCGGTAAAGAAGTCTGATGGCACCTCCTCCCTGCGCATTAATAATTGATTATGTTTTCTTGATAACGGCATGCACAGCAATCTCAATTCGGTTGCTCATATAGCTGCAAAAAAGTGTGGACAGGTTCTTTGGGTAGGTTAGTTGGTATAACTTCACATCCCTGTAAGTACGTAACCTGGTGTGATTCAGGACATTGTTAAGCTTAGATTGCTCAAGAATGGGATCGCCTGATTTAGCTTAAGGGCTAAAATTACCATGTGCGTAGGCAGCGCTGACTGTTTTTAGTTAGTCAGTATAAGCTCTCTGGATGCGGCTTGGCAGACGACACAACGAGGAGCCAAATGGGTTCCCGCGCTTGCCGGACCGCCGCGCTGGGCGACAGTAGTTTGCAGTTCGTCCGTCTGTGGCGCTAGTTGTAGTGACGCGCTGTGATCTGTACGTGCGAGCAGGTGCGATCCAAACAACAGAGGCGGGCGTAGGAGGTAGAATTGATGGGGTTTATTCGCATTATTCTTGCAGGTGGAAAATCTGAGCACTTGAAATTAAGCTGATGTTTTGGTGCGCTGCTTCTGGGATAGGTTTGATCCCCGGAGGTTCAGTATTGAGGTAGTGAGAATTTTCTTACAGCCATTTACTTCAGGTTTTTTCAAGGTTATCTGATACCTCGCCAACCTAGATCATATCGTAATAAACTTGTTCTAGCTTTGCCGATGTAGTTTTAGTGTGGGAAAAAGTATGTTGAAGCAAAAGTACGATGTTGCACGGGGCGCTCCCATTTTCATTGAGTAGGTCACTTATGCCTTTTTAGATTAGACCATGAAGACAATAAAGTTCAAGCTAACGCAGTACTGTGCTCCTTACTCATGTGTGTGGTTTGATTTTGACCGCACTAATGTTTTCGTCCCAGCTCCACTTTGCGGTTTAATGTGATAGGGTGTTCGTCCGGGCATCACTCTTGGACAAATGACAGTTGATAGGCGTATTTGTCGAACACCTGGTAACGTGAGCACCGGTTAACCTTCCTGCTGCCCTTCTGCTGTGTGAGAGTACTAATTGAATGGATGCACGTTTCTTAATTAGGTGCCGTTGCACTGTCCCAGTGCGTATATGCACTGTTACAATATACAAACCTTCGTTCGCGAGTCGTGTCAGAATGAGCCCAGATATCGGAGTATTTGGAAGTGGCATAGCGTGATACCTTTCCGTTCATCGGTGTGGAAAGGGGGAGGTGCGAATTTTTCCCACTTTTCAAATTGATGGGGACTTCGATATATATATATGTGCTGGGGACAATCATATCGTGGAGCCATTTGCTTTGCCGCCACTGTTGCACCATTCCGTGGTGCAGGTGAACTATATCAGTAGGACTCTCCCGGACAGCGATAGAGTTTGAGTTTGGCGTCCTCCCCTCTCTCCCGTTTTCACAAGATCTAACCCCCCCCTTCGAGTAAAACAAAGGTGTTGGCGCCCCTTGCATTTGAACTGCAACGTCCAACTGAATCACAGTCATCAAAGTCTAGCCATTGACATTTCGAAATTGTGTTCATATGCACGTTATAATTGATCATTTTATATACGTTTGATCCTGTCTGAATGATGACGTCGTCTGTATTGATTTTACCATTGTAATTTTGAAATCCTGTGTTGAATTTCAAACATGAAAACACATGATTTTAGGATGTGTCGAGTCACCATGACTCCTCAAACTCGAATCAGGGTGATGCAATCATGTCCGGTTCCGGGTTGCCACACTTTCGGGGAACTTCCGTAACGCTCACGACGCACACTTTGCTAGCATATGACGCAAGCCTTCGGCCAGGGTGAAGAACCTCGAGCAGAAATTATGATGCCCCTCTGCCCCGACAAAAAAAACACCGATGAATCATGAAAAAGTCGCTGATACACCAGAAGCAAGATAAGGGACTAAATGGTAATATTTCTATACCGGTATATTTTAGATAATTAAGTAGAAAAATATGTTGCCATTCTATCACTTAATGTGGTAGAACTGCAAAGTTTTATCTAGCTTCCAGTGACCCTGGCTAAACCCAATCGTATAGAATCCACTGACGTTCTAAGATTTTATAGCATGAGTCCAGAAGTCAGACGTATAGTTGTGTTTTTAAATGATACATGACAGAGAGATAGAAAAATGATCATTTCTAAATCAGTTCGAACTGCTTGAGGGTTTCCATTAGACAAGGGAACTGGGCCCTGGTATTAGAACGAAATGTGTTTTTTATGGCCGAACTGGTTTGGTGTTAAGGGTGTGGCCGGGGAAGATCTATCGAAAGGGTGTGGTGCCTGGGAGCAAATGGCAGTCATTAAAAGGACTCGAAGCGGTCAGTTTACTAATGATGGCTTCCATTGAATTCATAAATTTCAAGCTGTTAATGGCTTGACACTTCAAGCTGCTAATGGCTTGATCTTTCCGAATGGAGTGCTGTGAGAGATGCAGAAACTGGCTGATAGATGCCGTTCGACTGATGACGATTCGGATGCTTACCTTGTTTTGTGAGTGTTATAATTATCAGTGGTTGTGGCCCGATGCAGCTCCACGCGTCGGGCGTCTCAGGTGAACACCGCGAGGGCCTAGCACCCTGATTAACCTCGGCTAAATTGGTGTCAATGTGTGATCTCATTCCTCATGTCAAGCATAATGGGGAGACCCGGTGAACTGACGTAATCCTCTTTAGTGCATGACTGGCCACTTTTTAGGATGTTGGGAGCAGTGGTGTGCACATTGTCGATGCTTACACATGGTCTCTCTAGCACTTTAATTTTACTTTTTGAAATATGTGGTCTTTCATGAGGCAGATCGATATGGAGTCGAAGGTAAAGATCCACCGGTAGCAGCCTAGTTTTCGACTCTGTCATAAACAGTGTTCGTCAGTGAAGCTGTTGTCACGGGCTATAGATCCATCTCAGTTATTATGCATTAAGAAGCTGCCTGAGAGAATCGCACGTGCTGTAACACTGTTGCAGCCTCCACTTTAGCTCACAGCTGTGAATTGGAGCCGGACTGCTAATCTGGGGCTTCCTGAAGGTCTGCTTACGACCTACGGCCATGCAAGATTGGCATGGGCTTTCCCTCTCACGTGTGTTTAGCATTCTGGAACAGTAGTGATGGGATTTGTGTCCAAGGTTGAGGGCGCGGTAGCTGGAGGTCATGTCTGGGTCCAGAGCTTCGCGTTTAACTGATTGTTGCTATTCTTAATTTATGTATGCATATTCTGGGGTGAAAGCTAGCGGAGTGGGGGGGGGGTGAGTGACTCAGTGGACAGTGTCATAGGCTGGTTGGGAATTTGCGTTGAGGAGGGGCATTTCGTTCTGGGGGGGGGGGGCATTTCGGCCAGAGGAGGACTGTTTTTCAGGTGCGACCTATCAGATGGCTGTCAGGTCTCCTAGTGAGAGCGCTAGCATTTGCATCCTGGAGGGAGGAGGTGGGAGTGACGCTTCAGGAGGGGGAGGGGAAGGTGCTTGGGCGCACTGCGGGACACCGAGTGCTCGCTGGGGGGAGGGGTAGCTGCTGTCCTTTGCCCGCCTGGGTCCGTCGGGTGATGCGTTCCTGCCTCCTGAGTCGCCTTCAGATTCGTTCCTGCCTTCCTGCCTTCAGATTCCCGGCTGGAGCTCCGGCGGGTTCTCTGAACATTTGGAACCTGATCCCGAACCGCTCCCCTATCAGGAGTAGTTTGCCACGCCTTATCACCTTGGTAGTTGCGCGACTTCCAACCTTAGCAATGATCAACACGCGCAGGTGTGGGGCGGCCGCTTGCATGTAGCGCCTAATGGGGTTCACATATTTGCCCTAGTTGTACTCTGTCGGCTGTGATAGCAGAAAATGTATGTTTCATATGTAATCCAATAGGAAATTATTTGACCTCTAGTGACCTCACTTTGTGTGTATTTTAAACAAGGATGGGCGCGAAATGACCAAGGGTCGAAGCGCCCTAAAACCCCAAACAACAGACTTTAAAAGTGGCTGGAGAGAAAATGATGTGGAGAAATTTGGTAGCGATCAAGATGGACTGTCTAGCATCCCTTTCTGCTTCTCGCAAGACCTCGTGTCGATTCGGGCAAAGGTGACCCAGACCAAGGTGTCGCGTGTTTAATGCAATGTGGAATCTTTATAAAGGGATTTGAACCAAGATATTCAGAATGTAGAACATCCCCTAAAACCTAATAGTTGTAATTTCATTCGTTCTAGAACTCAGTAGTGGCTCTCGACCCGCATAACACCGCGAAGGTCTTCGGCAGTGGCGGATCCAGGACTTTTCGAGTGTGGGGTGGGTGACGTGGCTCGACCTTCTCTGTCATTGGCTGGGATCAGCCTCCGGCTGTACATATATCAGAGGCAAATTGATATTTCGGGGGGGGGGAGCTTGAGCCCTCTAGCCCCCTTGTGTCCGCCATTGGTTTTCGGTATGCTCCATCCGGCTGATCGCTCTGTTCGAAACCCACAAAGGTGCCATATTTCCTTGAGGCTGACTGAGAGGTTGGTGGTTGATAAAGGTACTAGCAGTTCAGAATATTGCCGATAGGTGGAGTTCGGGGGCTGATTTCGCCTGTTTAACTCGATCCAAAATAGATCAGGCAGTGAGCATGTGCCAAGCATGATTGAAGTTGGGACTGTGGGCTCGAATCCCACCATTTGCCACCAGAGAACACCAATCAGTGGCCACCAGCGAACTCCGGCCCAACAGGACTGCACTGATGTGACCTTGGCTACGTCCACCGTCAATTACAAGCTGTCGCTAGAAACAGCCTGGCACTGTGTTGCGTACAGGCCACATGGTACCAGGCCGGTCCCCCATCCTCCTAGTGAGTGTCCTCACATCGCGGTGTGACGCGTCCCGGACCCCTTCGGTGCCCCCTTACACGTCGCTTCCACCAGGTAGCAAGCATTGGCGCTCCACCATGCAGTTTGGCACCCCTGATCTGATAGTTCGCACCGTAAGAATTGGCGCCCCTGGCTCAGATGCGCCCCTGACCCAAATGGTGCCCCTTGACCGAAGTCTCCCACCCCGTCGGAAATCCTGATTTCGCCGTTGATTTAGCTTGCCTGCTGGTCCTGTGACCCCGGGGAGCTAGTTTTCACGCGAGTACCGGAGTACTGACTTCGCTCCTGTGAAGGGCGGCGCTGACGATATCTTTTTGTTAGGGTGAGATCTAGTGGCATCTACATCCACGCTTTCATTTGTCGGCCAAATAGAGAAGAAACGTTTGTCGAATGAAATCGAGCTGCAGGAGTGTACAAATCTATATGCGGAACTTCAGCGTCCTGATTAATTTTACCGACTTCAATTAAAACGTGTTTCCCGAAAATATTTGGTCAAAAAGTGGCCGTCGCTCTCCCCCAGGCATGGATCCATGGGATCCAATCTGAAAATCACCTCTAAAAGTGGTGAAATATTTCTCACCTTTATCCGATATCGGCCATTTTTTATATAAATAGCCATGCTTTCACTACTCGGGGTATCCCCAAAGTTTTTGTTAAAATCCGCTTGTGCCCTCTACCCATTATCTGGGGTGGGGGCCAGGGATTAAGCTCTATTTCCTTTAAGTTGCTAGGGTAGAACCTAGATAATAATTCGTGATATCAGATAAAGCGGCAGTCAGTGCTATCACATTTCATCCTGAACTTGTTGAATGATGTCCACCAACTCTTCAGTTTGACGTGGCCTGGGCGCTCGTTATGGCCGTTGTAGGACAGAGTATAGGCATACGATTTGGAACATATCTTGAGAATGGAGTATATGATACGTGGTGAATATAAGTGGGGGAGGGGCTGGCGTTCAATCCCTCCATCCATTTCGAGTGACGATAGTCGTCACATAGTTTGAGGTTATAAGGGGTAAAGGTGTAGTAGGGTTAAATCAGTCAAGCCCCCTCCCCCCAAATGAAAATCTGGATCCTCCACTGTATATGAAATACTTGTCTAAACAAATGTATCGGCGATCACCAAAGCTTTGGAATGACGTTCAGCTTGCCTGTCCTTCGGTCAGCTCCGCCCACGCCCATGGTTAGCACCTGTACCAGCACAGCGCCCTTTCCCACGAACCTTGTGCAAGGTCACGTGACCATCACCACCACAACGCCCGAACCTTGTGCCAGGTCACGTGACCAACACCACCAGAACGCCTGCTATGGCAACAGAGCTGTGGGGCTCAGCTGTTGGGCCAAAGTGTAATCACGGCTCTGAGTGGGGTTATCTGGCGGCGTGTGTAAAGCTTCACGGCCGCGGTGATTCACACGGTAAAGAGAGGAGAGAGGGCTGTGGCCACCCACCTGATGTGTGCTCTTGGTACGGAAACGGAGGTAGCGGTCGCTGTCAGCTGGTCATCGGTCATGTAGGAGAGAGGAGGGAGGGGCTGTGGCCACCCACCTGATGTGTGCTCTTGGTACGGAAACGGAGGTAGCGGTCGCTGTCAGCTGGTCATCGGTCATGTAGATGTGATATGGATTTTTGTAGCGCTGGGTAGAGGGTCTGTTTGTAATGTATAGATTTGTGCGGCATGTGTGATGGAACAGTCGATTGCGGGAATTTGATGAGTGCGCGGGTAGGCTAGCTAAGGCTGTTGATCTGTAGTTGTAGTGGGAAGAATTCGACCTACAGTGACTTCGGAACACAGTAGTTGGGGGAAGTGGGGAGGGGGGGGCGAACAGAACCTCACCCTTGATCACATGGACCTGTTTTCTTTTGTAGCTGCCGTTTTTCCCTACACAGAATCCCTGCGGAAATTTTGCAAACATTTGGCGCCCGACCGGTGTGATCTTTCGAGTTGTTGTTGATTGTTCCAGAGTATTTTCATAGACATGAAGTATTCCTTTATTTTGACGGATTTTGAGGATAATATTGGCCGTCTTTGAAAACGCTAACCCCGATGCCCATTGACACTTTGACGCACACGTTGACACAGTCTCGCTACGGCAGCCAACTGGGGTGTCGCCACAGAATTTCGATTGATGGGGGAGGGGGGTGGAACCGCGGATCGGCGATGACAGGGCAGGGGTGCGTGGGCGAATTTTGAGCATACGTGCTGTCTTTGAAAACACTGACGTCAATGCACTCTTGCCCAATACAGTGACATGCGTAAATGCAGGGAATAGGGAGAAGATTAAAAAAACTAGATTGGGTCCCATTTTTTATGGGGACGTCCTCCCCTGATTTGAGAAGGGGAGTAAGTGTTCCACCCAGCTTTAGACGTCCATGCATGCTCCCTTGGATGAAATGCTGGGTAAAAACCGCAGAGTCTGTATACGCGGGCATCACCTCGGATTTCTGTCCGAGGGGGGGACGCGTGACATGCGGATGGCCTGGAAAGGGGAGGCGAAACCCGGATTTGAAAACAGATCTTCCAAGACAGCTCAGAAAACGTCAAGGTTGGACATCCACATGGTTCTGCGCTGGAAGAAGAGAGGAAGGGCGAAATACCCAGAACGAGTCCCAAAATTTGGGTGGGGCGTCCCTCTAGTTAACGAGTTGGGGGAGCACAAGTCCAGGGCGAGGAAGTTTGCAATTTTTACCGACCCATTGTCCTCTTTGCAGGCTTTGCAGTTTTTTTTACTTTTACAAAGCATCATCATCTTATATCTTGGCTCTATAAGACGCAAGCTGCACAACCTAAAGGAGAAGGGGAAAAGTGTAGAGATTGTCTTTGTTCCGAGCTACTGTGGCATCACTGGCAACGAGCGAGCTGACAGAGCTGCAAAGACTGCTGGAGAGCGTGCCGCTCTCCCTGGTCTTCGTGTCCCATTTTTACCTCTACGCTGTGGTCAAGAAGTGTGTTTTAGAGAATTGGCAGCAGAGATGGGACGAGGACTCCAGAGGCTCCAAGCTCAGAGGGTTTAAGCCTAAGATAGGGGAGTGGCAGTCGAGTAGTTTAGGATCTAGGGGAGAGGAAGTTATTCTCTCTAGGCTGCGGATTGGTCACACGCACGCCACCTATTCGTACCTCTTGAGCAGAGGAGAGCGACCTGAGTGCCCGCGATGCGGTGACCCGCTTAGCGTTAGGCATGTTCTTGTGGATTGTCCAGATTACCAGATCGAAAGAATGCGACACTTGGGGGGGGTCTCCATCATTGGAATGTCTTTTGGGACAGTCCCCTTCTGTTGAGTTGTCAGGTATCGTGGCTTTTTTGAAAAGTATCGACTTCAATATAATCTATTCGCCGACCTATTTCCGTGATATGAAACGTCCATTTCTAGCCCGGATCTTATAATGTAGAGATTAGAGATTTAGCACATTTTAGGACGCGACACTACCTTTTAGTTTTAGTACTTGACCTGTAGAAACCCGTACTGACTACTACTACTCGTTGCGTATCTACACGTCTCTCCTACGTGCGCAATATGCTAAGTTATGGGCTCAATATGACCACTGCAGTCGACGCGCCCTTAAACCCTAACTATGATGATGATGATGAGAGTTGGGGGAGTACGCGTCCCTCTGTACTAGGGGTGACCCCTGATGTACACTTTTTTCAAGCACGCTCCCTTTCCTAGTCCATTTTAATGTTATCGAGGATGCTGATCACGATTTTGAAGGTTTTGAGTTTAAAAAATAATTTTTTGAGGTCCCGAGGAGTTGGCAAAGTTGACAATTTTTCGTTTTTTGGTCACTTTTCAGCCAAAAATCGCCCCTGGACACCGTGCTTTTTCATGATATGTATATATTTTACACTGAATATACTTTGTACCCTTGGTCGTCGATTTGCATTCAAATGATCACTACATGCCTTCCAGATTACGATATTTTTTTACTTAACCCTGGCGCTGTACCCGTCTTCACCACTATCGGCTGGTCCGTAAACTACTAGTTCCAGCCTTCACCACCAGGTGATTTATAGCGTGGCGCTCACACAATGCATTCTTTTTACATTAAAATTGTATTTTTAATTGCAAAAATATATAAATGATCGTTAGGGCATTCTTAGTGACACATACACACACACACACACACACACACACACACACACACACACACACACACATATATATATATATATATATATTTAACACATTTTTGCAGCATTACGATGTGAAGAGTCAAATACCGTCCCAAGTACAGCCTGGTCCAGTCTACCAGACAACAATAGCGTTATAAAAATACATAATGCATTGTCTTTGGAGCTGTCGAATCAAAAGTTTCTGAATCTAAAACCGTCATCGACCTAAGCTAAACAAGCGTTAGCAGATGTGCTGTTTCTTGGTGACTTGGCCACCATACTGCTTCCGGTATGCCCTTTTGTTTAGGGATAGACCGTCCTGGCGGTCTGCCCCAGAAACAGCTTCTGTGGTCAACTTAACGGCCCGCCCGATTGACTGGGTATGAGATGGGATGTTCGTGACCAGCTGCTCCTTCTTAATGCTTTCGATCTCAGCATCGGTCATGCCCTTGACGAAGGGTGGTTCCACATCAGTGCCGCTTTCGACCAGGCTCCTGACATCGACGAGATCTGTGTTGGAGTGCGGTTGAGTGTTCACCCTGGGTGCTTTGAACAGCCTAACTGGGCCGCAGCTGGTGGTTGGCTCTTTACGCCGCCGGATATTCTGAACCAGCTCGACGCCCTCGGCCCGGATGGCCTCTGTCAAATCACCGAGCATGGCCAGTAGCACATGTTCTGGATGAGCCATGTAGGCGTTCCGCTTCATACTTTTCGTGACAGTTCTGAGCAGCTCTCCATCGAAGTGTTCTCTTTGTCGTCTAAGGGTCTCACATATGTGGGACAGCGCATTCAGCACGTCTGGCTTGTGTTTAATCTTCATGATCACTGGAACGTACACGCAGGTAATGTAGCGCGCCAGGGAAGTCAGTTCTGTAGATGGTTCTGTCTGAGTCATGTAGTAGCGGAGGAGACAGCTCTGTGCCGTATACCATCTAGCCATGCATAACTTCGCATGTCGCAGGCATGCCACGCGTTCTGCATCGCCACTGATCACGGCGCGCGCACAGTGGTACAACAGTTTCATGCCGCTGCTCAGACTGCTTTCGATCTCTGGGGAGATCATCGGGAAGTCTCTGCACTGGATGGGTGGAAACTCGACTACCTCCAGGGCGTGAACATCTCCAGAGATCCTCTTGCCGATGGGTCCAGTGAATGTGGTTGGACTGGCAGTCTTCCCATCCACAAGCTGAAACAATGCCCGGTACGGCAACTCCGCCTGGTGGCAAAGACAGACTACTCGACCAACGGGCCGTCCAAGCAGAGCCTCAAAGTGGGCCACCCACCCGTTTTTCCATCCAGTGACTGATGCAGTCCCATCGCCACCGATGAAGTTGATCTTATCTAGATCTAGGTTCCTTGCAATGAGAAAATACTCCAGTTCACTGGGTTTACTTTCACTGGGCCCATCGGCAAGAGGATCTCTGGAGATGTTCACGCCCTGGAGGTAGTCGAGTTTCCACCCATCCAGTGCAGAGACTTCCCGATGATCTCCCCAGAGATCGAAAGCAGTCTGAGCAGCGACATGAAGCTGTTGTACCGCTGTGCGCGCGCCGTGATCAGTGGCGATGCAGAACGCGTGGCATGCCTGCGACATGTGAAGTTATGCATGGCTAGATGGTATACGGCACAGAGCCGTCTCCTCCGCTACTACATGACTCAGACAGAACCGTCTACAGAACTGACTTCCCTGGCGCGCTACATTACCTGCGTCTACGTTCCAGTGATCATGAAGATTAAACACAAGCCAGACGTGCTGAAAGCGCTGTCCCACATATGTGAGACCCTTAGACGACAAAGAGAACACTTCGATAGAGAGCTGCTCAGAACTGTCACGAAAAGTATGGAGCGGAACGCCTACATGGCTCACCCAGAGCCCCGCAGGGGACCAATTTTCATCTGCCCGACTTGTTGGCACCTGCTGACTGGTCCGGCACATGGATAATTGGGTACGGGATGTGACGACACCCGCGACCCCAGTTGGCAGGATGGGTTTCGCCCCCGCCTTCGGGCGAGAGGCCAAATCGAAACTGCCATCCTCATCCTTTCCTGGCCTTCCTAAATTCAAATCCCACCAACTCCTTGTTCCTTTTCCTCTTCTTTCCTTATTTCCTTGTGTATCCATGCCTTTTCACCCGTATCCTTTCTGTCCACTCCTAAATACCCCTCCTATCCACTGTCTGCGATGTCTGGCCCGGCGTGTCTCCGTGGGTTGCGGGGATGTGTGCACTCTTGCTCGTCTTTAGTGTGGACACCTCGGTCGCGTGCGGTGCGCGGCTGGGCTGGGCAGCGCAGACCGACCCTCTTCCTTTTCCAACCCATAACTTCCCAGTTACCCACTTTTTCCCAGTGTCATGGGCGTCCCCGCACGTGCCTATGATTCCTGGATGGTCTGGGTGTATGTGGGCCTCCGGCTCGTGTGGCTGACGATTGGATCCCTCTAATCGCCGGCCCTGCAAGCCGGGGGCTCGCTTCTCTCGGACCAGCCGGGAATCAGTTGTGACGAGCAGGTGGTAGTCGCCTGCTCCGATGAGGCCGTGTGGGGGCGCCTGTCTTTTTAAGGTGAGCTGCGCACCGACCCGTACCCCGGGATGAAGGAGTCCTGGTAGCTGAGCTGAGGTAGGCGCTGTGTTCGTTCGTGTGCCTCTAGCAACACTCTACTTTGGTCTGGATTTCCGCAAGGGCGGGGAACTCTTGAAGGCATCGACAAGAGTAGCAGCATTGTAAAAGTCTGCCGGCTTTTGGTGGGGCTCGGCTGTCCCTCCCTCCTTTGGTGAGGTCCCGACTTCACCCGGGGAGGGAGGGGTGTCCGCGCCCCGCCCGGGGTCGTCCAGGCTAGGTGCAAGGGGGACCGTCGTCGGGGCAGTGGGGGTTTGGTGAGCCTCTCTCCCCCTCTGTAACGGCGACGTCTCCCCCGTATAGCCAGCCCGTGGGTCGTCTCGCCTAGTAGCACCCTCGTTGGAAGGGGGCGCACGTTGCTGGTCGAAACCAATTACCTTCTCATGGATACCTCAAACCCCTCCGAATCAAACAACCCCACTCCTAGTGCCAACCAACCCATCGCTGGCCACTCTCATCCCCCACCTGGAGACGGTTTTCAACATATGCCGACGCCTGAAACTCGCAACGACCTTACCAAGCCATCTAACCCACGGGTGCTGATAGTGCGAGGTGTTGACGGTTCCCTGTCGAACCTCTCTCCTTTTCAGCGAAAAGAAGCATGCGATCGCCTAGGGAAAATCGTGAGATGCGATTCCCTGAAAGACGGGAGCTGGGAGCTAGAGTTCGCGGAGAGTAAAGAGGCAGGAAGGGCGCTCAAAGTCAACGAACTTAGCTACACACGAAGGCAAAACGGTGCTCGAAGACTAACAAAAGTAAAGGTAATGGTCGAGACGCACAAATCCAAAAACTTTTGCAAGGGAGTGATCAGATGCTTCGAACTCCGAGGTGTTAGTGACGAGGAAATAGTAGACGGTTTGGAAGAGTTTGGTGTGGTGGGAGCAAGGAGAGTGAGGAGAAAACGTGGTGGAGAGGAGAAGGAAACAGACACTGTTATTCTGACCTTTGATGGACTAGATCTTCCCGAGAAAGTTTATATAGGATATATGAAGGTGAACGTAAGAGCGTACGTACCTAACCCAATGCGTTGTTTCACGTGCCATCGTTATGGACATACCACCACATCATGTAGAGGAAGACGTACCTGTGGCCAGTGTGGAGCCCTGGATCACGCGGCAGCAGATTGTGTATCGCCTACCTATTTCTGTGTAAACTGTGGAGAGGGTCAGTCCCCCCACACAGTGTTTGACCGTAAATGCCCGACACTCATGAAAGAACGCGAAATTATGAGCCTCAAAGTAAAGAACAGGCTAAGCTTTCGTGAGGCTCGTGACACATACGAGGCCACGCACCCCCGGAGGTCATACGCGCAGACAGCCGGCGCCGGGGCGCCTACCTCTCGCAGGGCGAACCCCGAAGAGTTCCTTCGCTCCCTGACTGTGGCGGATTTCATCCGTCTGGCAGGGAGCATGGGCCTGGTGCTGTCGCACCGGCCCACTGCCCCGGTACATGCACCGTCGGCGGAACCATCCTCCCCCCACCCCCACCCCCACCCCCACCTCCAGCGCCCCTGCAGGGCCTGGTGGGAGTACGCCCTTAGACGGCCCTCGCCCCACCCCTGAGCCCCGGACCCCTGCGCCTACTGAGGATGCAGGAGGTGAGGGATCTGTTCCTCCTCCCCCAGATCCTGAGCGATCGGACGGTTGGACTGTTGCAGGCCCCAAGGGCAAGCACGCCCCAGCCCAGAGACGACGTCAGCGGTCACCTGTCGTGGCTCCCGACAAACCTGCCTCTCAGCTCAAGCAATCGCTGCAACACTCACAGCCAATCCCTGTTTCATCCTCAACAAACACAGAGACTGACACAAACACATCTGTCCCACCACCCTCTGTAGCGACAGTTCGAAAGAACTTTGAGGCTGCGCCGCAGGTAGGTCACCAGTGAAGCGTCCGGCTGGTAGCCCTCCGGACCTGCCCCAGCAGGCCACGCGGGCTCGTGGGAACTCTGCTGAGGGCAGCAGAAGCCGTGGTCCGGTCCGTAACCGACTTGGCGGCCCCTCCCCGGCACCAGTTAGGGGCTCATACGGAGGCTGTGGTCCCCCTTGGAAGGGCTAGGCCGACTCATGCACCTTTTAACAAGTCCGTTTCTTTTAATATTTATGACATCAATCTTACAATGGAACTGCCGAGGTCTACGCGCTAACCTCTCTGACCTGCAGAGCGTTTTATTTGACCATGGTCCAAGGGTTCTCTGTCTGCAGGAGACCAAACTGTCCCCTGGAACTAGCCTTAAATTGCGCCACTTTCAGACTTTTAGGAAAGATGTTTTCAGTTCCACCATTGCGTACGGAGGCGTAATGGTGGCAGTCCACCACTCCATTCCATGCTTCCCTGTTCGCTTGAACACGGTCCTGCAAGCAGTAGCCGTCCGAGTGGACCTGAGCTTTATCAAAATTACCGTATGCTCTATATATCTCCTCCTGGCGGAAGCATTGATTTGCTTGGCCTCAATAATCTCACAGACCAACTCCCAACCCCTTTCGTCCTACTAGGCGATTTTAATGCTCACAACCCAGCGTGGGGAGCGACGTCAGGCCGTGCCGACCCCCGTGGCCGAACGGTGGAACGCTTCCTCCACCAGAACTCCCTCTGCCTTCTAAACACTGGCCGTCCTACTCACTTTGCCATGCCCTCTGGCTCGCTCTCCGCTATAGACCTCTCTGTCTGCTCTCCATCCCTCTTAGCCCAACTCAGCTGGCGCACTCTTGATGACCTCCATGGCAGCGACCATTTTCCTATTGTTATCGGCTCAACCCGGTCGGCGGCGCCGCTGATCCTGCCAGCCCGGTGGAACCTCCGGAGGGCCGACTGGGAGGGTTTCCGGGGCTCATGTGGCCCCTTAGACGTTCCTGCGGAGACTTCGGCAACCGAAGCTGTGAAACGTTTTAATGACATGATTATTTTAGCAGCGAACCAATTCATCCCGATGACCTCCGGTAAACCTAAACGGACTCCTGTTCCTTGGTGGAATCGTGAGTGTCGAAAAGCGATCTTAGATAAGAAACGGGCTTTTAGAGTCCTCAAAAAACACACAACAACGCACAACATAATAGTATTTAGGCGTGCGAGAGCACTGGCTCGTCGCACAGTTCTTAATTCCAAAAGAGGTGGTGGGTAGCGTACGTTAATACTGTAAACCGTTTCACACCATCTACACGTGTGTGGAATCGCGTCCAGTGCATACAGGGCAAACGGCGATCTGCTCCTACACCAGTCCTCACCTCGAACGGAGAGAAAATCACCAACCCGCAGGATGTAGCTAACCTCATGGCAGGGGCATTTAAAGACCGGTGCAGTAACGCTGCACAAAGCCTAAACTTCTTACGGCACCGATATATCGAGGAGCGCAGGCCGATCAACTTTGGTAATGACAACTCGGCCTCGTACAACTCTCCCTTCTCCATGGAAGAGATGGAAGCAGCCTTAAAAGTACTCAAAGGAGTGTCGCCTGGTAGTGACCAAATTACAAATGAAATGATCTTACATCTCCCCGAGCAATCTCTTTCTTCCCTGCTTGATATTTTCAATAGTATCTGGAATAGCAATGATTTCCCGGATCAGTGGCGGGAATCGATCATCATACCTATCCAGAAGCCTGGGAAACCGGGAGACTCGCCTGAGCATTTTCGTCCCATTTCGCTAACATCAAGTATTTGCAAGCTATTTGAGAGAATGATTGGCGCACGCCTCATGTGGTTTCTCGAAAGCAATGACCTGCTATCTAACGCACAATGTGGTTTCCGTCGAGGCAGGAGTCCACTTGACCACCTCATCAGACTCGACGCAGCTGTTAGGGAAGGCTTTATAAACAAACAACACACAATTGCACTATTCTTTGACGTGGAGCGCGCGTATGATTTAACCTGGAGATATGGAATCCTTAAAAGGTTTATGACATGGGAGTGCGAGGTCATCTGGGCTGGTTCCTACTCAACTTTCTTAGGGACAGGCGGTTCAGATTCCGAGTCAGGAACTGTCTGTCCGAACAGCACACGCAAGAGAATGGCACGCCACAGGGCAGCGTTTTGTCTGTGGCCCTCTTCGCTGTGATGATAAATGACATAGGTGACACCCTGCCGCCCAATGTCTCTCGCGCCTTATTCGTGGACGACTTCGCCATATGGGTGACTACATCCTCCACCTCCACAGCACAAAGGCAGCTGCAGCTCTGCCTTGACAGACTGCAGCACTGGAGTGAAGGAAACGGTCTCTGCTTCTCAATAGCCAAAACTAAATGTATGCACTTCTGCAACCGAAGGAGAGTTTGCGAACAGCCTATTCTGAAACTCGGAGGCCATGAGATAGGAGTTGTGGACCAAACACGCTTCCTCGGATTAATACTTGACCGGAGATTGACGTACGCCGCGCACTTCAGGGAGTTAAGACAAAGATGTTTTAGCTGCCTTGATATTCTTAAGGTTCTTACTCGCATGACATACGGCTCCGACAGGAAGACACTCTTAACTCTGTATAGATGCCTAATCAGATCAAAACTTGAATACGGAAGTATAGTTTATGATGCCGCCACAGATACATCGAAACGTATGCTAAACACTATCCAAAACCAGGCCCTTCGAATCATAAGCGGTGCTTTCCGTACCTCGCCTGTTTCTAGCCTGCACACGGATTTGCATGTAATGCCACTGGATCTGCGCCGCAGATATGTTGCCATGCGATATGCGTTAAAACTTAAACAGGACACTGAACACCCTGCGTACAACATTTTCTTTGACAATAGTAGCTTAAGGCGCATCGAGAATGCCTCCCGCTTATCTGTTCGACACCCCGGGTTTAGAGTACGCGCATGGTTGAGCGAGGCAGGCATAAACCCTGGTAATGTGGAAACCGCACAGCTGCCAGCCCTTGAACCGTGGCGTACTTCCAAGTTTATAATAGATACAGGACTGCTAGAGCTGACCAAAGACTTGACGCCGGAAGCCGTGCGTCAAACCTTTTTGGAATACCGCTCTGCCAAGTATCCAAACCACACAGCCTTCTACACGGATGGATCGAGGTGTGCCAATGGCACTGGATGCGCATTTGTGGGTAGAAATATTGAGCGACAATATGCACTCCTACCAGTTGCTTCAGTTTTCACCGCGGAATTGTATGCGATTTTCCGGTGCCTGGATCAGGCCTTGCGGTCGAGAACGGACCGATTAGTTATCTTTAGTGACTCGCTTTCGTCATTACAATCACTTCATCTACTCAACCACAACCCGTCGAGCTCATACCTTTTACCTCTCATCAGACATAAGATCCACCATACTGTTAGTCGAGGGACGTCGGTGACGCTTGCATGGGTGCCTAGCCACTGCGGCATCACAGGCAACGAGCTAGCCGACAGAGCAGCTAAAGAAGCAGCTAACAGCGACCCTCCCTCCGGAATCCGCGTTCCATATTTTGATCTGTTTCCGTGTGTTAGGAACTATGTTATCGAAGTATGGCAACGGCGATGGAATGACGACACTAAGAGTGGTAAATTAAAGGAGGTAAAACCTCAAATAGGACCATGGACATCAAGCAACGCGAGTTGCCGAAGGGAGGAGGTCATCATCTCCAGACTAAGAATAGGGCACACCTACGCCACCCACGCTTATCTTCTCACTGACGACGGCCCGCCGGAGTGTCCTCGCTGCGGCGGTAGGCTTACGGTGAAACACGTGCTGATAGAGTGTCGCGATTTTGAGCTGGAGAGGATGAGGCATTTGCCCGGTCCACCGTCGTTGGACTCGCTCCTCGGGGAATCCCCCACGGTTCGTATCTCAGAGATATGTGCATACTTGCGAACAATCAATTTCAATGTCATATACTCACCTTCATAGCTGCAGGACTGCGTGTTGCAAATTTCAATTACTGACTTACTTTCTACCATCACATCGTCTTTGAATAGCACCAACTTTAATGGCTAGCTGACCTAGGAGTGGAATGTGATTTTAGGCATCGGACGTCTTCATGCATGTTATAGAAGTTTAGGTATAAGGATGCAACAGACTGTCCTTTCTACCTGATCTGTTGAAGCCTGTATTGACATGTCCTCTTAGTTGTTATGGGCGCCATATGACCTGTGCTGTCGGCGCGCCCTGAAACCCCAAACATGATGATGCTCACCCAGAGCATGTGCTACTGGCCATGCTCGGTGATTTGACAGAGGCCATCCGGGCCGAGGGCGTCGAGCTGGTTCAGAATATCCGGCGGCGTAAAGAGCCAACCACCAGCAGCGGCCCAGTAAGGCTGTTCAAAGCACCCAGGGTGAACACTCAACCGCACTCCAACACAGATCTCGTCGATGTCAGGAGCCTGGTCGAAAGCGGCACTGATGTGGAACCACCCTTCGTCAAGGGCATGACCGATGCTGAGATCGAAAGCATTAAGAAGGAGCAGCTGGTCACGAACATCTCATACCCAGTCAACCGAGCGGGCCGTTAAGTTGATCACGGAAGCTGTTGCTGCTGTTTCTGGGGCAGACCGCCAGGACGGTCTATCCCTCAACAAAAGGGCATACAGGAAGCAGTATGGTGGGCAAGTCACCAAGAAATAGCACATCTGCTAACGCTAGTTTAGCTTAGGTCGATGAAGGTTTTAGATTCAGAGACTTTTGATTCGACAGCTCCAAAGACAATGCATTATGTATTTTTATAATGCTATTGTTGTCTGGTAGACTGGACCAGGCTGTACTTGTGACGGCATCTGACTCTTCACAGCGTAATGTTGCATAAATGTGTTAAATATATGTCACTAAGAGTGCCCTCACGATCATTTATGCATTTCTGCAATTAAAAATACAGTTTTGGTGTAATAAGAATGCATTGTCTGAGGGTCACGCTATAAATCACCTGGTGGTGAAGGCTGGAACTAGTAGTTTACGGACCAGCCGATAATGGTGAAGACGGGTACAGCGTCAGGGTTAAGTAAAAAAATATCGTAATCTGGAAGGCATGTAGTGATCCTTTGAATGCAAATCGACGACCAAAGGTGCAAGGTATGTTCAGTGTAAAATATATACATATCATGCAAAAAGCACGGGCTCCAAGGGCCATTTTTGGCTGAAAAGTGACCAAAAAAAACAAAAAATTGTCAATTTTGTCACCTCTTCGGGACCTCAAAAATTATTTCTTAAACTTAAAACCGTCAAAATCGTGATCAGCATCCCCGATAACATTAAAATGAACTAGGAAAGGGAGCGTGCTTGAAAAAAGTGTACATCGGGGGTCACCCTACTCTGTACCTCCGTCGACACCGGTGCCTGCGGATTAAGTATACCACCGCCACTGTACCTTGAGCTGCTCTGCATCATTCTTATTCGAAAGCAGTTTTTTCCCGTTTGCAAAAGTGTCCGATTTTGTTCATTACTACTGTTGGTACTAGGTGCCGGATCTCGCGGAGCCATGTGATTTATTGCATCATCGTTCTTCGTATTGATCGGCGGTCCAAACGGGATCTATGGCATCATATCCTATAGTCTGCAGAACTATAGTGACTTCCCGGTTGTTTTTGTGTTGATAGACTCAGCGCTAGAGCCGGCAGTGGCGGATCTAGCCGGTTAGTTTGGGAGGGGCAAACCAAAGTCGAAAAGCAAAAAAAACGTCGCGCAGTGAAAAATTGCGCTACAATATGCCTTTTCGGTAGGATTTTGGGAACTGGAGACGAGAAGCAAAAAAACGTCACGGGGTGAAAAATATGGGCGCAGGATACATTTTTCCTATCCAAGCCCCAATATTTACACTGAACTTCTCTAATTCTGTTTGAAGTTGAGAGTTGAAGCACCAAAATTTTGCTTACAAGCTAAAAAGGAGTCGGGGGAAAAAGGAGGTCGATCGCTTTGGAGGGGGGGCAAAAACATAGTTTTGCCCCGAGCTTTTCCGTTTGGGGGCAATTGCCTTTTTGCCCCCCCCGGATCCGCCACTGAGAGCCGGACAGTGTTTGATGGGCGTGTGCTTGATGCGTTGGTGGCTGAGATGGAATTTTTTTCAAATCGGGGGGGGCTGGATCCTACAGCGTTTGATGCGCTAGTTAAAACCCGATTCACATCTCAGGAGTACCGATTTTTGAACATGACTCGAGGTGCCTGTCTTAGCGCAGCAAAGTTTTAACGACTCTATAAAACAAGCAAGCATCCTTTACAGTTTGGTGCAAGCATTATTTAACGAACTCGTAGGTCTTTGACGCGAGGAAAAACCGAGTTCATCTTTCAATATTATGCTAACGTTTGGTTTGAGATTCCCAGACGCCCAAAAGGTGGCCCATCACCATATACGGCTGGACAATGAAAATATCGAGGATGAAGCATTTCAGCAGATCATTGTTGCAGCTTACCACATATCTTCCCCGGTCTAAAAGAAGAAGAAAAAAACACGAGCACTAGGTAATACAGGCATGATCAGGAAACGAGAAAAACAGACCCGGGTGAAAAAGTCATATGTGCTTTTTAATTGCCGTGGTTGCCTTTGACTAAATAGTAGTGCTAGGAAAGCACTAAAACCGATGATGCAAATTTGCTTAGAATTTAGCAAAAATTAAGGTCCTTAATAATTATCCTGAGTGTTTCCTGTTTGTAAGCAGATAACTAGTTTACCTGCCCTGATAAGTAGTTGAGCTAGTTCAGTCAAAGGGTGACAGGGATGTGTATTAATATAGCTTTGCGGATGCGCAAGGAAGCCGAACTCACTGCTGGGAATATTATTTTCTCTGAGTCATACGCGTTGGAATGGGGGCAAGGGAGTGCGGTATCGGCCTTCCCCCACTTTTCATCCCAAAATTTCCAGATTTTCGCCGAATGGAGAAGAATTCTCTCTCTCTCTCTCACTCTCTCACTCTCTCCCGTGACCTATGAGCCTGACCTGATGACCTAGGATCATAAAAAGTGAGCTTGGGTAAGGTATACGCGTGTTTTACCGCGGAGCTCTACGTCAATTACGGGCCAATCGCGATGGAGGGGGTTTCGGCAACACCCCTCCCCTTTTAAGTGGAAGGGGCGAAAACCAGAATAACTGCGAGAGTCAAATGGCCAGAACCAAGCCCCTAACCATATTTTGTATCCCCCATACCATTGAAAAGGTTTTGTCTCTGAATGTTTCCCGATAGCCAATTATAATGCTCAAGTCAAGAGGAAAACAAGCCAAAAACTTGAAGCCAAGGTGCCACAGTTTTAGATTAATTGTAGACCCATTGTACTGGAATGGTGACAACGGCTGGGGTCGGCGGATCCGGACGAGGCCGCGTCACAAGTGTCGTCATTCTGTCCTTCCAGGAATCCAGGAATCCTGTGGACTATTTGCGGACGTGGACCTGGAATCAATATGGGTCAGGCGCAAGCAGAGTGGGTCAACTAAAGGAAGCAAGGAAAAGGAAAAGTGGTACAATATATGTGGTTTCTGCACGTGATATTGTAGATAACCCGATATACTAGATATGTCAGAAAGTGTGCTTGCTAAGTGGACCGTGGAATGATGCTGGAAGACTTCGTCTGATAAAAACATTCCGTTTTGTGAATGCTCGATGTTTTGTCATTCTCTGTTCGAGAAGCTCTCGGGCAGCGCGGCTCTACCGTATCTTTTCTGCAGGATTGACAAGGACATTTCATCATGCTTCCTCTTACTTTACCGTTGCCAACGTCTTTCAATTGCGCGTCTCAGCGCGTCGTTTTTTGCTTGTGCTCATTGATTTTCTGCCGTCGACTCGACAGCTCTCCAAACGAAGCTCCGCTTCAATATTGCAGAGCTTGCTTCAGGGATGGTGCATGAACTACTCAATCTGGGCTTTTACAGGGGCCATTTATGTCATTGCAGTGGTTCTACAGAGTAACCGTCACGTGTGAACGATTCATTTTATCTTTTTTTCGCTGGAAATCGAGAAACTCGTCGTGTATCAGCAGTTGTATAATTAGTCTTATTAATCACAAATTTATTGTGGCCACTCTTCGCCGACATAATCATAACCTGCCGACAGTCTTTGCATCGGCTCAAAGTGGACATGGAATCGTCAAAGTCATACTTCATCACAAACACGAAACGGTCACCCATTTCCTGCAGCCGCCCCTGACCGTGACCTTGGCTGGACAGAGGCAGCAGCGCCTGCCGCTGTATCGAAGCGGGGTGGCGTGCGCGGGGGGTCGATACGACGCGTCTATTGTGGGAATGCTACGCAGTGGCTACCGCGAGCTCTGCTCTAGAGCTGATAGTTAGTGGACTGAAACCGTACGCCAGTGAGCATAGCTCGAACTGGGCTTAACCGTAGCACTACCGGTTGTATTTTACACCCTCGTCCTGCCGGGGGAGGGCCGATTTGACCCCCTCTCCTTAGCTGTTTGAAAGATAAGAAAGTAAGAAAGACGCATTAAGTTGCAACGTGTTGCTCGTGGCCTGAAATTTTGGGTGACATATTATTTGTTAACCCTTGGTAAAGTGGTGACCTTGGCAGGTCACATGCATGACCTGAGTATGCAGAAATTATACAAAACGCTCACGACGTGGTTTTGCGACTGTTTAGAATCATAACATCATAGAAGAGTGTTTTTCAATTATTTGTGATGTTCTTCATGTACATACAATGTAATGCTTGAAATATCAAAACGCCAACAAATAGCTTTTGCAACCCAACATACCCGGGCGAGTTGTAACCTCCCCGAGCACGCCATGAACTGCAGTATGAGTAAAACACCTCTAACGCGCCTGAATGTTTCGCCGTATAGGGTTGCATTGAAAATTAGGGCATTTCAAGTCACTGAACTTGACTGACCTTGGAAGGTGAAAGGTCAGTCAGCCGAGAGTCATTCACGCGCTCGGGGGCTGGTGTCAGCACCATACTCAAACATGAGTATTGGATGACACTGGTGAAGGTCATTTAAGGTCAGTGACTTTGTTTGACCTTTAATGTGTTTTTTACTTTGGTTGACCTGTTGTGAACGAGCTGTCAAAAATCTAACAGCTAAGTGGCTGACTTTATAATTTCTAGATTTTACCGTCGTGAACCACCCTAGTTTGTTGACCTCGTTTGACCTCAAAGGTTTCAAACATCAGAAAATCACGAAAGTAAATTTTAAACACTTCCTTGAATGCCTCAGTTCCAAAGGCATGCCATCTTGGCATTATTCGATCGGGCATATTGGCATGGGGTTCACGGAGTCCTTCTGACACCGAGTGAGGTCACCCAAGGTCACTGAACCCATTTCATATACTCCAGAAGCCAGGTGCCATCAACGCAAGTGCGTGCAAGCCTGAAACCTAAGTTAGAACCCAGCCTGTGCCAAGTTTGTGGAGTTTCGAAAAGTTGTACTGTATCTGACAGAGGTTGTATTTTACATAAAATAGGATCTCAACCGAGGGAGATGAGCACAACGGAACTAGACATGTTTAAGCTAAGCAGCTCTATTTTAACGGAGAACGTGCTGGGTGACACCCACGACAGGGGCGGGCGCCTCCACGCAGACCATTTAGTGGACTTCCTCTAAAAGTAAGAGGGCCTCCTAGATGGGCCGTTTAGGGGACTTGCTTTATAAGTAAAGGGATCGTTTGGGGTCTCCTTTTTAGAACCATAGCATAGCATGTATGGTAAAGGTGTCTTCTAGGTAGGCTGTTATGGGCCTTCTTTATAGCTAATGGGCCCTCCTACATAGGCCAATTAGGAGGCCTCCTTTATAAGCAGGAAGGCTAGGCTCTTTGATACTCAACTGGATATTTTTTATAAATTTTGTCCAACTTGTTCCCAGTACGGCTGCTGGAGTCGGAGTCTCACTAAAGTCCTCAAGGGACTTGTCACGGAGACCCCGACCCCACCACCCGAACGAGCAACTCCCACAATGAAGGGATAATTTAGAAGCTAAAGTTTAACGTCCCATAAAGCACAGGGACGGCTGCCCATCTCAGGTCACCCTCTCACCAGTTGGTTGCCAGCCGACCTACGTCGGGCAAACTATTGAGCGCCGGAGCGTCTCAGGGGAACCGATCCCAAGCCTGGACATGCACTGCCACTGCCTGCTACTGAGCAGCGGGCCGGAGCCCAACGCTCTACCAACTGAGCTACCGGGGCGGCTCAGATTTCAGACTTTAAGAATCAAAGGGGGCTTTCGGACTCAGGTAGCGGGCCTCTTTCCGGTTTCGAAACTCATAGTTTCCCTTGAGATATATTTTTTTGTTTTAGTGCCTGCAGCTAGATTACTTTGGTACCGTTGGCCTGCCGCACTGGGGCCGGATTGTCCATACCTAAAGTGAGACTTCTACATGGGTTTGTGTTACCTGCCCAAGTTACACGCAATACCATAGATTATCCGGACCTTATTCTGAGCCTCGAATTTACTCCGGTGTAAATCATAGCCATACACTGGTCCAGCATTTCTTAATAGACGGATCTCTGTGGGGGGGACTGGCATTGTTAGGAACAAGAAGAACTTTTCTTTTTGCAGCGCTGTTTATCAGGGGAGCATTTGGCATTGTGAGGAGCGACTTTTCAGAGAGAAGGTGAGAGGACTCTTTGGGAAAACGTTGGGTTGTGGTGCGGGATGCTGATGCTGCATCTGGAGAGGAGATACATCTTGGATCCCACAGTGGGATAAACCGAAATAGCTTAGCCACCGTGGTAGTTGAGCGCGGAAAGACTCGGTGGCATTGGCGTTCCGAGAGGGTGAGCCATCCGATTCTCAAGTTTCCGTCAGAACTTCGACATTTTCCCCAATTGTGACTGTTTGCCGCCTCCCGCTCCATCTGCCCCGAGAAGATGATGCCTGAGACCGCCACTGGTAGCTGACGTGCTCCGAAAGCATCGGACTTCCAGGCCCATTGCCTGCTGTAAAGGCTGCCCAGATTTATAGTGTTCTGTCGTTGCAGTGTTGTCGCCGGCTATTTTCAGCTCAGATAACGCGCCAGAGCATGAGCCGAATTTTGTCGGAGGACTTCTGGACAGCTAGTGATAGCATGGAGGAAGCACTCTCGGAAGTGTCTGCTGCCTTGTGGTGTCCGGTGAATGGAGCGCAACTGCGCGCTGGAATGATGAGAGACGGTATTGGACTGTTTTCCGAGATCGGAACAACAAATATTCGTGGCGAGGTTTACTGTAGGAGGAAATATCGCGAAAAATGTCAGACACTAAAACATTTCAGTAATTGATAGGTAGGTAAATGGCCAAGAAGTGAATGATATATCTCGGGAATAATTGTCAAGGAGAATTATTTTCACTAGAGACAGTGTGGATGGGATATATGAGGACGCAGGGGCTGGCATTGAAGGCGAATTATTAGCATCTCGGCGCGAGCTTTCCCGGCAAAAGTACCCGGGTAAGTGTGGGGTCTGCCTGGGGTAGAACCAATGCTCTCTGTGGCACGTGACGCGGCCATCCCGTGGCAGAAGCGTCTCCGCCGGGACAGCCAGATGATGCTCCTTCCACGTGCTCTCTCTCTCTCTCTCTCTCTCTCTCTCTCTCTCTCTCTCTCTCTCTCTCTCTCTCTCTCTCTCTCTCTCTCTCTCTCTCTCTCTCTCTCTCTCTCTCTCTCTCTCTCTCTCTCTCTCTCTCTCTCTCTCTCTCTCTCTCTCTCTCTCTCTCTCTCTCTCTCTCTCTCTCTCTCTCTCTCTCTCTCTCTCTCTCTCTCTCTCTCTCTCTCTCTCTCTCTCTCTGTCTCTGTCTCTGTCTCTGTCTCTGTCTCTGTCTCTGTCTCTGTCTCTGTCTCTGTCTCTGTCTCTGTCTCTGTCTCTGTCTCTGTCTCTGTCTCTGTCTCTGTCTCTGTCTCTGTCTCTGTCTCTGTCTCTGTCTCTGTCTCTGTCTCTGTCTCTGTCTCTGTCTCTGTCTCTGTCTCTGTCTCTGTCTCTCTCTCTCTCTCTCTCTCTCTCTCTCTCTCTCTCTCTCTCTCTCTCTCTCTCTCTCTCTCTCTCTCTCTCTGCTAAGAGTTTCCTGGCGCCATATTACAAGCAGTTTCGATAAAGCCGCTGCCTTATTGTATTTAGTGCTCGGATTTCTTCAACCGTCCTTGCGATTCACTTCAATGCAATTTATAATGCTTGAATTATATTGTCTGCGCAGGATATACCAGAATTCTTTCAAAATTGATGGAATGACCAGCTTGAAATATTTAATTCCATGAATTATGCCGCTCTTAGTTGATCTTATGGTACCTCGACTGTCTTGGCTTACAAGTCAACATGATTTAGCACTTTTGTGATGGGGTTTGCTCTGGCATGTCAGCCGTGCACGACATGTCAAAAGGCATTGTCAAAAGTGTCAGCTTGACAGTGTCAAACTGTCTATTCCTTTGTCTCAAAACTCGCCGTTTGTGAAAAATCTGGCATTGGGCACTACAAAGCCGTAGCAGCTATATGCCCTAAAAATAAAATAATCATCATCATTGAAGAAATGAGTACTCGACTTCAGCGTTCCCTTCGAATCTAACCTAGGCACGCGCTGCCTCGAGGCCAAGATGGCTTACGTATGTCTCCCTTGTGTCCTTTGAAAAAATGAGTTAGAAAGATCGCATATATTTTTGACCTGTTTATTTTTATACAACGTTGTGTGTCAAAAATGGATACCTTCATGTTCTAAATAACATACTTAAAATGTATCGTGCCAGCTTATTTATGGGAAGAACACGACGCTTCAAAAATTCGCCTCTTTTGATTTCCAAGAAAAGCGTAAACCTATCATTTGAAAACACGAGGTGCTTTGACAGCAAGAAAACAATGCACGCACCAATTCCAGGTAGAGGAAACCTTAAATGGAGTACCCCACTTTTAAAATTTGTTGTGAACTGAGATGGCAGTTTTGTGGTGGGTTTCGAGAAACCACTACAGGCATATATTATTTCACCGAAAGGTCTCTATTAAATTTCTTAACACCTAAAAGTCAAAATAAAGGGCCTTCAGCCCTTGATTCAAACCATGATTGAATCTTTTTCCATATTTTTGCAACAATTGGACTTGTCCAAGTCCTAACTGCGTGACTGCCACGCAGGTCACGTGATAAATGTCAGCAATGGATCGCTGTCGCAACGTTGACATCCGGCGCACAGAAACCTAGCGGCCAGTTCCCAGTGTTCTGGTTCTTTTTCGGAGAACACTAGAGGGTAATTTCTGACGTCTGATCTTATCGTCACAAATCAACTCGGCTTTCAAAGTTATACCATGCGATTCGAATAGATTTCGCTCCTTACCAGTTGTAATCTGTTGGAGCTGTGGTCATTGTGCAGGTTCTATCGTTAATTGTTACGTAGGGATTTGTGTTTTACTGCGCCCTGTATAATATGAACACTAGGCAACTGTAATAATCGGTTTTTTATTGCGATGACCTCACTGCTGTCTTCTTCCCACGACGTCGTGGGTCGCCTCCGAACGGCGCCCAGTTCCGATGTGAATCACACCTCCCGTCTGACCCATTCACGAGTGTCGTCAATCAGCCGGGGCGGCACGTGCACGGCGGCCCCCGCTGGACGACAGGGATAACGGGGTCAGCCGCGTGCTGGATGTCACCCCCCCTGCACCGTGATGTCGCCGTTGTCTGTCCCCGACGGGCGCCGTGCCAGATGCATCCCAGAAGGGCCGCTTCTGAGGTCGTCTGGGCCGGCGGGGTAGCGGTACCCGGTGCTGTCGCTTGTAAACCGCGCCGAATCGGACCAGAGCACTGCTCACTCTTGGCGCGAAATTCGGCCTGCAAGTCGTCGTTGGAGTAGTATTGAAATTTGGTGTACTTCGTTGACATCTGTGTTATGAAGTGGTGTGATGTCAGCGTGTCGGTCTCTCGCCGAACCTCACCCACCCTCCCATGTGCGATGCTTCATGTTCTTCTTCTGTCCTGCATCCAACCGAACCATATTTGCGGAAGATATTCTACACCTGATCGTTTCCACCAATAGTGCTGTTCTCTATACTACATTTTAACCAAATTATTTTCTCCTTCTAAAGGTGAGTGGCGTGCGCGTTATTCCACGCACCTGTTGAACAGGTCAGCGTCAGACTCCTGGTACAGTCACCCGGGGACCCGGCACCTCCGCCCCCGGCGTGCCTTTCGTGCCGAAGGCCCGCCCACAGGATGACAGCTGTGAGGGGCATACCTGCCCCCGGCGCGTGCCTGTCTCTGGCCCGCCTCCAGCCCACCCCCGGCAGGCCAGCACAGGGGGTCCTGCACGGGCACGTGACTCGATGAGGTGCTACTGCTACCGTGTTGGGGGTGTGGGAGGTTTGGAGACTAAGACCGGGAGTCATATGGTGTGTCTACTTTGGATACGGCTGGGAAGTCACAGGTGGCGGGTGTTGCCTTTGGAGCCTCGCCTTCTGCACCACAGCGCCCACTCTCTCCGCGCAACGGACGGTTGAAATGGGCCGGAAACAGCTGGGAGGTAGAGCATACGGTAGAATCCCTTCTTCAGGATTGCATTTGTCCTGGACTTTACATTTGCGGAAAACTAAGATGTGTTCGGAGTGGAATCCTGCCCCACCAGCTCTCCGCCGGTTCCAGCTATCAATGAGCATCCGCCGGCGACCGTTAGGCTCGTAGGCGAAGTTAGGAGGGAGGCGAGAGGGAAGTGCGTTCGTGAAGCGCCGCTGCTGCTGAATATGTGAGTTTTGAGAGAAACAAAAAATGGAGCCAGTGCTCTCCAGCACGGTCTCGGCTATGCTGATAGCTCAGTTCCAATCCCATGAAGCTGACACATTTGGCGAGTCTCTTTAATGATGTTGGTTCGCTTTCAATGAAACATGATCTTAGTGAGCGTGACTTCTTCATGAGCGGCGGGGAGATGCTAAAACTGTTGAGTTCTAGCCTACCAGTGGGTTATGTGCCTGCATTGTTGATCGGCGCAGTGTAAGGATATTTGGCGCTCGGCGGGTGGTCGTCACGTGACGGTGCGCGGCCACCTCCGACCCGCTCAACTTCTGTGAAGCGGCCAACAGGTGATAACTCACGTGAGTGCTAGTCACGGCCGACTCATCTAGTCGCTATTTACACAGGCAGAGAGAGCCAGACAGGATGGCGGCGTCTCAGCGGGGGGAGGGGGGTCATCCCACCTACATAAACGTTGCCAGGTAGGTGTCATGATGCCATGACGCCCGCCCATCACCCGTCCGAAGATGCGCTTTCAATGGGAGACGTGTTATTTAGTTTCCCACGTTTTATGGATCGTTTTTTTTGTCAGGGCCGAGCAAGATCGTGGAATAGATGGTCAAATGCATTCACTATCTTGTGACATGTATTGTTTGCATTTCGCCCTGGTTTGGCTTTGTGGCCGTTTGCCAGTGTTGTCACATCTGTTCATATGTGATTTCAAGTAGTCCTTTCCTTGTCCTTCCATATGTTTCTATTTTATGGACACTTGTTTTACTTCGCTCAGTCTTCTTTGCGTCGTCCATGCCTTTCCTTCGCCCACCGACGTAACATGTCCGTCCTCACCGTCTCCGAGGGAGCGTTTGTCTGCTGGAACAGCCAATTAGCGCAGGGCATGTGAATTGTCGCTCTGCTGGAGTCCTGATCGACCGGCACTCCTTTGCTGGCATATCGTGCCAAACTCCCCAGTGAACTGGCTGGCGGCCAGGGAGGAAATAGGCGGCGTCTTCTGATAATGACACAGACCTTCCTACATCCGGGCTCGTGACCGTATTTAAATACATCCTCCAGCTGGCAGCGTGTCAGCCCAACTGAGCAGTCCAGTGGAGGCTTCCGTGGTAGGCCGATGACTTGGTTGACCTTCGTAGACGTGGTTGAGTTTAGTACTTCGTTGATCTTTGTTGAAGTTGTTAAGTTTTTGTTGACTGCACCCAATTGAGCTTGCGATTAAATTTTGAGTACACAATGTACGCATTCTCTGTTCGCTAACATTTTGGGACTCGGCAAATGTAAATGTTGTTTAACGGCATTAGAACAACTCAGAGATCCATTCAGATGTCCGGCTGAACTGAGTTCACCTGCAATTTAGTTTTTAGCTGGAGATGAACAGTCAGCTACAGAAGCTAAGAATCACTGGGACGACCACAAGCTCACTTGCCTCAGTTCCGGCGTCCAGCTGCGGATGCTTTCTTGCGTTAAACCCCTGTCAGGTCTGATGCGTAGAAACGCTAGAGGTATGGAGGCCAAACTAAAAACAGAGGTGGCTCGGAATAGAGTGTTTGGCGGAAGCAGTGTCAGCGGACGGTCGGAATTTGACACGAGGGGATACCATGCAATTTTTAACCCATTTATTTCCAGTCAACGCGATAGGTTTTGTCCTCTATCCACCCTACCCCCTCCTCCCCCCGAGGGCTGCTCCCGTGGGTAGATGTTAGTGCAAGATAGCGGCGTTATCCCGTTATATCTTTGTGATGAGCTGTATTCGCTCTGTAGCCGTGTGATTCGTGAGTTACGTTGACGTTGCAGATCGGTATCTGTCGTGCTTTTTGCAAAATGATCGAACATTTCAGGAGTGCCCTTGTTTTCCTTATAAATGAGACATAAATATATGTCTTGAACTTTTTCAGATTTAGGCCAGGCGACAGTGACTGCGGAACGTCCGAATTTAAGGGTGGGGAGGGGTACCATGGACGTTTCAACACATTTCTTTCTAGTCAACGCCATAGGGCTAGTGTTAAAATGTATTATTTAAGGGGGCACCGGTGCCCCCTCTCCCCAGTTCCTCCGCCAGTGCCAGGCGAGGGTAGTCAATCTGCATTGGTACCAAGCACGAAACAAGCACGTCTTTTTCGAAAGGTCTCTGGCTCGAACCCACCCAGAAGCAGACTTTGAATTTGCTCTGCTCAAGGGCACCGTCACAGATTTTCAAGCGGAGGGCGAGCATAGACCTACCGATGGAAGCCTATGTCCAATTTTTATTTTGTTTATTCAGCTAGATTGGGAAGTGCACCGCTTTTGCGGTACGAACCATGACCTCGGCAATAGAAATAGAGACACTGTCGACCTTAATTTTGGCATTTGTAACGATTTTGAAGCATATGTTATCGGTCAAAGGTGGAGGAGGTCCGCCCCCCCGCCCCCCCCCCCGCGCGGCGACGTCCCTCTCTAACCCCAGCTACCCTGCCTTGACCACTGGAGTCATTAAATACACCTCAGAGCCCCGGAGATCTAATGATGCTAATTACCCCACCAATCCGCCGCAGGCCAGAAATGGGAGAACTGTGTCGCATCAGCGGCTGCAAGCAGTCAATACCTCTCGGCGGCGAGCGCGGCAGTGCAGGCGTCCATTCTGACGCAGCTGACCTTGTCGTAGTACGGCGCCTCGCCATTGCAGCGCAATGCCGTCCTGTGCAGACCCCTGCCGCCACGGACGTTGCAGGCCGTGATGCCAGTTTAGGGCTGTAATCCGCAACACTCAACGCATGCATATCGGAGGGTTTTATTATGTGCGAGCGGTCGACCACTTCATTCGAGAACGTTAAAGACGGACATTTGCGTGCTAACGATGCGACAGGCCGTAACAAAACAAACGGCGCAGCCGCGCACGGCTCGGCGCTCGTCGCCGGCCTGGCATCGCCGATTGCAGATCTGCAGCGGTGGCATCGCTCTGGACCGGTGACGTCACTGGACGGCAGTAGTGGACGCGCCGGGTCCCAGTGCGGTCCGCACGTCGTGCGCCGCAGCGCCAGTAGTGATTACAGGTGTTACGGTGTGACAACAGTGACGTCAACATGTGTAAATTCAACCTCGTTGAAGCCATCAGCTGCAGCCTTGGTGAGCGCCGGTTCCGCGTGGTTTTGTTGTCGATGCTTGACTGTAACTGGTGTTAGGTATATTCTGGGAAGCGGAGCTGTAGCCGATAGATTCTGGGAAGCGGAGCTGTAGCCGATTTGACGGATTGCGATTGGAAATTCTGGGCTGATCGTAGCGCACGGATCATTTATTTTGATTCGGCTGTTGATTGTGTACGTTTTAGCCGCAGGAGTCTTCATCCGGGAGCTGGAAGGGAAATGTCTTAAGAAGTGGTCCACATTTTGATAGCTAATGTGTTGTGGATTTGGTATTACTTTTGGGGAGACAAGTGTCGATGAATCCACGTCTTTTTAACGCCATGTTTTCACACAAAAAAAGAGTTTCAACCATCTGCCCCCCGGTCATCCTCTTCGTCACCTGGACCTACTCCCCTGACCCCCTGGAAGGTCGCAGCGGCGCGGTGGCGTGTGAGCAGCGTGCGGTGCTGTCTGACCCGGTAACGAGGTAGCTGGCTTCACACATGTTGCCAGATAGAATCACAGCAGGCTAATTTACGTCATAACTACCACAGCTCAAAAGCTCCTACAAATCAAAACTTCCTTCCAAACAAAAGCGCCACAGGTTGATCCGGATCGTAAGTGCCACTGTTCAAAGCTTCCTTCAGTTGAATATTCCAAGTGGTCTAGCTGTTTTTGGCGTTGCTGAAACATCCTTTTTGAAATGTTTCTAGTGCCAAAACTGCTTTAGGCATTGCTGAGTGACGCTTTTTCAAAAACGTTTGGTAATTCTTTTTTAATATTTCTACATGTAGCACAACATAACCAAACCTGACCTAACGTTTCTCGACTCCGCGAGCTGGCCTGTGGCGCACCTAACCTACTGGTGGCACTTTCGCCTTCATCAGCTGCTGTGGCTACGCCGTTTGCCTACTTAACCTAACCGAGCCTAGCCTAGCCTCACCTAATTTAACCTAACCTAACCTAACGCAACCCAACCCAACCCAACCTAACCTAACCTAACCTAACCTAACCAGTTGTGGTCAACGCCATTTATGGTACTTGGGATATTGCACTGGAGTATGTTTTGAACAATGGCACTTATGTTATATGTTAACCTGTAGCAATTCTAATTAAAGGAAGCTTTGATCCATTGGAGCTTTTGAACAGTGGCACTTATCATACAGATCAACCTGAAGTTATCTGGCAACATGTGTGAAGCCACATACCTCATTACCGTCTGACCCTACGCACGATTCGGCCGCGGCATCCTTGGCCCTGAGTTCCGTTTGTGTTTTGGGAACGGTCCCCAACTCCGTCTTGGGATGTTTCGGTGTTGGCTGGCCGGGATGCCGTCATGTATTGCCTCCGTTTTCTGCGCAAAAAAGACAGTCCTGGGCGTCCTGCTGTTCTATGTCAGGCATACAAGGCATTAAAAATTCAGCCGACACACACCCCTGAAATCGAGGGAATGAAGATGGGCAGCTGGCCATTACCGGTCATTAATTAATCGGGACTCAGTTGATTAATTAGTGAGGAAACACAGCATCTGTGCTATTTCGGGCGTTGTTCTCCGGCTCGAAATGACCCGCCGGCGGGGACCGAAATATTGGACACTCAGTCATTCAGTCAGCTTTATTTGCTGTCGGAGAGGTGTGATTATTTACTGGCTGCTGCTTTTATTTAGGGAAGAGTGTTATCTGCCTTTCGGGCTTTGTTCTTCGTTTTCTTTCAAAGGGTAATTATAATAACCTCCTTGATCTCGAAAGCCTAGAGAGCTAGAGAAACGCTCCCTGGGGAGATTATTGTGCGGACTTTGGTTATCTACCTGATTGCTAAGTCTTGTTGGCCTAGGACGATTCTTCAGGGTCAGATGAGGTCAAATGTAGGCTTCGCTGCCAGTGAACTTTCGAAAGCTGTCGCGGTACAAAAACGGTGAATCCACTAAATACGCCCCAAAACCATCAAGGGAAGACCGCTTGCAGCACACCCTGAAATTTTGGAATCACAAGTCATCAGGTGTTATTAGCTTATGACGTCGCTACGTGGCGTATTCCCTCGTTACTATAATGCTGACCCCGTTAGCCTACAGGAAGAAGAATTATGACGTTCTTCAGCTCTATACAGTTCTCCATTCTTATCGGAAAATAAGTGGATGCACGTCGGGACCCCCATAGTGTGCGTGTTACCGAGGCTGAACAGGCAAGCGGGGGGCCTGGTGGTAATGCTTGGCAAAAAAGTCGGTTTCGTGTTCCGCTTTTCATTTTAAGTCGGTAAGAGCCTTAGAAAGATACCCCAGTTTGGAAAGGCATTAACTACGGCTGAGGCATGCGCGTTCTGGACTGGTCCTTTGTAACCACCCGCTGTGGATGGTATTCAGGGGCGTCTCCAGGAAGTTTTACTGCGGGGATGGACGGAACCTGGACTTGCGATTACCAGTGGAGGGAGTGGAATGCAGATTTTGATCATATTGACTGTCTTTCGTCCTTGAAGACGTTGACCACGTTTCACTCATGAACACAGATTTACGTGGGTCCATGCAGATGATAGGGATAGTGTGTAAAAAGTCGAAATCGTGTCCCCAGATTTAGGGGGACGTCGCCCTGATTCGCGATTTGGGGAGACGCGTCGCGCCCTCCTCCCCGATCTCCATACCTTTGATGGAATTCACCAGAGGTGCGGACGATTTTTCGGGGCCCAGATGGCTGTGAGCTAGTGCCCCTCGTGCCCTGGGTTTCACAGGCAATAAACGGGTGTCGGGAGGGACAGAATTGATGAGTTCTTCGTGTCTGGAATGGGTTATTCAAAGGGAATGTGGCTCCTTCATAATGGGATTTGAACTAAAATATCCATGTGATAGAGCATGCTAAGATATCGTTTGATAGATGTTCATGTGTCCCAAAACTTCCGTTCGCGGAGAAGAGATTAAGATTCACCTCCTACCGACCCCCTCCTCCCCTGGGTGGTCACGTGTTATGTGGTGACCTCGGGAACATGGCGTGGTGCTAAAACCCGTCTGCGCCGACAAATGTTTTGTGGTTGGGCCTCTAGAACGTACGTTCCGAAGGTGACGTTAGTACTACTGACTGTAAATTCCTATTTATTTATTTAATGACGAGTTGCAAGGATGAAATATGTTGTGATATGCCAGGAAGAAGAAGAAATCGGCAAGTGTCACCTTGGGTACTAATACCAGCCCCTATAAGCTAAAAGCGGTTCATTTGCATTCGTCTTCATTTGTGGCGCAAATCAAAGAGCTTCATCTCGCACAAAGCGTTGCCAGGTGGTGAAGATATGCGGACATGGCGGATACCTCTAGCAAACCAAAATACATTTTAAGAAACATTGGGCTTTTTACCAGAAATAAATTTCATTATTTTCAGCAGAACATGTCTGTAACACCTCTCCAGTCTGAAATTGCACCAAGGTTCCACATTCTATTTTAATATGTCACCGAAAGGGCAATCGTTCTAAAACACGTGTGGCAGTCAATCATTCAGTATCCTCGTAATGTTGAGAGTCAGAGTGACTTCAGCAAACCAGCGCGTGCTACCAAATCCGTTCCAGGTGTGGAACGTACGGCATCTAACACTTGTTCCCCGTATCTGTCTCGAGTTCCCATCAAACTGCATCTGTGCAAGATCAAAAGACGCCCGAACAAAATCGGCCGTAAAGTTCGCTTCCATACAGCTGTGGACTGCGAAAGCGATGGTTTCGTTTTAGGACTGGGTGCTCGATCGCGGCACTGGTCTCGCCAGTGGCCCGGCTGCCGCCGCCGAAAACGGCATTTGACGTCATCGGTTATTTATTTATTTATTGCATTCTATCTTGCAAAGCTAGACGCTGGCACTGCCAGCGGCCAAAAATGGGGTGTGGGTTAAAACCTTTGACAAACAACTGTATACCCCATAACCAAGAACTCAGCGGTTTTGTAATCCTTGTGACGTTCCGCACCTACGTCAAAAATTATATTCTCCCCAATTTAGCTGGAATTCGAAAATTTACGATGGAAATTGGTGCCCATGTGCCCCCCCGCTTTCGGCGCTCATGGAGACGTATAAATCGGACAGATTTTTCTGCGTAAAGCCGACATCGCATGAGAAAATCCGGGGGAATGCGTAGCTTTAGAGCCCAATCCTCCAGAGAGTCTTACTGACAAAAATCCTATGGAATATTCTTGAACTAAATAGTATCGCTTGCCCGGCGCGTTAGCTAACCGCCGTTTGACGTTTCAGTGTTGGTTTAGAGAGGAGCACATCCGGGAGTGTTAAGTTCTGGATCGCAAAGAAGATCGGGTATCTCGCACCTCCCAAACTGGCGAGTCCTTACTAATCTTAGTGACTCCTTACTGATCTTAGCGAGTCCTTACTGATCTTAGCGAGTCCTTACTGATCTTAGCGAGTCCTTACTGATATTAGCGAGTCCTTCCTGGTGTTAGTAGCGTCGGGTGTGAGGACGCTGTTACCAAATCACCGTTGCAACTCCCGCTTTCGCCGAGTCAACAGCAGCGTCAACACCCGCTGTATGCTCTCAGTAGCCTCGCTGGTATCAGCGACACATCTCCTCCGGGGTCTGCCGGGAGGGACTTGGGTGTAATGCTTCGGCGTCGTGACTGTACACTTGCACCTCAGGTCGCTGATCCCGGGCTCAGTTCCCGGATTCGATCGTTAACAGCCAACCGATTATCGCTTCGTCTCCCAACGGGGATGAGAACCATGAAGTTTGTGTGTTTATGTGACCTGGCTGTTGCTGCCGACGGTAAATGCAGTGGTCTCCACTGCAACCCTGAAAGGCCAGAGACCGCTCAGAAAGACGTCGGAAGAAGAGGAGGAGGTCGGGGCGTGCGCTGCTGGAGGCGCAAGAGGGCTCCTCGCGGAGCCGCGGTGGACGTGTCAGAGGGAAGTGAGTCTGTGGGGGCGGCGCCCTCTCAGTAGGACAGCTAAGAAGTATATCCTGAGATACGAAGCGAAGTTTTAGCAGGCGCCAAGAGCGCCCATGGCCCAATGTCCGCCTTTGCCGCCATGAATGCACCACAGTCGCCATCGAGTGACCGATGTGGCACCGTCCGGGCTAGCGATCTCCGCACATTGCTGACCCTTTGTGCAGACGGCCCAATGTCCCCCTACGCCGCCATGACTGCACCACTGTCACCTTGGTGTGACCGATGTGGCACCGTCCAGGCTAGCGATCTCCACCGGACATACCTAGACAGAATAAATATGTATGTTGCAGACGCTGTTTCACGTGAGTGGAAGGGTGCCGTAAGGCGGGTCCGTGTGGCGCGTCATATACGATCGGAACCGGTTCCGAGTCCGAGGGCCCCTGGAAGGCCAGCGGCGCCTGGAACAGCCGCTGTGCTCTCAGGCGCGTGGATCCGTGCTGGATGCCGATACACCTCGGTGTTCCAGTTCGCTATGTCGATAGTGAGTCGTCGGGGTAGCTCTTCAGCTACGCGATCCCACTCGGATCGGTGGCGGTTATGGATCGGGAGCTAGTTAAGGCCTCGGTGGGAGGACCGAGGCCGTGCGAGTGTTAGGGTAATCGGTCGCAGGGGTTGGAGAGCTGGAATGGAGGGAAGGACATATTTGAGAACAAGACTCGCATGGATGCGCTGCGAATGGAGGCTGGGCGCTGTTTGAGAACAAAACTAATATCGATAAAGTTTTGGTTGAAATGTTATGCGATGCATTCTGTGAACCACACTAGTTTCGAGGTTCCGCTTCATTAGCGCCCAGTTGTGCTTAAGTTCCGTGTGGATTGTGCTGTGCTATACTTCCAGGTCAAATTACAGCTGCTGCATTTGGTGGGCTCCGGTACGTAATAATGGATCCGTTTCAGCGCCTTCTTTGAAAAGAAGATGAGGGAAGCTGATCGGACGTCGGAGCAGATGCGAAAATCGTTGACCGCTGGAAGAAACTGGGACGAGATATCAGCTGAAGGCGACTGATGGGCGCCAATATAGAGGGGGCGTAGGGAAGCTATGGAGTTATCGAAATTTTGTTATGGTCTCCCGTGCTAATTTGATGCATTTTAGTGGAAATGGCATACCGAAAAACTGAGAATCACCATCTCAAACTGCCGACAATCGTCCGTTTCTCACTTTAAAGCGATTGTTGGGCTTATTAATTGAAATGCATGCGCCAGAATTGTACTCCTCCAGTATCCTCCGAAAAGCCATCTTTTGTTCTAGAGGAGATCGGAGGAGGGTTGAGGTGAAGTCTGAGGAGGTTTGAGGAAGTTTGAGGGGGCGCTGGAACCTACGGGAGGAGATTGCAGGAACTTTGAAGTGGTTGTAGGAGGTTTGAGGAGGCGCTGAAATCATGCTAAATTTTAGTCAGAACAGTTCATGGAAAGTTGTGTGTTCTACACCAATCTTTGCACCTTTCAGGCCAATATTATCCTCACTGACTTTTTGGCTACCCACGCTTTCATCGATATGCTTTTTGCCGTAGCTTGATTGATTTCAGTATGTAAAAGAAAATGTCCCTCCGCGTCATCTGATTTATGCTGTCACCGCACGAGGCCTTTGCGGGTGACCAGATTGATGTTGTCATCACTGGAACCCGCTGATCCCTCAGTGTGACGGAATGGCATTTAAAGGTGCGGCCCACGGAATACTCCATACGATGTAAGCTCGAATTTTTCTGCTTCATTTTTTTCTGACCACTCCCTGCGGTAGTGGTGCTAGGTGTGGTAATTTATTGCTAGGATGGCCATGACCCCGGTGGAGCTCTTGCATCAAAGGCCAGCGATTACCCGGCCGCGCCTAAGGTACCGACTCTATTTTGGACATCAAAGCTGCGTGCCCTGCTAGTCTTCGTGCCAGATGCCATGTGTGTTACTCAAGCAGCAATTTCCTTGATCTGGTGGTGATGAAGGACTGCGGCGTGCAGGAACGTCCAAACTTGCGGAGGAAGTCGATTACGCGGCCAGTTTTACCACGTCACGTAATGCGGCTCATGGTTCGACTTGGAAACTTTGAGAGGTTTATGCGTGTTTAGCACATTCCTACTGCCATGGAAGGTTAACTCCGGGTAAAATGAACGTAAATGATGGGATCCCAGTCTCCCCCCCATTTTTGGACCGGTCCTCTCCCGCCCAGATAACCCTCACCAACCACCTGTCTTTTTCACCACCACCTGGCGCCAGGCCAATAATCGCACCCATCACATTCTTTTACTACACTCTTGCACCTTGGCTAGGAAAAATAACGGCAGTACTGTTATTGTTAAAGTTGTGACGTCTCTCGTTGTAAACGCTGACCGGGCTGTATCGATTTGGGAGTGGTGGTTTTAAGGATAGGTTTTTTCTAGCCTTCAGACTAGGCTGAGCCTCCGTAAGTAGACATGTGGGAGTGTCGACCAGTCCTTGCTGTTGCTTAACTGTGATGCAAAGCTGCTGGCCGTTGCGTGTGTATGGACTGGATGAGGATTCATCCCTTTGTGCTGTAACCTTGCTCGCTGTGTGTTTGCCTGCATTACTGTACGTATGGCTGTAGTGAAATAAATCTACCCACAGGACATCACGGTAAAAACTGTATGGTGTTACTACTATCGGTTACTGCTGGCTGGGACGAAGCTGTGGTTGAGTGGGTGGTGGACTGATTTACGGCTGATGGGGGTGGATGGGCTGGTATAGAATTCAAAACTTCTACCTTTACTACAGTCTCCCCCTTTCTTTCCACGAATTCACGTCATTCTCATTGGCGGTGGATGCTGTTTTCGGCGGTGGGGGGGGGGTCAAGCGCTTTCCCGGTGCCCCTGGACGATTGGCTCCCTCGGCAGCAACGGAACCCAGAACAAATCGCTGCTGAGGAGATTGATTGTTTGCTGCCCGGGGCGGTGTACATAACGGCCACCACCGGAAAAAATCGAGGTGGAAATCAATCTTTAAACTGCTTTATAAAAGTATCCTGTGTATAAACCGACACTCGTCGCATTGTCCCATAAGTTGTGAGGTTCGGCATTGATGGTAAGATTTTCCCAGCAAGTCTAGCACAATGATGTTGAGAGTTATGCAAACGTTTCACCCACCCCGATTTCATACTCCTGTTTATGATGGAGTTAACATCCGCCATTATTAGTTAATCGTGATCAAAGCTCTGTACCATTTTAGTGCGCTTCGCTGGGTCACATCTCTTGTCCTAAAGAAAACTATGCAATATTTTTTTCGATATTCTTAACTGTGTTAAGGTTTGGATTTGGAAGGCCAATAAAAATATGCGCCTGCTGGGACAGAAGTCCCCATCCCGGAAGCTGGTGAAGCCCTAAGTGACAGCAGGTGGGCCCTCAATCAGGCACTGATGGCCTCCAGCCAGGAGCTTGTGGGGCCCACCCGAGACGATTTTGGGGCCGTAACAGGTGACCGTGAGCCGTATTAGGCTATCAGCCGGTGATAGGAGTGGACCTTTGTTGGAGGGCTTTGAGGTAGTTTCGGGTCCGGCGCACGTGGGGTCTCCTCCATTGGAGAGGGAGGCCCCTTGCCCCCTAATCCACCGTCACTGGTAATCCGCCAAATAAAGCAAGAGATCGATCACCTGTGCATGTCGCTCGCGGCACTTGTCAATTCCCAGAACTTTCCACTACTTTCAATTCGTCCATTTCAGGGTTAAGAGTTTTAATAAGGTATCTTTTGGCGTGGGTTCCGCTGTCTGCATGCGAGTATCTCTGTCAGCTGGGTGTAACCTAAACTAGCCATCGGACCTCCCCAAGCCCCCCCAAAAAAAAAAAATATTCAGTGGCTGTGATGTGACTTGTGCGGCGGATTCTTTCAGCCCTGTTGAAGACTTTTCAAGTAGCAATATCCCCGAATGCTACTGTGCCTGCCTGTTGAAACAGTGACGTCGGCGTTTCTATACCGCAGGCGTTTTACAGTCTGGGGCATGCGTTTTTGGGTGGCTAGAGCAACACAGCTACCACTTGATTCCCATGAAACTGGCCTTGTTTGAAAGTTCGGGTTTTCTTCAATCCAAATTAAATCAAACTGTATCCACTGGAGATTCGACAATTTACAAAACTTGAACTGACATGGGATTTCGAGGCTTTGCATCCCTTTTTAACACTTGGGTGATCACTGTTGACTTGTGTGACCAGAAGCCGTTCGTTCAAGGTAGAGTTGTCCCATTTTTAGAATTCATAATCTGGAGTAACCTAATATTGTTAATTTTCAATTGAGGCTAGCTTTAGCAAGAAAGGCAAAGTGTTTATAATGTCAAGAATTCCCGGTCGCCCCCTGCAGAACGCCCTCTGTTGAGGTTAGCTGGACGAGTACTGGAATAGCTTCCACTCGGTCTCACTCACGCCAGGTGAGTACAACGTGCAAAGCTGCAGCTACGTGCCGCCAGGTAGTAATCCGCCGTTTGCTTTGGAGTTTTGTGAAGGAGTAAGTCGCAACGACCCCGCAAGGCTATCCAACCACAGACTAAATACGTGGTGGTTTTATCCCTCGCTAGTAAGTGTTGCGGTCTATTCTTTCTCAGGCTTATGATATGGAGGTACAGATAAGATTCCAATGGCCAGTTTTGTTTTCAAAAGGGAGTGTTCTGCAAATCAGACGCTAATTGTTATAGAGGTGACTGGAAAATGTCAGTATGTACGGTTTCTGTCGGTGGGGTATTTATTGTGGTCTCGCTGCAGTTCCCTGCCCGGGAAAGCACTATCCACGATTTGGCGTTGTCACGGAAAGGCATCGATTCTAATGTGCTGGTGGCACAGAGACTTCTGTTACAACCTACGGTGCGTATTTTCTGTTACCAGCATTGTTCATATCCCGGAGAGGCTGTACGCTGCTGCACATCGGACCACATCACTCTGAATACTGAAGCAGATGTGTATCAGTATGGAAAATATTTCCTTTTCTTCTTGGAATTTCAAGCTTGATGAAAAGAACGGAATGAATCCTGTCGTTCTTTCCAAACCCTTTGTGACCACCCGCCAGAATGAATTAGCTGGTGCGTGGACGGAGCCGACAGTTTCTGGGAACTTCACAGCTCGCCGACACGACTCCTTTATACGCCTGCTGGCATCACAAACCAGCAACAAGAGGCTGCGGTCGGTCTCGCCGTTACTTCTTTAGCATCAAACCTACCGCTGCTGTATATTTGTGTCGGATGAGGTTCATAACGCCTGGTCCCGGCGCTGTCTCAGGCTTGCACAAGCGGTTTCACAGATGCGGTTTCCCGATCCTTCTACGAAGTTGAGTATCTAATCGGATTGAGCCTCCTCCATCTGAACGTGGGAGGCAACCCTCTCCCTGGCTTCGGCCGCTCAATTGCTCCTCAGGTTTATCATCGGTGTGGATTTATCGTTGATTGGTTCATGAGCCGCTGTGTGCGACGGACATTAAGGGGATTTGTGTCTCTATCGCCCTGCGGGTTGTGCCCGTTGGCGGCGTCGACTCAGATGCCTGATGTGGTTCACGATGAAAGGCAAAATAAACCGGGCCCTCCGCGGGTGTGTGGATGTTTGAGCAGGCGGTGCACTTGGTAACCCGGCGGCGGTGGATCCGGGAGGCCGATAAAGCCGCCCAGGCGTCCGGCGTTCGCTTAAAGCTCGCCGACTTGTGTCAATACCGTGCCTCCATCCGGAACATTTGTGTACTCTCCCCTGGGAGGAGGATTACAGGTGGTAATGGATGGTCCTCGTTAGATCTCCCGCTAATCGGAGATGAGGGGTGATGGAAACGACCCCATACGTGCTGCTTCGGAAGACGTCGGCTATTTTGCCAGAGTGTGCTACATTGGAGGATTCTAGATGATGTATATCCCCGGCGCCTGATGCACGTTAAAATTTATATACACAGAGTCCAATTGCGTCCAGTTGCGTATCTACTGAAATATAATGAGAGCAATAGATGGGCGTCAGTCAGCTCCTTGTCAAGTGTGCCGTATCGCCTCGTATTATGGTCAATTGTCCAACAAGTCCGATTAATTATGCCGGAATTAAAACGAAATAGATGCCTGCATTATGATCTTGCGTCGTGTTAAATTTTCTTTCGATCCTGTCTTGTTGTAAACCTTGGTCTTGTGTGTAGAATTGGAAAGACACATTCAATTCACACGTCGCCTTTTACCGTGAGCCAGACCAGAATGCCGGACACAGGCGTGGTGGAAAAGTTTTAGGGATGCTTCCCAACGGTTATGGGTGCTTCTCTGACTTTAGAGGGATATTCCCCACCACCCCTCCCCCCGGAAAAGTATACTATCATTTGCTCATGTGCCTACGCATCATACATGGACAATCATGCCCGAACGTTGTTCTGGTGTGGCTCTTACGTCCAAATGCGGTCAAAAGTACCACAGCACCTCGATAGAAAACAAAGCGCGGGTGGCTGTTGCCGGCCGTGTTTTGTCCCCGGGTCAGTCCAGCTATGGCAGGTCCACTGGTCGTCCGGCTGCTGCCGTGTTTTTGTTTTGTCTGTCGCGCTCCACGTCACGGCTCCACTGCTGGAGCCGACTGGAACAGGCTGGAACCGGGCGCGACGCGTCTCCCCGCATGTTTGTTTGATTCGGTGTCGGGTTTCCAGTCTTTCGGTGCATGGACGGGGGTGGGATATGTTCTTGACAGCTCGCTAGCGGCAGGGAAATTTCGTAATTCGTTGGAGTTGTCCGGTCCACAGGCGGGAGTTGGCCGAAGCGCGAGGCGGGATTGCATCATGTCAGTGCACGGCTTATACAAAGTGTTTGTTTGATTTGAGACTTTATGTTCAGTGACAGGTCACAAAATCGTGGCTGGCTGAGACCATTGACACACAGCCTAATCAGTTGTGATTTATGTGTTGTTGTGCTTAGCTGTGGGGGAGGATGCTTCTGAGCATTAGCTCGTGGGCCGTCAATTTAGAGGTCATTGATTGGCATCTTGGGGCATGAACCGGATGGAACTTTCCATACCGGAAGCAGTATCTGCTTATTTTGTCGCCGGGTAGAAATGTATAAATTCATCTGCCGCGACGAGTGATCACAAGCTATCCCAGGCATTGACCTCCCAGAGAACGCCAAGCAAGTTCTTGAGTTGAGCTGGATTGAAAAAAATGTGAACGCTGCAATGTTTCGTTTGAGCGGTTATATCTTTGTTGTGATCAAATAGAAGGAACTGGGATTTTGATTAGGGGGCACCACAAGGTCTGAATCCAGCCGCAGATTCGGAGAAGGTATTGCGATTCTGCTGAAAATATACTCGCCTTCTTGGGAAAACAGTGTCATTGGAGTACTTGTCCGGCAGGTCTTTCAGAAAATTATTACAGCCATAACAACTTCTTGCATGAGAAGGGAGGAAATTTCCACCGTTTGTAGGATGTTCCCCCGTTTCTATTGGATCTTTTAGCAATCAAGGTGTGGTTGAAATGTTCATTGTCCGTCCGTGGTCAGGCTGGCATCGGGAGAAAGAGAAAACAAAAGGATCTGTTTTAATATCCAGCTCGAGATGGGCCGCTATTGAGCGAGGATTAGATGTGCTCTGTGAAGTGCCCACTCAGACTGTACAATAGGCCTACACCCTTCGACCCCACCCCCTCTGTTGACCCTTCTCCCTGCTGCTCGGTCCTGATTGCCCCCCGGCGGTTTCTGAACTAGAGAACAAACAATAAACATGGTGTACCGCTGAAGACCCTCGTCATTCGCTCCACCTGCTGGTCATCGTTCCTCCAGGTCTTCGCACTGTTGCACTGTACCGTTCTCGGCAGTTCCAGCCATATGCTTGTGTTGATTCACTTCTGGGACAGGGTATGGTGTAACTTAATAGGATATGAATGACTGTGGTGGAAATTTCTTTCAAAGAGGATCACTGATGAAACGTGTCACCCGGGAATTCCAGTTTTCATTGCAGTCTCCAATGAAAGGTTTTTTTCATTGCATCACGTTCTCAGGTCGGCTATTTGCGCTGGTGCTGTAGAGATCTCTGAAAACATATTTGCAAAACTCCGGGGTTTTGATTGGGTGGTGGCCCTCGATCGAGCCGCCTTGGGACTGATGCAAGAATTTCCGATGTGAGGGGGCAGTTTGTTCAGGTAGTGTCGTTTGGATCTGGAGGGGCGCCATTTTGCTCTAGATGAGCAATTATGGCCAGGGGTGCTAATTCTTCAAGTAAGACGTATTGAATTGGCGTCAAGTAACATTGTGGGGCGCCAATACTACCGTTTGGGGGAGGCGACATTTCAGGAGGCTGCCGGGGCGCGAGGTAGGTGGATGGGGGGCACCTTCTCCCTTGCCCCCTCCCATCTACCTCGGCTTGGGATCGGCCCCTAGAGTATGCGACAACTGTGTTGTCAAAGTCCGGAGAGGTCACGGGTGGTGTAGTCGGTTAGTGTGCGCGATTGGGTCGATCGCGTGACCATTTGCGGTGAACGCAGGCTTGCGAGATCGAGCTCACTCAGATGCAAGGTTTGGCGCCCTACCCTAGCCCAAGCTTAGCCCATGTTCCATCCCCTTCGACACATTGTGTAACCTTCACGTTGATGCGTCGCTAAACCCGAGGCAAAGAAATCTAGCGGTGTACGGTACCGGAGCCTGGCGGTCCGCTACTCCGCTATCTGCGGACCTTCGAATATTAGCGGAGTAGCGTTAGCGATTTTTTACAAACAAAGTAGCGGAGAAACGGATAGCGGACTCCAAAGAATTTCCTTGTGCTTTGTGGGACGCTAAACTTTGGTTTCTAAATAAGCCCTTCATAGCGGAAATTGCTTAAGATGGTGGGGTCGGTGTCTCCGTAGCAAGTCCATTGATGACTAGTGAGACTTGGGCTCCAAAAACCGAACTTGCAATGACCTGGACACAATTAATAAAAAAGAAAAAAAAATAGAATGTCGAATACATTTTTGTGATTTTGTTCACATATCTTATAGAAATATACTTATTTTTATTTAAAATGGGGATAGGCTATAGCTTTCATTGAAAGTGATTCCTAAATGATGATTATGAATTTATTGGGAAGTCCTCTTACAAGTTGCGATAGTAGAGAAGCGGGTAGCGGTTTCGTGATTTTTTTAAATACAGCTGCGCCAGTGGCGGTAGTGGTTTCAGTTAGCCAATTTAGCGGAAGAAGATGCATTAATTAAAAAAATTCCTCGCCGGTTTTGTACCGTGCGTCACTGCAGCATCCAATGATATTTCTTAGCCGACCATCTCCAGCAGCCGTACCAGTAGTTTCTCCGCAAGCCCACAGGCGGCTCCACCGCTGCGGTGGTCCGTCACTGTTTGCCGCATCAGGTAGGCCGTTCTGACAGGACACATTGCTGATGACGTCACCCGTCGTATGTTCGTGAAAGCGCCACCCGGACTAAACAGTAAACACAAACACCAAGCTCCAAATACCGTTAACTGGGCGGCCCGCCGCGCTGCCAGCGAGGTGTCAGAGGTTGCGGAGCGTTCCAGAGTCCCGCCACTGGTCTGGAGGTTTGTAATTTTGTTATGTTTGTCTCATGTCTATCGAAAATTGTTACCGGAGAATCAATGGATGATTCCGGTCTTAATTAGAAATTTAGGCTGTCGCAAAGTGACAAAATTGTCGAAAGCCCAGGCGTGTTGGAGTTAATCATCCCCTCACCTCCAGCGACGTATAACACACCGCCAGTTGCCCCAGATACAGAGCAGCCTCGGGACGGTACCGACCGCGGGAACGGCCCAACCGACCCATGTATGCGGGTGTCTGGTACCGCTCTGCCGCAAGGTTCTGGTCCTCTAGAAGAGTAGTGACCACGAAGGTGGTTCGTACCATTGGACAAAGTTGTTGTTCAAAATTCAATATTCTCATTGGATGTCAGTAATTAGACTATGAATTATTTTTTGGAAATGGCATGTAAGAGTTTTTTTGAGCTTACGTGAATGTTTCATTCAAAGAAACTGAATTTCTCACAGTGGTACGTCGGCGCCGCCACATTCGTTTGAGCAGCGCCATATTTCGTCTCGACCTAATGGTGCGTACCAGGGGCCTGGGTACCAAGGCTGCTCATGTACTGGGGTAAATTTAGTCTTTCATAATTTCAAGCGAATGCTGATTCGCAGAGCACGTGGGCGTGTGTTTCCCCCTGGGAATTGCGGCAGACGGCTTGCGCGGAGGCCTGTGATTGGTGCCTCTGTGCTGTCGGCAGTGATAAACAGCGCGGATATGAGGTCAGATATGTCTAGACCGGCGCCCGTTGCTCCGCTAATGATAAGCCCTGGTGTAAACAGTCGACAGAGGGAGCCGCGGCCGTCCCTCGCGGACGGGAAGTAGCGTCACTCGGCCGTGTAACGCTAGTTTTGCCGTTGTCTCGGAGATAGTAAGCTTGTTGCTGTTGATGTTGAGTTTGGTACGACAGTCGGTAGCCGGAAGGTTTACGGGTCGGAAGGTCGCGTCAGTACATCGGAATGTTCTGGTGGTGAGTGCTCGCTTTGCTCTCCGCGGGTTTTCGGCACCATGTTTACAGTACTCTTTCGGAGATGACAAACAGGAAGATATGTCTTGCCGATATTGCAGCTAAGAGATCTGATCTTGTGACCGACACGGTCAGTGGCGGATCTAGTCGGTGGATTTGGAGGTAGAAAATCAAAGTCGAAAAGCAAAAAAAGATAATAAAAACATCATGCAGTAAAAGAATTTGTCACAATTCAACTAGACGGTAGGTTTTGCGGGTAAACCCAAAGCAAAAAGGAACAAAAAAATGAGAGAAAGATGTGACCCGCAAGATGCTTGTTTTGCTATCCTAGGACCATTCAATCAAATGCGATTCTAAATATCGAAAGGACCAAGACCCAATGCTTACACTGAAGTTGACTGTTTCCGTTTGAAGCTGGCAGTTGAAACGCCATAACATTGCTTAAACACTGCAAATGAGTCGAGGCAAAAATGTCGACAGCTTGGTGGAACAAAAACATAGTTTTGCCCCGAACTCCGTTTGAGGCGCGGAATGCATTTTGCCCCCCTCTCCCCTGGATCCGCCACTGAACACAGTCGCGTAGACTGTGATTGCATCAGACAGGTGGGGTCAGTGGTCAAATTCGAGAACCGACTGGGAGTTGCCACCAGCTGTAAACATTATCGGGCGCTTTGCGGTAGGTCACTAAGGTATAGGCAGTGTTTCCTCGTGTCACTGCTTCACTATCCTGCGTTGCAGAATTTTGTGAGATCTGCTTTTAAACGTTGTTTTAAGCAATACCCACACGAGGTCATGCTCTGAGGTATGTTTTTTGGCTTTCTCTTATTACGGATAAAAATGAATTCAGTAATTACTCTCATGAGAGCGGCAACATCTATCGATAAGACCTAACCAACCTAACCTAACCTAAACCTACCTAACCTAACCTAACCTAAATGGATATTTTCCCACGCTTGATGTGGTCTGTCGTCTCTACAGCTGCAGATAGTTTTCATTTGGAACCGTATGCGTGCATTAACAGGACTGAGTAAAAACTGACAAAAGGCATTGAGAAAAAAATATGTCACAGGCAGAAAATAGGACAGGGGCCCTTGGAAGACCGGCACCTGCTGTCACATTTACATTCCAATAAGCGGTGCGTTCGGTGAGAGCACATTTACCTTTTCGTTGTCTTTAGATTACAAAAAGAAACTACATGTGGTTCTTTAGGAATGTTCCTTCGGTGCTTATGTGACTCCAAGCTGGGAAAGCTGCGGAAAAAAGGGTTTGTCACCTCTATTTGAACACTGTTTTTAACGAATTCCTATTTGTTGCTCGCGTGTTAGGGTGTTTCAAGACTCATCGACGGACAATGGCTATCTAGTGTCTGGAAAGAAGTCCCCACGTTTTGTCACATATATATTCTTCTATTCTTGGCTTATCTAGACACTGCTTATCAGGGAAATAAACTAACTTAAATACAGATCAGAACCATCGTTAAACATAGATTAAGAGGATGTTTCTGGCCATTTATTTGTTGCTACGCCGTGGCGGCACCGACCCGGTCTGAGTCTGTTTATTACCACGATACACCCGGGCAATTAGGCAAACAAGCCGATCCTGCAGCGTAAAAACTCGGAACTAGCTGTGTGACTATCTTGTCAGCTTTGTCCGGGGCTGCACTGCGCAGATTCCGGTGTCTTCCGGGCCTGACTAACAGGCCATCGCGGTGACAGAAGTGGCATCGCCAGCCTCTGAAATGGCATTGGCCCGATTTCAATCATTAATGCAACCAGAGACGTCTGACGCCCGCTGTCCTACCAATCACGCAAACCGAATAGTGTTCTCAGAGTGTTCAGCTGAAACTCCTGTGCGATTTTTTTGTGAGATTCGTGAAAGTATTCGAAACGTATATGCACAATTTTAGAACACTAATTCATAGGCGTCTCCTTGTTTATATCCTCTAAATGTTCGGCGCGATACGCTTAATATGGGATGGATCAATAAAACACCGTTCTAACAAGCACGGATCTGACATGCAGGTAGAATCCTGCTCACATTATTTCTGCCCTATGTGACGTCACGTCATGCTTGTACCCAGTGGTCCACTTATAGTTCAACCTCTCATTCCTGCTTCATGCAACTGATAATCACTCAATAAAGCGTGATCTACGGTCGCGCAGGGTTCAATTTACTGATAACAACTGCTTCGGGCCGCAGCAAGCCTCAGCCATTTACGCTGACCTTTCTCCGTTGTCCGCGATCGATAACAATAACTCACGCCGCCGTTAATTATTGCCATCGATACCGATAATTAATTCAGGTGATGTCGGCTGAAATGATGGCGTGCCCGTTCTGACAAGGTTCGTGGTCGTGACTTAGGTTCTCGTGAGTCTTGGTCTCGTTCTTAACTGTTGCAGTATGGCGGGTAGGTGCAGAGAAGGGTCTTGTGAAGGGCTCAGACTGACCTCACCTGAGTGGTCAGCTGACCGGACAGTGGGCCTTTACTGCCCACACTGGAACGGACTCCAGTGAGGGGAGCGATCTAATCGCGTCCGACCGGGGAAATACTTCTGCCTGTTAGCAAACCGGACAGGCGTTGGACAGGGTGGCGCTCACAGAAGTCTGGCGCATATTGAAACTTAAAAACGTGGACCCGAATCCCACGTCGTCATTTCTTTGAACTGCTTCACTTTGCGGCAGCCGACAGGGCTGTGTAAATTCATCCTTCGTCGTGTGTTGAGCTATCACTCAAACCAATAAAGCGGCATTGCCGTGGTGAATGGATGCGAATGCTTTGTTTCGTCTCCTGTGCAGTGATATCGTCTCGCAGCAGCCCGCGCTGTGTTGACCCTGACGACCCCTCTCGGCAGAGCCGCTGTCGGGATGGGCGCCTCAGAAGCAGCAGCCGTCGGTGGACGCCTCAGAATGGGCCTTCCCCATGGTGCCGCCCTCAGCTCTGGACCCGCTACCACCAGAAGGCCCTGACGCTGCCGACGCCGGCATTCCCGACGACCTGCAGGTGAGAGGTCCCGAGTTCGAATCTCGGTGGCGGTGGGTGTTTTATTTGGATTGTTCTGATTTTCTCGTCATTGAAATAAGTTTAAAAGAGTCAGAGAACAGACAAAGTTAGAGCCGAGAAAACGGTGGTAAAACAAATGGCGATCATGGAAGTATGGTGCCAAGTGTTTTAGGTGTCTTATGGCGAACAAACGGTCTGAACACCCCTGCTTAAAGGGAATGTGGCACCTTGGTCCAATCCTGGAATTTAGTGAAATTAGTCGTACTTTTAGCCAAAAATAATGAAACCACTCATGATTTCTCTGAAAAGTGTACAATAAGCTCAATATTTTGTTTTTAAAAATACTCCTCTAGAAAAAATATCAGCCTGTGGATGATGTTACGATCTGGCAACCACTACTATACTTGAAACACTTCAAGGGCTTCGATTTGCTGATGCTCATCGTGACGTCAGCATATGTCGTCACACCAGCTGCTCACAACAATGGCCGCCTGGCGACGGGCTGATGGGGGGCTGGTGTCAGGTAGGTTTTAGCTTTTTCTACGGAAATATCGAGTTCCAAGACAAATTAGATATGGAGTACCGGGTTTTCCGACTTGCTTTACAACTTGGCTATCTCAGTTAAAATCACGTTGTGAAGGCGCCACATTCCCTTTAAGATATTCACGAGAATGTGCTTTGACCTTGGTTTTCACCTGGATTTTTTGGGCTCGTATGGCTAGTGAAAATGACCAATTCAGGCCTGGGGTCATGGGCAATGGGGAAAGTGGGAGATGCGTGGATAAGTGGATAACGTTCCTGTCTCCTAAGCGAGTGGTCACGGGTTCAAGTCCCGGCGAAGTGTATGAACAAGTTGATCTGATTTCTCTATTCCCTCCGAACAGGATAAAAGTTGGCGACGCTGTTAAGTCCCATTTGTTGTTCAGCTGGTGCATTGTTAAACCCCAATAATGATAATTATTTTTAAAGTGGAGGGTAAACCCAGCAAAGGACGTCCGCCTAAAATAGTTTTGACTTTTTTCTGATTGTCTACCGGAAGATGTGTTGTCTGGTTTTGTTGTATCGTGTGGATGTGCAACTGCATAATGATTTCGAAATAAAAACTTTACCTACAGCATTGCAATATTGGCCCATTTCTGCGAAAAGTTGTGCTTCCGCAAGAGAATCAGTTTTCCAGAATTCAAGACCCCCCCCCCCACTTTTCCAAAGTTGGGACTTGTGTCCCGGACTCGATCCGTCCGGTTCGCTGAATATCTCGGATGCGCTGAGGAACTGTTAACGCCGCCACTTACGACCGGAGTTTTGGCTGTCTCGCCTGAGACCGGTCATCTTCTGCTCCTCACCCACTCTTTGCTGCAACCGCAATAGAACAAACCTCCCATCGAAGCTTATTACTTCCCGGTCGTCATCCATTTTCATTATAATGAATGAATGAATGATTTAATGCGTCAATGAATGCGGCTGTTGATAGGTTTTGGAGTGCTGCGGCGAGGAGCATGATCATAAGTTGATAAGGCGTAGAGTGGCATGTCTCCTCTGTGCCCGAATATACAATCTAAGCTTTTTTACATCAGGATTCGAGGAAACAGGCCAGTCTACTTCTGATCAACTAATGAATGAGATTGGCGCAACTTCATTAACATACCGGGTGCAGTGTTCAGTCGGCGTTGGCACTGATCGTCGAACCGCCTCCTCCGTAACGCCACCCTCCTCTTCCACAGGATCTGTTCCTGGACAGTCCAGCCGTCGCCTCGCTGCCCAGTGATGACGCCAGCACCATCCTGGACGACCTGATCTCCGGCTCTGTGCGCGAGCACCCCCAGCTGTTCGGCTCCCCGCCGCCGGAGGAGGAGGAGGAGGTGCTGCCTCACCCCCGCAGCAGCCGCTGATGCAGTGGGCGCCCTCTCCCGGCAGTGAAGGAGAACTCAGTCCCAGTCCACATCAGGTGAGGCTCGGGATGTGGCCAGGGGCGTTAGCTTCGTGGCAGCTAGGCTCCGTTTACAGTGTTTCTGCGGGCGATTTCCGCTCACAGCGACCAGTTGACTGAGAAATCTCTATCCACTATCCATACTCACACGCCCAATACTGGTAATTTTAAACAAGAAATCACTGCCCTATTAAATTCTTATCTATTTCATCCTAACAGCGATCCTATTGTTTTATTTAAGACTTAGCACTGGTGCTGTTTACGTGTTTATTTTGCGACAAGTTGCGCATAGTACCGTTTTAGAAAGATCAATACACACAGCTCAGTTGCACCCAGCTTAGGAAGTCGTTGTCGATACTTATGAATGATTCGAGCGGAAATCGTGGACGGAAAATGGGTACGAGTCAAACGACTGATTATCCCCTGACAATGTTCGTATTGACAACTGAACTTCCGGCGCTGAACTCCCGCTGGCGCGGAAAAGACCCGCATCGGGTTATGGGTCTTTCCGGGAAGAAACCTCGTCAAACGAGGATATATCGGGGCGAGCTGTATGGGGTGGATTGGTATCCCTGTAGCTAGGGTATGTCCCGGTTCCATAGAAAAGCCCGGTCTCTGCCGGATCAGAGTGAAACCTTACCTTCTCTCCCGTCACTTAGACGCTGTCTTCTTGCGTCTGGGGGTAAATTCAGAAACTACCGGACCGCACGCTCTCCGGCTAGACGGCTTCACTGATGCAGAACAGCGATTCGTCCCTCCCAGTCGCGTGCCCTAGAATTGTATTCATCGCCTTTAGAAACATCCTGTTCTTAAATCATTGTCCTAACGGCGGCCGAAATGCGACCGCGTTTGCCCTCTTTGGTTTGCATCAGTATGAGCGTCGGAGATTTATTTACAAAGGGGTCGTGACTCCTGTGCGCATGGGGATATGATAATTATGCTGCGGATCTTTTTTTAGAAGGAAGCCTGTGTTTTATTGCGCTGTCATTGGATAGCAGGAGGAGGATTTAATATTCAATAGTACCGTTCTGCACAGTCGCATGATTTAAGTACTTATGTGCTGAAATACGGGGGACGCCCATTGAGGGGCGCCGAGTGCTCGATTGAAGGCATGGGGGCACGTACCCCCGGATCCTTGGTGTCACTATGATGGTTGATCACCCCGGTTCATCCTCCCCGGACTGATATGCCCATAAAAGTGCTGAAAGTGAAGGGCGGTCGGGATACAAGGCTGGTGTACCCCTGGTGGTGTGAACAGCCTCATAACTAATAATATCGTCTGGACAGACAGTATGTTGGGCCTCTTTTCCGGTTACCGACGCTGTCGTAATTTCTTCTGGTGAGCGCAAATCTCATCCTTGCCTGCCATGTACCTTGCATAGTTACACGTCCAAAACCCTGGCAGAATGCGGTTAGATCGCCCAAGGATTTACTATGACAAATCCTGTAATGAGTACTATTCTTTGCATTCCACCACCGGTGTTTGCCTTGGGACGCTTGCATCAGACGGTGAAGACATTCCAGAAGTATGTGCAAGGCTACTCCATGGCTGTCTGACTGATGGTATCGGCTCAGATCAGCCCAAGAACAGTCAGCTCTTCTATGCCCCGTCCGATTAGCGGTGAGGTGCGGCGACGGAGTTGTATTCAACAGACAGAATAGAAGGAAGAGCTGCCTAACTCAGCCAAAATGGACCGATTTTGATGTTGGGGTTCACTGTGCGGCCAGGGCAGAGGCGCTCTCGCGTCTCCCCGCGTGTCCGCCCGATTAGAGTTCTAGGGGTGGCCAAATACAGCGACTGCCCTCTGCGGCCGACTTGTCATAGTGACTACAACAGGGTGTCGTCAGTACGCTAAACGATTCCACTCGTTAGTCGGGCAGTATTGGCGACAGGCGATGGGCCACTCAGCCATTGCTGCTCGTCGATACTGCCCGATTAACGAGATAGAAGGGATGGATTGTATTCTGTACTTTAAAGAACATAGAGGATCAGTGGAATGGTTCAGGTATATGATGGTGCCATCCAGACGGCGTGACTGTTTTCACCTATATATATATATATATATATATATATATATATATATATATATATATATATATATATATATATATATATATATATATATATATATATATATATATATATATATATATATATATATATATATATATGCATGCTCCAGATTTATAGTTTCCCCATATATGTGTATTTAAAACTAGTTTCCAGGCACATTCTTCCTACTGGTTCGGTATCGTATTTTCCGGTATTTTGCCTTTCAGAGTGCATTAGGTCGCAGCGCCTTCTCTTGATGTTTGTTTGTTGTTTAGCGGTTGCCATAGATACCAAGGAAGTGGAACCCACACTTTGGAATTGCGACCTTAGAAAAATATCCAGTTGCGGTTGGACCTAAAAGCACGCGTTTTTTCCGCCTCGCCGATACTTGGGGGCCGGGGAGTTGATATGTTAACGTTGAACAAAAAGCATAGATGAGTAACAGTCGTCCGCGGCAGCGTTGTACATATTCTGATGCCTTTTCAATGTATAAAGAAGGGATGACTTTTCGCTCTAAAAAAAAAAAACATTCAAAATGTAAGGAGACAACGGGTCTAAAATTCGCTCGAAAAATAACGGATTAAAGCCCACCCAATAGACACTCCCTCCAATCGATAGTACCAGTACCTGGGACCTAAAGCGACCAGTAAACAAAAGGAACTGGAAGGGACAGGGCCAAGACAGCTTTCGGTCAAATATCCTCGTCCGGTAAAAGGACCTGACGATGATGGTCTTGGCTGAAACGTCGTCTCCTACAGCTCCGTCCATCTCTTTCAGCTCCTTTTGCTTTTAGCCACCTTACTTGAATGTTCCTTTAGTTGCGGTTTTTTTGTTTATTTGGGAATTTACATGTTCTCCTTTTGAGAAACATTTTTAGATCGCTGTTGGGGCTGTTTTAGTATTAGAGTTCTGAGGTTCTTGCACCTCTTTGGGATGTTTTTGCCTTCGTGTTTAGATTTTAAGTCAGTTTTATTGCGTAGTGTATCCATATGGAACAGAACAGTGTTTAGTGCCTTGTTTTAATTTTGTTTTCTTTGCGGCTTTTGCATTTTTCTTGGTCACTAGTCGCTACCAATGGACGGGAGGTTTTGTTGAGTTTTATTGTTTGAATTGCTTGTAATATTCCAGCTATCTTGACACTGTCTATATATTTTGAACTTTTTAGAGACCAAGTGTTGTTGAATTGTAGATAGTGGGGAGACTCCAGAATACACCAGGTTGCGGGATTATCAGACGCCGCTCGTGACGGGTCAGTTCCTTCCCAGTTCCCCGTCTACCGTGTTTACCGCTGTTCTGGAGAGCCTTTGATGTAAAGGTTTTCGAGTTGCCGCTGCCCACTTCCTCGATAGCGCCTCCACCCTGGAGAAGCCCCGTGAGTGAGTCCTGTCCGACAATGGTGACGGCAGCCTTCTGAGAACAGGAGGATGTGGAACCACAGGGCACGTGGCCGTCTGGTGGCCTGTGGTCCAGCCAGACCGCCTATCAGGGCCGCTCACACGGTGGACGCTATCAATCTTCCCTTCATCGGGTTAAATTCTGGTCAAGAGGATGGCCTGACCAGTAAATGTATTTTTCTGTAGTGGGAAAACGTGATGGGGTTCTCCAATGTCTCTGCAGAGCGGCAAACATGCGTTGTTGCAGTGAACATTGCGTCAGCTGTTTTGCGAGCGAGTTTCTAACCAGAAATCTGAAACCATTTACCAGAAAACAACATTAAGTGCACCGCCAGGATGGTAGAGGGCTTGGTGTTTGCTGACTTGGCTTGGTGTTTGCAGGTGAACTAAGCAGCGGTTGCCGCTCAGTTTGTGTCAAGGCTCTTTGTTTTGGTTTTTGCTTTGTAAGCGCCCTTAGCTTCGACGGAACTCATTATGGCTGCGCTGAGTCTAGTACACAACTTTATGATTTGCATTATGCTTGTGCTAGCAGTTTTTAAACTTATCCCTTAACAATTTAATCCTACACTTTGCTGTTAAGTAATGAAAAAGGTGATGGTTTATCGACCGTGTGAGGACCGAAAAAGCGTCCCGTACCCTCCAGTAGGGAAGAAAGCCGTGCTTTGGTGAGAAGTGTTCCGCTCTCTGGCGTTGTTGACCCGCAGGGCAGTCTGACGCAATTCCCCCTCCCATGATGTGCCCCCCTTCTGACGCTCGACACCAGCCGCGCCCCCGTGGCCTGGTCCGGAACAGGGTCGTGTTTCTGTCCTGCGGCGCCTGCCCTAGTGTAGGTCGCGTGACAAAGTCGCCTAGGGTAGATTAATGCAAATATTGCTACATGAATATAGTGTAATTGTGGAAATCACGCATGGATTGATGTGTCATGACCCGAAATAGACCTCGCATGAATTGCCTCTCAAACCCTTTAATTGAAATAAACTTTTCTTGACTTGGCGTATTCCTGGTTTAAGTTAATTTTGGAAACGGGTGTTGATAAGAATATTTGAAGGCAATGTGAGGCTGCGTCGGGTCTTAGAATCCCTGAAGGCCAAAACAGATAATGTTTACTGTTTCTTTGGCTCAAGAAATATTGTTTCAATTTTTGTATTCTTCGAGTATGATTCCACGTTAATGGAAACTTGAGAAATTTCACGCACTGAAACGATTCGAACTGAGTGCGTGAATGTTGAATGGCCAATATTCTTGCGTGGGGAGTGCATCTTGGGTCCTATCTGCCGCCCCTGTTGAGTGGGATCAGGAGCCATTTCCACTGGCCAATAAACAAACAAAACATTCGGACAAAGTACTGCGGTCCTTCTGCGAACAAATGTGTGGGCTTAGAGTTTGGGGAAGAAGCGGGCACATGCCCTCCCACCCAGGGGCCTCGCCACCGAGGGCGTGGGGGCCGGCTCTTGGATAAGTGGGGTAGCCGGTCCCCAGTTTTGACTGGGAGCCTGGTTGAATGTCCAATTTTAGGACTAAAGTTTTCCTTTTGGCTATCTCCAGGAGATTGCACCGGTCATTAAAGAGAGTGTCCCACTTTTATCTTGGGTTTTGAACTGAGATACCAGTTTTGTAGAGTGTGTGGGGAAACCACTATTGTCATATTTCGTTTCATCCAAAGCTATGTATCAAATTTCCGCACGCTTTTAAGTTCAAAGCAGGGGGCTTACTACCTTGTTTCATACCATGAAAGAATCCTTTTCCATCTGGAAGCTCAAGTCACGTGATAAATGTTAACAAATGGCATAGCCACGCAACCTTACATGTCGCAAGTCGCCGCAAGTTGCCAGATTCGTGGTTGCACGCGATGCTTGGGTCAACCCGGCATAGTAACGCAAGCGGCGATATCTTTGTTTTGAGACGTTGAAGGTGGAAACAAAACGTGGTTTCCTTGTTTTCGAACTATTTTGTCCATAAATTGTTTGTTCGTTTTGGAAATTCGTCAAAGTGGTCTTTTCCCTTAAACGGCGCTCCCCTGGAAAGGAATGTAGAAGGTTTTGAAGATAATATTCAGATGGACTAGCGCGGTGCGGCTGCCGCTGTTACCGTCAGGCAGAACAGCGTCCTCTCCTGTAAAATGTCCCACTCTCTACGCCCCGCTGCAGGGCGGGGGCTCGCGGATATATGATGAAACGCCGGAAGCTGACGACGAGAACTTCAACGGGACCATAGGGTAGCCGTCCGCAACCCACTGAGAAGAAGCTGTCCCATTTGTGCGGAGTGCTTTTGAAGTGTGTTAATGCTGGTTTCGAGAGCTCCTCAAAGGGAAGGTACTTTTCGGGAGCACGGCGCCTCTCAATGCCGATGATGTGTGGTTGGCACTCTGTGCGGATGCGCGCACCACACAGCTAATCGATTCACGAATGTCGTTCCGGTCTTCTCCGTCGCTGCTCCATGACCCCGTCCGCACTGCGTCCTGTCAGTTCCACGTGAAGCGGCCGGAAGTGGGTTAGGTGCCACCCAGGAAGCGCTGCTCCTCCGCAGACGATGATTTGGATCAGGCGAAGTATCGAGCAGGAAGCCCTAGGTGGTTGTAAAGATCCCACAAATCCGTAGTGATTTCGTCTATGAAAGCGCTGATTACAGTGCAGCGGTGTGTATAGCCTCAGCAGCTGATGTGCCCTAAAGCCCCAATCATCATCATCATCATCATCATCATCATCATCATCATCATCATCATTGTTTTATGGTCATCATCATCGTCATGACCATCACCGTCGGTGTAGCGGTGTGTGGAGTCCGAGTCTCGCCTTGGCCGGGTTGTGCGCTGCCGCACTTGCTAGATGTGACTGACGCCGACAGAGTGGTGGGAAGTCGCGACCACGGGGGTCCCAGTTCGACGGTTTCAGCGGGACAGACAGTCTCTTGGATCCATCCGGGCCTGCCGGTGTCGTCGGGTGTGGACTCGTGAAGGGAATGGATCAGCTTGTCGAAATGCCGGAAATTACTGTTCACGGGTAACGTAACTTTAAATCTGGAAACTATGTTTTCTTTTCACCTTCAAATGGCACAAAACAAAAATATCGCCTTTTTACAATGTATGGTGTCATCAAAACAGAAAGTGGCTCACGTGGGTTCGAACTGAGCGTCGCGTGTAGTTACAAGGTTGGCAGGTTTGGTGCCACTTACAACATGTCAATGTTGCGACAGTTTTGTAATTGATAGTATTATCATGTGATGGGCATAGCTGCCACGTATTTAGGATTTAGACCAGTCAAATTGTTGCAACCAGAAGCATAGTGGTTCCTTCATGTTTTGAATTAAGACCCTTTATTTTACCCTTTATTTTACCCTTTGTTATTACACCCTTTATTTTGAACATGAAGTGTATCAAGATTTAATACAGGAAACTTCGAGTGAAATGAAATATGCCAATATTGGTTTCTCGACATCCTCTGCAAAACTGCTATCTCTGTTCAAAACCATTACAAAAGTGGAGCTCACCCTTTAATTTGTGAGTTCCAGAATGCACAGAGCATGCCCCGACTGGGCGGTCCATCCCCCCCTCCATGACTGGCGTGAAAACAGAGTCTGTTCCGTGAAGTGCCAGCCTCCCCCAGCGCCGTGCTGCCGCGGTGGTCAGCTGTCCCGATTAGGAAGCAGCACCAGCGCGATCATTGCGCAAGAACAATGACTTCTCCATGTGCTGTAATACGTGTGCACGTGAGCTGCAGAGTGGCGGTACCTCCGGCGGGGCGAACTCAGCAGGAAATCGGGGTAGCAGGGTCGCACGGGACGCGACAGTGAACTGTTCCTCCGAGGCATGACGCAGAGAAACAAACACTTCCACCGAATCGGCCTGACACGGGTTCACCAGAAACGCCGGGCTGAGTGATGATGGGGGCGGTCACATCCTCGCCCTCTGTTGGGGAGGGCCACTTCTTTTTGGAGATGTTCTCGGAGTTGGTTACCAAGAATATTGTGTCAGTCCAGCGGGAATTCCGGTTATTGTGAAGTTTCTCATCTACTTTTAGTCAGTTCTGATGTTTTCTCATGTTGAAGGAGTGATTTCTGTAGGGCAGCGGCGTAGTCAGGTGGCTATTTGGCCACGCCCTCGTGGGTGTAAATGTCCTTTGGACGTCATAGATACCTACCAGCCCCTAGCAGTCAACTTACTTGGATAGGACAGGTCAAGAAGGTGGAGCAAATCAACCTGCTTGTTTGGCCCGGCGAGGGCATGCTTAGACTGAATGTACGTAGTTTTCTCTGATGGTAAATATCTAGCTGCAGTATGGCTTGAAGTGATAGGCCGGGGTTTGGCCTGGCGCTGATCTCCGCGGAGCTCCGTTAGAAGTGGTCGACGCCATACTTTATGGTATTAACGCGCAACTGGACATTGACGTCAGCCGGGGAGTGTTTATTTCCCTTCCGTCCTAACGGGATCCATTAGCAAACCAGAAGGAGCGTTGGCTGGAAATTCCTCTGAGACGTCCTGTCAATAAAAGCTAGAAACTAGAAAGCTTAAAAAATACTTTGCTCAAAGCAAAAGCCAATACCGGAGTGTGTTCTGGAGATCTACGAAATGGACTGTGACTGACAGACTGCGACAGACAGACTGCGACTGACGACTGACTGACTGCGACAGACTGCGACTGCGACTGACGCAGCACCCAGCGCTGAAGACGAAGCGATATGTTCAGGATATCGTCGGCTGAGGGTGGATGGCGCCTTTCCTGGAAGTACTAATTCCAATCGCTGATGACTCAGCTGATCGGCTGCCAGATGTCTGCATGACATGGAACTGTTGCACAATTCACATCGTACTCTTTGAGTTAATGAGCTGGAATGAGCAGGATTAGTAAAACCCGGGTCAGTTGCGACAAAACGATGGGTAGTTTTTTTGTTGCTTCGTTTTTGGGGGATTTGCTGTTGGAAAAAATGTGTTTTTGTAAGGTTCGTTTTATGCCTGTTAGAAAAGCTGGATTGGGTTGAATCCGTTAAATAATAGAAAAAGCCCGGGTAGAGGGTAGTGCCAACCCTGGGATGAGAGTAGGAAGCAGCGTGTCGAATTGGATACAAGTGTTCACTCTGCAACAGAAAAGAGGGTGATGTTAGTGGCTTAAATATTGGAGGTACCCTTCTTATTGTCTACGACAGAGTTCTTGTGGGTGCGTTACATCGGAGAGGTACGACTACACAGTATGAAGCGCGCTTCCTGTAGCCCTTCTCCTAGTGCCTATCTATCGCTGTGTGTTGACCTCGGGGCGAGTGTGAGTGGGGTTCGTCCTCGGCTCCCTGAGCAGGTCTGGTAGGGAAATAGTGAACACATTGCTCCTCGCATGAGTGCCCCCTCCCACCATTGAGACGTGTGCTCTGCAACCGCGCAACTTCATTCCTCGATTGTCCTGTCATGCCTCATGTCCTGTGAAGCCTGTTGCCGGGTAAGCTGGAGGGTACGGCCTGGAAAGGGCGGATCATCGAATTTTATCGCTGAGGCTGGATAAATCCCGGGTCGAATGTTGGTACGTGTCGTCTTCGCCTGCTCTAGGCTTCAGACGTGTTTTCTTTGTATTTATGTCTAGCCAGTTGAAGGTCTTTCAACCAGTTTACTCATGAGTATTAGGTAGCTGCATTTGGACCGGAGCATGGAGCAGAAAGCGTAATGACAGTAGTAATTAAGGTCACGTAAAGCCATTAATCATCCGACTGTTTCACACTCGGCCCAGAGACGGTTTGTCGGCATCTTTGATCCATGAGGCTGTAATAAAAGTGCTCATGTCAGATGTGTGGTACTCAGCGTCCGAAACATTGTGAAAAAATTACAGACACGTCTCTGTACAAATGTTAGATGTTAAATGTTAGTTGTAAGTCAGAAAACATGTAATGTGGCTCTGTTTGCGTTATGATTCAATGCACCTCCAACATGCTGTATACGAAGCAACTGTATCACAGTTATATCAAATTATTATACAGCCTCTTGCCAGCGAGTTAAATGGATGTGCTTCGTCCACCTCCTTGCTTCTGCTTCCTTGCTGGCAGAGCTGTAGGTGCAACAGCTGGAAAGCTCCTTTATAGCGGCTTATTTTTGGTGGCGTGCGTCCTTGCCTGTGTGCTAGACATTTGTGCTGTTTCCACATCATATCTTTTCAACTATCATGAGTATCATCACTGACCGGCAGTCCCCCTCTTGCGCAGATATCTCTCGAGTCCTGGTCGCCAAATCTCTCGCCATCTCCCGCCGACCCGTGGTCGCCGCCGAAGCGCCACGCTGACCTTGACCTGACGCCGGGTCCTGATTGGTCGCCGCGCGAGGACGCCCCGCCCTCTCGGCGTCGCGGCAACAGACCGAGGCCGTACGATAAACAGCCGGACAGGGGAGGGGTGAGGAAGCCGCCCCTGTCGGACGAGGAGAGGAGGCAGAGGAAGAAGGAGCAGAACAAGAACGCCGCCACCAGGTAACCCGTCTCTGCCGGGTCAGTCTAGAGGGATGTAAACATTTCGGAAGCGTTTCGCTGTGTCAATCTGGAGGTGTGCTGAATGTTTTCCAGTCTGCCAGGGAAGATGAGATTGTCTTGCTGTGCATAAGAATATTAGTTGTATGAGTGACATAAAAAAGAGTGATGAATGAAAAGTTTGTAATGGATTCGGGAAGGAATTTGTATGTGCCCTAGAAAGCAATGGAAGTTTATTTTGGAGATTTACCACGCGTTGCACGCTGCATCTTTGTATTTTACATTATGCGAATAAATGGGCGCTAATAAAAATATATTAGAGGCTTGGAAATAGTGCAGTGAAACCTTCAGTGTAAACTGTTTAAATATGGGTATATTTTTTAGACGTATCTCAAGACACTGGAACACATAAAGCTTCAAATGATTTACGTTCCAGCAATGACCACGTGCCCCTTCTGATGGTTCCGGCGGTCCACCTAAGACCCCGGCTGCTCCGTCGTCAGGTACCGTCAGAAGAAGAAGGAGGAACATGACCTGGTGAGCTCCGACCAGGAGCGGCTCGAGTCCCGGAACAAACAGCTGCGCTCTCGTGTGGCCGGCCTCACCAAGGAGCTAGTGTACCTGCGGGAGCTGATGCGGGAGGTTCTGAGGCACCGCGGCGCTGGAAACGTCGCCACCTGAACGGAGGAGGAGTGTGGGGAGGTGGTGGCAGGAGGGGGAGGTGCAGTGTGTCGTCATAGCCGCGAATCGGTCGCGGTCCAGCCGGGTCAGCGAAGAAGAAGCCGCTGATTGGTCGTTGCATGGAGATGTTAAGTGTTGATTGGTCGACGCGTAGGATCGTCGATCGTGATTAGTGCGTTCAATGCGGCACTGGCGTCCGATTGGTCAAGAACAGGAGCTGTTCATGTGGCGGGTAGTACAAACCGATGACGATTAGCGTGGAACCTCGCGATAAAGAAGAAAACCAAGCTTATCTTACTGATATTTCAATCTTCGACCGAATTTTGTGGCATTCTTTCTGCCGGTTAGCGTCCGCGCATGCGCAGTAGGCCGCCCTCCAGCGGGGCGCGGGGCGCCGGTTGGGGTCGGTACAGATCGGCCAGCCTGTAGGGAGCTGGTGGGACCGTAGTCGGACTCTGATCAGGCTGCAGGCCGCGTCCCTCTGGCCTGTTGTAGCGGCCCGCCATGTCTGCCCTGCTGCCGCAGTGGCAGAGGATGACGCAGCATTGAGCCCTACGCGTAAACCTAGTTGTCCGCCTTTAACCAACTATCTTCGGGTGCGGATCGAATTTGGCGACACAAATGACAAGCCAGTGTGTTTTGAGGGGATTTGTGCGGTTTTAGACGTGGCTGCCATTGTAGCAATCGTCAATCTTGTGGCCGTTTTACCGAGATGACTACGACCGCGCCAGGTCCCACCTATTCACGGCTTTGGTGTCCAAGACCTGACTTCATCCTGTCATCGCGTCTCGCGCGTGTTTCCCGCTGTGGATCTGTGCGACGCTTGAGAGCTAGTACCGGGGAGAGAGCCCTGGCCTGGGCGGGGTCGGCGTCGGCTGCGGGGCCGGGAGGTGTGTAAAATGACGGTGGCACCACCTGAGGCCGACCCTCGTCCGCGCCGCCGCCGCCACCCGCTGAGGCCCACTGAGACCACTCGTCTGCCTGCTGCTTCTACCGCTGCGGCTGCCGCGGGTTCAGCGGGGAGAGCGTCGCGCTGTGCCGCTCCTCTCCCGCTCGGCGCGCGGCGGTCGCTCGGCTCTATCTGCGTTAGTTTGTAATGTACGTGCGGCGCCGTCAATGGCTGTCCGCCTGTTTTAGCGTAAGTACACGCCGCCTCGCGCGGTGTGGTTCTTCACCTCTCCTTGAAGCGACTGGTTGTTTCTTTAGGGAGTGGTGTATCTCACGGTGGTGCCCGGAATTTCAGCTGGCTAGTTTCACAGTTTTATCATTTCGGCGTGGGCTCCTGAATCTGGAGAACTTTAATTTGCATCACTCCTTTTTATCATAGGGAATGATTGGCGACGCCGTAAAACCTCAGAAGTTGGTCTTGCCAAACCCAACAAGCACATTTTCTTCAGCACTTCACCAAAGGATACAGTGATTCGTTGAATTCCTTTCATCCCAGACCTGTGCAGCCAGTCGGGCTGAAATATCCGGGCGTCGCCGCCTATGACCCTGTCTCTGTACCGTCTCCAATTGTCTGTAGTGTACCGGCCCGCCGCTGGGCGGCGCTGCCTGCGTCAAAGCCGAAGTGGTAAGGAGGAGGAGGGTGCCGCCGCCTGCACCGGTCCGCAACGCTGTCGCCGCGTCCGGTGTTCTCGATGTGGTGTCCGCGGGCGTCTGTCTAACGCCTCGCGTCAGTGTTCTGCCGGGCTAGTGGTGGCCGCAATATGACCAGGTTCTGGAACATGGTGCGTTTGGAGGCGTTGGATCGTGGTGTGAGGGACGTTAGCTGGCTGGTGTGAGGCTGCGGTTCGGACGACGCGGTCGCCGCAGAAGGGTCTCGATATGGCGCGACATGCGGTGACTTCTGCGTACTTCTACGCGACACGGGGAGGGCTGAAATTAAAAGGAAACGAGCGAGGGCTCGCTTATTTTCAACGGGATAATGAGGAGCGCCGATTGGAATAAAGCTAACGTCAAGCATAAGACTTGCGGAAATGAAAAATTAACCCGTAAAATATGAACAGTTGATGAGCTTAAAAGTAAAACCCTGCTTTCTAATTCCTCAACGCAAAAGGAATGTTCAGCATACTTGGAAGCTTTTTGGGAAATTATTCGTTTGCTGTAAAATAGCATAGATAACGTACTTGAACATCACGTAGGGAAAGGGTGGCTTAGTGGATCGCCTCGAAATCTCCTAAGCCACTGGTCCCTGGTGTTGAAGTTCCGGCGGAACCTCCGGATAAGTTGATCTGATCCCCAAATCCCTCCAAACAAGATGAGAGGTGGTGACTAGGGCTGATAATCCGGGACATTTTTGCAATCCCGGGATCCCGGGATTCATCGACCCTCAATCCGGATATCCTGGGATCCGGGATTGGGAAATTGTTTTCAATAAACATGTCGAAAATTAGTGTCTGCTTTAGATAACGTATGTGGCGTATAGTTAATATACGTATACAGCATAGTTAATATTTCCCGTTAAGGATAACTCATAGCATACTATTCACACCATGCGGAATGCACATGACAATTCATATGGACACTAAACAGAATAAAATGCTCTGCTCCCCAAAACAAATAAAGACATGAATGATATTGACAATATATATTTCTTGGTTATATTTCTAGTCATATTAAAATAGAGGTATTTACCTATTGTGACCCGGCCTATTGTGTCCTGGTCACACAAGTCACCTGCCACGATAGTAGCACTTGAGGAAGCAAAGGGCATCAACGGCCTTGTCGCCGAGACTCGACCGTTCTTTAGTGACGATATTCCCGACAGTTGAAAACACACGTTCCGAGTCAACAATCGTAGGGACTATGTCATTGAGCCAGCTGTAGGACAGAGCTATCATACCCGTTCTTCCAGAGGCAGGCAGGTTTTCCAACTCTTTCCTAATGGCCTTGGTCATAAGCGAAGGATTGAAGAGACTTAGCCTGGATGCACTTGAACTGTGATATGGCTCTGGGACTCTTATCTTATCTAGAGCCTGTTGAAGCATCGATTGAAGCGACTGTGCTGGCTGAGGATCATCAACGTCCATCGCTGCTGCATCTACAACTACTTGGAAGCATGCATCTGTCCCAGGTCATTCTTAACATGTTAACTGGGGGCCAATTGCCCCCTGTCGGCCGAAATTCCCCCAGTGCCGGGAAATTGGCCCCAGTAAAAGACAAGTCATGCTTAAAACTTAATAAAAACTCCCTAACGAAAATAGAACAATACCACCTGTTAATAATAAGTTTGTTCTATTGCTCGTCCCAAACCGACAATCCACAAAAATTGTATTCAAAACTACCATCAGTAGCCGTCTACTCCATCGTACAAAAACGTAACAAAGCAAGTAGTTCCGGGAAATCCCGGCTAAGTAGCCTCAGCATCAATTTAACTAACCACAACGCAGGAAATAGCCTAAAACCAATCAAAATCGTTTTCTATCCGACCAGAAGCCACCGCCAGCCAGTACCGTGGCACTGCATGATGCTCTCATTTCAGACGTGGTCGGTTGTATGTATGTATGTATGTATGTTGTATGTATATTTCAGAACATCCTCTCGGGTTTTCATATTTCATCGTCATTGGGTGCGCAGGAGATAAAAAGATAAAGAGTAAAAATCACAAGAAACCTAAAAAGCAATAAAGAAAGGTGATTACACATAAAACTCATTTAAAACAGATGACGTTGTCGCTCGAGCTCGTTCGTGATTAGCGGGCACGTTGTCGCGTGACTGGTTACTGGTGTGCCGGTGTGAAGTGTTAGCCCATTTATTATTGTGTTGGTAGCATATGTGAAATTTAGAGTGAGATCGTTGAATTACTTTTTCTGTAAAGTTGTAAGGAGACCGGGTCAACTGTAACGATTCTTACTTTTCTGCTTCGAAGGGCAGTGCTTTGTGCCAGAAAACTTTTCATCATATTTTCAGCAGCCTTGACATTTTTGCTATCTGGCAGTGTAGCACTATACCAAAATAGAAACATTGATTGGTCTTTGCTTGGCTAGTACATAGCTACATAACTTGGCTTTTAAATACTTCCTTCAAATGTTAAAAAACAAATAAAGAATGTCTGTCATTTGACCCCATCAAGGGTCATTGTGACACCCGGGATCAATTTGATCTATTAAAGCCATGCGTCTGGTTCTTTTCGATCGCAATGCATGTCTCGTTAGGGTCGTTAAAAACATTTTTTTACTTTTCGACTCGAGCTCGAACGAGAAACTACACGTGTGAACTGTGAAGCGATGCCGGTATAATCTACGTATGCAAGAGAGCCAGGCTTTGCTTGTGTTTGAACATTTCGGTGGGTAAAATATTATAAAACAACGCTGTGCATTTGTTGGTTCTATAATGATTTTTATTAATATCAACGACGCTTTCCACGCTATTTTTAGTGTTTGAAAATATCGGGATCCCGGATTCAGAAATATATAATCCCGGGATTCGGATTAACAAATCCCGATCCCGATCCCGATCCGATTATCAACCTAGTGGTGACACCCAGTAACTTTGGCAGTTGGTGCTCAAAACCCTTTAGTTGGTGCTTTCACACCTACAGTTTTCGCACACACTCGTGAGTTGAGCATTCCTGAAAAATTGTGGCAAAGCCCCGTTCCTTTGCTCCGTTCTGCCCTGCTGTTATGCTGCACCGCATTGCGTTTCCTATATAAAAACTGTGCCGCACTACAAATCCTGTAGCTATGCTGTGCCGCTAAGCACGCTCGGTCGGACAGGCCACATGTTTTAACCTGTAAGAGCTTCATGTTTGGGAATTTTTGCTTTTATCCTGCTGATATCTTCTATATTTCTTGAAATTATAAGATATTAGCATAACGCATACATTCCTTTAACATATTCTTCTTTAAAAATACAAAAATATTGGATGTCTTATTTGAGCTATTCAATCCAACAGGTAAGTATTTTCTGTCAAGCAGCATCTAGTTTCCCCTAGAACCAAGCATTATCACGACTCCCCTGTACGGCAGAACAGTCTTGGGCAGTCGCACGGCACCAGCGCACTCACTCTAGCATCCCCGTGCAGTAATCATTAGTGCGAAAGCGTCAGCCTTGAAGTGGCATATGTCTGGATGTCAAATTCTGTGGTGAAACCTAAATTTCACAGCCAAAATATTCATTGAAGGCTAAATATTTACTCGTTTTCATGTAGAAAGTGTGTGACCCGTTTTCTGCCCGCGCTGGTGTATTAACTAAGCCCTCAACATCATCCATGTACTATAAGAAAACACTATCGATGATGCATGTTTCAGAAATTCCCCGAAAATAATTGATACGGTAACACAAGTCAACCTCTTAAAGCCGGAGGTCCACCGTATCCAAGCACGTGCTCAGCCCAAACAGCGTTCATTTTTTGTCGTCGGCAAAACGACTTAGGGCCACTTCGGCTCGTGCTGGGGGCAAACTGTGCACTACACCGTCGCCAAATTCTAATACTATGATGGAACTGCATCAGTGCAAGCCAGTGAACACATTTCATACTCGTTGTTTTTGTCTTTTTGGCTGAGGTTACTTGAGTAGGTACTATGATATACAACGGACGGAGATTTTGTGCACCCAGATCAGTCAGCTCAAGGAATCCCAGACCAGCTCATGAGCCCCGAGATCAGCTTATTAAAGGACCCCATATAAGCACGGGCCCCTGTAAAGTGAGCACAGGGGCCCCTAGATTAGCTCAAGGGACCAGATTAGCTTAGGGGCCCGGCTCAACCCAGGGGCCTCCAGGTCGTTTTATATAGTGTCTCAGAGCGGCTCAGGTTTGTTCGAGCTCACGGATCCCAGGTCAGCTTAGTGACTCTAGAACTGTTCAGTTTGCCCAAAACCTGTTCAGGACCCCCAGTTCATCAAAGGGGCCCAGATTAGCTTTTGGGGTCCAGCTCAGTTCACGAGCCCCCAGGTCGGCTGATATAGGGTCTCAAAACCAGCTCAAGGGACCCCATTCAGGCTCACGGCCCCTAGCTCAGCTCAGGGACCCTAGAACAGTTCAGAGGCCCGCAGAGCAGCCCAGAGGCCCCATTTATGGACAGGGGGTACCCAGATTAGCTCAGGGGTCCAAAATAGATTTGCAGGCCCAGCTCAGCTCAGGGCCCTCCGGGTCAGCTGGTAGAGGGTTTTAGACCATCTCAAGGGGCCCATTCAAGCTCACGGTCCCCAGCTCAGCTCAGTGATTCTAAAGCAGTTTAAGGGATTCCAGACCATCCCAGGGGCTCCTAGTTCAGCACAGGAGACCCCAGATTAGCTCAGATGACTACATTAGTTTAACCCGCGCCCCGGTGGGCCTCCGAGCCACCTTCGCCCTGGTTGGGGTGTTTGAACACCCCCCTCTCCCTCGAACTCGGCCCCTAAGCGGGATAGCGAAAAAACGCGAACACCGTTGGATAGCTCATACAAATTCATGGAGAAGCTTTATCAGTCACTTTTGGGCTCAGGTCAATATTGAGGTCATAACGGGTCAGAAGAAAGTAGCATTTTGAGTAGAGTTTTTTAGCTCTAGCGTCTGACAGAGTTGAGTTAGAATCATTTTGTACGGACCAATCGCTTTCTCTCGTCGCGGCAAATCGAATGATGTATAATATGTCATACTAGGTCTAACGCACAAAAATGACCTGACCTCAGGTCAGACCAAGGTCACTTCTTAACCTAGCATAATCAATAATCATTTAAATCGACTTGCAATAGCAATTTGAACGCAATGATATCAAAATAAAAGCTGTACCATCATTTCATGCAAAGTTATTGACCTAACTTTAAAAACTGCTTAGGTAGCCCCAGATGACCTCTCAGAGGTCACAAGTCAAAAATTGCAAGATGAACCTGGAAAGGATACTACGATTTGGAGAATATGAAGGTATTTTTAGCTGTATCTACACAAATACAGCCCAATCTCTGTTTTTCCCATGTATTTCCAATGGAGAGGTAATGGTCCGTTCTTAACCTTAAGTCACCGATATGAAAAAAATCCCGGAATATATATATATATATATATATGTATTGTAGCACTTGGTGAGCCCATTATGTGGTATAGGTTTCATACCGATAGATTCACCCATTTCCTCCTTATGCCACCTTAAACATTTTTGGAGGTGAGGTCACTTGACCTGTACTAGTGACCTGACCTGAGATGAACCAACCTTAAAATGTTGGAGAAAGTTGTGGAATTGATCAAGGATAAGGTGTGCAAGTATGGCGGCGCTTTGCGCTGTCGTTTTTTCGTTCCGCCGGAAAAACCCGAGGGGATGTTCAAACACCCACCCTGGGGCGAGGGTAAAGGGCCTGACTCAGCTCAGGGGCCCCCAGGTGGGCTTATTAGGTGTCTCAGAACAGCTCAAAGGAGCCAATTTAAGCTCATGTCCCCAGCTTGAGCCCAGGGGCCCTATAGGTATAACTGTAGGCCTATAGGTCCCTAAACTAGCTCAGGGGTCCCACTTTAGCACAGGGGGCCACGGATTAGCTTTGGGGGCCCAGCTCCGCTCAGGGCCTCCAGGTTGGCCGAAATAGGGTCTTAGACCAGCTCAAGGGGTCCCATTCAAGCTCACGGCTCGCAACTCGACTTGGGGCCCTAGAACAGTTCAGGGGGCCCAAACCAGCTCGGGGACCTTCAGTTCAGCTAAGGGGCCTCATATTAGCTCATGGGGCATTAGAGGCCAGTCCGGGAGCCTCGAAAAGCTCAGGGGCTCCATATCGACCTATAGGACCTCAGATCAGCTCATGTGCCCAGATCAGCTTAAGACGTTTCCTAGACGAGCTTTCGGACCCGTTTGAGTTTTTTGTTTTGTATTGAAGTTATGGATATTTTTATTTCTGTTGTGGGCCCCTCCTCTCTCCCGTTCCCACACCATGCTGTTATGAGCCGTCTGTATTTACAGTGGTGTCGGCGGCTGGCGGCCCCGGCTCCGGGGTGCACGCGTATGTGCACCGCTCGGCCGCGGCCGGTGTAAAGATGTGTGAAACGGTGACTCCCTCCCATGATAGTGGGGGTCACGTGGTAAGCCGCGGGGCATTGCGGCACTAGGGTGTCCCAAAATACCACTTTTTCGTCTGTGCAAGCTTGCCGGTTGACACCGCATTCACCTTTGAGTTAATAATGAGCATGCAAAATTTGCATTCGATCCTTTGAGGTTTGGTCCCCCCGCCCCCCAAACTGGTGAAAATCGAACATCGTTGGATTGGCTCGAAAATGGGTTCATTCGAAAGCTTATGACAGAGGAAAACATATTTCCCTCATACAAATTGATGTAAAACCACTTCTTCATCGTTTTAGAGAGCTAGGAAGTTCCGAATTGTGATATCACTGGCCAGAGGCGGATCTAATAAACTTTTTTTGGGGGTAATGTGGCGCGGCTGCCGGGCGAGAGGTCGGGCCGTCGCAGGGGTAGCTGCCTAGAGCTAGGGGAAATGAAGCGCATTTCAATCATTTTTCCTTTTTGACCCAAGCTGCAGAGCCTTCTCTCTCCCCTGCCGGCCAAGAATATTCGGAGACATGTAGGGCAGTCAGGCGTGGACGCACCCGCGGGACAAACAGACACATCACATATGACGTACAAGTACAACCATCGAATAGCCGATACACCCATGGCCGAAAATGTCCCCCTTTTTAGCCGACGTTGTCCACCCCCTTTTTGGGCCGAAGTCACCGATGCGCTACATGGTGCCCCCCTAAATTTTACCCTTAGTCACGAGCTTGTGAGGAGACAAGTGAACATGATTAGATTACCCCTATTTTTGAACTATGTCCTATAATGTCCCGAGGTGCCCCTCCCAACCTATCCGCATAGGAGCGGTGTCAGGGACCGACTACGTCTCCTCAATTCACGCCTGATATGTAACTTCCTCCCTGCCGAAATAACCATCAACCCAAGTTTCCACCCCTAAGCCTGCGGGGCACGCCTCGTCGATCGTACATAGGGAGCTCCCCACCTCCGTAGGCTCTCCCCAATCGCCAAGGCCCGCACTGATGGCAATCGGGGGTCCCCGATATCAAAATATCCCCTCCCGCTACTACGTACCCCCAAGGTAAATTGCATGGGCACAGATGTCTAATCATCGTTAAAACGTATATCGATACAGTGTGCATAGCGATGGGATCCAGGGCCGCCCCAACCTCGACGTGGTATCCAAAGGGAAACATGATTTTTGCGGTCGAGCCCTACCGCTGCACGGCCGATCTCCGTCGACGCGACCGACCGTGTTTCCCCCTTATAAAATATAAAATGCGTAACAATCGACTGTAATCGTCATTACGACTCGTCTTTCTTGAGGGAACAATCTCGGTCGATTGCGCCAATATGGGTCGTCACCCATACCGGTCCGGGAGTAGTCGTCACTCCCCGGCCTCCACCTCATTCATCTTCACCGGAATAGCCTGACGGCTACGCCAGTACGAGCTGCCACCCGTACCGGTCCGGTGGGGAACACCATCCCACCGGCCTCCGGACTTATCTTCATCTTCACCGGAATAGCCTGACGGCTACGCCAGTACGGGCCGGAGCCCATACCGGTCCGGTGGGAATCACCATCCCACCGGCCTCCGGACTTATCATCATCTTCACCGGAATAGCCTGACGGCTACGCCAGTACGGGCCGGAGCCCATACCGGTCCGGTGGGAATCACCATCCCACCGGCCTCCGGACTTATCATCATCTTCACCGGAATAGCCTGACGGCTACGCCAGTATGGGCCAGAGCCCATACCGGTCCGGTGGGAATCACCATCCCACCGGCCTCCGGACTTATCATCATCTTCACCGGAATAGCCTGACGGCTACGCCAGTATGGGCCGGAGCCCATACCGGTCCGGCGGGGAACGCCATCCCACCGGCCTCCGGACTTATCTTCTTCGTCTTCTTTGTGGCAGTCATTGCATCGAGAGGCTCCCCGGCTCGGCAGCGCCGTAGTGTGCCTCCCCGTCCGATGTACTTGACGCCGACTGAAGGTGCCGTCGCCCGTCTTCAGCCCATCAGCGAGAGTCGTCACTGCTCCTGGAATCTTCTCAAGCTCTTCTTAAGCTCTTCTTCAATGCGCACGGCGCACCTTTCGCCCGGTCCGGTCGTCACCTCCTGGACCTTGACTGATGTCTGAACAGAGTGGGACGGCCAGTCTGTTCAGGGGCTCTAACTGGTTTTTGTTCGACTCTCCATCCACCTCTGATATGGCATGGCCCCTTCGATGACGTTTCGGGGTCGTATTTCATGGGTTCACTGGGTTTATCCCCCTTTTTGAAAGTGAGTCACCACGGAGCACCACACACCTCTGGCCAAGGTGCCCACCGACCTTAAACTAGCGCATTCGTATCTCCATTCGAACAAACACGCACACTCTTTCAATCACCATTCATCCATTTCCCCCTCCTAATGGCCAGCCCCACAGCAATGCTGTTAGTAAATTTTTCCCCTCCCGTACCCTTCGGTGGGGTATGCTTCTTGTGGGACACTCTGGAAAAAAACTACCCTCCCGGGAGCTTCGCCCTCCGCAGAATTTCGAATCTTGTGAGGCCAGAAAGCGTTGAAGGCTTGGCCTCTCCATTATATGCATTCCCCTTTTGGCCCCCGGGTTGGGTCAGAGACGGAAGGACCCCGCCCCCTTTTTTTGTGACGTGGCGAGACCGCCCAAGGGTCACCTGAAACGTGGAGGATTTGGGTGCCATGCTCACATCATTAGGTGATTGGATACGCCGTTAATTGTTTTAGAAAAATAATTTTCACCCCGGCCCTGGTCCCTGCTATGCAACTTCAATACTGATACCTCTCACCTAGTCCTAGCATCGTTATCTGCTCGCGATAGCCTTCACTAAAATCCTATCTAAGTGGCCTCACCTCTAATGTGTCCAGGCCTAGACAGGTCATTAAAATCTTATCCGATCCCTTCAAAAGATGGTGTCAAGTTTACGCGTACATTTTCCACTGCAGCGCGCCAGTGATTATGCATCCATCTAACAATTCGGTAATTTAGTAGCATTCGGGTGGGACACAAGATAATTTCCGTTAAGTTACAATTTCGAATTAACGGCTGACGTTTCGCTCGAACTTACCCTCATCAGTGTATTGAAATAATTGTACCGTACAGAAATCACCGTCTAAAAAACAATCAGGTCTCCGAATCCAGCCCGTCAGATGTGATCACCGAAAGTGACTACAGGCCGTGGAAGATGTCTGGTTGATTTTCTTGTAACGTTACCTTAAATACAGTCACCGAAAATAATGTTTCCCTCAAAACTTATTCAAGCAAAAAAAAAACAGTGGCGGGCAAAGTTTGGACCTAGACAGCCAGACTCCCCGTTCGCATGTCTTTTTTGTGTTGCAAATTTGAATTCGACGTTCTCTGGATGGTATTCCTATATGCATATACCTATCCCCCCCATTATCCAGGGAACCAACCTGTGGTTCAGGCATTGTACGATATTGTATGAATGAAAATGCCGGGTAAGCGCGAAATTCCTAACCCTGGACACAGCTGTCATCTTTGTTTAATCCTCCCCCAAGTGGAATGACTGAGCGCTCCGCTAATTGCTGATGACCCACGCGACGGACTGGTGGCGTGACCGCACGGGCACTAATACATACGTTAAGGTCGAAATCATACCCAAAAAATATAAGATTCTAAAGTTGATAACTTGCGCTCTCGATTCGAGGCCTAATTACCCCAATCGCGTACCCTGCGCCGCGCCCGTCTCCATTCCTCCGACAGTGTACTCGATCAAAACAGGCCACCCTGCGAACCCGCTCTGTCCAGCCGCCTGGGCGGATGGCGAGCACGGCGCCCGAGGGCACAAACACCCCTCCCGGAGCGCCGGGCGACGGTATCTGGCAGGCGCGAGACGGTCACGCGGCCGGCGCCAAGACGCGGTCAGTCGGCCGGATCTGAAAGCGGCGCTTTATTCCCTTCCCCAAGTTGTAATTTGTATTGCATGTTCGGGGTTCTGAATCAAAAACATAGAATTCGTTTTATTGCCGAAATGGGGTGATTTCGAAGGACTCCTTCAGGATTTGAAGGGTGGTCAGACCTGTGCGCTCACTTTCAAACTAAAAATCGTGCGGACATTTAATCCAGGAGGCTCTGAGCGAGACAAATAGGCTTGAAACGATTTCTAAACAACATCTTCACAATTCCTTTTTTGGCCAAAATTACTCACGGTTATGAAACTCCCCTTTAAACTATGCCGGTAAGTGGTTCATCCGTACTCTGCAGATATAGAAAGAATGCCTACGTTTCATCCCACAATTATCGTCGCCACCTGCGCCGCCGCCCCGTGGACACAAGCGTCACAACAGACGCGACCGAGTTCGGCCGCTCCCCTTCTGCGACGACCGTGCCCGCGTGAAAGGGGGGGAGAGACGCACAAATATGCGCAAACAGCTATTTAGAGCGGCGGCGATCTACAACAGAAACGAGGGTGACCCGCTTTTTCTCGCGACTGGACGACTGGCGGACGTGTGGAGCGCAGAGCCGTCCCTGCTTCATACTGGGTTTTCCGGTTTTTGCGGTGCACCGGTATGGAGAAGAAACTAACCAACCTTCCAGAATTTCGGCTAAACTTGAAGTTCATCTCTAAAAAATTAATCAAGAGGAGAAACGTAATCGTACGAAAATAGTTGGTTCACATAATTTGTCACTTATAGCCATAGTACAATCTGGAATAAATTACACCCTCGGCCTTAGAAAGTTTAGAAGCGTGTACGAACATGTTTCCTTTAATCACCTTCTATTTATACTATAACGTCCGAACCTCACAACATTAAAAACAGAAATTGGTACGATAACAACGGAAGCACTATCCAGCGTTGCCGCGTAGAACTGGTTCTAGTAACAGGCGCCATCTTGTCACCTGCTCATATCCGTATAACTCATACTGATTCGCTGCTAATTTCTATTGCCCCTTTTTGTCTGAACTGCCGATTTAATTCTAGCATGAAATATCTCGGTACGGTTTGCAAATACTAATTTAAACAATGTAATAATTCCACGAGACCCGGTTCCCAAACAAGAATTATGGGAATACACTGCCGTTCGATAAGTACATAATGATGATTACTCTAAAAGTCGCCCGATAAAACTTAAGTTGAGTGGATTTCGACACACGCAAATGTCGCAGCCAATCTCCAGCCGCAAACGTAGTCTGAATTGCATGATTAGCCTGCGTTTTGGCGCCCATGCAAAAAAACATTCATAAGGAGAAACGAACGTACCCAGTATGTAGTGTGATGTTCAGCTAACCAAAGCATCGAAGGATTCCTCTGTGTACATGTCAGCTAAATTTACTTTACATACGAATGTGCCGGCCACGAGCAAAGAAAAAAAACATGGCGTCGAGAATTCTGTCCCCAGCTAGGAACCCTTTTAAATTCCGACAGATTTACTAGAACAGATGGCAAGCAGTTAACTGCTATTCTGTGGAAGAACCATAGGACTCTGTCCAGGCATTCTATAAATTTATATACAACACATTACCCTCCGTTAGACCATATTCCGCTCAGCTCGTTATATTTCATTTTGTCCTTTCTCCCAAACTTTCAGCGGCATCTGCGAATCAGTAGACAATCTGGGAAATTCTCCATACCCTATATTTGTACACGTTTCTCGAGCAAAACACACATGTTAGCGGAATCACTTTAGTACACTAGCAAAGGGGCAAATTGGAATCGAGTTATCGTTATTTTGGCGCCACTGTGCCTTCGTTCTCAACTAACTCCATAATTTGGCACATTCCTAACTAATCTTGCCGGCTCACAGATGCCTGCCGCGGCATACACTCACATAATGTCCTCCCCTGCCCTGATTTTCCTGATGTTAACAATTTAAACAATGCATGTCCTTTGGCTCGGTGGGAGAGAGGAAATAAATTTTGAATTTTGAAGAAACGGCTCATCGTTTCTTGTACTCACATGGCTGCTGTGTCAGCGCTGGCGCGTCCTCCCAGCCTGCCCTCCGGCGTATGCCCCTGGAGTCAAGCCTCCTTCCTCTACGGCCTCCACACCACGAGTCCTCGTCTCTCCTCTCTGTACCCCTCTGGGATCCAGACACCTCCCTCACGAGCCCTCATTGGCTCTCTCTCTCTCTCTCCCCGCGTCTGATGTCCCCGCGAAGGGGTGCGGGTCTCGGCTCTGGTCATCACGATCCTGTGACCCATTTACCGCCGCCTTCAGCAGCCAGAACCATGTGAACCATGGCATCCCAAAGGCCCCAACCCACGGGTGGAGGCCAAAAATTCGGTTGATCCAGGGGTGCTATCTTAGCTGAGGCCTGGGACTCAGTGCTGCATCATCATCATGTGAGCATTCCAAAAGGGGGCCGAGTACGGTACCTCGGCAGGAACTGGGAACTAGGTGGAACCAATTTGTCACCTCCAGCGTGCGGCATATCCGCAGCGCTGAGCCTGAAGGGGGGGTGCTGTTTACCTCCCACACCGAGCCAATGGCACAGATCGCGTCTACGCAGCTAAATATAACCCGGGACTACATCGGCGCAACACATTAACATCAGCTTATATACATACAGGAAAAGAGTGGGCGGGGCAAAACATGCACTACACAAAAATGTCGCTACAGTAACATGAGCAAAATGGGAAAACAGTGTCTTTTTTTTCAAGAAAATAGACCACAATTGGCCAAAGCGAGTAGAGTTTTATCACTTCTAAGGGGATGGCTGTATTGGTTTTCCTTGCATCCGCTACTGGTATGGACATGACAAATTATAAATTGTACTTCGCCTGATTTCGGGAAACAAAGCCAATTGTGGCATCACTACGGATATAAGTGCATGGTACCATTGTGACCGTTGGAATGAATGTTCCATGTGTTCGTTCCTTTACAGAGTTGTCGTGTCATGAGTAATTTGCATTTAATGTTGGGGCTGCTGCCGTTTACACCGTTGTGACCGTTAGAAGAAATATGTCATGTTTTTGTTCCTTTACAGAATTGTCGTGTCAGGAGTAATTAAGGTGTCCCAAAATACCATGAAAATGAAAAACCGTTGTATCGGCTTGAAAATTGGTTTATATGAAAGCTTATGACAGAAAAACTTAGTTCCCTCATTCAAATTGATGTAAAACCACTTCTTGATGCTTTTATGGAGCTAAGAAGTTTCGAATTACGAGATCACTGGCCAGAGGCGGATGTTATAAACTTTTTTGGGGGTATCTCGGGAAATGTGGGGCAAATTATTGTTTTTTTCAAGAAATTGGACCAGAATCATCACAGTCTGTACAATTTAACCGCTTTCAAGGGCGTAGCTAGATTGTTTTTCCCTGGGACTGTGAACGGCATGGAAAGTGGGCGTTTATTGCACAAATATGATTGTTTCATTTTTTCGCAACCGATCGGTGCAGTCAAAACGACACACCATATCATCAAGCCTATGGCTTTAATGTGTTTATTCGGAAGCCCATGAATGGGGAAGGAAACTTGTTCTTAGACAAAATGTTGTTAGACTACTCCTCTAGTTCTATATTAATATTTTACACGTGCACGCCATCCAGCTCTTTTTCGAGATTCGGCGCTTGGAGACGGTGTGCGCAGGCTACAGTCAGTTCCGAGCCCTCATGTCACCTTCATGGGCAACGTCGGTGTAGTCCATGATGTATTTCACCGATCGTTCCGCGCTGTCGTTTGTGACTGCTAGATTTTCCATGAAAGCGTTCATACATGCCGCCCCGGTAGCTCAGTTGGTAGAGCGTTGGGCTCCGGCTCGCTGCTCAGAAGCATGCAGTGGCAGTGCATGTCCAGGCTTGGGATCGGTTCCCCTGAGACGTTCCGGCGCTCAATAGTTTACCCGACGTACAGGTCGGCTGGCAACTGACTGATGAGAGGGTGACCTGAGCGGGGCGGCCGTCCCTGTGCTTTGTGGGACGTTAAACTTTGGCTTCTAAATCAACCCTTCATTGTGGGAGTTGCTCATTCGGGTGGTGGGGTCGGGGTCTCCGTGACAAGTCCATTGATGACTTCAGTGAGACTACGACTCCAACAGCCAAACTGGGAACAACTTGGACAAAATTTATATAAAAAATACATATGAAGCCTACATCACTCGCTGATTCCTCACCAAACAACCAGAGGACGGCGTTTTCCCCCGTGAGATGCCAGGGTTGACGCATGATAGAGCACTGTGTGGCTTTCGCAGCACTTGGTAGCTGCCCTGAATAGGTCTTCATGTCCTGGAACAGCCTGAGGTCACACCGTGGAGTTCCCGCAGTCAGTAGGGCCTGCAAGAAGTATGGGTCATGAAAGAGGGCGATTAGCTCTGCAATCTGCTTGACTTGAAGGTGCTCGGCGGGGGCCATGGAGAGCTTGTCGAAGAGTATCGCCAGAAAAACAACAACAAAGAACAGCGTGAGCAGAAAATATTTTATCTAATTCTAGGATTAGGCACCTGGTGTTGATTCATGAAGAAACTGAAGTCCTCTTGCGAAGAAGGATTGTTGTTAGACCTCATGATCATTTGCAGGTTCCTTAAGAACTTGTCACTGTTACCATGAAAATAATAACCGACTGCCATGAGCTGGCGATGAAATGAATAGGGCTGGCGCTGAAATGAAAGTGTTTCTCGATTCAGATTTCAGTATCACTTGAACCACACGCCTAGCGTATGCATGACACTTTTTACAGCTGCTGTAAACAGTATTGCAGGGCACTCGAACGGTGAGTTATATCGCCTGGACCTCTAAAGCGATCTATCCAGCTAGTGAGTGCTTCGTTGCACTAGGCTCCTGTATGCGGAGGGCTCGGTACCTTTGGAGGATTTTACGCTTGGTCGGTAGCTGATTGGCAGGCAGCTGAAGGGATTTACCAACAAAGTCATCTCATCGTTTCAATTGATGCCTGGACTACTTCAGAGGTCAGTCCGCATGTTTTTTTCCGTCGCTGACTTGTCCTCTTCATCATTGGATCTTTTCTTCGAGTATGCTGAAGGCATCGTACAATTTGCTTCAGGTAGACTGCTTCAACATTACGACAACTCTGTAAAGGAACGAAAACATGAAATATTCATTCCAACGGTCGCAATGGTACCATGCACTTATATCCGTAGTGATGCCGCAAGTGGCTTCCCGAAATCAGGCGAAGTACAATATATAATTTGTCATGTCCAGCAGTGGCGGATGCAAGGAAAACTAATCCAGCTATCCCCTTAAAAGTCATAAGCTCTATTCACTTTGGCCAATTTTGGTTCAATTTCTCGAAAAAGACACTGTTTTCCCATTTTGCTCATGTTACACCCCCCCCCTCCAAAAAATTATTAGATCCGCCTCTGGCCAATGATACCGCAATTCGGAACTTATTAGCTTTCTAAAACGATGAAGAAGTGGTTTTACATCAATTTGTATGAGGGAAATATGTTTTCCTATGCTATAAGCTTTCGAGTGAAGCCATTTTTGAGCCAATTCAACGATTTTCGATTTTCACCAGTTTTGGCGGGCGGGGGGACCAAACCTCAAAGGATCGAATCCAAATTTTGCATGCTCATTATTAACTCAAAGGAGAATGCGGTGTCAACCGGCAAGCTTGCACAGACGAAAAAGTGGTATTTTGGGACACCCTATTGCGGCACTCGTGGTCCGCGGTTGGCGTGTGGTGTGTGTGGTGTAGATTCACGAGTATACCACAGGCGGAGATAGCTAATCCGACCGATTTTCACCAATAGCGACTAGGATTGAGCACTCTGATTTGTGTGGTGCTTCAGTTACCTGAGATGGACGGATAGCAGAAAGACAGCGTTTCTGGTAAGGTTTACTGGATCAAAAGTAAGACGTCTCTACAAAGCTAGCGCGCCATACTGAGTTAGGTTAGAACACATCGATAAACTTGTTGGTGAAGGCGAAATTACCTAGGTTAGAATTGCTTTATTACTTTAACCATTTAAGCAATAATTAGCCCATTGCTTCGCTTTTACAGCTTCGTCAAGGACTCAAATATAAAAATGTAGTTAACAATACAATTCAAATGTGAATAAAAATCAACAGATCTAGGCAAATAGCAAGTCTATTGGATAACACTTGAATACAAAACTCTCTGTGTCTAACGTTTTGTATTTCAATTGTGATGCAGTTAGAAGTGCTATTCGCCTATATATGTTGTTTTTTTAACAGCATTTGCGTTGTTTTTAATTAAAGTCAAGATATTTGGACCTATGACGAAGCGCTAAAAGCGAGACGTTGGACTAGTTAGTGGTTAAATGGTGAGAATACCTTACAATCCCAACGTAATTTGACCTTGCTTACTCATTTATCAGAGCTATCGTGCCTGTAGCTGTGGCGAAAGTTATGATTAACGGGGGTCTGATTAACGGGGATTGACGGGGGTCTGAGCCACCTTCCCTTTGACGGGGGGTACAACTCCAGTGGCGGATCTAGCCGGTCGGTTTGGGAGGGGCAAACCAAAGTCGAAAAAACGTAACGCAGTGAAAATTGTGCTAAAATATAGCCTGTCAGAAATGTTTAGGGTATTTGAGGCGAAAAGCAAAAAAACATTACAGGGTGAGAAATAAGGGCTCGAGACAGTGATACTTTTTTCCTATCCAAGCCCCAATACTTACACTAAACTGGTTCTGTTCGAAGTTGAGAGTTAAGCACCAAAATATTGCTCATAAACTAAAAAGCAGTCGGGGAAAAAATGAGGTCGATCGCTTGGGGGGGCAAAAACATAGTTTTGCCCCGAGCTTTTCCGTTTGGGGGATATGTCTTTTTGCCCCCCTTGGATCCGCCACTGTACAACCCTCCCCTAAGGTCTCGAGAGTCACACTAGTTAGCGAAAAATGGTAAACGGCGTTGGGTAGCTCATCAGAATCTCTGCAAAAGTCTTTTCGTTTATTTTTTTAGGTCACAGTTAAGGTCACTAGAGGTCAAGACATGCAACCATAGGGATAACATGTAAGTTAAGGTTTTCTGTCATTACATTTGAACTAGTAAAGATATAGTAAAGCAATCTAGGCCATTGGAATCATCGCAGCAAACCGAATCGAGTGATGCATAATATGATCCGGCCAGGTCAAATCAGGTCAAAATCTAGGATTTGCCTGACTTGAGGTCAATCCAAGGTCAAATTAGGTCACCATGCATATCAATAAAACTGCAGGGATGAGGCGAACATAATGCCGTCAAAATAAACGCTCTACTACCAACCATTACTAAGTTATTAATTTTAAAAAATTTTCCCATGCATTTCTAATGGAGAGATAACATGTGCGCTCATACGTGATCATAGCTCATCGATAGAAAAAAATGCCGGAATAAATTTTTTAGACCTAATTGGGTCCATTACATGATATGGGTTTCAAGCAGATATGTTCACCTTGTTCTGACATATGGTATCTTAAACTTTTTAGGTGAGGTCACTTGACCTGTACTGGTGGCCTGACCTTAGATGACCCAACCTTAAAATGTTGGCTTTAGTTGTAAAATGATCAGAGAAAAGGTAAAACCAGTTCGGCGGCGCGTAGCGCCGCTGTTATTTTCTACCTCCAAAAAAACCGATGGGGTGGGTGGTCTCCGCTCCCCCCCCCTGCCAATGCGTGTGTTAAGCTAGGAGAGCGACTATCAATGTTTAACCCGCGCCCCACCGGGGGTCCGGCGCCACCTTCGCCCCACCGGGGGGCATCGATGGCCCCCCTCTAACTCCGAAAATATGGGCGTTAGCGCAAATCTGCAAAGTGCAATAGAAAGCTCGCGTGAATTCGGTAAGAAATTACTTCACATGTTTTAGTGCTCAGGTCAATGGTTTGATCTCCAGAGTTCAAATTAGGTCAAGATCGGCTATTTTCACTCAAATATGCAATGATTAAGCCAACTTGGCATAACTCTTATGTCATTAGAGCTATTGAGGCCTGGTAAAGTACGTTTGATAGCAAATTGCCAGTACTTTTTCCGCTATGTGGAACGTAAAGACCTCCCGCCAGTGGTTTGACCGCCAGAGGTCACCTCGTGACCTAATATGACCTGAGGTCACGAAAGGTCAAAAAGTGACCTTGCCGTATATCAAATGAAAGCCAGTGACAAGACAAACACGATGGTGTTTGTTTCACCGCTCTAGCTCAATTAGGTCAAAAGTTATTGTCAAAATACTGTTTTTGACCTCTGGTGACCTTGGATGACCTTGGAAAAGCCAAAGGGCAAATATAACCCCTGGGATCCGTGAAAAGGTGCCCAAAAACGTTGTTCTGAGCAGTCTGAGTATTTGCAATCATTTTTGTGGCTTTTATATCATGAAATAGCTTTTCCCCATGCTTTTCCAATGGGAGAGGTCGCCTCGTGACCTGACCTCAGGGCATGAAATCGAAAAATCCCGGATATACACCTTGTAGACCCTGGAGGGTTAATGAAGTGTAGGAAGTTTCAAATCAATCGACTTTGAAATGTAGCTCTTACAGAGCTCTAAAGGTGAAGTGAGGTGACCTTGGTTGACCTCGTCTGGTGACCTGACCTTGGGTGACCCGGGGTAAAAAATTTCAGGGATGATGGGAAAATGATGCAGTGAGAGGTAGAGCCCTCAACCGCGGTGCTGCGCCTCGTCGTTTTTCTGCTATCCCGGAAAAACCTTAGGGGGCCATCGATGGCCCCCGGTGGGGCGAGGGTTAAAGCTTGCCTAGCCAGCAAGGTTGTTCTGGAAAACGGTCGACGTGCATTCTGGCGAGATACTGTTTCACAAGATGTTGCATCTGCGGGACGAGAGCCTGTCGGTTTACCTGCACAGTTTGAAAACTGCTGCCGTGATGTCGAGTTTCGTCTCACTGGCAGATGAGGCGACTGTGCCACAAGTCATAGCAGGCTGCAGCTCGGAGGCTCTCCCGGAAATGCCGGTTGTGCTCGGTATCTTCCCGGAAGATTTTTTTCTGTACCTCCTCTGTGCCGTTCTCTTTGTTTCTAAGGTTGCGAATACCCCGGCGATGTGTTTGGTACTGCCGCTGCACTTGTCTCTGTGTAACGTTGTCCGCGCACCGGCAGAACGTTCGATGCTGTCGTTGCGGTACTTTCCTCTGTGTGTCTGTATCTAATGTTGCATGCGCTCAGACACATTTTCGGTGCTGTTGCTGTAATTTTCTCCGTGTCTAACGTTGTTTTGTGCCCAGACAGTTTGTTCGTAGCTGCTGCTGTAGGGTCTCCGTGCATAACGTTGTATGTGCCTTGACAGCATGTTCGGTGCTGTTGCTTTTCTTCCTCTGTGTCTAACGTTGCTCGCGTACCGGCAGCATATTCGGTGCTGCTGCTGTACTTTCTTTTCTATATCTGTGTGTACTGTTGCACGTATTGCGACAACTTGTGTCGGTGCTGCTGTCTATTCTGTGTCTAACGTTCCCTGCGGTCTGTACTGCGTCTGTGCTAGCCTCATCGTTTCTGACAGTGCACAGACCTCGGCATTGCACTCGGTACTGCTGTCTATTCTGTATCTAACGTTCCCTGCGGCCTGAACTGCGCCTTTGCTGTCCTCATTGTTTCTATCAGTGCACATACCACGACCGCGACATTGTACTCGGTACTGCTGTTGTGCCGTCCCCTGTGTCTCTGTAACAAACTGTGCACGCCTCCCAGACCGTGGTGTACATTTGCGTGTCTGCAGAGTGAACTAACCCGGTGTGACTGTCCAGGGCTCGTCTCCAACCGCTGCTCCATGTGTGAGCAGGCGGCACTACATCACCAGCCTGGGGCTGCACTGCAGTCTGGACCAGAGGGAGCGTCTGAGGACCCTGTTCTGTTACGACGGACGGCTCACCGACTTGCTGTGAGTCATTATTAAAAAACTGGTTTTGGGCTAGGGTGCTGGGTGTTATAAAATACATTCATACTGGAAAGTATAACCGGCGAGAGAAAAATTCAGAAGTTTCAATATTGGAAGAGTGTCATAAAACCTTTATCTACCTTTATACAAAATCTTATTAGACGCCAGGAATACATTTTCATCAAAACTTCCACATTGTCTTAATTTTGATGAGTTCATGTGCAACAAGATTAGTGAATTCTGCTTTAAAAGCTTCGATGGAAAAGAGAGTGGAAAATTGAATACAAATTTCACGGATGTGAGTGGAAAATTGAGCTCTCCGGGGCGTCGCTCTACACCCAGCACCCTGGGGTTTGGGACACTGGTCAGTTCCCTCCCCTTCCACTGAAAGGGCGGTTGCAACGCGGAGGAAGAGTTTCATCCTCCGATGCAGTTTCATCATCACCGTGTTTTGCAGGCGGTTTGAAAGTATACGGATAAACAGTGGGTTCCAAAGGCACCATCTTGCTAGACGAGAAAGACAACTGAGGCATTGGGCAAGCTTATGAAGCTCGTGAACGTGACGAGTGATGGATGGTCACAATGTGTGAAATTGAACTTGACTCACAGTTGCCTGGCAGGTGATATCATTGACGGATCCAGGGAGGGGGGCAAAAAGGCATTTCCCCTCAAACGGATAAGCTCGGGGCAAAACTGTTTTCCCCCTCCCCCAAAGCGGTCGACCTCCTTTATGCTCCGACTCCTTTTTAGTTTATAAGCAAGATTTTGGCGCTTCAACTCTCAACTTCAAACGGAACCAATTGAGTTCAGTGTCAATAATGGGTCTTGGATAGGAAAGAATTATCTTGAGCCAATATTTTTCACCCCGTGACGGTTTTTTTGCTTTGCGACTTTGGTTTACCCCTCCCAAACTGACCGGCTAGATTTGCCACTGGGTGACATTACCCTATGACAAACCTTTGTTTTTGGCAACTCTGGAAAATCCGGAAGGGTCGGTATTTTGGCACGGTGCTATATCGCGCCCATATTATTTAACCTACTTAGTTTCAATGCTATTAATTTAAACCTGCCCTGAAAATCCGGAAGGGTCGAATTGTCCTTTTTCTGCCGGTAATAGCAAAAGCTGAATGAAGTTCGCCGAGCCTGCACATTTACCACTTTTACTCGGAACATGTGCATGACGGACGATTGAAAGAAGTGATTTCCCGGTAAAGTCAGACGGCACTAAAGACGTTGATAGACTTCTGTTGCAAGAAAAGTCATGAAGGTGAAAAACTTTCTTTTAAAACGTTGTTCTGAGGCTGTAAGTGCAAAGGAAATCTCTACAACGCTGAATAAAAGGTGTAAGAACTGAATATCTGCAATCTTGGTCACATTTTAACCTTCGCCCGGGTGGGGGTCTTTTTAAACCCCCTCGGGTTTTTCCGAAGTGACCGAAAAACGGTGGCGCGCAGCGCTGCCAAACTTGGCTGAGCTGTTTCTTTATCATTTTTACATCTTTACTGAAAATTTTAGCTCAAGGTCATTTCAGGTCAGGTCACCAGGCCAGATGAAATGACCTCGCCTCAAAAATTCTAAGGACTGCATAACTAAAAGGAGGGTTAATCGATCAAGTTGAAACTCATACCACATACTGGGCCCACCAGGAACTATAAAATGTGTTCCGGGATTTTTATATTGTGACCTAAGGTCATGTACAGACCATGACCTCCCCATTGCAAATGCATGGGGAAAAATCACGAAAAGAGCTTTTCTCAGTAAGCATCGATAAAATCAACTTCAAACATCGTTTACGACTTGCTCTTAGCCCATTTCTGCAGTTGATACCACAAATTTTGACCTGTGACCTTTGAAAGGTTTCCTTAGGTCAAATAAGCATTTTTCGGTATTTTACTCTATAAATTTTGAATAAGCAAAGATAAAACTTTTATTTTGTCACCAAAGTGTTTGAATGGTCACTGCAAGTCAAATGGTATACAGCATGATTATACCAGGTCAAGTTGGGTCAGACCGTTGACCTGTTAGGTCAAATTTTTAAATTTGACCTGGCATAGCATATGTATATATTCGATTCTATGACGGAATATTCATTGTCATCACTTTGCTGTATCTTGTTGGTTCAAGCTACTACGAAAAAAACCCTTATGCATGGGTATGCACATTCCCAATGTTCAGTGACCTGCAACTGCCTAGGCTTTGACCTGACCCGAAAGTCATTGCCACTGTAATGAAAGAGCAACTCAAGAGCTTTCGAATGGTGTCCAGAAAATTTTTCTAGCTATCATAGTTTCTGAGGTATATGAGGTTTGCTTACTACACCTTATATTAGCGATTTTGACCTATTTTGGCCTCTGGTGACCTTGATATTGACCTGACGAGAAAAATGACCGAACTATTTTCGATATATTTTGGGTAGAGTGGGTAACGCCACCTGGTAAGACGCCTACTACTCTGTCCAGGCTGATTTAAGAAATGTAGCCTCCATCTAATATTTTTGATGGTAGCGGTCTTTCTTACCCGGTCCTAGGCATGATTGGACGCGCCCAGGGTAAACTCCGGTATTTTTCAGCAAACATTTGTTGCTTTTTGCATCTCCAGACATAAAAACAAGGCATCTTAAAGCTGCGATTTTACTCTATGCGATGTAAATGTGCTCACCATACCAACTTTGTCACTAAATTGTCTTACAACGTAAGTATAATGATATTCCTTTTTGTTAACGTAAATCAAAATGCACAATATACGCGGGGAGTTTTATGACGGCCTTCTAATCCGGGGCTTGGGCGTTTTACCCCGCTATCGGGGTAAAACGCCTTTTATGGTCTTAAGAAAAAATAAATTTCGCACACTTTGCATCGTGTCAGAATGACAAATTTCTATCTGAGTGTAGAAAAACGATGAAAGAACTTAACGAAGAAAAATAAAGTAATTCCGTCCTGGCAGGACCGGTACAGACGATTTCTCCCTTAACGTATGCGTCTTGCCCCACTCTACCCTAATTTTTTGAAGAGTTTTCGATTGACGTTTTTGCGCTATTTTCTTAGTTTTTCTCCTTAGCTTTTTGTAGATCGTGGGGTCTTTTTACCCCACCAGGCGAAGGTGGCATCGTAAACGCCACCGGGGCAAGGTTGAACACTTTACAAAGGCAGCTCATCTGGGCTGCCTCCCCTCTCAACCAAAACATTTGGGGTCATGGCCCCTCTGCCCCCTCATTCCTACGCTTATGCTCACAAGACCACGCAGAGGATGCTGTCCCACTCACGCAGGGGTACCGCGTGCCGCCATAGTCTGTGGGGTCTCTCTGCTGTCCCCGCTGTCTGTACGTCCGTGACAGTCTACGTGATCTGATGGAGTCGACTGTCCCCGCTGTGTGGCACAGCGCGTTCTGACGTCACATGTCGTTGGAACAATTCAGCGCGCTGATTGGTCGCCGCAGCATGTGCGCTGTGTTTTCTCGTTGCCGTATTATTTTGTTATGATATTGTTCCCTCACAGTGTGACTTGTTATGCCTTGTGTTCTTTGACAGTAGAAGTATGGCTTATGTTCCTGGACATAAACGTGGGACATAGGCGGATCCAGGATTGCCAACCGGGGAGGGGGGGCACATTCCCGAGAGGCCGCCATCCGGACCAGGGGGCGCCACTTTTGACCGGAAAAACCTATCAGGTGGGCGCAAAATTATATCGGTGGGCGCCGATTTTCGCATCCTGGGGAGGGGTGGGAAGCGACATTTCAGGGGGCGCCATCGACCTTTCAGGGGGCGCCGAGGGTCGATGGGGGCACGTGCCCTCCTTTGCCCCCTGGATCCGCTTATGACGTGGAAGTAGGGTGCTATAGTATGCCCGGCCTCTCTGCCGTGTGCAGTGGCGGATCTAGCCGGTCGGTTTGGGGGGGCAAACCAAAGTCAAAGTCGAAAGCAAAAAAACAAACGTCACGCCGTGTAACCTGCGCTACAATATCACTTTGTGGAAGAATTGTTTTGGGAACTTGAGGCAAAAGCAAAAAGTCACAGGATAAGATATATGGCTCGAGATACTTTTTCCAGTCCGAGGCCCAATATTTAACTGATATTAACTGGTTCTGTTTGAAGTTGAGAGTTGAAGCACCAAAATCTTGCTTATAAACTAAAAAGAGTCGGGAAACAGAGGTCGATCACTTTGGGGGGCAAAAACATAGTTTTGCCCCGATCTTTTCCGTTTGGGGACAAATGCCTTTTGCCCCCTTGGATCTGCCACTGGCCGTGTATGATAAATAGTTTTACTGAATCTAAACAGTTTGCAACCAGCATGAACCAGTGGCGGATCTAGCCGGGTGGTTTGGAGGGGTAAACCAAAGTCGAAAAGCAAAAGCAAAAAGTCACGCAGTGAAAATTGCGTTACAACATGCCTTTTCGGTAGGATTTTGGGAACTGGAGACGAAAAGCAAAAAACGACACGGGGTGAAAATATGGACTCAAGATACTTTTTTCCTATCAAGCCCCAATATTTTCACTGAACTTCACTAATTCTGTTTGAGTTGAGAGTTGAAGCACCAAAATATTGTTACAAGCTAAAATGAGTCAGAAAGAGGTCATCGCTTTGGGCAAATACTAGTTTGCCCTAGCTTTTCCGTTTGGGGCAATTCCTTTTGCCCCCTATCCCCACTGGCATGAACCAAAAGCAACAAAGAGTCAATCTCAGAAGTGTTTTTTTTGTTTTCAAGTCACGACGGGAGTCTGAAGATCCACTGCTCCTTCACTGTTGTTTAATTTTTTCCGATGGTGACATACTAACTCCCTGGATCGATTCTGACTTGCATTGTCGCACTGAGAAATCTGAGAGGGTCTTATTGACCTGTGATTTCACTTAACTAGAACGAAATTGTTTTTACCTTCCTGGCTCAGCTTGTACGTTGTACCCTGTTGGCCTTCTCCACGATGTCTATAATAAGAGCTGTAATATGCCGCTACCGCCATGTAACGCTCTTTCTCTGTGTTGCAGTGGACAGAGCTGGATTCAACAGATCTAATGGCCGTGGCCCGTTGGCGTGAGCACGATTCACAACCCACATGCGTGCGTGCAGGACGACGGCGTGACCCCTCGAGATCGATAACCCGTGACTACTGCGTATGGTAGCAGCTACCGACCTACAGCTTCACCACCAGCCGGCAGCGAGACTTGGAGAACTACATCCTAGACGCGCCGTCTAGTGCTCCTTCTGGTGATCCAGCCGAAGGTGACGCCCTAGAAGAAGACGGTGATTACCTCCTTCACGCTGTCGTGGTTGCAGCTCTGCACGCTGAATGTAACACAGAGGACGTCACCCGACTGGCACCGCTGGTGGACCCCATCCTGCAGTAACCCGCCCCGCTGCCGAGAGCGACACTGGTTACAACGCCCTAGGTGAAGTCATCAAAAGAGATGACCAGACCGTTGTCACGAGCTGTAGCCTGCGATACGCACATGCTGAACTTTCAGCCACATGCTGGCCATCGATAGTGACCCGAGCCTGTTCCGAGACGTGCCGGACTGTCCCCACGAGTCGAACCAGGGAAGGGAGAGAACCAAACAACGCGCCCGGCTGCGTGTGTGGACTGGACTGACGTCTCATCCTGCTCACAGCGCATACAGCAGACATGCAGCCACGCCAACGAGCCTCTGTAGCGAGAGGGACCACCACCTGAACCGTGTATGGGAGTCCGTGTCTACGGACTGCTTCCACGTCTTTAGCCGGACCTACCTGGTGCCTGCTGACTGTCTGTCAGGCTGGCCGCACGTCATCGTGTGTCCCAGACCGGCCTCGGCGGAGCATCTCCACCAGCAGCTGCGGAAGCTGGTCGCCTGTCGTGCTCCGCTCCGGTGGTGGTGGCCGGTACGCGTCGGGCACACTGCGCCGCTTCCTCAACTGGTGGGAGGTGCGCCATGAAGTGTCATCAACTGCACTAACCCCACGCAAACAGTGACACAGAGGCCGCCGTTAGAGCGGCGAAGAAACTGAAACGGTCGTCTGGACGATGTACTAGATCCTGCGCAGATCGGCCGCCAAGATCCTGTTTGAGCACCCGCTTCGTTCACGTGTGCCCACCCATCGCCGGGCGTTCGTTCTTATCTGGCACCGTACCGTCAACGTCTGCGACGCCAAGCTGCTGAACTCCAGAAGGCCGTGCTTCACCATGGTGAAGCTCGGCCTTCACCATGTGGGACACTACACCTCCGCACACCCGCTGTCGCAGCTGAAAATCGGCAGCCGAGCCGACCTCCAGGACGCGCTCATAGGCCGTTGGAGCCGTGTCGGCATTGTCGTCGGAATCGGCCATCGTCGCACTTAACTCATCAAAGTGACAAGGTCAAGGACAAGGTCTTCTCCCCTGGCGGACCTGTCCGCTTCTGCGCCTCTACCTGCCGCTCCTCACAGAAGAGGTGGCTCTGCCTACCGCCAGCCCTCCGCCACCTCCCAGCGACGGCCAGTCACCGCCTGCCTCTGGCGGAACAGAGTAGGTTTCAGTGGTGCCTGCCGCGCCTCATCGCTTTCACTTTAGAAGGATCAACTTATGAAACAATATTATTTGGGGGATTAGGGTGCATAGACTGCGGAAATAATTTTGAGGTCACTTATGATAAAAACGGACAAAATCTAAAAAAACATGCCAAAGTGTCACTAGCATGAATCAGAAAGTGGACAAAGCAGCGCAAATCGATGGGAAAGGCCAAGCTGTCAAGCTTTTAAATACGTGCCCCAGGTTCCGACGTCAAACATTTCTGAGACGCACCAAGCTATGAACCTATCCCAGTTTCACGGCTTTCCCTCCCGCCACGCCAGGAATCCAAGACCCTGAGGCGCACGGCGCCGGGCGATGGTGAAGTCCCCTTCCGTGTGCGCCTCGGAAATCTGAACATTGCGACGGGTTCATCACGGGGGGGGCGCAATCACTCAACAAAGCATACAGTACAGCTGCTTCCCCCTCGGGGGTTAAACTTACTGGGATTTGGTAGCGCCGGCCACTAACCTTTGCAGAGTAGCGCCTCACCAATCTTCGTAGCGCTGGGTCTCAAACCCGTTGTTAGTCCGGTCGAATATAATGGACGAGCGTGTCTGCTTCTCCTCGAGAGGCAGCAGTCGGCACTCACGCGGACACACTTACACAGCAGTGCCAGAATTGCCGAGGGCGTGTCCACACCGTGCGGGGCAAGAATCCTGACTCGGCACCATTATTTCAAACTTCTCACTGTCTACGCCAGTCAACGAGCTGACAGCTCGATTCTATTTCCCGAAGGATTACCATGAAAAAGGGTGCAAGAACAGGATTACTTAACATCACGGTTTAAGAGTAATTAAATTGATTGACTCGGGCCCGATTAAAAATGAACTCTACGGCCGATTAAAGATTGACTCCGGGAGCCGATCTTTTTCCGACCGATTACAGATAAAAAATGTACCATTTTCGTTCGGCTGCTGATTAGCACGTCTAACTCGGTACGCAGTGTTTCAATCCCAGACCTTGGTCTTGTATTGGGTATATAAACATACACATCGAGCACACATCACGGCCACGAGACCAAACACCCACATATTTAGTGACGGATTAACATAAGCTCCACACAAAATGCTGCCATGAGCATTCCTCCCATGCAAAAACTAACACAGTTTTGCATCTGCCATGTTTCCTCAGACACGTTTTACTGGCAGCTCATTTTTCCAAATCATGGAAATTGTCTAACGCTAACTCTAGTCTAGGATATAACTGTCTAAATCCCCTGATTCCATAACCTATACGTATCCTAGCTCAGATTTATCAAAATTATTCCTCAACAGCCCGATAGAAAGATACTGAATCCTATCGACGAGAAAAACCGCAAGGAAAACAGGAATATTGCTATACCACAGCCGAATCTCAACCCAAAATATCGCTCAACTAATCGCTGATTTGGGCTATGAGGCATTCGCATAAGAAAAACAGCAAACCAGCGAGTCTATGTAACCACACAAGGCTGGCCCTGTAAAGTTTTCAGCGCACTCCAATCTTCGACAGATCATCGTCACAAACTGCACGTGCAAAAGCTTACCAAAACCCAAATCCCTGCACACTGCACGTGGATTAAAAACATTCAACACTCACAGCGACTATGGTGTAACGTCGTTATGCGATAAAACTGGAAACACTGACCACTGACCATTAGAAAAGGCACTATTGAACACTTAATTCGGACGTTACTTGATCCCGCCTATTCAAAGTGGTGCAGAATTTCCGAGCTCTATAATTGTTTATGTATGTCGTATCAAAAAATTGGTATTAACAGAAACCATACCCTGATGTAGCTTCTTCTGCGTCAAAAATGTTCACAAGGCATTCAGGTCACGCAATGACGGAACCTTCCACCAGAGACATCCTGGCCACAAGTAATTAATACAACTCTTACCTGCCCCTTCTCGCTTTTAACCGTTCCTCTACTGCCTGAAACCAGTAATTCCTGATAATAATTGTAGCACTGTAACCAATACCATCTTCGGGTATAAAAACAAGAGCCATACGTTTCAACTCACAAAGATGCATCAAAACAGTCGCATCGTATCTCATGTGCGAGTTGACATATTGCACAGCGAACCTGATCCTCTCGAGCGATGCTACCACCATCTACAAATCCCTTTCCTAACCCGACCTTCCCCTATCACCCGCTAGAAAGTATCACCGTCCTCACTTTTGAGGCGGCAGTATGCCGAAGTTTTGTCTCAACTGCTCCAGAAAAACGAAGGTGAGGATGGTTTGCGGTCCCAGGCGAACAAACGCCGGCACGTAGCCCTGTTGAACACACGAAACCACACATTGAAACACACCCCGCAGAGAAAGCTTGAGAACCAAATATTGAGCGCTTACATGACAAAATTCGTCGAAACAGATTTGACGTCATTATAAGACATGTATACCAGCCCGAAAATCGCACATGGTCGATTTATGTAAGATATCCATGAAATTGTTTTCTGCGCCTGGCTTATGTCAAGCGTTAGTTGTTCTATTTCTTTAGAGCAGATACAAGTTGTGAGGGCCAACGACACGAGCACGATAATTTCTGGACGGAAACGCTCCATTGGCATGTCGAAAATTGTAATAAGCACTGACCTTAAAGAAGCCAAGTGGTCCCAACTTGGCAGTAAAGGTGATGATGTGCCACATTCCCTGGAGATACACAGAGAAGTTAAATTTAGACACGAAAGACAAGAGCAGCAACACTCCATCAAGGCACACAAGAAGTTTATGTTAGACATATTCAGGCTAATTTTGTCCACATACTGGGGGGAGGCACTTGTAAACCCACAAAAATAAGCGAACAGAAATATGAGCGGATGTTCTGTGCTTTTAAAGCATTCCGGATATCCGCCCATGCGCGAGTTCAACCATACACATATTCCCGATAAAATATACTCGGGGTTTCTGGTTCAAACCCAACTACCATCTTCATCCAGCAAGAGATGTAAAATGTATGTTTTCTCATATAGGAAAGCATTGTCATTCCAATAAGACATTATGACAGTTTTGTCTGTCCGATCACCTGTCATACAGGACAATTTTGTCAGTATTATCGCCTGTCATACATGACAGTTTGTCTGTCCGATCGCCTGTCACACAGGACAGTTTGTCTGTCCGATCGCCTGTCACACGGAACCGCTGCGGGGAGACTCTCCACAGAGCCGGCGTGGGCCCGCGGCCGTCCCCACGAGCGCCGGTCTTACCCTGAACTCTCCCGGTTTGGCGTTCATAGTGCGCGTCTTGATCACATCCATCGGCTGTGTCATCGTCGTGGCGATGGCGCCCTGAAAAAACACAGCACGTGCAGCACAAAACCAACCGCGCTTCACAGCCAGCCAACCAGGCTTTTCTGTTTCATTTTTTATACAAAGAGCACAGTGAAAAATAAATATTTTAGGGTTAGAATACTAAATAATAGAATTCAACATAATATAATAAATAATACATACTAGAATACTACAAAAATTACCAACTATTGCCACAACAAATCATTCTGTTGTAGCGGATGATAATTAAAGTGATTCAAAATTAAAATTACGCAGGGCGCCATGGTAGAGGGAGGGCTTGTCAAACGTGGGGTCCCAATAACTGCCGTAATTATCTCTAATCTTCTGTCGGCTCGGTGCGCTTACATCGTAAACCCAACGTCTCCACAAGTACTGAGCCAACATCACCAAACACAACAAACGTCCCAAGCCCGTGCAAGTCGTATGTTAGATGGATATATAGATAAACATTTATTGGACGGAAACAATATGGTCGATATTTACAAAGAAATTAGCGCAAATACCCGAAAGCTTAAGCCAAGGCACTTCTCTTTTTTTTTTCTCTCTCTCTCTCCTTTCTTGCATTAAACATGTCACTTATACGGGACATATCACACACATACACACGTACAGAATCACACAGTAAGATTTTCACATACAAAGATGTACTATGTCCTGTCCTTGCGGTGACCCGGTGAATCCGAGACCGGCAGCTGGTCCCGGGCACGTCACCAGAGCTCCCACTCACCGCGACCAGGCTGGAGGTGAAGTGGGTGGTGATGTTGTCCTGGAAGTAGCCGCTGCCCAGCAGGGTCTGCTTCACCTGCCGACGGGAGAGATGCACGGCCTAAGGCTGGGGGAGAGGACGGCGCACCCGGCACCAGGAGCAACCAACACAGGACAACACCGCCGCCCGGCACAACGGCGCGCCGACTGACACCGATCGCACGGAACTGAAATACTCCCACACTGTCTAAATATCAAAATATGGAAATTAAACACACCATTGGAAGGTGTGTGTGTCCTGTGTTAACACCAGTGGATCGCACTACCGACTATGTGTCACTATTCCTCCGACGTTTCCGGCGGAATATTATCAGTATACCATCATGATCCCAAGGGGCATCACCACGCCTCTTTTCTAGGAGAGGGAGAAGAGGATCTTGGACTGGCGATGACCAAGCGTGGGAAGATAATTTTAAGTACATTACTGGTTCTTGAAAACGCTACCGATAATGTAATTTACCTAGGTTCCCACAATTGGGACAAAATGCGAAAAGTGGTCGAACCTTTGGGCGTATCCCTTGATTCGTAAAGTTGGGGAGGGGGACGCGTCCACATCCCTCCGCTTTTGACGCGTATGAGAATCCCTTGCACCCATTGCACAACCATCCACAGAGTAAGACTCTGTCGGGATTCGATCCGGGTACCTGGTCGTAGAAGCTCAGCTGACCGACGGTCATCAGCACGGCCCGCATGGTGGCGGAGGAGGCGCCGGAGAAGAGCCGGTGCACTCCCTCCTCGCGCAGCACCCGGTACAGCCCGTCCACGGCGTGCTTGTAGCTGCGGAGCAATGAATGGCGGGGCTGTTAAACACGGCGGGGATCGACGGCGGGATTCCATCCTGGGGACGACTCGGGGATGAAACTGTCAGCTCCCCGCCAGAACACACGTTACAGGGTTATTTCCGGACAATTTGAAACGTTCTACCTGCTCAACGAGAAGGAAATAATGCACGGGCGGGCAAATACAAAGTGTTTCTTTACTAAAAAAATCATCCTCCATCGATCCATCGATCCATCCATCCATCCATCCATCCATCCATCCATCCATCCATCCATCCATCCATCCATCCATCCATCCATCCATCCATCCATCCATCCATCCATCCATCCATCCATCCATCCATCCATCCATCCATCCATCCATCCATCCATCCATCCATCCATCCATCCATCCATCCATCCATCCATCCATCCATCCATCCATCCATCCATCCATCCATCCATCCATCCATCCATCCATCCATCCATCCATCCATCCATCCATCCATCCATCCATCCATCCATCCATCCATCCATCCATCCATCCATCCATCCATCCATCTTGTGTAAGGATACTCGAGCGCACACTATCACCAGACCCCCAGCCAATACCCATCAAGGCTTACTTTCTCCGTACTTCCGGTGCCAGTTTGATGTCGTTCTGCATTCGGACGTTCACCATGTCGGCAGGGGTGCCTGTGACGGACGGACAGGGTCGCTGTCACCTGAAGCACCTCCCACGGCGCAGGAACTCGGACCAACGCACATCAATCACCCCCTCCCCCACACACACACAGAAATTCTGAATTGCCCTAATATGTACTTATTTAGAAGGACAATTTGTTATCCACAGAACGCTTAACAATGTATCATTAAATACGAAAGAACAAAGCGATCAGCTCTACAGAACAGGAGGAAAATTAATTCAGATAAGTTCTAGGCCTACCCCTTAGAGTTCTTCAGAGACGAGATAATCAAATGATTCAGACCTCAGCTCTTCTACAGAGGTTTTGGCTACTTACCGGGAGGTAAGACAAGCAACAGTCCCAGAATAGCTATTGGCACGTCATTAGACCTCCCAGGTCGACGGTGACATGCACTAAAAAAACTCATCACCAACAGTGACAGAAGAGTGTCAGTGTTTTCGAATGGAGACACGGCTTCCTTCGCCCTTTTCTCTGCCATTGACGTCGCAGCCCTGATGCAAAACGTATTCATTACACTAGCGACCCACTCTCTCTCGCGTCATCTGTGATCATTATCAGGCATGTCGAAATACTGGCACCCAGCTGCCACCAGAGGCAACAGTCATGTCAATGCACACGCCCTCTCCAGCAAAAAAGCTAAATCCCAACGCATCGACAAGGATAATGACTACTCCATACTTTGCCGAAATACTTCCGAAAATCTGGCGCAAAATTATCTGCATGATGTGCCGTCGAAAGTGCCCTCGCAAACACTATTACCGATGCAAATAATTGGCACGCATTGTGTTTGCTGTCACGTGCAAAGGATATCATGCCCAGACAACACTTACAACGTTCAGGACAATACAGATTTTAACCGTGTAGAAAACAGACAGTATTTTCCGAGTTTCCTTCACTTTATACTGTTTTGGACCATACGGGCAGACCCATTTCTATCCACGGAGGAGGGAACACGATAAAAAGCACGCATTTGGCTTGTCAAAAATAGGCTTAAGCCAATGAAAGATCCTCTTCACAAGCAACGAGACATACGGACAACGAATCGTCGATTTGGCACTAGCGAGTTTAACAACAGAGGTATCAACCCTGTTTACTTCTCGCAATGGCGGCTGAAGTGGAAGAAACCCTAAAACGAATCCAGGCACACAAGGGCGTCATCGGCACCATCATCGTCAACAATGAGGGAATCCCCATCCGCTCCACAATGGAAAACTCCTTGACCGTGCAATATTCCGGTCTCATAACTGAACTGACCGGTAAAGCTCGCTCTACAGTGCGTGACCTTGACCCGACCAATGACCTGACCTTTTTCCGCATCAGGTCAAAGCAGCACGAAATAATGGTGGCGCCCGACCCGGACCACCTGGTCATTGTGATACAAAATCCTAACGAATAAATGAGAACCAACGCACCCGCCGACCGGCGTTGGACTGACTGGAAGATTGGACCCGTTCACCGTCGTAGCTACAATAAATGGTGCACGCGAACGCAAGAAAAAGTACTGCAGAGCCGTTTGGATTTCGACCGTGGAAGGGAAAAAATCGCAAAGCAGCGGTAGGTCCAGACTATGCTGTCTCCAAGGCCCAGCATTTTCGTTGCTATCACTGAGCTCTACATCCTGCGAAGAGCCACGATCAAACGTCAAACGCAACAGGCACCGAAAGCGGCTGGCGATATGTTTCTAGATGAAATGTCCAAATTAACCGTATTGAACGGATCAGCTGTTGAACTGCACAAAAGCGTGTTTGGCAAAGTTCCATTGACTCTTGTGAGTGAGCATCAGCCTGAGAACGCACCAAATAGAGCAGCACGGGCGAAAGGGCGCTATCAAGGCCCACAAGGTGCGGCGGCCGCAGACTCCGGAGTCTAAACAATACAATAAAAATAAATCACGTATCATATTTAAATAGAAGATTAGTGCCGATGTAGCAAGTTAAATGGGAGAAAGTTTTAACGTTATCGTGAAGCTATGATCCACACGAAAAATTACAACAAATAAAAACATACAACTTGCTCTAATTTACTTAGCACGTGGCATTTAACTTCGTGTTACTGACATCAAAGTCTCCTTTCCACTCTGTAGAACGGAGTCATGTTTGAATATACATAGAATACATATAATAATAATTATTGGGCTTATCGACGCACCAACTGCCAGGGTCATATGGCGTCGCCAACTCTTTCCCTGTTGGAAGGGTTTCTCGGAGCCAGCTTGCTCCTTGTTCAGAAGCCGCCGGGCCTTGAACCCGGGTCGCTGCGTGAGCCAGCAGTGTGACCACTCCACTACCGCCCCCTAGAATACTTTAGAATACATAGAATGTGAAACCGAAGTATCATGGGACACGGCTCGTCCCTGTAACAAAAACAATCTGAAGGACAAACAATACGCAAGGATGGGCCTGGGAGAGCCTGGTATTTAAACAAACGGGCTCCAGCCTCGCTGGCCCAGTAACAGCTATGGTATGACAGATACAAAGCCTTGCATTAGCCCCGAAGAATGATACAATATGTACCATACCATCCTCAGAAAGGATTGTGCAGTCCATGACTTTTTCGTTTAGAATGATCCGGAATAGCCAAAAGAGCTTATAATAACAACCACTTGAAGAATAGCCAGACGAAACCACAATAATTTCGCTCGCGGTCTTCCGGTGGTAGGCATGCACCAATTTCGCCACGGTGGGAAGTCAACAAAGACTTCCCACTTTCAGAAGCTCTCTTCTAATTCGAAAACTAAGAGGGCTAGGATCACTTCCCGATCGATATTATTCACGATGTTTGACCCTGGTACCCACACCCACACCCCTCCCCCACCCCAGTCACCTGCCTAGATACGCCACTGGCTCGAAAGATGCGTAAAAAGCAAAAAACGAAAACAAAAAACAAAAAGAGACAATAGTAAGCTCACTAGAAATTGCAGTCAACGCTAGTTCGAAATGTTTTGGTCGGGTCAGTATTGGAGCTGCAACAGGTCAGAGGAGGGAAGAGACAAATTGATACAGTGGCTACAGTGTTTCAGCTAGGTCTACCTGGAGGCGAACACGGTTCGAAGGAGATACGTTACCGGTATTATGGCGTCTCTACTTTTTCGCTAATAGCTTGCCAACAAGAAGAGATATGGCGATTATTGAGGCACCATTTTAATATTTTCGTCAGTGCGAATTGACTGATTGCCATGTCGGTGTCTGATTGTCTAGAGAAACCACAATGATGTACGGATTTTCCATGTTTTAAATAAAAGCAGACCTGACGACAAGCCAGCGAAGTGACCTTGAAAGGCCTTGTTGTACATCAACTGACTTACAACGATAAGACAGACTGACGGTAAAACAGAAGTTCTATCTTTGATCAGTCAAAAGCAGCTATTGCCAAGTATTGTAAATGACGTTTTTTATCTATCGTTTTTCTTACCTAAGACCTTTCACAGGGAAACTACTCTTTAACTTGAGCCTCAAAAATCGGCGACAAATCCATGACGTTGAAAATTTCAAACATGTCTGATATGTATATAATAACAACTGATATTTCAGAGTTTCCCCGTCGACCTACAACAGGGAGATCACGGATCTGCATTGACCTTAGGTCACTGATACATATAATCGCGTATGAGGGGGGTGCAGCCCTGAGTACCTTCACGAACTTCAACCGGAGTTCGTCACGAACTAAAAACAATCCGTGCAACCCCAAAACCGTTTTGCCTTTAGAGTCGGCAGTTCCTTGTCAGCGGGAGGTTAAGACCCCACACTTGGTCCTCCACCATTTTTCCTGTGACGTCACTCACCAATAAAGCCGCCGCAGGCTCCCCGCTGGCAGCCACCAGGACTTTCTTATAGAAGGGCAGCGGCTGGCCCGGGGTGGCAAGGTTCTGCTTGGCGACCTGGGGTCATCAGGGTGATGCGGTAGAGGCGGGGGCGCGAGGGTGCTGGGATGTCAGCGGGCAGTGGGCCACACAGGGGTCAACCAGGGCACACAGCAATAGCACAGCATGTGTCTGAACTGAATACAGGGAACACAACATTGCGGAGAAATGGCTGTATATTGTTAATTGTTGCATAAATCGAATGCTGAGAGGCAGAATTAGAAATCACATTAACTTCTTTTTCCCTGACCAGAGACAGAAATTAGCATCTTTCTTTCCACCCACCTGTCGCCCTGTTGGAAAAAATCAAACGACACCCGGCGGGCCATTTGAATCCTGACACAACAGCTGAAAACCCCGCCACCGGCCCCGCACGTGCCATTCTCAGGCGCCCACCTCGTAGACGGCGAACCGAGTTGTACTGTAGGAGAGCTGCCGCAGCAGGGAGGCGGAGAGGCCGTTATAGAGAGCCAGGAAGCCGTGGTGTCGCACCACGTTCATGACGCTCCTGCCCAGGCCGACTTTCACCTCCTGCTGCGTTTGCAAGTGGACCTGACAGAGAACACCGGTAACTGATGAGATGATTACACAGGGTTTCACGAAGAACAGCTGATGCTATAACTCAGTAGTCGCTGATAAGTGCCAGATGACCTTAATTGTCACTTAGTTGTCAGCAAAAGTTTCTGTAAAAAATTATGAGATGTTGATTCCAAAAGCAAAATTTGCAATACTTAACTTACAAATATCTATTCTTGTGAAATGGTGGCTATAGCAGTGGCAGACATAAGTGGGAAGGTAGCTGAAGCCAAAATCGAATGGTTATCAGAAGAGAGCCTTGAGGCAGGGCACCGGAAAAACATGGGCCACTAGAGACAGGCATCATTTATAGGCACATACACACAAAAATCTGTGAGCAGCATAAAAACTATAGTTCTATCACAAGGGCTCAACCCACAGGAGCCTGTCCCACAGCCAAATATTTGCCTCCCCCAAACACCTCCCACAATATGATTCATGCAGGTCTTGATGTCACCTGTGAGAAAAGGCTCTACCTGCTGAGTGACATAGCTGGGGGTGTACCCTCCAGTCACTGTACTTTCCACACACAATGGGTTGGCTAACAGACCAGAGCGGTGTTTGGTGACAAACCTTCAGTAGATCCAGGGGGTGAGTGAAGCAGGCAGCCCCCGCCGAGGCCAGGCCTCCAAAGTACCACTTGGATACACGAGCCTCCTTTGACATGGTGAATACACCTGCAAGATAACACAAGATGTCAAATGTCATGACAAGATTTCATACCAGATCTAAGGCAATTACTTTGAAAAACAATTTATGCTGAGATCCCAGCAACTAATAAAATACAGGTTTGCAATGAAAGCAATCAATATGTCCACTTATTTTGAATTAAACCAACTCCCAAAATGACTACCTTACCTTAGTTACCTTAGTTCATCGGGTCTTTATAAGGCGCCGAGGAGCGCCTGTCTTGCCCGTTCTCATCGAGCTCGGTACAGGTACTAGTACTAGGATCATGTCGGGAATCTGAGCAAAAGTTCACACCAGTGCTTATCGATGTTGCTTTTGAAACAGTTAGTAGATGTTGACTCGACCACCCAGGAGGGAAGGCTGTTCCATCCGGACACTGTGCGAACAGCAAAGTGGTTCCTCCTTACTCTTGAAATTGCCCGAGGCTTTCCCACCTTAAATCGGTGCCCTCTTGTGGTGCCGACGGGAGGATCTTGGAAGAACTCGTACTTCGATAACCCCAGCTGTCCGTGCATGAGCTTATACATGAGGATCATGTCCCCCCTTTTGCGTCGATACCAAAGGGATGGGAGATTCAGCCTGCGGAGGCGTTGTTCATAGTCGAGGGCTCGTAGAGATGGCACTAATCTTGTTGCCCTATGCTGAACTCTCTCGACCAGAGCTTGATCGGTCTTATTGAATGGTCCCCATACTACATTGGCATATTCAAGGTGGGGTCTTACTAAAGCCTTGTACAAAAGCTTCAACACCTGATCGTCCATTTGGAGAAAAGACATTGTGATGGTCCCAAGGATTCTGTTGGCCTTTAGGACTGCTGTGGCAGCGTGTCTTCGGAACTTCAGATCCTCGTCCACAAGCACGCCAAGGTCCTTCTGATGCGCAGGCTGAAACAGCTCGTTTACTCCCATACAGTAGGTTTGGCGGGTGTTCGATGTTCCCAGGTGGAGGGTGCTGCATTTGGTCACATTGAATGGCAGGAGCCATTTCTCCGACCAGGCTTCCAGCTTGTGAAGGTCATCCTGCAGTCTGTTCTGACCCTCAGGATCCCCCCACATCAGCAAACACCTTGGCATCACCTGCAAATAGTCGGACCTCGCACTGCGAGTTGTCAGGAAGATCATTTATGAAGATGATGAAAAGGGTTGGGCCTAAAACTGACCCCTGTGGGATCCCACTAGTGACAGGGGCCCAATCCGAGGTGGCTCCATTTACACGCACCCTTTGTTTTCTGTTGGTGAGGAAAGCCTGGATCCAAAGGAGGAGGTTTCCTCTCACTCCCAGGTCTCTCAGCTTTGCGATGAGGCGTTTATGGGGCACCAAATCAAAGGCCTTAGCAAAATCGAGGTATGCGATATCAACTGGACGACCTTCTTCCAACATGCTGGTCCAGGCCTCCATACAGCTAAGAAGTTGTGTGGAGCATGATCGCTTAGGGAGAAAACCATGCTGTGCACCATTCAGGGATCCAGAGTCAGTCAGGTGGGCCAGCAGGGCCTCCCTTATACTAGCCAACAAAAATACAGGCATCACTATTTCAGGCATTAACTAATAGCCAAAAGCAGCAAAGGGTCCTGAATATTGGCATATTGCCTATCTACCAGTCTGCAGAATGTGATAGGTTTCAGTGCAATCTTGCTGGGGCAGCTTTGGCATAGACCTACTGGTTTGGGGTAGGTTTTACCCATCTTTGAGGCAGTTAAGGAAACCTTGAGGAAGAGGCCAACACTTAGACCACCACTAACCCACCAGGCGATACAAGGAGGCAGAGAAAAAACAAAGGGAAAGAAACTGCAAAAATGATTTTTAGTGGCATCTCCATTGTATAAGATGGAGGTTTCTGCCCCAGTGGAAAGAAAAGCATGCCCTATCCACTGTATTTCTGCCCCAATCAGCACATTATTTGAGCAATCCTAGACACATCATCAAGCCTGCCTCATTTTTTCAGACTGGCCTATTTAGACTTGTATCCAGGACATGACATGGTAAGCCATTTCCAGGCCCAATTTAGCCATAATGCTGCAGAGAATGCCTTTGAAAAGGCACCCTACATCTCACCCCTGACATTCTTTATTGTCACACAGACTGCCCAGAATTAAACCAGATCAGTGTGCTGGAAAGTTGAAAGCCTAGACAGTCAGTGACAAGAGAATTTGAGTCAGGCCTTCAGACCAGTGACAAGGCCTGCATTCAATGCATACATTTCAATTACGGTCTCTGTGACTGCCTGCCCATAGACCCATAAAGGCATTGGACACTGTGTTGCACCAATCTGCAAAGTATGGCAGCAGGCCATACAAATTTCACCAGCCATCTAAAATCCTTGCACCGCCAGCCACAAAAAAATTCGCACCAATCTGCCATATAGAAGGGAGAAAAATGCACCCATTTATACCCACACAATGCAATTCTACCTCTCTTATTATTTAGTTAGTTAAGGACTTTTTATATGGCCCCCTCCTGTATCTTTATAATCATTCAACAGTTATTTGTCTGGTTTTCAGTGTCACCTTCCTTGCACCAGTCTGGCAAATTCACACCAGGTTGATAAAATTTGCACCACTCGCTCTTGTCTTCCAGGGCACTCGCATAGACAAGATCTTGTCAAAAATGCCATACTTTGCACACTGGGTGGTGAGGGAGCCATGACCCTGCAATGTCCAGGACTTTGACTACTGACCTGTGTTGACTCAAAAAATTCAAAATATACCCTAACTCCCTAAACATTTAGAAATTTATTATATGTTCATGTACACATAACCATTGCCAGCAAGAGCAAGGGAGGGGGAGTTACTGGAGGACACATCTCCATAAGGAAAATCATTGGGAAATTTCCCCACAAACTTTGGTAGGTAGTTGACTGGTTTTAGCTTTATTTAAGTCTGCTGGTGAATAGACTAAAAAACTAAACTTGATTATTTCAACCTTTCCTTATGTCTATCAATGTAGCCCCACACAAATGTAGGAAGTTGGCTGCAAGTTGGGGTGAATTCCCTCGCACTGTGCAAAGTATGGCACTTTCGACGAGATCTCGGGCAAGTGCCCTTGGAGACGAGGAGTGAGTGGTGCGAATTTTATTAACACGGTGCAAATTTGCAAGACTGGTGTGAGGAAGATGACACTAAAAACCAAAAATATAATGGATAAATGGTTATAAAGACATAGGAGGGTGCCTTAAAAGAGTCCCTAACTATCTAACTAATAAGAGAGGTAGCATTGCATAATGTGGGAAGAAATGGGTGCACTTTTCTCAATGGTATATGGCAGATTGGTGCAAATTTTTGGTGGCTGGCGGTGCGAGAATTTTTGACGGCTGGCGCGACACGTCTGGCTTGCTGCCACACTTTGCAGACTGGATTCCCTCGATCCCTCTCTCCCATACAGCTTTTCGTTCTGGCTTCAGCCACCATCTCCGCTCGTCGTGAGTCTCGAACCTCCAGCAAAAAAACTATACAATTTCGACAAAGCCTTTCCCACTTTTAAATAATTATTTTTCAATTTGGAAATGATGCAACACAACCACAGCCACACACCACACCACGCACACACATCAACACACACATTAGAATCAAGGCCATACATATTAGAATGTTTTCGACCTTAGCGAGAGTTCGAAGGGCAACGATACCAAATTTTAGGTTCTATAACTCTCATAAAGTACTCTAAATTTACAAAATACGCGAAATACCTCTATCGATCTATATCCAACCCAGTCACCAGCGGGTCAGAAATACTGGGAGGGGGAGCAAAGGCAATGCCTCTAAAAGTACACAGGCGGATCCAGGATTGCCGATCGGGGGCACCTTCCTGGAGGGTAGGGGGACATCTGGACCAGGGGGACGCTACTTTTGACCGGCAAAACCTATCAGGTGGCGAAAATCCTATCGGTGGACGCCGATTTTCACATCCTGGGGGGCAGGAGTGGGGGGGGGGTGGGAAGCGACACTTTAGGGGGCACCATCGACCTTTCAGGAGGCACTGTGACCATTTCAGGGGACGCCGAGGGTCGATCGGGGGAGGCACGTGCCCCATTTGCCCCCCTGGATCCGCCTATGTACAAGCGGTCAGATTTTAGCCGATTCTTTTTGAGCACGTGCAGTGGAGGAGCTGCTTAAGTGCTCCTACACCTAGCTTTCCGAGGTAGCCGCGAAGAACCGTTCGCAGCTGGAAAACGCTCTTGCTACATTTGGCATAATTAACCCTCGCCCCGGTGGGGTGTTTGAACTGTTCAAACACAAATTGAACACTCCCCTCGGATTTTTCCGGCGGCACAAACAAACGGCAACGCGAAGCGTCACTGTACTTGGCACACCTAATCCTTGATCAATTCTGCAACTTTCCCCAAAATTTTAAGGTTGGGTTATAACAGGTCAAGTCACCAGTGCAGGTCAAGTGACCTCACCTCAAAAAATGTTTAAGGTGGCAGAGGAAATGGGTGAATCTATCGGATTGAAACTTTTAGCAAATAATGGGCTCACCGAGTGGTACAAAATATATCTTCCCGGATTTTTTATATTGATGACCTAAGGTCAAGTACGGTTCATGACCTCTCAATTGGAAATGCATGGAAAAAACAGTATTGGGCTGTATTTGTGTACATGCAGCGGAAAATGCCTTTATATTTTCCAAATCTTAGTATCCTGGGCCCCTTATTTATATATTTATTCATCTCATATGAGCGACAGGGTCTTGCCCCCACTAGAAGCTCAAGTCAGGGATACCATAATCAGTTTCCCTAAAATTACTGAAGCCAATCCCTCTTCTAGGTTCATGCTGCAATTTTTAAGCTGTGACCTCTGAGAGGTCAGCTGGGGGCTACTTAGCAGTTTTCAGACTTAGGTAGATAACTGCATGAAATGATAATACAGATTTTATTTTGATACAATTGCGTTTGGATTCCTATTACGAATCGCTTGATATGCATATTGTCTATGCTAGGTCAAAAAGACCTTGATCTGACCTAAGGTCAGATCATTTTTTTGTTTTGAATTAATATGATGATATTATACATTATTCGATTCGCCGAGACGAGAAAAAGCGATTAGTGCTTAATAATTGATTCTAACTGAACTCTGTCCGATGCTATAACACAAAAACTCTGCTAAAATGCCAAATTCTTTAACCTGTCATGACCTCAATATTGACCTGAGCCAAAAGGCAAAAAAAGTGATCAATATAGTTTCTTCATGAATTTGTCTGAGTTATCCGCCAGCGTTCGCGTTTTTTTCGCTATCCCGCATAGGGGCCGAGTTCGTGGGGGGGGGTGTTCAAACAACCCCACACCAGGGCGATGGTGGCTCGGAGGCCCACCGGGGCGGGGGGTTAGTGGGCACGTCAATTGGCTAAATAATTGCTTACGGGCTAAATAATCCAGATATGCGCAGGCCACCTTATATGAAGGTGGAGGTCAAGGGCAAAGGCCCCAGTTCCAGGTCATACCAGCCTTTTCACGGCCATTAACCCAAGTGCTTTTGGTCAGATGGCGGTATAATCAGTATAGTGCATGTTATGATGCGTCGTCCTCAAAGGTTCAAAGTCACAGGATTGGTCAAGGCAAACCCTCGAGCGTGATTATGATCATTTTGCGCCCAAAGGTTGCTTGAGTGCAGTGTACACACATTATCGGGAATATGCATATAACTGCAGGCCAGAGCTCGGACGGAGGGAAGTAGAGCGAAGCGAAGTAAGCAAAGCGAAACTATTGAGAGAGAGAGAGAGAGAGAGAGAGAGAGAGAGAGTGTGAGGAGAGAGAGAGAAAGTTGGTAACGTTTTTCGGGCTACCCGGTATTGAAATTTTGAGTCTGATGTGCAAAAACTCCTGGAGGTGCGATTTACTACCCAGCCAGGAATTTAGCGACTCACTTACTGACCGAAGTGACTGATGTCAGCTAATTTGGTCGTCTGGCCGAGCCTATTCCCTTCTTAGCAGAGGTCAGTGTCGAAGGTTATTATTATTTTATCCCGTTCTGTCCCGTTTTGTCTCGTTGCATTTCGTTCCAGGAAAATTTATATAAAAAGTCATGTCAAATCCCATTTATACCTTTCCAAGTTACCTTAAAGACTCTTCCCAGTTAATCCCATCCCAGATGAAGCCCGGAAAGTTTCGTTTCATCACATCCCATTCAATTTCATTCCTTTTGTATTCCCCGCAGATCTCCATTTCCCAGCCACTGCATAAAAGTTACAGCCTCTGACATAGGCTTGTTCAGTACGTATTTGCACAGCCAGCCGCCTGGGAACATCGGTGGTGCCTGAGAGTGGATGGCCGGGGCTGATTAGTTTCACCAAAAATAAAAGACACGCTGATTTTACTAACCAAGAAATTCTCTGGTGACATTGAATTGTTTTACCCTGGTTAGATTGGGACCTTGTTCTTCTTGAACCACAGTAAAGTTGTACCTGCGTCTCATCGGGGTGAGGGGCATTGACGAATCAAGGATTTCGGTAAGAGGGGAGAGAAGCCTCAGTTGGCAGCACATACAACTTGCGGGTAACTTCACACGCATTCTGAGGAGCGCCATCATTACACGATTCTCTGAGTTTTTAGGGGTGAGTTTTTAAGCCGCGTCGGGAATTATTGGATCGAATTAGGCTACAGGGGCGCCGCTGTCTCGGGAGGGGTGGCAGAATAGTCAAACGGAGGTACGCCCCAGGCAGTAGACGGGCGGAAAACAACAGAAGACGCAAGAGAACATATCACCCTCGCCAGGGTCACCTTCTAAGCTAATTTTAAAACGCCTGTGCCGCACACTTCTCGCATTTTATCGGGAGCTATTGGCGCCCGACAAAGTCGCCTGACGTTTACAGCGAACGGCTCAATGGACTTAAGGAAGAGGGGGTCGACCATCCCTTTTCCCACCCTTGGATCAATCCCTGGCTAGGCCGACGTCTAAATATTTCTGTAAAAAGTCTGCTAGAAACTGGTCTAGTAGATTGTGTAAATGGCCAGTATGTAGTTCGAATTTCCAGGAATAAAAATTTATAGGATAATCCAGGAAGTAGCATACTTCGAGACATAAGCATTTCTGTTTTATTACGTTTTCACAAATGCCTACAATTATGGCGACACAAAGCGTTGTCAGGTATCAAACAGTTCCGGATATCTAGCTAAAAGGCATTTCCTGTCCACGTGTTTACAGCATGTCTCTCTGTCAGTTCGAGACAAATTATAAGTAGCGAATCATGCGGCGTGGTATTTGCACACAATCAGAACACTACACACAAAACGCACATAACAGTCTCAGGTAGAGCTCTCATCCAGAACAACTGCCTCATCAATCGTGACGCCAACCGAAGGTCCTCAATCGTGACGTCAGAGGGTCTGAAGTTACTCGGTTCCTCCTCGATCAGCTCATCTAGCGAACAGTGCTGCTCGTTTTCAGAGAGGCAGAACATCCTCAATCTTTACGTCAGTGAGTCTGAAGTTACTCAGCTCCTCCTCAATCAGCTCATCTAGCGAACAGTGCTGCTCGTTTTCAGAGAGGCAGAACATCCTCAATCTTTACGTCAGTGAGTCTGAAGTTACTCGGCTCCTCCTCAATCAGCTCATCTGGCGAAGAGTGCTGCTCGTTTTCAGAGAGGCAGAACATCCTCAATCGTTACGTCAGTGGGTCTGAAGTTACTCGGCTCCTCCTCGATCAGCTCATCTAGCGAACAGTGCTGCTCGTTTTCAGAGAGGCAGAACATCCTCAATCTTTACGTCGGTGAGTCTGAAGTTACTCAGCTCCTCCTCAATCAGCTCCCGAATGTTGTCCTGCCAAAAGAGCAGACTCTGTGTACGTCGTGACCATATTGAAGAAAACGGCGACAATTATCCTGTACCTATAAAATGTAGCCAACCAGATAGACGTTGCCCAAGACTCAGAGGCCCACCCGTTCGGCTCGGTGCATTACTGATACAACATGTAAAACGGCATAAAATTTAGAGTGATGTGGTGTGATATGTCTGCCAGATTCATTATTTTGTAATCTGTGATCTCTGATCATATAATCGGTCTAAAACAGAGGTCATCATGTGGCATAACTATGAATTACATTCCAATCCACTCTAGTCTGTCCCATTCATCCCGCCCCGGAAAATGTATCCCAGCAATGGCCCTGTCCCGTCCCGTTCTGATTTTCTTCCGTGAAATTTCAAAGGAATTGTCCCTTTCCATCCAGTGCCGAATAAAGTATGGAAAACTTTGGATAATTTTGTCCCAATCCATCCTGTCCCATAATCCCATTTTGCTTCCCAATCCTTTCGACCTCTGGTGTAACGCGAACGATAATCCGTGTGATAGAAACGGAACAAAAATTCACTCATAAAATTACAAATCCTTCCTCGGCTACAAAAAACAAGCATAAACCACAAATCGTTTAACCTCGAGCATTTGACGTAGTTTGTCTCCATAGAAGTGGAGGAAGAGGCTCTGCAGACAGTTAAGCAGACATCCCAGCAGGCCCAAGCCGGAGATGGCGGAGTGCAGGTCCCGTAACTGGCGAATGGCGAACTCTGAAACCGCAGAAGTGGCCACACTAAGTGATACATGTAATTGCATAGAATCATTTTATGGTAAGCAGTTGAAGTAGGTTCCTGCAACTCTTGGAATTTGGAATTAACTACTAAATGTATTTTTAGGTGGTAGCATGCGTCAAACTTTTACCCTTGTAACCATTGTCCACATACACGGTTGCCTGCTCCCCAAATGTTGCTACATCTGAGGGGATACAATTTACCCCTATTGATACTTGAGTTACTAGATGTTCCCTGGCCTCCCCTCGAATCCAAATGCAAAACACTGAGATTTATATTCGGGCACAGCCCTTCATCAGAATCGTGGAGTAATATCATATTTCGTCCAAGTATAGCCGACCTCGAATTGAGCTTCACACAAAATGCCTTTTAGAATGAATCGTTAAAAATAAGATTGGATGTCGTGACAACAACGATAATGAGTTGACAACGATCCAAAAAGTTGACCTTGACCACTAGGTACAATCTTAACTAAATAATTCGAGGGAGGCTTTTATTGTAGAAATATAGCATATGTTAAAGGGGAAGTTGCAGTCTTTCACCGATCTAGTATACGTCTACTAGTGCTAAATAGGTAGTTTTGGTTAGTATTTTGGCTGCAGTCGACGGGAAAAAAGTATAAGAAGAACGAAATATTCAATAACAGATTAGGTACTTGGAGTTTTTCATTGTTAATCAAAGCTGGTGTTTGGCTGAAATAATAGAAAAGTCTGTCAATACTGGTCTGGTTTGTCGTATTGTCGGCATTGCTTTTAGGTTAGGGTACCATTATCGTTGTTGTACGACATCCAATCTTATTTTTAACGATTATTCTAAGGTTTGTGTAAGCTCATTCGAGGTCTGGCATACTTGGACTGAGAATTTTGATATTTACTCCACGATTCTGATGAAGGGCTGGCCCGAATATATAATCTTCGTGTTTTGATTTCCGATTCGAGGGAGAGGCCGGGAACATCTTGTACTATCTCATGCCCGCCCAGCACTTCAAAACTTATCAACCTATTGATACTTTTCCCATCGGTGATTTTTGCCAGAAGCTTGTAATGATATTAAGTCCGATCCCGTGTAGCCTTTCATGGCAAATGTTATTAAAAGCACGGTTCTAAGTATACGTTGCGTACACAGTGGAGAGAGATTATAAAGTGCTCGAACACTTTAACCCACCAAATAGGCTCTTCTTAATCCTGTTGCCCTTTTAGATATCAGGGTGGTAGGGAAGGGGAGGGACGGTGGTACTCTAGCACCACCCTCCACTATGGGTTGGCACCAGACTCTGCTATACTGCGCTTGTTAAGAAGAGTGGAGAGTGCCTAAACAGGACAATAGGACATCAGATTTAGTCACACAAATTTCATTTTGCTAAATAGGTCACAAGCATGCGCGTCGAAAGCCAGGAGGGGGCGGGAGACGGGGCAGCGCTCCAACGTGTGAATCAGGGGAACTCCCCACAAACACTTGAGGGAAACTTAGGATATTTACATCCTCTTCCTTTTACCAGCGTGAGCCTACGTAAATATGCTCAATTCTGGTGTTAGTTTGCTGCCTTGCTAGTGCTATCCTGTTAAACTCGGACTTCCCCTCCACCCCGACCCCCTCCAGTCGTCGCTAGGGCAAAGCTCGTCCCCCACTGACAAATATGTGGCATCAGCCACGGTCAGAGGCGTTAGCTTATTATGCGAAGGCTGCCTCCGAGCTGAGAAAAACTCAGGTGACATTGCTCTTTAAAAGGCAACGAATATTAAAATTTGGACGCTCCCTTACCTTACGCTGCTTATGCTGCCTGCCAACCTTTCTATTTTACCCCTATTGAGGCTAAGTAGCCGAAATTGTTTAATGTAAAGTAAGGAAGTAAGTTCTTTGACCTATCCAATTCTTCAGGGTCCCAATTATCTATTGTTCAAACAAACGTGCTTGGTTCTTAACCGTGCCGTTTAAAGGTGCAACTCCGCTGCACTGCCGAGTGCGAACTGGAGGGTATACTGTACCGTCAGACGCAGACTGGATGGTATACTGTGCCGCTGGGCACTCACTGGACAGTATACTGTACCGTCAGACGCAGACTGGATGGTATACTGTGCCGCTGGACACTCACTGGAGGGTATACTGTACCGTCGGACGCCGACTGGAGGGTATACTGTACCGCTAGGCGCCCACTGGACGGTATACTGTACCGTCGGACGCCGACTGGAGGGTATACTGCACCGCTAGGCGCCAACTGGAGGGTATACTGTACCGTCGGACGCCGCCTGGAGGGTATACTGCACCGCTAGGCGCCTACTGGAGGATATACTGTACCGTTGGATGCAGACTGGAGGGTATTCTGCACCGCTAGGCACTCTGGATAGAGCCCTGTCTTTCATGGTATCCACCAATGGTCATCGGCTCGCGTTATTTAATGTCTGCCTTTATGCAGCCGTCGCATCTTTCGTATCTTACCATCGAACGTGACGCCGCAGTCACCCCTTTGACGGCTCTCTCTTCACTTTGGCTGTGATCTTAACACTGGCCTACAACAACGGTGTACAAATCTTGCATTCTATTTTCAGGGAAAACGGGCAGCTCTGGTGTGGTAACTGCGTCGGTTTTCAGAATATTCCTACAAGCATTTCTCTACAGATGAATTATTCCCGTACCGAATTTTTACACAAAACAGGAAGCATCTAAAAAAACAAAAAACAGGAAGCATCTAAGAATAATTGAAAAAATATAGATAAAGTTTTAGCCAACTAACTACAAATTGACATGTACTACTCTCTACGCCTTAACTAAAAGTTTTAACCTAGATCCTGGAGTACAAAACTAGCCAACCCTCAATGTTTCATCATCTTCAATTTGCGTTCTAAAATCTTGGATGTGATAAATGGCGAGAAGGCTAGCGTGTTGTCGCAAGGTATCATCTCCGAGTAGTAACTGGTGTCAAAGGCGATTCTCACTCAGAAGAGATGCATAGCTGCATCACGGTTTTGTAGCCTTGCCCTGCTCGGAAGATGTCAACGGTAATGCAACGATTTTGTCGTCCTTATCCACCAGTATTGTCAGGAAAGAGGTTTCTCTGGAATATGTAAGACGTTTCTTGTTTGATATATTGACACGTTATGTCCTATCAACCTTTGTCCACACCCCAGAACAGTTATAGCTCATAAAAAAGACATGTCTTACCACACTGAGAACATCTGGCTTTGATTCAATGGATATCCACAAAGGAGCATGGCTATGCGGATATTGAAATATCCTATTTGCAAATGTATTTACGACTGCCTAGAATCATTCAGTGGACCTGGTTCTGAGTTTTCCAGATGTTATGTGATGTTTACAGACCCTATAGTGGAAATTATCTAGTACAGGAAGAATTCATCTATGGCTAAAAATTTGTGAGCACGAAATTCTGAATGTTCCAACGATGGATCAGAGCTGTCCGCTTTCTCTGACAATAAAATAAAGTATTTGTCCATAGCAGCTATAGGCCAGTGTTAAAATCACAGCTAAAGTGCGGAAAGAGCCGGAAAACTGCTGACTGTGGTTCACATTTAGTGCTGAGGTTCGAGATACCTGAAGGTAAACGTACGGGTGAGATTATCATGGGAGCAGGAATATAGTCCTAACGCGACTGGAAAGCCTAATTTATTTGAACAATGATTGAATATTTAGTAAACGTATGCAGGGTTTTGCTGTCGTATTGTTATTTGTTCCATTGCCGATTATTTATGTCTTCCAGAAGCTTATTTTGCACGCCCACTTGCCTTGATGATGATTTTTTTGGGGTGGGTTTGGCACATGTATAGTACAAGGAATACATTTACCTGGCCGAGAGGCAAAAATATATTTTACACCCCCATATATGTTTGGGGTGTTCCACAGGCCCTAAATTGATTCCAATCGTCTCATAAAAAGGCCCTGGACCACCGACAGAAACACCAAACATTTCATTTGGAGACTACATCGTCAAAAGCTTTACAAGCATTTATGCATAAATTAAAAAAATCGCTGAAGTGCCGTGGTCCAATTTTCACAACTCCTTCACCACTCAGGGTCACAAGATCGTAAGGTCACGTAAGTAAGTTCACGTAAGGTCACGAGCAGTAGAAAAGAAACATATTTAAGAATGATCCATTGACTTGGAATTGTTTTCACTCGACAATGCTGTTCAAGCATGAATTAATTTAACACGCACATTGATGGGGAAGGGGGTGGGGTGGTGGGTACCCGCCCCTCGGGCTTTTTGGAGATAACATAAAAACAGCGGCGCGAATCGCCACTGTACTTATACTATACTTATACCTCTTCTCTTATCATTTCTTACAATTTTTTCAACTTTTTAATGTTAGGTCATTTCAGGTCAGGTCACCAGTACAGGTCAAATGATCTGACCTAAAAAATGTTCAAGATAGCATAAGTCGGAACAGGGTGAACTTATCCAATTGAAGCTCATATCACATAATGGGCTCACCGAGTTCTCTAAAATATCATCCTTTTTTATATCGATGACCTAAGGTCAGATAGGAGCCCTGACCTCTCCATTGGAAATTCATGGGAAAATGGTTTTAACTAAACAACTTAGTAATGGATGGTGATAGAGCGTTTGTTTTAGCTTCATTAGATTAGCCTTGTCTTTGCAATTCTAATGATATGTATTTTGACCTAATTTGACCTCGACCTGACCTCAGGTCAGGTCAAATGCCATATTTGACCTCATTTGACCTAGCAAGGTCATACTATATATCATTTGATTTGGCTTGCTGCGAGGATTCCAATGGTTTAAATTGTTTTGCTCTATCTTTACTTGTTCAGATAAAATGACCAAAAACCTTCATTTACATGTCATCCCTGTGACGGCATGTCTTGACCTCTAGTGACCTTGAATGTGACCTGACAAAAAGAAGTTAAAAAACATTCTAGATAGAGAAGTGGATGCTCTACCTAACACCGTTTGTTGTTTTTCGCTATGTAGCGTGGTTCTCGAGATCTTAGGGGGTGGGTACCCACCCCTCCCTCCGTCAAAATGAAGGTGTCTCAGACCCCCGTCAATGTGCATGTTAAGGTTAAGCAGAGGCTTCTAGGTCTACATATTTTTACCTACCTTTTAGCACTGGTGACTTCTTCAGGTCCGAATTCTGAAAAAGTCTTGCATGGGTTTCAATCTCCTTTGCCGAAACAACAAACTGTCCCCTTTTCTTGCAACAAAGTATCTGCCGGACACAAAATCCACACAGAAATCTACAATACTCCTCCTGGTTAAAATGAAGTCCTGCCTTATCAGAACTTTTATCATTTTGGTTGATTTGGTCCGGTTACTCTCATATTTAACATTGAATAACACATCTTACGGCTTTAAAACAAACACACCTGGTGATAAACTGCGTGCCTTTTGAAGGAAACCAGAGTACACCTGAACTAGAAAACGCAAATCTGAAGAAAAGGGCGTTCAGTCTTTTTTTGGGCTGCGATAACGGTCTTGATTGTACTGGCGTGGATTAGTGCAGTTGTTTCTCAACGTTTATCTTTATTGGCTATGTTAACACGTAACCATTTTTGCAATAAAAAGGAGATTGGTCGGAGCACACAGGTAGAAGTGAAGCAAAAGCTTCCCCCTCTTCAACAATCATCTGTATCATGCTTCAAACAACATAATTGGTACAACAAACTGTATTGGGTCTTACAATCTAATTCAGTGACCATTTGTAAGAAATCAATCACAAGAGGACTATCAACTTTACAGAATTGCTACAGGATTCACATCACACTATCGCATTCATCTTGCATTACTCATCAGCTTGACTCTAAGATCCATCAAGCTAGTTTCTATATTTCGTCAAAACCAAGCGCAATGCTCCTTAAAAATAGAAAACCGACGGAGTCTCACGTACGCTGCCCGTTCTCCCTCATTTGAGGATTCGAACCATCTTTTTCTTCAGACTGCGAACAGATTTATTCAAGCTTGAAATCCTCTTGCCGATTTTTTCCTCATCTGCACTCATGCCCGTCACACGTCGGCTACATCTCATCCCGCCGAAGTGCAGACGCTCGGTATTAGTATGATTGGCGTTACCGAGAAAGCTGTGGTTGACTTTTTCGCCGGTAGGGACGCTGCAAGCGGCTGTCTTGCCGCAGGCTTCTGCTGCAGAACTGTCGGTGTCATCACCAGATGTATTACCGACTCCTGAGTCTGAGCCGCGCCTCTTGTTGCGGCTAAAATCGAGCTGATCAACAATTTGAATCTTGTCGCCATGTGGACGATGCACGGACTCAGTGCTGGATTCATAGTCACGGCGGTCCTGGAAAAGTGGGTAGCCCCGACAAGTATCATTAACAATTGGTGCTATGTTCTGAACAGTTGATTGACGTTGTAGATTGCAGTCAGCCGGGCGAGATAAAATTACGCCTCCGAGAGATACAGCCACAGGCTGGCTTTGCTTCTTCTCTTTGTCTCGGAGGGAGGTGTTTCCTTTTATCATTCGTGGCATATCTCCAACGAAGGCTTTGTTAAAATTCTGGAAGTATTTTGGGCTTAGTCGCTGGCCCTCACGTGTTCTGCAAAAAATTCCTTCATCCGAACGGTCCAAACTCCTAGAGCTAAGAGCACGGGGTCCTCCAAATGAGCGGAAATCTCCGACATATTCGCCAAATTGTCCTGTTGGGATTTTATTTGATTCCACTAATCCCGATCGCGCGTAGTGATGGATCTCATCATCCTCTTCTTCAGTGGAAGAGCTCCAAGTGTACTGGTTTTGACCTCCTCTGCATCCTTGTCCAATCGGATCATCCGCTCTGGTACCTCGGGACATAGAAAGGCCCGCTTTTGAGAACATCGGGTCACGTAGTCGACCATATCTATCACTATTTTTGCGCAGGAGTCGACTGACAACATTTCGGCCGTCCTCCGCAGGACAAGGCAGGTGTTGCGCTCTTGAAGTGGAGTTTGAGCGAGTCGAACCACAAGGCATGATGGGAGACCACGCGGAGTACACAGATATCATATGCGTGGGCTGCTTTTCTAAGAGCTTGAAGCAGGCGTCAGGGGTAAATACAAAACAAATCGCAGTGCAAAGGATGCACTAGGGTCTTTGCTGGAAGCTTCTCTTGTCCTTTTGATGGGACCACAGTATCTCCTTGGTTATTCTACAAACTCCAAACACGACTTTTTCAGTCGTGAGAATGGCTCGCTCTTTGATCGTCGTGGATTTTCAACACCGCCAAGCAAAGCACTTCTCTGGTCTCAGACAGTCTTCGGTCTTTGATGACCACTTCGTCCCGCTGCTGACTTCCGCTCCGTGCTGCGTCCCAGGACTCACAGAGGGTCCAGCCTATGCGTCGAAGTACGACTTACTATGTATGGCTTCTGCGGTGTCGAGGTGAAAAAATGCACCAAAGCTGCGGTGTTCAGGTGAAAAGGTGTAACGAAAACAAAATCTCACAGAAGAAGCGTTAGTTTGAGACTGCTAGAAAAGACAGTCCTGATTTGGGGAAAAATCATAACATTACAGAATTTCGTATGGCTTTCCAATGAGGTCAAAACTCACGGACGATTCTGTTCCTCTCTTCTCGGTTGTTGGGTTTCATAACAACTGCGGTCATCACTCGTGTAACCGGTGGTGTAAAATATTCCTCACCATGAACCGGAGCCCGGGCTCTCGTCCATTATGTCAAAAATAAGAAGCATGGGTATTTTTTGCGCGAATCATTGCAACTGGAGTCAGTTTTGGCCAGCCCCAGCTCTACCAACGAACGCAATGAATATAATTAAAACAAACAAAGTTGTATTTGAATAATCTGGTTTAGTGGACGAGATTAAGTTTCTGAGCACAGTGAAGCGCAAAATTACCAAGCTCGAACCATAAATGATATCTATTTTAATTAGAGTATAATTAACCCTCGAACCGATAGGGGTGTTTGAACACTCCCCGTCGGAGTTTTTCGGCGGCACGAAAAAAACGGCGGAGCGAAGCGCCGCCGTACTTGGCACACCTTATTCTTAAGCGATTCTGCAGCTTTCCTCCAAAATCTTAAGGTTGGGTTATCTCAGGTCAGGTCACCAGTGCAGGTCAAGTGACTTCACCTCCAAAATTATTTTAAGGTGACATAAGTAATAGAAAGGTTAATCTGTCGAATTCAAACTTATACCACATAATGGGCTAACCGACTCCTACAGCAGATATTCCGGGATTTTTTATATCAATGACCTAAGGTCAGGTACGAATCACCTCTTTATTGGAAACGCATGGGAAAAACAGGAATTGGGCATTGGAATTTGTGTAGATAAAGCTGAGAATACCTTAATATTCTCCAAATCGTAGTATCCTGGGCCCCTTTCTAGGTTCATGTTGCAATTTTTGACCTGTGACCTCTGAGAGGTTATTTGGGCTACTTAAGTAGACTTTCAAACTTGGATTAATAACTCTGCAGGAAATGGCGATAAAGCTTGTATTTTGATACCATTGAGTTAACATTTTTTGCGAGTCGATTGATATGCATATTGACTACACTAGATCAGATAGTGATTTTGACCCAACCTCAGGTCAGGTCATTTTTATGTTTTGACCCAGTATAGTCATAACATACATCAATCGATTCGCCGTAACGTGAAAAAGCGAATGGTGCCTAAAAATGATTCTAACTCAACTCTGTCATACGCTAAAGCCCCGAAACTCTTCTCAAACCTGCCACCTTCTTTGAACTGTCATGGCCTCAATATTGATCTGAGCCAAAATGTGATCAATGTAGTTTCTTCATAAATTGGTATGAGCTATCCAACAGCGTTCGCGCTTTTTTTTGCTATCACGTAGAAGCCGAGTTCGAGGGGGATGTTTGAACACCCACCACCATGCTGAAGGCGGTTTGGAGGCCAATCGTGGACTGGATATACATTTTCGGTTGGGAATGAATTATTGTGAGCGCAAATGACACAAGAAGCAATAAATCGGGCCTCTTTTGCCTGCGCTTGGATGAGACATTTAAATCATTCATTTAGGCTATTATAGCTGAGCATATATACGTATTCCTAAATTTTAAGCCAAATAACATTGCTTAGCTCGAAATAGAAAAAGACATGACGCGTGGGCATACATTTGATCGTGGTCATTAACCTTCATCGGGAGTGAGGGTCCTCGTATAGGCGGACTCTCCTCGTCTCTATTTCGCCCACCTTAGTGGTGTAATCATAGCAGAGCCGCACATCTCGCAGTCCCAGGCCCCCCTCGATGGTGGCGCCTTTTGTTGTGATGTTCATGTCAGCCTTTCCTCTGCGTCGCAGTGTGTCCAGTCCAAATATTTTGCCATTGTAAAGATGGACGCCGCAAATAGTGTTGTCTGGTATAGAAACAGTCAACTTCTCACTGAAAGGTGACAAATAGTGATTTTAGTATACCAAATAGATTGAGTAAAACAAAATTTGTCTACCATTAAGACAGTTACCTACTTATTTGAGAACATGGAGCTGAAAACGGCTGCTTTCGGTCATGGGATTAGTGAGAAGAAAGTTATACCACCGTACCAAAGTTTGCTCAGCAAAATATGTTGACTACAATCTGAGCTATGGGTAAGTACTTGCTGTTTAGCGAGATGATGCAGGGTTCTTATATACAAAATGCGAGTGTACAAAATCTGAAAAGGAAGAAATGAATACTTACTTTTTCATTATGTGGACGATATAATCCACAAATGAGTCAGTGTAGCTATCCGCCTCCCAGTAGGCCGTCCATGCTAGACAGCACACTGAGTAGAGAGAGCGTGAAGGAAGTGTGAGAAAACATAGCATCGCTAAATTCATTCTAGGATGTTTTTACAACAAAAAAACTGCGGGGAGTAACACAAAATGAAGTACATTAAGATATGCCTGGTTCATTTCCCAGCAGGTAGGGCAGTAAAATTTATGGCGATATATACACCAATCAAAAGCCACAAAAAATAAGTATCTGTTTGCGTTTTTATCTTCAATGAAATATAGCTAAAATTGACACTAGGAATACATTCAAAATAGAGACTTACTCGTGTTTGACGACGTTTGCGGCGTGGACAACATTGTCAACGGCTTGGACGAGGCAGTCTGAGTCAACTGCCTCCACTGCATCAGCGAAGGCGCTCAACATGCATCAGATCTTGCTGTTCACAGTGTTACTTGAAAGAGGGACCGGTCGGGGAAACCGCTGTCCTATGTTTAGAGGCATGTGTGTAAATATATGGGTATCTGTGATCTGAAGATTTGTAGGAGCTACTAGCAGCAAAACGTCAGGCACGCGTGGTGGAAACACAAAACGCAGATGTCAGATCACGTAGGCGTAGTTTGCCAAGGCTTCTGGAAAACAGAATGGAAAGGGGGAAATGACTGAAGACTGTCTATCGAGTTTTTAAGAATGTAGGCTGAAGCGAAGGCCATTCAAAAGGGACAGTGAAAGGCAGCTGCTATGAAACACTGCAAAAAATGATTATTATTTCGCTTGATGATGCAAAACATCCAAAACTAGAAAAATAACAAGAAGCCCCAAAGGTTTTAAATCCATAACGCAATCAGATACATAAAGGACAATCATATAAACAATGAATCATCTTACCTCAGGTCCACGTATATGTCGCACCAATCAAAATATTCAGATCATCGCAACGTTGAAGTAATTGAAGTAGTTACAACTTACTTGATAGAAAAGGAAAGAGCACAAAGGAACTGGAACTCAGACAAGCTTTTTTAACAAACAGGTCTTACAATAGCAAAAGCAGAACCATGCTTGCTTGCTGTTGATTCTAGAAGCAAATAAAAATCATTTCGAGTGGTCAGCCTCATATTATATTTTTTATAAATGCAGGAGGGACGCAGCATGTGAATTAATAGTTCCTACTATCTTCCGAGGATGTTGCAAAGATATTGCTGGAAAAAGTGGTGGTTTGCCGTATTTATTCGTATTCCTCAGATTCGATCGGGAACAATATTTTTCATGGGATTTGTTGGTCTCGTGAGGCCTCTATAGGGAATGAAATGATATTTTGCTTGTGTGTTTCCATTTGGTGTTATTTTAGCATACAATTATGATGCATTCAATTCCAACTAAATCTGTGAATGCATCTTACTCAGCATTTCATTTCAAACTTATCGTCCCATGCACACTTTCAAACCGGGCTAACACATTGGAACATAAAAACCATTTGACAGAAATGGTTTCTGGAAAAGTTATCAAAAACTTTCCCTCTATCGATTGACCAAAAACAGCGGTGTAGGTAATCAATAATCGATTATTGCAAGGTGTAAAAACGTTATCGTCGTTAAAAATTTCTATAGTAGTTGTCGATGAAAATCACTGAAGCGCCCACCACTCTACCAATCCTCAACTTATTTCCTCCTCCTGCACACTTCTAATACCCCTGCATTCCAGCATTTGACATTCCTTCACGAGGAAAAGTATGATGAGCTACGAGTCAACATGCAACACTGAAATTATTTGCGATTTATGATTGTATCATGCTGAGATTATGAATTTCATAGCTCAGCACGCAAGTCATCACTTGTAACCGAACATGATCCTATGTAAATATAATTGTGTGCCTTAGCAGCAGATGGATACTGGTTTATAGGTCACGCCAGTAACCTATTTCATGAGAGAGTCGCGTTTTCACCCGGATCAGTCTGCTGCAAACCTGTTTAATGCTCTCCCCAGTTGACTTTAATCCCGAAAACCGGCTCCACCGCCCGTTCAACGCACCTCCGCTACCACAAATAGAGGCAAAATGTTAAAGAAATATGTACGTGCAAAACAGTGTTGGTTTTTTGTCAACGTCACTGCTAAGCACATACTTTGTTGCGTTGCGCATTGCAACTTCTTTTTAACCTTTTATAAACTGTTGGTGGAAAGTTATAAGATTTTTTCATCAAAGTTCAAAGCCGTTAAACTGGGAGCATCTCAAAGCGTCTCTTCAGAACGTCAAGAGTGGAAGTGATTTTTCAGTGTTCTGCGAGCCTTCCGAGGAGAAACACTGTTACTAACACTGACTACTGTGTACTAAGAATCGAGTGCTACGTACATGCCAAGGCTTGGAGTAAAATACATTTACAAGAGTTGCTGGAGATCATCTAGTGTGCGCACACCAGATTTTTATGAAGATGGTGAGCTGTTCGAAGTGAGGTACCTACAACTCTGTCACCGCTTTTATTGCGACGACATCGCTGTTTACATATCAATGTGTGAAAATAGTATAACTAGTATTGAGCGCAAGTGAAGAACAAGCGGCCAGTGCTTATCACAAAGAATATTTATAATCTTAACTTTCTGCTCGTTTTGACTCCAACTTTCTCCAGTAAGTTCTCAGAGAATAAAGACAAAAGTGACAGCAGTGGATGGAAGAGACAGAGAGTTCTTACCTCTAATATGGAAACATGGAATCGGTGAGTAAACCGGAAAAACGCATTGAAAACGAAAAATAGGCAATGCAGTCAGGAATCAGGCATAGTTATGTATTTGTGTTTTACTTTTGAGCTTTGAATTTATATTGACATTTCCTACCTATACCATATCCAGCGCAGTCGGACTCTGGTTTGCGCTTAGGGTTTGATTAACTTGCTATTATGGATCCCAATTAGTAAAACACGTGAGAATGCATTTATTCAATACCCTGCTTCAGTTAATGTGCCACCGTTTTTGTAACAAGGCTAGTTCCTGACCCAGAACTGACTCACTCTGCCTAAAATCAGCACTGGGAGCAGAAAGTAAGAGTCGGGAGTGGTGATGATTAACACGCGCATTAACGGGGGTGGGTACCCGCCCCTCGGGTTTTCGGAGACAGCAGAATAACGGCGGCGCGGCTGCGTATTGGTTACCTTTTCTATTATTTTTGAACTTCTGTGAAATCTTAAAGATGGGTCATCTCAGGTCGGGTCACCAGTACAGGTCAAGTGACCCGACCTCAAAAAGTTTAAGATAGCATAAGTCGGAGCAGGGTGACTTATCAATTGCAACTCATATCACATAATGGGTACCGAGTTCTCTAAAATATGTTCGGTTTTTTATATCGATGACCTAAGGTCAGGTACGAAGTATGACCTCTCCATTGGTATACATGGGAAATATGGTTTTTACTGAATAACTCAGTAACAGATGGTGATAGAGCGTTTATTTTGCTTCATTAGACTCGCCTTGGCTTTGGTTCTAATGATATGCTTTTTATATTTGATCTGACTGACTAGGTCAGGTCAATCTTTGATTTGACCTAGCAGGTCAATCATATATCATTCGATTTGGCTTGCTGCGGGATTCTGATTTAAGTGTTTTGTCTATCTTTACTTTTTCAGATGTAATGGCGAAAACTTAATTTACTGTTATCCCTATGCGGCTGTGCGGCATGTTTTTGCCTCGGTGACCTTAAATGTGCCTGCAAACAATGGTTCAATATTTTCGATGGAGAAGCGGATGGGCTACCCACGCCGTTTCCGTTTTGTACCCCGTGGTTCTCGGATCTTAGGGGGGTCCGCCCCTGTAATCAAGGTGGCTCAGCCCGTAAGGTGTTAAAACTCAAATTCGACTTTTACATACATATATCCGGTTCTATGATATATTTTGTGTAAATTTAGTAAGAAAATTGCATAATTATGTGGACAAGCAATGCCACTTGAGCATAAGAATTGAGTTGCCTGTTTTTTTGCTCACCTAGCTGAGTCAAAGAGTTAGACTCTGCTCTTATTCAGAGTGAACCATCTTTGAGCCATTCAAATCTCTGCTGGTCATTTGTGGATCTAGGGGCAAGAGGGCACTCGCCCTCTATCGAGTTCGGCATCCCTTGAAATGGTCACGGTGCCCCCTGAAAGATCGATGGCGCCCCTCTAAAATGTCGCTTCCCACCCCTCCTCCTCCCCTCAGGATGTGAGTATCAGCGCAACCACGATAGGATTTGGCGCCCACTTGATAGGTTTCTCCTTCCAAAAGTGATGCCCCTTGGTGCGAATGGTGCACCCCGAACATGCATCCCCGTGAGACAATCCTGTATCCGTCCACGCTGCTGGTAACCCCTTCAATTGATTGTGACTGGACCTTCCCTGTCGCCAGAGTTAGCCCTCTGTTCACCCTGGTGACCCTGCTGTGGACCGTGGTAGCTGCGGGACGCAGAGGTCACTCGCCCCGAGGGTCCGACGCCGAGGGCAGGTACCCCTCCAGCTTGCTGGTCTCCGTGCCGGCCTCCGTTCTTCTCCCCACCGTTCTTGACGAGACTGTACTGGATAGTAACTCCAGAGCTTCCTACAGTCAGGTGTGTGCGCACAACAAACTCCAAATATCCGTGTGTAAAGGTTTGAACCTTCCATAACCTAAATATTTACATAGTAGGTATATCTGTAGAGAGCTGTCCCTTTGTAAGTCAATATAGTTGTTTGGGCAATCTCATCTCACTAGTTTTTGTGTCGATACCAGTTCGTGTGATGCTCTTTTTTCACAGTTAGCGGCTTCACTCAACAAAAATGCGATTCCAGTTGACCTGAAGAACTTAGAACACGAAAAAAAGCTTCAGAGTTATTTCTCTTATTTTAAGGTAAGTCTAGTTTTATTGAAGGTAAGCAATGAAATGACTTTCGAAAGCCATGTCCGGGTCATTTGACATATAACAAGCTTACACTTGCTGGATTACAAGGCCAGAAACAAAACCATTTGCATTGCTTAACCCGCGCCCCACCGGGGGGTCCGGCGCCACCTTCGCCCACCGGGGGGGTCATCGATGGGCCCCCTCTAACTCGAAAATATGGGCGTTAGCGCAAATCTGCAAAGTGCAATAGAAAGCTCGCGTGAATTCGGTAAGAAATTACTTCGCATGTTTTGGTGCTCAGGTCAATGGTTTGACCTCCAGAGGTCAATTAGGTCAAGATCGGCTATTTTCACTCAAATATGCAATGATTAAGCAAACTGTGCATAACTCTTATGTCATTAGAGCTATTGAGGCCTGGTAAAGTACATTTGATAGCAAATTGCCAGTACTTTTCCGCTATGTGGAACGTAAAGACCTCCCGCCAGTGGTTTGACCGCCAGGGGTCACCTCGTGACCTAATATGACCTGGTCCCAAGGTCCAAGTGACCTTGCTGTATATCAAATGAAGCCGTGCAAGACAAACACGATGGTGTTGGTTTCACCGCTCTAGCTATTAGGTAAGTTATTGTCAAATACTGTTTTGCCTCTGGACTTGGATGACCTTGGAAAGTCAAGGGCAATATGACCCTGGGATCCGTGAGGGTGTCCAAAAGTTGTTCTGGCGTCTGTTTTGATCATTTTTGTGGCTTTTATATTGAATAGCTTTTCCTGCTTTTATGGGGGGTCGCCTCGTGACCTGACCTCGGGCCGAATCGAAAATCTCGGATATGACCTTGTGCCCTGGGGGGTCTGGTGGGGTTTCATCGATCGCTTTGATGTGCTCTGGCTCTAAGGTGGTGGGTGCCTGGTTGCTGTCTGGTGCCTGCCTTGGGTGCCCGGGGTATTTGGGTGTGGGAATGTGCGTGGGGTGGCCTCCGCGGTGCTGCGCCTGTCGTTTTTGCTATGAAACCTTGGTCGTGGTCGGTGTTAAAGGGAACGTGGCACCTTGGTCGAATTCAGGAATTTAGTGATACTATTGGCATTTTTAGTCAAAATTATGAAAAAGTCCATGACTTCTCTTAAAAATGTACCATTAGCTCAATATTTTGATTAAAAAATGCTCCTTTAGGGTGAAAAATAAACTGCCTGTGGATGACGTATTGATCTGGCAACTACTATCATATTCAACAGGCTTCAAGGGCTTCAATTGGCTGATTACTCACCGTCACGTCAGTGCTGTCGTCACACAAACAGCTGGCAACTGTGGCCGCCTGGCTGGGAGTAGATTTTGAGTACATTTCAGGTTGGCTTTTAGCTTTTCTCGACGGAAATTTTGAGTTTCAAGACAAATGATACATTGAGTACCGGGTTTTCCGGCATGCTTTACAACTTTGCTATCTCTGTTAAAATCACGTTATGAAGGTGCCACATTGCCTTTAATATCCATAACTATGAGCCATTTGTTTCTCGCGATTCTCTGAGGTAAATATTAAGGAAAGCTGTTGGCGAAATATTTGAACACATATAGTGCATACAAGCAGATAAAAACTATTCACTTTCTATACTATAATTCACTTCCTTATAAAAGTAGACGGAAGTAATTCACCTTCTGCAAAGCATTATATAATACAATCATATAGTTCTTTTTTGTTACAACACCGTAATAAACGCATACAACCAGATTTTTAGTGTCAACCGATCGCTGTTTTTTTACTGTCGATTTGTATCGGAACTAAGTTTATGACTTCACGACACTCAAATTTCTACTTTGTCAGCGCGTCAGCCTAACGTCAGCTTGACGTCGCAGCTGCCGCCCGGAGCCTGCCAGCAGAGACTGGTCTGCGCTCTTGCGGCTGACCCGGAACTCTACGAACCAGTCAGTACACTCTTCCTGCAAGAGGTGCTGACTGCCGGCTCCGCATCGGCCTCCCCCGGCCTCCGAGAAGTGGACTCGCCCGATTTCGAAGACGAAGTGTATCAGACTGAGCCGACGCGGCTTCAGCAGCTGCGGACGGCTGCCGATGGTCAGGGCTACTGTGACAGCAGGTATGCATGTATGTATGTACATACATACATCCTCCCCCGCGTGTCATAGTCTTAGATATGAGTAGGAGTATCTGGGATAAGAAATTATCAGGGATTAGCAGGTACAACTGGCGTTTCTAAGCTTCCAATAAACACATTGGGAGGGAGATGAGATATCGTGCACATTAGTTTTGATTGGAAGCCAGGTCACATATTATCGATATCTTCAAGGGTTGTAGCTATGGTCACCAGAAAATTTTGATTTGCAACATGCTAATGCCCTCCAGTAGCGACCCTTTCACTGAGGATCACACAATGCTCGTCAGAAAAATGGGCCCAGGGCAGCCCGGACATTTCATCCTCCACATTTCCTAGAACAAATTTCGACTTCTACCAAATCTAAAAAAGTCGGAGAAACAAGCAATCAGTGTGGGGGATGGTAAGTAGAAACTGGAATCTTAAGTGTTTTTGTTTCTAGAGGGAACGTTTCTTGTGAGTAGAAGGTTGGGGGCTGGCCCCCTTACATTTTTTTCGTTGGCGACACCTATGCACTACACCCGGAAACAGTTTGTCGGCAAAAGCGGCGCTGAACACGATGTTTTCTTTTGCTTAACTTCCCTTGGTGTAAGCCAAACTAAAATAGTTGGAGCTGAAGATCCCTTATCTACGTTTTTAATGCAAGTGTATTTTTGATAATAATACGATATAGATATAAATTTGCAAAGACAACATCAAATATAAATCTAAGACAAAAATTATGTTAAGTTGAAAAAGTGTGATACTCCCGAAAATCACATAGCCTCTCATTCGATTTGTCCTATATCACAGAAAAATGATATACGTTATTTTCTGGCGTCAAAACAGCTGATATGCCCTCCGGCAGGTACAGCGGATGTCCTCTGCAGCCTGAGGCAATCATCAGCTTGTCTGCCCTGCGGCTATGGAGCTGGGGACGCTCCCTAATCAGCATGCAATTCAGTTCCCTTGAATTGTAAGGAGAGCCATACATAGACATTTTATATAATGCAAATTGTAAATGAGCGTGTACATGATTGAGAGGGAGGGATAATGTATTTATTATTATTGCTATTATTTATTAAATTGTTCTTATTGACATGTCATGAGAACTTGACCATGCTTCAAGCTTATTTTTGACTGGTTTGAAAGCTTTAGGATGTTTTTGGAGAGTCTATAGTCAGAAGAGCAAGGTAGTGGGTGTGAGTGCTAATAGTCAACACCTACTGAGGCGGACGGCACTGCAGCAGCGCTGACTGTCTCTGTAAATATGAGTGGATATGTACTATAGGAAGAGATGGTGTTTGATTGCAAAATTCGTCGTATGTGGAGGCATCGCAGTATAAGGCTACAAGTGGAAGTCAGACCATAGACATGTTTAACATATGTTGCATGTTGGCCATGTCATGTCATGATTTGGACATAGCATCGGGAGCCCATCGGATTTTTTCCCGGACGATTTTTCCCCGGGTGTAATGAACGATTGCTCACGTTTTTTATTTCCTGAACCTGAGCTTGATTCAATGGATTTATGCGTTCATTGTGTCAAAGAAGGTCGGCACGGAAACCAAACACAAAGTTTTATTATGATGAATTTTTTTCGGTAAGCTCCTGCCGGCGTTTGCCATTATTCCGCTAGGTCTTAGTAGAGAAACAGGAGAAGGTTGGAAACCAGGATTATGTGCCGGTCGATGCTAGTGCAGTGTAATTTCCCGTTTGAAAAATTCAGCATGGAAAATGCAAAGGCGAAATTATCTTACTTTACTATTTACTTAACATTCCAGCGCTACGCTTTAATTACCTTTGTCATGCTTACCTTGAGTTCTGTACCCTTCGACTGCATACATTGCAATGAAATATACGGTATTTCAACGGTATGTGACTTACTATCTTAGTGATGCGTCATCTACTATACCAAGGCCTGGGCCGAATGAGTCAAACCTACCAGCGGCATGTCACAAAGTTCACGCACATTTTTTCCCCACAAACATGTATTTCCAAAACAATTGGACCTCTTCGCACTCAACGAAATAGTGTTGTATACTGTCAACCGCACCGCAGTTATTACAAAACGGATCGTCTATAACCCTTCTGATGCATAAAAAACGTCTCATTGGAAAAATATATGCGTTATCCTGCATTGCATGCTCTGAAGTTCACGCACATTGTGGTATGTTGTAGCCTATATTCTATAGGTTTTCAATACTTCCATTGACAATACATTGGTGCTACCTTGACTGTTAACTGATTAAATATTTTTAACCCCCAGCCAAGCGTGCCTCTCATTTACACCCACACCGGTGCAGCAGGGGTTTTGAAACTCCTCTCGATCTCGGCTCCTAAGCAGGATAGCAAACCGAAGCGAACGATGATGAATAGGGCGTATGAAATTGTGGCAAAATTGTATCGTCATTTTTTGACTCATATCAATACTGGGATCATGACAGATTAATTGGGGGGGGCAGGTTAGACAGTGCTTTTTTGCTTTTTTGATTTTTTGTGCATTTTAGCATCTGACTGAGTGAAGTTAACTTTTAGGCACTGTTCGATTCTTCTCCCAACGAGAATTCGCATGATGTATAATGTGACATTTAAGTTTTGACCCAAGTCTGAAAACCTGCTTCAGTAGTACCAAATCACCTCTCAGAGGTCACAGGTCAAAACTTACAACATGACTCTTGGAAGTGAATGGATGACCTAAGACATGAATGACCTAATTTACCACGATTTGGGTAATATAAAGTCATCCCAAGTGGTATCTACAGAAATATAATAAATTCTCGGCCAATATTAGTTTTCCTCGTGGCTTTTCAATGGAGAGTTCATGACCCGTACATGAAGTTAGGTCATCGATGTATAAAATCCGTTACCACATGTCGTACTCAGTCGGCATAGTGTGTGATACGAGAATCCAATCAATAGATTGGACCTGTTTTTACGAGAGCATCATAAACATTTTTAGAGGTAAGGTCACTTGACATGGCCTAGTGACCTGACCTAAGAATAACTAAGCTTAAAGTTTAGTGAGAGTTTGTACAATTAATCAAGGATAAGGTATTTTAAGTCCGATGGTTCGTCACAGCACTGCTTACTGCACCATCCGATGGCATTTACCTTTAACCTTCACCTCAGTATTAAATACACAATTTCGACCCAAATTTGTTTTATTTGTCCACCATTTCCAGCTCCAAAGTAGACTACACCAGGAGAAGAAAGAAAGCGTGCATTTCGGGCGCTACCCCGACCTGGATCGGGTCATCATTTCCGGCGCGGCGGGGCAGCTGACTCCAGTCTCAGACAGGTAGGAATGTATTGATTCGGGACTCCGCCTTCGTTCGGCGTGCATAATATATCACGTCTGGGGCACAAACAACTGACGAGCTGGCCGATGGACGGCGGGGCACGTGTTCCCCGAACCCCGCTGCCCTCGGGCTTCTGCATTCCCATCGGGTATGGATCCGTCAAACAAGCACAGGGCCAATGCCATTTGTTTACTCAACATTCCGCTACTACTGGTGGCCCGGAACTGCGACGCTCTGCAAGGCTTAAAGAAAGCAAACATTTCCTTATCAACTAGTTTTTCCTGGAGGGATAGGGAGAGAATCTTCCAGGGTATTTGCCTCCCGTTCTCTCAGTCTTCTTGGTGGGAATAAGAGACTTCGGTAGTTCTGGACCTGCTGGGATATGGAGCATCATACATAACAGCACAAAAGCTGGGTGCAGTCGTCACTTTTAGAAATATTGGCATTGATCAAAAGGGATTATAAAGGTGGGTTTAAGGACAACTACTTTTGAAAATCAATGTTTGTCCATTCCTGAACTATCCACCAAATGCTTAGTTTGCGAAAGAACTGTGTAAGCAAAGAAACGACTATGCCCATCCATTGCCTATTCATTCACCAATGGATCTCCACTAGCCTTAATTGCACTCCATGAGAGGCTGTTGGCTTGGTCATTTATTCAAATATTGCCCTTTGATTCATATGAATCACCCATAAGACCATGATTAAGGCCTAGATACCTAAGCTAACTCGGCCAATTTTTCTACAAACAGTGGTTCGATGTTAAGGAATAATTAAAGAATAAAAACCAGAACGTATAAAGTCTGTTCCTACTCCGTACCACACAGGTAAATATATGTTTTCCAGAAATCTGCAACTTAGGTGGTGGTGCGTACCGTCGTGAATTTCCTAGCAAAAGTTCATTGAAATCATCGAGCAAAAGAAAAAAACATATGAAGTGCCATCATTGCTTTATTTTGACCATCAAAAAGCTTTTTATTTCCGACAGAACAAATAAATACTCAAGCCAGCACAATGGAAGACCTGAGTATGGAACCATCTGATGCAAAGCCACCCACGCACCAGCGTCCCCCAATGTTCCTCAGCCTCATTCAGTGGAACATTTGTAAAACAGGTGGCCATAATGGCACCCAATGACGTCAAAGCAGAGCTAAAAATATCAAAATGGCAGCGTCGGCCCTGTCTGTTACTCGATACTTTGCTGAAGCATCATTACAGGTCTCCTTTTGGGTGATTGAACCACCCCAATGCCTTTAGAATTGCTCATGCCGATTAATATATATTAGAGGTTCTGAGTCCGTACAGGTAGACATGCATATACATGTATGTTCCTTTGTATCCCAAAGCACATTCACTAAAAAAGACTCCAGCATCCAATCGCAGAGAGGACGACGGGTTGGAGAAAAGGCAGACGACGTCCATCCAGCACTATCGACTACTGATAAATTACATATATGTGCAAGGGTGGACCCAGTTAGTTGGAGAGGAGGGGGCATCTCCATGTCGGTGAACCAGGAAAGGAAACGTCGCGTGGTGAAGGCGGCGCCCTTCAGTTTTATTTCTCTTCAAAGGGAACTTATTTGGCCCCTAAAAAACGGGGTTTAACCCTTGCCCCGGTGGCGGGTACGAGGCACCTTCAACCTGGGTGGGGGGGGCTAAAAAAGACCACCCCACGATCCCAAAAACTAAGAGTGCTACAAAAAACCCGAGACGTCAATCGAAAGCTCTTCAAAAATGATATCGAAAATACTTCGGTCATTTTTCTCGTTTCAAGGTCACCAGAGGTCAGGGGTGTAGCCAGGATTTCGCTCAGGAGGGAGGGAGGGCGCCCCGAAAAGGGCACCTGCGACAGCGCCAAAAGGCCCCTGATGGGTTAAAAGGGCCCTGATTGTTACAGAATCATGTCCTCAGGGGACCCTTTGGGTTCTCAGGTGGGGGGGCGGCTGCTCCTACCGCCCCTCCTTGGTTACGCCCCTGCCAGAGGTCAAAATAGGTCAAAATCGCTAATATGAGGTGTACTAAGAAAACCTCATATATCTCAGAAAATGTGATAGCTAGAAACATTTTCTGAACACCATTCGAAAGCTCTTGAGTTGCTCTTCCATTAAAGAAACAATGATTTTCGGGTCAGGTCAAAACCTAGGGAGCTGCAGGTCACTGAACATTAGAAATGTGCTTGGACACCCATGCATAAGGGCGTTTGCTTTTTCGCGAATAACTTCCAAACCAAGCAAGATACAGCCATAGTTGATGCACTATTGCAATCCTCTCGTCAATAAAAATCGAATGATATATGACATTGCTATGCCAGGTCCAATTTAAAATTTGACCTCACCCAGGTCAACGGTCGGACCCAACTTGACCTGGTATAGTCATGCTGTATATCATTCGACTTGCAGTGACCATACAAACACTTTGGTGACAAAATAAAAGTTCTATCTTTGTTTATTCAAAATGCATAGAGTAAAACACCAAAAAATGCTTATTTGACCTAAGGTGACCTTTCAAAGGTCACAGGTAAAACTTTTTGGCATCCACTTCAGAAATTGGCTAAGAAAAAGTCGTAAACGATGTTTGAAGTTGGTTCCACCGATACTGACTGAGAAAAGCTCATTTCGTGATTTTCCCCATGCATTTGCAATGGGGAGGTCATGCTCTGTACATGACCTTAGGTCACCAATTTAAAAATCCTGGAACATATGTTGTAGCTCCTGGTGGGCCTAATATGTGGTATGAGTTTCAACTTGATCAATTAACCCTCATTTTAGTTATGTATTCCTAAGCATTTTTGAGGTGAGGTCACTTCATCTGGCCTGGTGACCTGACCTGATATGAACTTGAGTTAAAATTTTCAGGAAAGATTTAAAAATAACAAAGACACAGCTAGACAAAGTTTGGCGGCGCTGCGCGTCGGAGTTTTTCGGTCACTTTGGAAAAACCCAAGGGGGTCTGAAAAGACCCCCACCCGGGCGAAGGTTAACAACGCACCAACTGCTAAGGTCATATGGCGTCGGAGGGGAAAGGGAAGAAACTATGCTTGAACTAGGGTAGGGTGCTGAATCCTTCCTCTGAGTGGGCTCAACCCCACGACATCCTGCACATACAGAATATCATAAGTCGGGCTGAGTGCGTGCACTAACCTGCACCACCCAGACTCAAATTTACTTCACCTTAATAGTACCTTCTGAACGAACAAAATCCTTAGAACTGTTTTTTTCATACGGATACGTTCTACCCAATTGATAAATTACAAATTGAAGTCAGGGGAAATGGGACAAAAGAGACTTTGAACCCCTTTATTTCGCTTTGGGGAACTATGGTCAGATTGCCCCTCTTGATATATGACCCTGGATAAATGGCCCTGGATGTACGAGTATGACCCTGGATATATGGTCATTATAGCCGCTGGCCGGATTGTCCCCCCCGTACCTATGATCGATCTGGAGGGGAACAAAGCGAGACGCATGTGTGTCTTTAATCACCCTGACACACGCCAAATCAGCACATGGTGAGCGGAAGCCGTGATTACAGAGATCTCATCCAATGACATATCACAGCAGATGGACGCTACCACGTTGATGGACGCCATAGGCGATGTAGGTGATACTTGAAAAATGTTCTACGCCGGGACTTTGCCGGAACCGAGATGGTCTACGCCGGGACGTTGCCAGAACCAAGATGGTCTACGCTGGGACTTTGCCGGAATCAAGATGGTCTGCTCCGGGACTTTGTCGGAAGAAAAATGTTCTACGCCGGGACTTTGCCGGAACCGAGATGGTCTACGCCGGGACGTTGCCAGAACCAAGATGGTCTACACCGGGACTTTGCCGGAACCAAGATGGTCTACGCCGGTATGTGGTGTTTTTATTGATCGACACACAGAACAAGACAATACATTTCAAGCGCCGGACTGGCGCAAAGCCGATGCTCGACTTAAATCGAGGCGCCTCCCACTAATATGCCGCTTGCAATCTTGCTAACACACTAGAGGTGGGACTTTCCAGGCCCGGGGGCCCGGGGCAAAAGCCCGGCCCAGGCCCGCGGGCTTGGACCGGGCCTGAAGGCCTGATTTAGGCCAATGCCGGGCTGATGACGGGCTTCACCAGACTCATTCGGGCTTCAACTGATCTGGGACTTCAAAGTCATTTTCTGTAAGTTAAATAAGCCTTTTTCAGTACAGACCTAGTTTTTCCATTAAAACATAATCTTACTCATGACCTGCTGCTTTTGAAAATGCATTTACAATTAATTTTGAGACATGCACTTTAAGACATACATCAGGAATGTAAAATCATGAAGCTCTAACTTTCTATCTGTTACTCATGCCAGGGTCAAAAGCAAGTTACTTAAACCTGTATCAATGTTTATAATCAAATATTGATTTATATCCATGATGTACTGTCATCTTATGAATATCCTAATGACTTCAAAATCTTGAAGTCATATATGGGTGAACAAAATATAAATTGTGATAGCCTATTTGTTACTTCCATATTGTCAGTATACCATTTCAAGGAAGTCATTTAACCAATTTGTTGCTGACATATTGATACTGACACCTCGCTCTAGCTAGAACATTCTTTCCAGAAGCTTTCTGCTTCAGGTAAAAGAAAATGCCATCTATGGAGCCATTCCCATGTCCTCTGCGAAAATGGTGAAGTGAATGCCAGGTACAAACTATCTGTTGGGAGCCCATAATTGTCAATTGGCCTCCTAACTCTAGATGCAAGAACAAATGTTGATAGGTTTGACCCTTCACAGCTTCATCTTGCTCTTTCATTGCCCAAAGATGCAGAATCCACTCAGAAAAGGCTAGTATAAGCAGGGAATAGGCACAAAGAAAACATGTTTTGATCGAAGTACTTTAAAACAAATTAGTCAGTTGTGGGGAGATACTGGAGAGAGCAGTCAGCCTTAGAAGGAACCTTTGAAATGCACCAAAACATGAATATTATACTTGACATCTGTGTTGTTTTCCTTGTGGGTCTTCCTGGCCTCTATGAAATACAACTTCTTTTATAAGCTTTGAACATACAGCACTTCCCTCCCAAATACCTTTACTTTCCTTCCCTCCCCCACACTAAAAATGTACAGAAACATAGAAACACAGACACAAAACAGACTATCCAATTATGATGGACTTCAGATCGCCACATTCCGCGGGCTTGGGCGCTGAAAAGCTTCAACGCCAGAAAAGTGTCATATATGAAACAACTGCGCAAAAGGCCTATTCTCGGAACAAGACAAGGCACCACACACTTTGTGCTTTTTTAAATCCGTGAAATTTTGAAATATATTTTCAAGAGTATTGAAATAGTTTAACTGTAATAAACTAACTATTCTGGTAAATTTTAGTGAAAAATATTTTTATAAATGATTGTTCTCATGTAGACAGGCACGGCGCTTCAGATACCTTCTAAGCGCAAGTCCTAAAATACAGCAAACAAGCAGAAATAGTGTTCAACCTGCATGGTGATGGTAATGTGGATGAACTCGGTCTTTTTGTGTGGTTTACTTTTGGTGGAGATTGGTGATTTTTTATTCCATGTTTGGTGCGAACATGTGGAAAACTGGTGGTTCTTTATCATGATAGGCTGATGGACCTTGTTGGCCTGTTGGCTTCCTACTTTGCAGATCGGGCTGATCGAAGCGTCAAACAGACAATCTTTTGACTATCTTCCAAGCTGTTTAGGGACTAAATTAAAGAAAATGCTCCATGTATCAATTCAGGGACAATGTGAAGAATTTTTGGTTCTTTCCCGCCATTCTGCTGATGTTCTGAACGTTATAGCTGAAACTTGTCACTGCTCTCTCCTCTATTCATAAACATTATTTTAACTCAATTGTGAGGCTCTTGCCAGCATATAATGATTTATAAAAGTGCAATCGTGGAGGAAATGTCTGATATGAGTGGGCTTATTTCATCCGTTCTTTAGCTCCATGTGCATACCTCTATCTAGAATGCCCATTGTTTTATAAGGTGATGCTGGTCATTACCTGAAGTAAGCTGCATCTAAGAGCCATGTTTCATACTGTGTGCTTTTTCGTATTTTTTGCTGAATTATTAAGATAGCTGAGGCTACTGATGCTGCTGATTTTCAATATGGTTTTGGGTGAAACCAAACTTTTCAGGATAAATTGGCTTAAAACATGTATTTGAGACAGCTTTAAAGTAAATAAATGCTGTATTGTGTTTTGGGTTTTTGATACCGGGCCTTCCCGGGCTTGATAAACCATTTCTTCTCAAACCGGGCTTGTGACGGGCTTCTAAATGCGGACCGGGCCCGGGCCGGCTATTGAAACTTCCTTAACACACACAAAACACACACACACACACACATTTACTCGTACTTTCACACAATCTCACACATCATGAATATCATACCTGGGCTCGTCACCGTCGCCGGGAACAAGGAGGGCCCAGCAGATCAAGAAAGTTCACTGTCGCCACTGTGCCGAATTGGTCATACCTTCAACCAGGCTGCCAGGTGAGTCTGCCAGTGTTCAAAAGAAAATTTTGGAACGCATGTGCCACATCCCGCCCGGTACTTTGCCGGAACCAAGATTGTCTACGCCGGAACTTTGTCGGAACCAAGATGTTCTACGCCGGGACTTTGTCGGAACCAAGATGGTCTACGCTGGGACTTTGTCGGAACCAAGATGTTCTCGCCGGGACTTTGCCGGAACCAAGATGGTCTACGCTGGGACTTTGCCGGAATCAGATGGTCTGCGCTGGGACTTTGTCGGAACCAAGATGGTCTACGCCGGGATTTAGCCGGAACCATGAGGATCTACGCCGGGATATTGTCGAAACCAAGATGGTCTGCTGGGGCTTTGCCGGAATCAGATGGTCTGCGCCGGGACTTTGTTGAAGCAAAATGTTCTACGCCGGAACTTTGCCGGAACCAAGATGTTCTACGCCGGGACTTTGCCGGAACCAAGATGTTCTACGCCGGGACTTTGTCGGAACCAAGGTAGTCTACGCCGGGACTTTGCCGGAACCAAGAGGATCTACGCCGGGATGTTGCCGAAATCAAGATGGTCTACGCCGGGACTTTGCCGGAACGAAGATGGTCTACGCCGGTACTTTGTCGAAACCAAGATGTTCTACGCCGGGACTTTGTCGGAACCAAGATGATCTACGCCGGGACTGAGCCGGAACCAAGAGGATCTACGCCGGGATATTGTCGAAACCAAGATGGTCTACGCCGGGACTTTGACGGGAGTTCAGGCAATCAGTTGTTGGAACTTGATGCATTAAGAATATTCGCATTAGCAATGATTGCGGCTTTGCATACTTCTGCCTCGTGCTTTAATGCCGTTAGTTCAGCTAGGATGTTTCCCAATCTGAGCAAGTTTCCTACTCTACATCGTTAATAATGTCCATACAAGTTCAGGTTTCTCTCCTAGATCCGCGGCGTTTTAGGGCGCGCCGACATCTGAGGTCATTCGGATCTCCTAGATCCATTGTCGTCACCGGTAGTCCCCTTGATTAAATAATTAAGCTATTTTTCTGGGACCTTCTCGAGACCAGGCCCAACTTATCGACATCCGGACTGGTGACCTGAAAAGAAAATTGTGAAGCAAAGAAACTCGAATTTACAGGCATAAAAGTTTGATGAATAGGAATAGGGGTAGTGGCCGATCTAGCCGGCTGGTTTTAGGGGCAAGCCAAAGTCAATAAGCAAAAAAAGAATAAAACGTCGCGGGTTAAAACGTGTGGCTACAATATGCTTATTTTGCTATCCAAGGCTCAATGTTCACACCGAAATTGATTGGTTTTGTTTGAAGTTGAGAGTTGAAGCACCAAAACCTTACTTATAAACTCAAAAGGAGTCAGGGCAAAAAGGAGGTCCATAGCTTTGGGGGCAAAAAATAGTTTTGTCCCGAGCCTTTCCCTTTGCGGGGGAGCAAATGCCCTTTGGCCCTCCCCTGGGTCTGCCACTGAATTGGGGTCATACGGGTTAGAACAAAGTTACGATTTGATTCATCTTAGGTCTCATGCCACTTGATGCCAATTTGATCGGGATTTGAGACGACTTTGCAAAGCAGTTCCCCGATTTTGAGTTCGTGTACATTTTCGATAATGAGGGTTATAAGCGCCATTAGTCTTTTCGGTCTCATATTTCTCGATTTTTTTAATTACCTGACTTGCGGTGGTTTTAGTTTATTCACATAGTCTCTTATTCCATGCTTCCGTGATCAGGACACTCCAGTATCCCCAATACACTTCTTGAAACTGAGCGCGTCCGAAAAATAACGTGTGTTTTGAATGAACAGAAAGGGCTTTGAGATTTTGAGATCTGAAAATGTATCATTGCTGCGTGGAAAATTCCAACGGAAAATTCCAACGTGCTTTCCTCGGACAGTCATGGCAGTATCGAGTAGCCGCGCTCAGGCAGTGGCATTATTGGCCAGAGCACGGATGTATATGCACTTCAACGGGTCATGCCTCTGATATGGATCAATTTGGCATCAGCGAAATGACTTGGGCGGGTAGCAGGCATCAATGCCGCCGTTAAGTGATGTCAGAAACGCTGCCCAGGTCAGATGATTTTTATCTTGGTAGAGTTGTTTCGGATCCACACTGCCACTGTGAAAAATAAATTGTGTTAGAGGGGTAGCAGAATGTTGACAAGTTTGTGACGTCTCTTTTATGCAACTTGGCTCTTCGATGCCACTGGAAAGTTAGCGAGGCATCTCTGGAATACCCTGGGCTAGGCAGTGGAGGCGATTCAACCACTAATGTCGGCAATGCCGGCATGAATTCTGCACCGCTTAATTGTGTTGACCGGATCGTTACCATGGTAACTGAGGTCACATTCCGTGGCAGTCGAGCAGTGGTAGATCGATGTGTGCCGCAAAACAGAGATGCAAAAATGGTACACATTTAACACAGTGCGTCTTGTAAGCACAGCAATTCACTCAAAAAGAAAAAATCATAAGTTTTGTCATTGCAGCTCTCTGTCAAGATTATTCTAGAAACAAATTGGTAACTCTGTTAATCCTTTGGAAGCAAGCTTTGGAGTATTTCACCTCTCTTTGTCGCGACACCGGCAACAGCGAATAGGGACCGCCGTTATTGACGACAGGCACTGCGTTGTGTCTGGCGGACCGGCGCCCAGTTGTGATTTTGAGCACACGGAGGATGGGTAAGCAGCCGAGGTGAGTCCTGTAGCTGATTATTCATTAGCATGGTCGGAAATCCTTTGAAGAGGACAAAGCAAATGTAAAAGAACAGGACTAGAGGTTTGAAAACGTACAGAAGAGAACACGACTGAAACAGCTGCTACAGGTTTCACGCCCCGTCGGGACAACAAACTGTTGACACCTGAAAAGAGCCTATCTGAGAAGTTCAATCTTGAATGCTAGGACTGACCCTTCATGCAATTGCGAATTCGCATAATATAAATACTTGAAGTCAGCCTTCACCGAAGAGGTTTGTGTAGGGTCTTTGCCAAGCGTTCTTGCAAAACAAAACAAACATGTCGAAGAAGAAGGGAAGCTCTGAAAAAGACGAAGATATGGCCTGGGTATTCGATTCTCTGGTTGATTTCCTGCGGGGCCCGATCTGGAACATTCCCATGCTGAATTTCATTGAGCAAAAATCGATGATCTTTGAGCCTGGTGGTGAGAACAGTGGTGAGTACAAGAAGGTGCATGAGGAATACAAGAACCTCGTGGACTTCATGCTCGGAACTTACATGGAAGATATTGGTATCACTCCTCAACAATTTGAGCGTGCCTGTAACAAGTCATCCAGCAGAATCAAGTCCCAGTTCCACCAAATGTTATTTGAACAGCTTTGGGCAGCTGACGATTACGATATGTTTGAAAGAATGATGATCAGGACCAACATAGAACTTCAGCTACAAGCGTTGGAGCTCCTCCAGCAGAGATATGGCCTTCTCCCTGCTAGCCTCACGGCTGAGGCGACCGAAGTCAGTGATGAAGAGCGTCGTGTTCTTGAAGAAGTCATCCGGCTGTCAATGATGGAGCATGAGCAAGAGAAAGCAAGAATGGACCAAGAAACCAGAGATTTGGAGCGCACACTAGCTGAGACGGCGGTAGAAAAGGATAGACTCGAGGCAGAGAGAAGGAGGGAGCAAGATCTAATCAGGGCAACCATGCAGCTGGGCCTAAACGAGGTGAGTCGAGATGACACCCCGAAGCCACCTCCGGCTGGAAAAATCAATCCGGAGGAGATTGCGAAAAGGCAGGCGTACCTCAGGCAGCAACGAGACAAATTGCTCGCCATGAAGCGAAGCGAGCGTGGGAAACTGCTGGAAACGAGCGAAAAACGCGAAGCGAAAATGCGACCAAAATCATCACGCGCGGCGCGCTCGGCATTTGCCGGTAAAATCGATACGAAAACCCTGGAAATGCGTAAACACCTTGCCGACGCCTTGCGGAGAGAAGTGGTAAATAAGAAGTAACATACCAGAAGATAGATGGCGCTAATAACCACCACCTTGGTGCCTCAGATGGAGAGTGTGAAGGCGGCATAGCAGAGAGCTGGCGCACCGTGGCACAGCGTCTGCGACACCATGACAAGGAGGACTGCAAGACTGCAACGCTGAGATGGAAGAGGATCAAGATGCAATGCGGCACAGTATAGAAAACATCCGTCCGCCCTTCCCCCGCTTTCAGGTTGTGACTCTGCGTGAATGAATGTCGGGGAAAGCGATTGGTTCTTTGTTTCCAAGCTGTTCACACGAAAGTTTGCGGCTATGCTGTCATAAGCGTTACCTCAGTTTGGCATCCTTGTTCGCCAAGTTTCTATGTGGTGACTCAGCGCGTTTACCGAACAAATATGTCAAATTTACATGCGCTTTTGTTTGCTTGTTTTTGGGCTAGGACGTGGGCTTCTTAGCCTGCTAGAAACTTCGTGTTGTGGCTTGCCAGAGATCGCCTCACCGTTTGGATTACCTCGCAATATTGCAACTTGTTACAGTGCCTTCTTTCTTGGATTCTGTATGCTGAAGTTGCGATGGTGGAGGCGTACAGTTTTGGGCTGTCAGATGGACCGACCGTGTAAGATAGAGGGAGATTCAAGGCTGCCTTTATTTACCGTCACGTCAAGAGCGCTTATCGTTGGAGCGCAACATTCCTAGGAATCGGAAAACATGGTTTTAGTGACTGAGTTGTGGTTGTGGAACACTGGACATGCTCAGGTATACTTTGTTACTTTATTCTAATTCTTATGATACATAAATCTCAATTTCATGACTCACATCATTGCTCTTTCCTTTAAAACTATATGCGAGTTTTCTTCAAAAATTTTACATGAGAAAGACCTTGCTGGATGGAGGTTTAACTCCTTCCTTAGGTGCTGTACTGAAGAACTCGACTGATGATGAGGACATCGACTTTACACGACTAGTGGGTGTAGCTGCTGAAAAGAAAAGGCATCGTCAAACCTTCAGGGACTACGAAGTGACTTTCACTTTTATATTGTTCCTTCTTTTTACTGGTCGTTTTTCATCTATAACATCAAATAAAATTTCCGGCCAGTTTTTCGTCATAGAAAGTGAATAGTTCGGGGAAGTACTTTTTTAGATTACTCACCAAATACAATGACACAGAAGATATTTCCGGTACTTAAAATTCCTAGTTGTGTTCGTGGTAGCAGGGACGAAAAATGCTTCTGCAGCATATTTATGTTACGTGATGGCTGGCTGTTTGCTTACACTACTTCCGAGTGACAGATATATGACTGTCATATGTTTGTGTCAGTGTCACGTGACACTCATATATCTGACATTCCGAATTGATGTTTCTTTACACTAGTTCCGAGTGCAAGATATGCGAGTGTCATGGGTTTGTGTCAGTACTCTAATAGCGATCAGCTTGAATAATGGTTTGAGATTTGATTAAGAATGAGGCTTTTGGCTACGTGGATGGTGCTTGTCATTTTACGATGATCAACCCTGGCGTGCACAATAATACACTTACCGACAGAATCAAGTTTGTAATATTAATAAATAAGAGCTGAGAGATGCAGTAGGTGGAGCGGCTAAACTAAGCCAATATACCAGTGTTTCCTGAACATCCAAAATCAATACATGTCGACGAAGGGCGTCTCAACATTTCGCACTAAAGCTGCAAGAAAATATACTTTTGTATCATCCAAAAGTTGATATATTACGTACACAGTTAAAGCTACCAGCAATTTGACACTGTCACCTAGCTTATTTCAATAGATATGTTGTGATAACATTTAAAATCATTAAATATTATTACAATTCCCGGAATTATGTAACATTATTAATCAAATATGTATTGATTTATAAGCAAAAAAGCGGAACATTTTCTTATCAGGCCTGACTATTATGGGCTTTTCAATGACGACACTAGAATTTCGTAATGAGGGATGTGGTAAAAATTAACTGATCATGATACACTTTTCGCTGAAGCAGCATTCCCTGCATTTAGTTTTCCTTGAGATCTCTTGTTTTGAATGTGTGTAGCGACGATTCAATTTGATTTGAACAAACGGTTGAATTTCTCTTCTACCCAACCACTTCAGCCCTTGTAAACTAGAACATACGACCAGGATAACTCGACTGCCTCAAATCACCCCCGCACACAGGCAGAGGGGAGTTCACATATTTACCCTGGATACATGAGCAGCTTCAGTACGCTCTAATTATGTACCGAGCACGGTAACAGACGTATCGGCTCATGTAACCAGCAGTTTGCCTTCAGGACACCTGTTTACATGAGTCGATAAGTCCGTTCCCACAATTGGTACGCGCACTGAAACTGCGCAAGTGTGTGGGGCAAATGTGTTGGTCAGCTTGGTACGTTCCGATCTTTGCTTTCGAAAAAAGCAATCGAATTCCCCCTCCTCTTCAGGAACCGATAAATCAGCTGGCATCGATGTCTGTCAGTAGTAATTTCAAAATATGACTGTTTTCTTCAGGTAATTCTCAGTAGCAGCCTCGATGAACGGAAATTTGCTCCAGCTTGGCTAGCGGGGTAGTGCGGGCCTGGTAACAGGAGGCGTCAGTTGTGCTCTAATTACCTATCCAAGACACGATCACACCACATATAATAGTTCCACGGCTACTTGGGATGGCATTGCAGAAATCATGATAGATCTCGAGTGGGAGGAATCTTCCTGAATGGGAGTCTACAGAAGGAAAGGTGCTCAAATTACCGGATTTAAATGGAACAAAACTACTTTCCAAATAATTCAACACAGAAGCTATGTTCTAAGAAGCGCCTGGTATGTGGAATCAAACACTCACTGCCCAGCCGGTGGATATACGGTACTCATGGGCCAAAAATTCACTTAATGTTCACAAGTACTTATGTATTTCGTGGGGTGCAAAATTGTCAAAACAGGTTTTTCATATCAGTAGCAAGTCACACCAAGCCACTGTTTCTGCATGTCCATGGTTGCCTCATCACAATTACTACACTAACTCAACCATTGTCTCATATCATCCCATCCTCACAAATATAAGCGACGAAAATGGCAGGGCATCTAAATGAAAGACAGTGATCAAGCATACAAAAACTGCAGTGGAAATAGTTTGAGTTAAAAAGATGTCTGCAGACTATCTTCCAATTAACATTTCTAGGTCAAAATAGTCATCCCGCCCATTGTGTAGCAAAACGCTTTACAGTGACATGGCGTTGTGATAGACAGTGGCGTAGCCAAGAGGGGTCCTTGGTGTCCGCAGACCCCCCTTGGGCTGACCTTATGCACTGGAAAACACGAGCATTGGTCCCAGGGGCCCCAAGCTCGGTCTCAGCCCCCTCCCGAGGTTGGTCTCAAGCGACCTCCGACTTGGTCTCAGGGGGGCCCCCGAGCTTGGTCTCACCGTCCCCCCTGAGCTTGGTCTCAGGGGCCCCTGAGCTCGGTTTCAGGGGCGTTGGTCGGGCCCTGGTGGGGGCCCCTGCTTGGTTGGGGCCCTGGCTTGGTGGGCTTCGCTGGTGGGCCCCGTTGGTTTGGGGCTCTGGTCGTTGGGGGTGCTCTTGGGGGGTGTGGCCTCCCTGGTTGGTTGGGCCTAGTTGGTCAGGGACTCGCGTGGGGCCCCCGGCTGGTTGAGCCTGGCTTGGTTGGCCCTGTGGTTGGGGCGGTGTGGGGCCGGCTGGTCTGGGCCTCTGGCTGGTTGGGCTCGACTGGTCTGGGCCGCTGGTCTCGGCCCCGGCTTGGTTGGGGTCCCGGTTGGTCGGGCTTTGGCCTGGTCGGGGGCCCTGTTGGTCGGGGCTCCAGGTCGACTGGTCTGGGGGCCCTGGCTCGGTCTCGGGGCCCGGCTTTTTCGGACCTTTCTGGTGGGCCCCGGTGGTGGCGTCCCGGTCGGTCTCGGCCTCCCGGTCGTGGGGCCCGAATTGTTAGGGGCCCTTGTTCGGTATCGGACTCGGGACGACTGTCGGGGGCCCGTGGCTGGTGGGCCCCTGGCTGGTTCGGGCCGGCTTTGTTGGGCCTTTTTTGGTGGGGCCTGGTTTGGTTGGGGCCCGGGTCGGTTGGGGGTTTGGTTGGGGCCCGAACTTGGTGGGCGGCTGGTAGGCGTGTTGGGGGCCGTTGGTTGGGACGTTCCGATGTTGGCCCCTGGCGGGGGCCTGGCTGTGGGGCGGTTGTGGGCTTGGTGGGGGGTGGTGTGGGGCCGTGTTTGGTCTTGGCCCGCTTGTTCCGGCGGGGCCTGAGCTTGGTTTCAGGTCTCCCAAAGCTTGGCATCCGGGGCCCCGATCTTGGTGTCACGGGCCATCCGAGCTTGGTCTCAGGGGGGCCCGAAGCTTGGTCTCACGGACCTTTCGATCTTGGTCTCAGGGGGCCCCAGAGCTGGTGTCAGGTATCCCCCCGAGCACTGGTATCGGTGGCTCCGGAGCAGCGAACATTGATCTCGGGAAGTGGTGGGAGGGGGACAACATTGATCTCGGGGTGCCCGCGACTATCGATATCGAGGGGACTTATGAGCGAGACACGAGAATTGGCCCCATGGGACCCAGAGTTTGGTCTCAGGGGGCCCAGGCTTGGGCTCAGGCCCCCAGAGAATTGGTATCGAGGGGCTCCAGAGTACCGAGCATTAGTCTCCGAATGTTGATCTGGGCCCCACCCCCCCCCGAACATCGGTGTCGAGTTACTCCTGAGAAAAGCGCAAGCATGGGCCTAAGGGTGCCCCCGAACTTGATCTAAGTGGAACCCCGAGCTTGGTCTTAGGAGCCCCGCGCTTCAATATCCAGGGGCTCCGGAGTATTGGTATCGGGGGGGGCAAGCAATGATTTCAGGGGCCTCCAAATGGTGATCTCGGCGGGCCTCCGAATGTGTGGATGTAGTGGTGTAGCCAAGGGGTTCTAGGAGTACGAGGACCCCCTTGGGCCAATCTGAACCACTGCAAAGGATTCTCTGATCAGCCCGCCCCCTCAGAATCAATCTCGAACGCCCCTGAAGATTCGTTCTCAGGGCGTCCCTAGTCAGCCCCAGGGCCCCGCCCTAAGAGTCAGTCTCAAGACCCTCCGAAAGTAGATTTCAGGGGGCCCCTGAGAGTCAGTCTCAGGGGACCCCGAAAGTCGGTCTCAGGGGCCCTGAGAGTCGCCCTCAGGGGGCCGAGCTCGTCCCAGGCCCCCAGAGAGTGGTTCTCAGGGCCCCGCGACAGTCTATTTCAGGGGGCTCAGGAGAGTCAGTCTCAGAAAACCCCAAGAGCCGTTCAAGGGGACCCTGAGACTCAGTCTTAGAGGACCCCCTATATCCGGTCC